>JAUNZM010000582.1:1200000-1785297 GCA_033459285.1 Clamator glandarius
CTGGATCCAGTTCTGCAACAAAGCAGAGAGTTCAGGGCGTGTTCTATGTTAACCTCTTCTCAAGCAAAGCAATGAATTATAGCTCACCTTTGGGGCTTGCTTTTTGGAAATTAGGGGACATATTTGGACATTTGTTTTTAATAAACAAGTTTCTTGTGAAACAAAATTGTTCTCATGGAAATGGTTGCAACATAGCCCTAAAACTGCGATGGGAATGTTCCTGGAGAAAGAGAACAGTGGATAAGTAAAATGCCCTTCTATATAGGTAGAACACAAATGCATTAATTCAATACAGAAATGCTTGCTATTCCTGACATCTGTGCCGTTCGTTATTTCTCAAAGGCATTCCTCTAAATAGCAATTATTGTAAAACAA
Organism: Clamator glandarius; assembly: GCA_033459285.1. Taxonomy (NCBI): domain Eukaryota; kingdom Metazoa; phylum Chordata; class Aves; order Cuculiformes; family Cuculidae; genus Clamator; species Clamator glandarius. Next base: position 1,200,376 of record JAUNZM010000582.1, read on the forward strand.
AGTATTTACTAATTCTGAATTCTGATCTCCACTCACAATTGCTGTGTTAGGTTATGATTTGCAAGAAAACAGCACAGCAAAATATAAAGAAAGTATAAAAAAAAAGAAGAAATCCCTATAGATCTGGTGTGTGAACATGAAGCTATTGAATGATGATTTACGCCTGGAATAATCACTGCCACGAGCCTCTTTGGAGCATGCAGTTGGAATTAGAATTCCTGAGGAGGAATACGAAGCAAAGGGTGGCAGCAAAGTCTGTCTTTTTTTTTTTTTTTTAATCTTCTTTTTTTTTTTTTTTTTCCTAAAGAACAAAAAAAACCTCGTCTCTCCCTGTCTGGATGGAATGGTACTGTCCCAGACAGAAAGGTCCCCATAGGCCAAGCTATTCATGTAGCACCAGGCTGCTAGGAGGACCAAGCTAGGGCAGGGACGAGGAGCAAAACCAGGGCAACAACTGCAATGCCTGCCTGACAATTTGCATGGGACAACTTGGCTCTGCCGGTCCTGAAGAAAGAGAGAGAAAAAAAGGAGGAAGAGAGAGAAGAGAGACAGAGAAAAAACAAAAAAGAAAGAAAGAAAGAAAACACAAAAAAGGGGGGGGAAGATAAAGAAGGAAAGAATTAGGACTATATAAGGCAGTATTTCAAGATTTCAAAATGAATCATGAGTAAAAAAGACAAGGCAGCAAATCAGACTTTTTCCCCCAAGTTATTTTGCAAATTGGTGAAAATGTTGTTTATTATTTTGCTTTAGAGAATATTCAGAATCGTTTGCTAGATAAATGTGTGAATAAATTCACTGAGCATATGCAAGGTCCCCTGGCTGATTGTAGCTCTGAGTGCCTTTCTCTTTTTTTTCAGGCCTTTTGTAACTGTTTGTCCGTAGTGCTTATGAAGAGCACAATTGCTCTTGTGCTTCTTTGACCAAAGGATTCTTCTTAATGGATTGGAAATATAAATGAAGCCAACACTGAAGAGAACACATGTAAGAGCATCTACTGAAAATTCTCCCCCGTGGCAGTAATAAAAACATTTTCAGGATAGCATTGCAGGGTGGTGTACAGGGTTTTATGCACATCACTGCTAGTAAAACCAGCAGGAATAATCAATGTATATATCTGCATGCTGAAGGGGAATAGGAATGGCTAGTAACCATCCTCATATTGTGTCCCCCTGAAAAAGCACATAATTTTTTCAATAAGGGAAGGGATTTTTTATCATAATGAAAAATCATTTATATAAGAAGTGTCTCCTTAATTCTAATTTGGATTATTTTAGTGGTGTTCCAGGCTAGAAAACAGTCATCATTCCCCTGTTCCACCCCTCCCCCTCACACTCTGCTATTCATTATTTTCCTGTCATGCAGACATCCCAACTGTGCTCTCTTCCTTATTATTTTATTCCACATTTTATAGAGCACTGCATTTTCATTTTTAGTTAATGTAAACAAAGACATCAGCTTAAATTTCCTGTGATCAACAATAGTTTAAAACATCCTCATGATGGGTTTCTTAGTCTTTAAAAGCTTTCACCTTCTATAATCTTTAAGACTCAGTAACCATCATTACCCTGCATATACAATCACAATAAAAGCTTTGCAGAAAGAAGAGTAACAAAATGTTAGGCAAATTAAACCAACTTAATACATATTCAAATAAGTGCATGCAAATTTATATACATTCATAGAGAGGTGCATCTATATATGCACATACAGAAGTGCATGTGGACATCTATCTCTAAAAGCTTTTCATTTTTTGTGAATGATACTTTAAACTGCTGCTGGTTTCCTTGGGTATCCAATGATACTTGGCAACTCTCTGAATTTGGCCCTTCATGACAATCGAGATTATCATAGAATCTTCTGCTTCATTTGGTTTCTTTGGCCCAGGTGGACTGAGTTGCTCCAACAGACCTGACTAACTCAGTAGTTGCCCCAGCTAAGGCTTGGCCTCCATTACCTTCTGTTGGGCAGTAAAATAGGAAGCCTCTCTGGAAAATACTGAATCCTGTGTTCAGTCCTGGGTCTCTCACCACAAGAAGGATGTTGAGGCTCTGGAGCGAGTCCAGGGAAGAGCAATGAAGCTGGGGAAGGGGCTAGAGAACAAGAGGAGCATGTGAGGAACCTGGGGTTGTTTAGCCTGGAGAAGAGGAGGCTGAGGGGAGACCTCATTGCTCTCTACAACTACCTGAAAGGAGATTGTAGAGAGGAGGGTGATGGCCTCTTCTCCCAAGTGACAGGGGACAGGACGAGAGGGAATGGCCTCAAGCCCCACCAAGGGAGGTTTGGGCAGAACATTAGGAAAAAAAATTTCACAGAAAGGGTCATTGGGTGCTGGAACAGGCTGCCCAGGGATGTGATTGAGTCACCTTCCCTGGAGGTGCTTAAGGGATGGGTGGACAAGGCGCTGTGGGGCATGTTTTAGTGTTTGATAGGAATGGTTGGACTCGATGATCCGCTGGGTCTTTTCCAACATGGCGATTCTATGATTCTATGAAAATCAGTTGAACTGATGGTCAAAAGCCACACGTCTTAGTGCAACACAGTATTGTGCTGCACAGGGGCAAGTTAACATGGTTAAGATCATAGAATCATAGAATCATAGAATCACCAGGTTGGAAGAGGCCCAGTGGATCATCAAGTCCAACCATTCCCACCAATCTCTAAGCCATGCCCCTCAGTACCTCATCCACCTGCACCTTAAACACCTCCAGGGAAGGTAAGTCAACCACCTCCCTGGGCAGACCGTTCCATTGCCTAATGACCCTTTCAGTGAAGAATTTTTTCCTTATGTCGAGCCTGAACTTCCCCTGGCAGAGCTTGAGGCCATTCCTTCTTGTCCTGTCCCCTGTAACTTGGGAGAAGAGGCCAGCTCCCTCCTCTTCACAACCTCCCTTCAGGTATTAGGTCATAGAATCATGGAATGGTTTGAGTTGGAAGGGACTTTAAAGCCCATCCAGTTGTAATCCCCCTGCCATGGGCATGGAAACCTCCCATTAGACCATCCAACCTGACCTTCAACACTTCTAAGGAAGGGGCGTCCATACCTTCCCTGGGCAAACTGTTGACATTTCTCACCACCCTCAGCATCAGGAATTTCTTGCTAATGTCTAATCTAATCTTCCCCCTTCCAATGATTCCAAGATGACAGGACTGGCTGCCTTATTGATCCTCACCTTCTCCATCCCAGGTGAATGCCTGGGGAAGAGGTGACTCAGAGAGGAACTTACAGCAGTTTGCCTGCATCTACAAGCTCTGAAAGCATGAATCCAGACTCTTGCTAGTGCTGTGTGGCAGAAGGACAAGAATAAGTGGATGTAAACTGAAACAGGAGAGTCTCAAGCTAGGTATGAGAAGACACCTTCTCACCATGAAGCCCTGGAAGAAGCTACTCAGGGAGGTTGTGCAGGATTCAACCTTGAAGTTTTTCAAAATCAGATTGGGAAAAAGAATACTGCTGTGATCTCAGAGCTGACCATAATTTGAGCAGGTTGTATGATTAGACACCTCTTAAGAACCTTTAACATGTGGATTATCCTGTGATTCCATGAAAAGTCCCTGGGATGCTGAAGGTATTGTCTGAACCAAGAATAAGAAGAATCTTTTATCCATCTTGGGCTAAGCACCTTTCTGTGGTTCTTCTGTGTAATGGTACCTGCTAAGGAAGAAAGGGAAGGTACAGAAAAGAAGTCAGTGTTTCTTTTCACAGAAATGAGACCCTGGTTCTAAAAGGATGACAAGAAGGAGAAAAGAGCTCCTGAATGCATCCTGGATGCATCCTGAATGCAGAAAGGTGTACCTGGAACCGTAGCACTGTGATCCATAGATATCAATCTATACAAATATCCTAACAATATGATCACAAAAGACAGGTGGACTTTGCCTAGGAAGACTCCACTTTTCCGTTACTGCTGTCAGATGCCACTACATACACCATTCTTCCTTCCACAGGACTGGGAATAAAGATGTTTTATCTAGAAATAAGATGTTTTCCTGGAGTTCTTTCTGATTTTATGAATGTAAGTGCTAAGAAGAAGGAAGATCTAATGCCTTCATTTGTTCTGTAGTCTTTGAAGAGTATCGAAGCATTCACTGTTTGTCTTCAACTCATAAGCAAAAAGGTTGTTCTTTAACTGTAACCTGTTGTAAATTAGTATTTAATGAACTCTTTCCCACATGCTTTTTTTCCCCTGAGGTTGCAATTTAATGTTTGATTCCAAGTCATTCATAAAAGTATTAAAAGAGAAACTAGTCTGAAAACTGATCAGCAAGAAACAAGCAATTCTGCTTATTAATATTTTCTTCCTGTGTTCTGTGATGTCTCAGGTGGGTTTTGATTCATCTCATACAGACATATTTTATGAAGTGCTAATTTTTAATCAGAATATTATGTTATATGAAGTCAAACTCCCAAGAAATTAGAAAAATTATATTGTACCCATTGAGTTACCTATAGCAGCTAAACTAGAAATTCTGTCAATGAATAATATCTGGTCAATATAAGGCAGATCATGTGATGAATGACACACTAACACTGACTTTCAATTGTAGACTACACCTTTTCCCCAAAATATACACCCACACAAAGAAAGTGTTTTTTTCCTCCATTCCAATACCTACTCTGGATACTTAAAGCCAAATCCCTTTCTGTAAGATTGATGGATAGATAATTCAACTCCAGATCTAAATGGAGGTTTTTTTGAACTACATGATTGCCATGCCAGCCTCCTGCCATCTCTACTCGCAGTATTTCCGTACAAGAACATTTTCTCATATCTTACAGTCTCCTAAGAAATTAAGTCAATTAGAGTTCCACAAAAAGATGGGTTAGATGTTAAGCTTGTAGAGGAAATATTTTGATATGGTACCTCTCTTCCAAATTACTCCTCATCTTCCTCTTTTCTTCTTGTCCTCCTCCAAGTAATATGATATACAATAGATGAAATAGATAAGTGGGTTCTTTGTGACTCAGAACCTCCCTAAGAGAAAAAGGAAAATGTCTATTTTAATTTGCTGTGGGAATACACTGACTCAGCACAATTTCATACCACCTCTTGCCTAGCCTATGATCCTCATCTAGCTACTCCTCCACTCAGTCCTCCTGGACTGACAGATAAGTTGTTAGCACATTTCCTAATTATAGCTTTTGTGGCACAGCCTACAGTAACAGACATCAGCTTCTATTTCCTCATGCAATAAGTAACATGCTTGCAAAAGAATCAGAAAGACAATTTGTCCCAGACAAACTGATTGAAGATGGGCACTTTCAGGATAGCCTCATCCATCTTCCATAGGGACTTGACAGTCATAAAACACGTTAAAAACTCTGGGATGTAATATATATTAAGAAAGCTTATAAAAAAATCAAATTTCTTTAGTTGAAAACAGAGATTTTGATAGTTACACCTCGTAAGAGTTCACAGGTATGTTTTCCCATGCAACACTTGGAAATCTCTCTAGTGGAAAATCATAGAATCATTGAATCATAGAAAAGTTTGGGTTGGAAATGACCTTAAAGATCATCCAGTACCAACCCCTATGCCATGGGCAGGGACACCTCCCACTGGATCAGGCTGCCCAAGACCCCATTCAATCTGACCTTCAACACCTCCAGGGATGGGGCAGCCACTATTTCCCTGGGTAATCTGTTCCAGCATCTCACCACTCTCATGGTGAAGAAATTTCTCCTTATGCGTAGTCTAGGATTCCAGAACAGGACACAATACTCCAGATGAGGTCTCACAAGAGAGGAATAGAGGGGCAGAATCCCCTCCCTCAATCTACTGACCACGCTCCTTTAGGTGCAGCCCAGGATACTTGGCCTTCTGGGCTAAAATGTCGAAAGTGTGGGTTACATTGATTATTTGAAATGGTATTTTCACTGATGGTGCAATTAATTGTAAATACAATATCTTTTTAAAGTTTTGACAAAATACGTACTTTCCATTGTCCAACTCTGGACATCAGAGATGGGGTCACCCTTTATTCTATTTACCACCACACCACTGATTGCCAAAGGCTGCATTTCCTAGTAAGACAACTTCAGAAAGCTAATTATGGGTAATGTTAGAAAGACTAAACGCCTAGTGATTTGGATGCCTCCCAAAGGAGATGATAATATAGTAGTATAGGAGGTTAATCTGTGCTAATTGTCTTGGGTCTAACCACAGCTGGATGTCTGTGATACGTGAAAAGTCATAATTTCTGCTGCTGCCAGCAGGTCAAGGGAGGTGATTCTCCTCCTCTACTCTGCTCTGCAGAGAACCCTCCTGGAATATTGTCACCAGTTCTGGAAACCCCAACATAAGAGGGATATGAAACTGCTGGAACAGGTCCAGAGGTGGCCACAAAAAAGATCAGAAGGCTGGAGGACCTGTGTTGTGAGGACAGGCTGAGAGAGATGGGCTTGTTCAGCCTCAAGAAGAGGAGGCTGCAGGGAGACCTTAGAGCTGTCTTCCAGTACCTGAAGGGGCCTCCAAGAAAGTCAGGGAGAGACTTTTTATAAGGCCATGGAGCGCTAGGGTGAGGGAGAATGATGTTAAATTGGAAGGGGGAAGATTTAGATTAGACATTACAGAGAAATTTTTGATGTCTTCATGTCATGATTTCTTGATGTCTTGGTGAGGCCCTGGGAAGCTGTGGCTGCCCCATCCCTGGAGGTGTTGAAGGCCAGGTTGGATGTGGCCTTGAGCAGCCTGATCTAGTGGGAACTGCCCCTAGATTTGGAACAGGATGATCATTAAGGTTCACAGAATCACAGAATCACTAGGTTGGAAAAGACCCACAGGATGATCGAGTCCAACCATTCTCATCAATCACTAAACTATGTCCCTGAGCAAATCATAAATCTTTTAAATACCTCCAGAGGAGATTACTCAACCACCTCCCTGGGCAGCGTCTTCCAGTGCCCATTGACCCTTTCTGTGAATTTTTTTTTTCTGATATCCAGTCTGAACCTCCCCTGGTGGAGCTTGAGGCCATTCCCTCCTGTCCTGTCCCCTGTCACTTGGGAGAAGAGCCCAGCTCCCTCCTCTCTACAACCTCCTTTCAGGTAGTTGTAGAGAACAATAAGATCTCCCCTCAGCCTTCTCTTCACTAGGCTAAACAACCCCAGGTCCTTCCAAGTCAAACCTTTCTATGATTCTATGATTCTTTCATACTCTGGTGGACGAGGCGCTGATTCTGCAGCAGGTTGATCTGAGACTTCTGTCTTGTGGCCATTTAATGAAACTGCTTGGTCTCAGCATCTTCAAGACTGAAAAATTGTTGCAGCGTTTGTATCCCTGATGTCTTTAGAGACAAGTAACACCAATCACTAGAAAAATTGCTGCTCTGACTTCCTTTGAAGACTCCTACCAGCACAACCATAGCTAAATCACAGTTTTATTTGAAAAAGAACACATATTTACTTTGATTACATTTTTTAGTTCCTGAAGGCCAGATACTTTTCTCACTGGTATCTGTGGCAAAACTTTCATTAACTTCAATGGCAAAAAAAGGAGCCACACAGTCTGCATTATCCACTGAAGGTAAATAGTTTAATTCTTGTTATCTGTGATTTTTAAGTAGGTAATAAAAATGTGCATGCAAAACTGGTTTCTATTTATTTAAGCTGGTAAAAAAGTGACTTTCAAATAGGACAAAATAAAGGATAAAAACATTCTATAAATGGAGAATCAATAAATAAAGCAAATTTTCCTCCCTCATAGTAAAGCATATTCATTTTAATTATGTCACAGAAATACAGCTGTGAACACTGAGAACAAATGAAATGTACTTAATATGGAGATAAAATGACACATAATGACTTCAAATCCTGAATTCATCCACTCCAACACACTCATATATACTTATTTAAGGGGACGGTAAATTGACAAACTGTTCTACTTGAGCTTATTTCTGCAAAAGCCAGCTCAGCCCAGTTGCTAATATGCTATTTGTCCATTAAAGAATGTTGCTATAGTTACAATATCTATTGCAAAAATAGTCTAGTAGTATGAGAGGGTAGATGAAGAATGTAGAAACAAACAAGCTTTCACATTTCTAGTGCTTGTATTTTTTTACTTGCGTGTGAAAGTCCAAAACATGTAGTTAAAAATCATATTACTGCAGGCTTTGGCTTGAATTAAAGCTTTAGAGCAGTGCTTTTGTGCTCAATGGACCTATTTTCTTGTACAGCTGGTATTACAGGAGCTAACTTCTATGATTCAAATAAAAACTCCAGTGTAAGAGTTTAACTAAAATTTTCACTATAAGTGTCATAGAATAGATTGGGTTGGAAAGGAACTTAAAGATCAATCAGTTCCCAGCCCACGGCAGTGTATTTAAGATAAGTTGGATCATCTTTGTAGCCCTCCTCTGGACCCCTTCTAACAGTTCCATAACATTCTTATTTTGAGGGTTCTAAAACTGGTGACACGACTCCCAGTGGGATCTGACAAGAGTTTAGTGGAGGGGGTGATCACACATAACTAGCTCATGACGATCCTCCCATCTATCAGCATCCACAAGTCCTTTTCCACAGGGCTGCCCTCAGATCATGTGAGTGATTATATAAGAAGATCAAAACCTCAAAATTTGATTTAGTCATCCCAGATCTCATCTGGAAAATAAGAAGGTGGAAGCACTAGTTTTCATTGATAAACTGAGCAAACTGGGTAATTGCACAATAATAATATACAAGCAATACTTTCTATCTAAAAAATTGTATAATTGGACTCAGTGTCTTTTACAGCTTCCTGAGCAGAAATGGCACAGCTGACACCAGTTTAAATGAACCTAGGATTAGATTCTTCTTCCAAAGAAAACCCTCATAATAAGAGAGTTAGTGGCCTTCATCCAAACTAGGATGAAGCCCTGGACTAACTCCAAAAAAGTCAGTGTAGTTACAACAGTCTTGAAACCAATTTAACATCAAAGCATTTTTTCTTTCGTAAAGTTTTCATGGCCAACCTGTTTATCAGTGAAAAAAAAAATACGTTTGAGACAATGTTGCTCTCAAACTAATCTTAAATATTTTGACCCTTCCCAGATGAAGAGGGAAACTAGAATGCATGAAGGGCCTTGAGCAGCCTGGTTTAGTTGGAGTTGTCCCTGCCCGTGGCAGGGGGGTTGGAATTGGAAGGTCCCTTCCAATCCAAACCATTCTATGATTCTAAGGTAACATCTCATTTTTGGATAACCCCAATAAGATTTAATCCAGAAAAGGCTACAGTGCTTTCTACTGGAATGTAAACTTCATAATTGGGCAGTGAGTCTATTCAGGTTTTTAAACAATGAAACTTATGGTTCTGACATAAAAAAAGGAAAATAAAGTCCTAAGTGAAGCTATGTCTATGTTATCAGATGATTTAACTGCTCAATTCATCCTGTGATACTTGACCATCACATATGGTCATAAATATGGCATATGGTATAAATGTCAGTGCCACTTAAGTCTCTGTCTTGGAGGCGCCCAACTTAGTTCCCTCACAAATAAAGTCCAGGCTGGGTTCATGTTTCCCAGGCTCCTACTACAGGGTGTTAGGAACAAGGCTGCACAGGAGACAGCCCTGGGCAAAAAGCAGAAGTCTAGAAGTATGTTCTCCAAAGGACATGCTTGCACTATTGGGAATATACACTTCTTTGCAGCCTTTTTTTTGGAGGTATGATCATTTGCTGGGCAGATGTAGGCTGTTGACTAGTCAGAATTTAGTCTCACACAAGGCTAAAAGACTTACGTAAACTGTTACCTTAGCACCTGCACCCACTCCTTTTGCCAGCAGACCAGCAGTTGCATCTAAAGTTTGGCTGTTGTGATGATCCCAAGGTATTAGTTCAGCTAAATGCAGTATCTTTGGCCTAGATCCTGCTTCAGCCCAGCTGAAATTCATAAACTCCTGCCTGTAGCAGCAGAGGCACCCAAATCATAATAACTATGCCACGTACCATGGCATCAAGTTCTTTCTTTGACAGAAAGAACATCAGATGCTCTCCCTGGAGAGCTCAGCTGGTTGTGTCTTTTTCCTGTAGCTGCATGGCTGGAGGATTTGGACAGAAAAAAAGGAAAAGGAAGACTTTGGTGTCATATGGAGGTGCCCTAGCCACGAAGCAGAGGACAAAGTTTAGATCCAGAAACAATCAACCACTGCTATTGAGGGGGAATCCATCATACCCCTGGGAAAGGGACAGAAAAAGCTGGAAGAAGCATGCTTGGATCTCAAGGTGTTCACTTCATAAAGACAGACATAGAATCATAGAATGCTTTGATTCTGAAGAGACCTCAAAGATCAACCAGATCCAACCCCCTTGCCCTTGACAGGAACACCTCCCACCAGATCTGGCTGCCCAAGGCCCCGTCCAACCCAGCCTTCAACACCTCCAGGGATGGGGCAGCCACAACTTCCCTGGGCAACCTGTGCCAGTGTCTCACCACCCTCAGCACCAAGAATTTCTTCCTAATGTCTAGTCCCCAAGTTCTACTCCTCAGGGTAGCTCTAAGTCAGATCATCCCCCAGCATGTATTGAAACCCTGGGCTGCCTCACTAATCATTTCCTCTTGGATTATGGGGGGTCCATTCTTCTCCCTGCCCCTGTCTTCCAGATAAGAGGGCTGAGTACCCAGAGTACCAGAGTACCAACTGGTCTTACTATTAGAGACTGAAGCAAAGAAGGCATTAAGTACATCACCCTTTTCCTCATCCTCTATCACTACATTTCCTTGCATATCTAATGAAGGCTGGAGAGTCTCCTTAGCTCTCCTTATGCTGCCAAGATGGTCTCTTCTGTTTCCCATGTAGCCAAGCATCCTCAATGACATGCATTTTGTATCAGCTGCCTGATGTTAGCCATACCCTCCAGGAGTCAGAGACTGCTGCAGAGGTAAAAAGGTTTACTCCTGTCCAACAATGGTCAGTGATAGGGTTGTTTTAATTCCCTTCAGAAACTGTAACTGACTCACAGGGTTCTGTTTCTACCACAAACCCATTGTGAATTGTTTTTCAATTGTATCATTTGAGGATTGTTCCAGCACCTGAAGGAGTGTCCAAGAAAGCTGGGGAGGGACTTTTTACAGGATGAAGGTATTGGCTTCAGATTGGAAGGGGGAACATTTAAGAAGGCATTAGGAAGAAATTCTTGATGCTGAGGCACTGGCACAGGTTGCCCAGAGAAGTTGTGGCTGCCCAGTCCCTGGAAGTGTTGAAGGCCAGGTAGGATGATAGCCCTGAGCAGCCTGGTCTGGTGGGTGGTGTCCCTGCTCATGGCAGTGGGGTTGGAACAGAATTATATTTAAGGTCCCTTCCAACCCAAACCATACCACAATCTGATGATCCTATATCTAAACCAGTTTACTATATAGAATCATAGAATATTTTGAGTTGGAAGGGACCTTAAAGATCATCTAGTTCTAACGCTTCTATGATGGGCAGGACCCCACTGTGACATTATTTATAAACTTTACCTGGCGTTTTGGTAATTAAACTTCTATGCTACACTGCAATTCACTTTGAAAAAGTACTGGGAGGCACTGAAAATGGATGATACTGGGCTCCTGCTTCTGAGTCAGCCAAAAGGAGAATTCCCTGTCCATTCCTTCTTGGCTGGCAGGCTACAGGTCTCTCTGATTTTGCTAGCAAATGTTTTTTATGAGATTAAAATGCTTTGGATTTTGAGTCACTGTGTTAGGACAGCACTGCAGTTTAGCAAGACTTTGCTATTGCTGTGAAAGTGTGGGAATATCAGGAAGATTAGAACAAAGGTGGATTTAGAATAGACTGAGGATATAAAAATCTATTAAAGACCTTCTCTCTCTTTTTGCCTCTGAGTGAAAGATCAATAAAGTGGTTTAAGCCAGATAGCATGAGATGTACAACTCCTAGACCTCCATTTTATGCACAAAGTGACCTTGACCTCTTCTGCAATTTCCTATCATTAACTTATTATGTACCTCTCAAACATATCACTACAAACCACAATCGAAAACAAAACTTAAAAGCTGGATGTCTTTCCTTTCTTTTGAAGAAGCAGCTTTAGCGTGGAGTAAAAGAAAGTAAGTTATTACTTACAACAATGCCAATTATTTTCACTATTCGTAGTATGACTGAATAATGATTTACTATCTAGAAGCTGGCTGCAGAGTACATTTAGGAATCATATGACTATGAATGCTTTGAAAAAGTTATTACTGTGTGTACTATTCTACCTTTAGCCTCACATTTTTTTCTGTGATATTTGCACAAGTATGAGACCATAATGAAAAAGGTAACATGGAAACAGTTTGCCAGCCACGTGTAGTCCTTCTAAAAAAACTAAACCCATCACATTGACAGTTGTAGATCAATCTGTTACATTCATTGCAATCAGAGGGAGATAATTACTTCTTCTTGTATGGGGCAGATAAGACACAGAAGTTAACTGCCTGATTCAAACCATACAGTAGGGAATCAGTTGAGTTTGAAGAAGATCTCAGTAACTGTTTTGATGTCAGTCATAACAAGCAGACTTTAAATTAATTCCTGTTGAAACGGGTCCAGGGTAGGACTACAAACATGATCCAAGGGCTGGGGCACTTCCCCTATGAAGACAGGCTGAAAGAGTTGGGATTGTTCTACCTGGAGAAGAGAAGGCTCTGAGAAGATCTTATAGTGACCATCCAGTACCTGAAAGGAGCCTTCAAGAAAGCTGGAAAGGGACTATTCATAAAGACTTATGGTGGTAGGATGAGGGGGAGCAGGTATAAACTGGAAAAGGGCAGATATAGTCTAGATATTACGAAGGATTTCTTCACCATGAGAGAGGTGAGACACTGGAACAGGTTGCCAAGGGAAGTCGTGGCTGCTCCATCCCTGGAGGTGTTGAAGGCCAGGTTGGATGAGGCCTTGGGCACCTGATCTAGTGGGAGGTGTCCCTGCCCATGGCAGGGAGGTTGGAACTAGATGATCTTTAAGTTCCCTTCCAACACAAACTATTCAATGATTCTATGATTCTGAAACATTGGAAATTCTATTTTTCATGCTTCTAGTCAATTTTATTCTACACTGTCTAAAACTCATATAATATCCTGGCAGTAATCCAGTCTATTCCTTTGCAGGGCTGAGCTAGCCTTGCGAGGGTCTCATTTCTCTAATTTGCCTGTTTTCATAGAATTATAGAATCCTCATGTTGGAAAGAACTTTGAGATCATCTACTCTACGTGTCCACTACTAAATCATATCCCTAAGCAGTTCATCTACCCTTATTTTAAATAACCCCAGGGATGGTGACTCAACCACCTCCCTGGCTAGTCTCTGCCCATGCCTGAGAACCCTTTCGGTGAAAAAATTTCCCTAATGTGCAACCTGAATTTCCTCTGGCACGACTTGAAGTCATTTCCTCCTGTCCTATCACCTATCACTGGGGAGAAAAGATAAACACTCACTTCACTACAACCTCCTTTTGGGTTGTTGTAGACAGTAATAAGGTCTTCCCTCAGCCTCCACTTCTCCAGGCTAAAATAACCCATTTCCCTTAGCTCCTTCACCAGCTTTATTGCTGTTTTCTAGACATGATCCAGGACCTCAATGACTTTCTTGTAGTGAGGGGCCCAAAACTTAACACAGTATTTGAGGCACGATCTTACCAGTGCTGGGTACAAGGGAGTGTAGAGGTTTGGGCTGGTGAGTCCTGTCCTGCCAGTGATGTGCCTGTTGTGGGCCAGATTTCATCAGCTATGCACTCATTTTTCCCTGAAGAGCCCTCCAGGTGACTCAAATCATAAGGAAGCACCAGCTTTTGCACATATTACTTGAACACGGAACAAAACCAAGTGGAGGCAAGGATTTAAATCTATTCTTATTCACAGTCAAGTTCCCTGGACACTGGGAAAAAAGCCTTCAATTTTTCCCTCTCAATTGCATAACTGCTAAAACAGTGGGTGATCTTCAGGAGAAGAAATAAAAATAATATTCATAAAGAATACACTCTTCATCAACAGAACATCTGGATGCCTAGCACAATGCTAGGTCACCTTTTTGAGCTCCTCAGGTTGCTAGCACAGGTATTACCAGGGATATGCCAAGACGAGGGACACTGGCACTCCCTCTGCCCATTTCTACCTCTACTTTTGAACAGAGTAGAGAATCTAAGCTATACTGTTCAGGCAGATTAGATGCTTCCTCATCCTCCCCTCCAGTATTCGCTCTCCTCAGGGCATCTGCCTGAGAGGAGGCTAAAAGGGGTTGCCTGGACTGTCACCCTGTTCAAGTTTTTCTGCCAAATACACTGTGATAACAGGGCCACGGAGATGATGCGAGGGCTGGAGCACTTCTGCTGTGAGGACAGGCTGAGAGAGTTGTGCTTGTCAGCCTCAAGAAGTGACAGCTCCAAGGGGACCTTGGAGTGGCCTTCCAGTACCTGAAGGGTCCAAGAAAGCTGGGGATGGACTATTTGAAGGACATGTAGTGATAGAACAAAGGGGAATGGTTTCAAATTGGAAGCTGAAAGATTTTAATTAGACATTAGGAAGAAATTGATGCTGAGGGTGATGAGATACTGGCACGGGTTGCCCAGGGAAGATGTGGCTGCCCCATCCCTGGAGGTGTTGAAGGCCAGGTTGGATGGGGCCTTGAACAGCCTGCTCTGGTGAGGGGTGTCTCTGCTCCTGGTGAGGGGTTAGAACCAGGTGATCTTTAACATCCCTCCCAACCTGGCTGCCCTATTATTCTCTAAACTTGCAACAGCTCCAGTAAAATTAGATTTGCATATCAAAAACCCTAGCTACTCTTGTGCCTGAGGGTGACAGAAGCTAGTATTTATCACAAGCAAGTTTCTGTTTTCAAGCAGGAGTGCTAGAAGTAACTGCTTGTGTTTTATTCTATAGTGTTTCACCAATCAGAACAAGCAGGCAATGTAAAACACAAGGACAGGTATTTTTCAATTGAGAATGATCACTTTCCGGGAAAAGTTTTCAGAAGTAATTCAAAATCACTAGGAAAGAACATCTGCAAAAAAATATAGTTGCTCTTTACTGATCCTCTGTGCTCTGCAGACAGGAGGCTGTCAGGACAAGTGTCCCGCTGCCCAGGTACGGTGGTGTCTCAGATGCAAGGGTGCAGAGTGTTGCGAACTACAGCCAGCTTTGAATCTGCGCCGCGGGAATATCCATTGCTTCTCCAAATCTTCTCAGAAGCTTGCCCTCGGTTGCAACAGGAGCAGGATGCGGATCTCAGAGAGCCTTTGAGAGCTGCTTTGCACCTCGGATGCAAAATGAGAGCATTCATAAGGGTAGCCCTGTCACTCCTATTCACTGCCCATTGCAGTAAACCCCAGGGAAGTTGTTTCTGGGTCAGTGTTTTGTGCAGTCATTCCAAAGTCCCGGTCAGGATTACGGAGGGGACAGACTCCAGACTTCCCCAGTGTTTTCAGGTTCCCCTGATTTTGCTCACTGGTTAAAATCTGTAGTGATTTTACCCCTCCACCCAGCACTTCTGCTGTAGTATCGCTGGGTGCTCCCCTGGCATTTGTGGATCTATAAATCATGCACACCTTGCTCTTCTTCAAATGTAAAGAGTATATGAAAAAGACAGCGTTGCTTTTTGCCCAACTCAAATGCAGATTTGCAGGACAAGCAGCATCAGGCCCACACTTGCTTCCATTTTCACCCCAGCAGAATGAACGTCAAAAACAAGTTTCCTTTAAAGCTAACCACATGCAAAAGCAGAGATGCTTTGGCAGACTGGAAACAACAGGTATAAATAACCTCCCATGCCCTAGAAAACAAGAGGCTGGAAAGGCTCCTTGGGTTGTTTTCTGCACATCAGCCTATGAGCTGGGGGTGTTTTAATGCTCTGTTGATGCCACAGGAGCCGATAGAGGCAGGGAGAGATTACACCGAGAAGGAGGTAAACAAGTTGTTTACAACTCAGCAGGGCTGCAGCGTATCCTTCTTACATCAGCTGAAAGGCAGTGAGAGCGTTGGGTACTGGGCTGCTGCTGCGAAAGGATCCCCCGAGCTGCCAAGCTCTGGCTCCAGAAATGTCTGTGGGGCTTCAATAACAGGAAATCACGTGTGGTCTCATTATCAGCTGCTGAGCGAGACAGATGCACCCAGATCAATATTAGTGTCCGATATCAAAGAGCTATTGTGACGGTACCCGGCATTTCAAACTAAGGAGAACAACAAAACTCTTTTAAATGATAAAGGCTGGCAAAAATCATCCCCTGACTTTCTCTTTTCTGTTTTGTTTTTGTGGGTTTTTTTCTCTTCTGAGGCAGTGGATTTGTCACCATTAAAGGGACTGAAAGTCCTCCCTGCCCACAGTAACTCTGATCATTATTGATCTAATTATACTCTGCTTAAGGTTGCAGCGGGAAAGGGCAGCAAATCAGTGATCTCCTTGATCTCTTGTAATAGTAGAGGGTATCTGTTCACTCAGCTTGGGAATCAACATGTCCTTCAGCACAGCTGAAACTGGAGGAAGCTTTCCTTACGCCGCATTTTATGCTGTCTAAAAATGCAATTTAGGAACAAAGGAAAACATCTCCATGGCTCTTATTGCAAGCAAGACCTGAGGAGTGGATGGGTTCTGCACCTAGACAAGTGCGTCTCCCCTGCACTAATGTGAGAACTCTGGGGGTCTTGATCAACCTGTGGTTACAGGACACGATTTCTGCAATGGGCTTTCTGGTTCCCATCATTTGTGTTGTCAAATGAAACACATTTGTAAACAAGCAGGTCATTTTAGCTTTGCATAAATTATACATGAAGAGATGAATTTTGTTTTACATGGAAACATCTCTCTCCTGATATTTGAGCCATTTCTTTATTTATATAAGCTGGCGTGTTAGGATATTTTGGAAGGATGTTTTCTGCTTGCACCTTTAAAACCATTGCAAGCTGTTGCAGAGAACTCAGTAGCTTTCAGGCCCTGTGGTGTTCAAAGGAAGTCAACAGCCAAAAGCAAGGAGCTTGTTTCATAGTCCAAACAGAGATACTTCTGTTATGTAAGAACAGCCCCTGCAGAAGGATTCCTGGGTTACTTCAGCCCCTCTGATTTCAGATAGGGAAGAATCTGTGACACCTGAGAAATACACCAGGGTGAATTACGATCTTCTTTCCATTGCTTCAGCTGGGTGACTGCTGTGCTATTGGTACTGCAGAGAAGTGCCAACAGCTAAAACAGGTATTTGCCTTCTGCCAGTTCTGCTGGTGGCTCATCTGTTTGCGTTCCACACTCTAGCTTGTAATTGCATCGTTGTGTGCTTGGGTACTGCTCATGTAATCTTGCATACCCTGATAAAAGTGAGGTATAAGGCTGAGATGGTGCAGTCTGCACGCTATATAAATTTTTCTTCAGTGGAAGTCAGGTGGTTGAAAGGAGATAAGCAGATTTACTACGGGAAAAAGTCCAGCCTTGTTTTTATTCTGGGCTGGAGAGTGGCACTGGACAGAGGGAGGTTTGCAGGTTTCATTCCCTTCAGCTTTGTACTACCCATCAGAGCATGAAAAACTGTCTCCTTTCAAAGCTGGGAAGAGATTTGGGGTGGTGGCAGGGTCTGAAGCACAGGCTGACCTGCTCCTCCACTACTTTTTAAGACTGTGCCTTTGG
This sequence comes from Clamator glandarius, assembly GCA_033459285.1. Taxonomy (NCBI): domain Eukaryota; kingdom Metazoa; phylum Chordata; class Aves; order Cuculiformes; family Cuculidae; genus Clamator; species Clamator glandarius. Next base: position 1,217,937 of record JAUNZM010000582.1, read on the forward strand.
CAATCACTCTGATTCACCCTTTAGAGCAGCCCTGCCTTGTATTGCAATACAATATTAATTCAGCCAGTAACTGGAACGGAGGGAGTGCTGCTATTTGCTATCTGGCAGAGAAGCCTTCCGCAAGGAAAGAGTTAAGGTGAACTGTTTTCCAGCTCTGCCTGCAGTTGTGGAGTGCCTCTCACACAGCCTCCTCCAGGCTGATCGCCTCTGGAGTATAAAGCTTGTCTCCCGTGATAAGATAGACGAGTCCTTAATGCGATTCCTCAGATCCCCGGAGGGATATCCAGAAATGCTGCAGAATAAACAAACAGGGCGAATAATGAATGAGAGCAAAGAAGGAAGGCAACAAAACAGGGCAGCAGCCTGCAATCTGTAGTAAACAAGTGCACATGCGGCTCTAGAACCGCCCTATTACAGCCTTCCCTAAATTCCCCCTTCCAGCTCACTCCAAGCTCAGGCTGCGAGGTGCTTGCTCACGTGCTCTGAATGCATCAGTCTATTTTTATAACTGTCTGAGAGCCCTGGTTTCCTCTGGCAGATCCACCGCTAATACTATTACCCGTCAGAGGAGAAAAGAAACGAAGCTGCTAAAATAACTGCGCATCACCAAAATAGATGGAAAAGGCATTTTAGGTCATGCAATCCGTGCCCCGGCCAGCAAAGGTTGCTCCCCACAGAATAAAACTGAGTGCTCTGTAGATCAGCTTTACATTGATGTTTTAGACTCCCTGTTGTGGAAGGTACTTTTTTCAGCCCAAGTTTTGGTGCTGGGTGTTTTGATCATGAGAAACCTTGACCAAAGTCATAGTATAAACTGGCACAGCATCAGCAGTAACTGTTTGCCCCAGGCAAAACTTAGTCCCTTTTCCTTTTTCCCTTTTCTGACTGTTTCTATGACATAAAGTCTTAGTTTCTGCAATATGGAAATGTTCTCCGAGGTCACTTGCACAAAATGTAATAAAGTAAGCTTATTGTTTCCCAGGAGAAGATTATGCTTGAATTTATCTTTTCTCCTTTTTTTTTTGTATTTAAAGTACTATCTGGCTCTCTTCAGCAGGGCTCAACTGTGTAAGTCACACAAGTCCTGACTGCCTTCTCATAAGACTGGATTTCAGATACCTAACGTGTGTTTCAGCCAGTGAAGCAGATACTCCAGAGCTTCTCCAACCTTCCTTCAATATTCTAATAACTGATGACCATCAAGTGACCTTGTCATTCCCTGGGTGCTTAAGTAGTTGGATAAGTTCAGGATGACCTTCAGTCTGTATCCTAACCTTCTGACCATTAACTCTTAACGTGTTGTATGGGAGGTTGGCAATCAGAAGGGAGCTCGTCAATCTTACCAAGGACAAGCCCTGCCCATGGTGCAGCATAGCTGGAAGCCCCTCAACTGGTGAAAGAAAATTGGAGGGAGAAGGGGAAAATAACAGCTGAAAGCCTGGAGTTGCCAAGAGTACCTGCACCTTAGCTGAGACAATGTCACGGCTGCAGTTACACTTGCATTACCAGGTCTGAAAGCATTTCCATGTTTCTGAGCCAGGATGCATGCTCTGGCCGCATCCTAACTCTTAACAGCACCAAAGCCAGATCTGCACACCAGTTTTCTCCAGCCTGCTCCTTCATGCCCGTGCAAGAGAAACCTTGTGAGTGAGGTCTGGACAGGTGTGATGGCACATTCCCAACGGCAATTATCCACCCTCAAGGAGCACAAGAGTGGTAAGTCTGGATTTGAGCATTTCCTTCTGTCCCTTCTGATCCAGTGGGAAGGCAAAGAGATTAGCTTAAATAATTGGCTCTTTAAGGCTGCTCAACTTCAAAATGAAACAGAGGAATAGAGTTTACAGACCTAGGAGCAGGTGGGAGGCAGTTTTAAGAAGCTGCTTCTTATCAGCTCTCAGCTCTTGGTTTCTGCCTCCCAGCTGAGACAGCGCCTGACTGTGTCCTAATTTTGATGTGATAAGATTGGGCCAAACATGCAATCCAAATGTGCAAAAGCCATCAAGAGAAAAGTCTGCAAAATATTTCGTACAAGGCTTTAAAAGTTGTATCATCAGCAGAGCAAGAAGTTTTGAGGAGAGAGCATGAATAGATTATTAGTAACACACTTCTGCCATTTGAGATAAGGTGAATACCCTTTGTTGTTTGCTCTTTAATGTTATATGACAGAGAGTAGAACATTTCTGGTTTACTCTGCTCTCTATGACAAGCTGAGAGAGTTGGGGTTGTTCAGACTGGAAAAGTGAAGAGAAGGCTCTGAGGAGACCTTAGAGCAGCCTTCCAGTACCTGAAGGTGGCATATAAGAAAGCTGGGGATGGATTATTTACAAAGGCTTATAGAACGAGGGGCTATGGGTATCATCTGGAGAGGGGCAGATTTAGACTAGACATGAGGAGGAATTTCTTCATGATGAGAGTGGTGAGGCACTGGAACAGGTTGCCCAGGGAAATTGTAGCTGCCCCATCCCTGGAGGTGTTGAAGGCCAGGTTGGATGGGGCCTTGGGCAGCTTCAGCTAATGGGAGGTGTCCCTATCCTTTGCAGGGGGGTTGGAACTAGGTAATCTTAAAGATCCCTTCCAACTCTAACCACTTCATGTTTTTATGATTCTAAGAAAGCGATGGTGTACACACTACATAGGTAGCATGTTAGAATATTTACCTGTGTGATAAGTTTAGAGTGCTGAAACAAAATAAATTAAAAAAAAACCAAACCCTGCAATCAGATTTACAAATGAGAAAATCATGCTAGTGATATTTTGCTGTGGAGGCTGGATATGAAGTAAACATCTTGACAATTAGCAAACAGACTATATTTAAATGATAGTATCATAGCATCATAAAATCATAGAACTGTAGAATCATAGGATCGTAGAATAGTTTGTGTTGGGAGGGATCTCCTCAGAGCCTTCTCTGATCCAGGCTGAACAACCCCAAGTCGCTCAGTCTGTCCTCATATGGGAGATGCTCCAGCCCTCTGTTCATCCTTCTAGCCCTTCTCTGGACCCCTTCCAACAGCTCCATATGCTTCTTCTGTTGAGGATTCCAGAATTGGACACAATACCCCAGATGAGGTCTTTCAAGAGAGGAGTAGAGGGACAGAATCCCCTTCCTCACCCTGCTGGCCACGCTTCTTCTGATGCAGCCCAGGACACCGTTGACCTTCTAGGCTGCGAGCGCACATTGACAGCTCATATCAAGCTTCTTATCAGTCAGCATTTATTCATGTCTTTTACATTCATTTTTTTCCTGCTAAATATGTGACTTTAGCCCTTTAAATTTCTGTGTGTATCAGCATTCCAGTACCTCACAGAGCCCTTCTAAGTAGCTACTATGTAATGGCTCTTTACAGGCATCTGCTCAAACTGTATCCAATTAAAAAAATAAATCTGTTAAATCTGGGAACAAACTGCTCCCAGTTTCAACTGGCTGGCAGGTATGAATCCTACTTTCATAGAAGTTTTATTCCTGTTCTCAGTTCTGTTCATGGCTACCAGGTCAGGAAAACTATATTATCTAACTTTTAAGTCATATAGCCTTTAAATTTATGGAATGTTGTCATCTACAGCTAGCGTCAGAACATGAAGTCAGTAAAGAAAACAAGACAAAACAGCTTGGAAACATAAAATGCGGTGACACCCTGCTAAGAGTTTTTTGGCATTGCATGTGTCACGTTTCATTGGTTTGGGGGATAAATCTTATTGATTTCTGCCATGGTTAGCAGACTTCTTGTTTTCAGTAAACACAAAACAAATACAAGATCTCTGTTGGGATGCCTTCTACCTCATGAGATCTGGAAAAAAAAAAGCCTTCCTTGCTTAAGACCAATTCAGCATGAGCACCATTAGCATCAATGTAGAATGGTGCAAGGTGTGGAGCTCCAATAATGGCGTTATGGCTGATTATTTGGCACTGGTTTAAGCATTTAGACTAGGCATAAGGAAGAATTTCTTCACAATGAGAGGTGGGGAGGCACATGCACAGGTTGCCCAGAGAATTTGTTGCTGCCCCATCTCTGGAAGTCTTCAAGGCCAGGTTGCATGGGACTTTGGGCAGCCTGATCTAGTGGGATGTGACCCTGCGCATCGCGGGGGGGTTGGAACGAGATGATACTTAAGGTCCTTTCCAACCTAAACTATTCTATGATTCTATGATTCACTCATAAACCTGCTAGGTCAAATTCTTACACTTGAATCTCCCTGCTGAAAGTGCAGCAGTGGGGCACACAAGTGTTAGAATTTGCCCTTGTAAAATTTATAGTGACCAACTGGTTTTGCAGGTGTGCTGCTTAACACTGTGTGCACCCAATTGCTGGATCATGTAAAGTGTGAACAGGGGGCTGGAGTGCTGGTTGGGAACTGGGAAGTTGGTGCCCATCCTAGGGCTGCTGTGATAGAGAGATTTTGGCTCTATCTGTAAAACAGACCCTTATATGGTATCAAGTCTGGCCCTCTGAAACGTAGGTATCTCTAAACACTGCACTTTCTTACAAGGTTAGTCAGGAAAAAATGTTTGTACTGAGAAAATGTAGGCATTTCAAACAGAAGCCTGATATAGAATCATAGAACCATAGAATCATAGAGGTCTTTAGATAATGTAACTCATATGTAGAATCAGACACTTTTAATTGTCAGACATAATATCCAAGCTCTGTATTTACTCTCCATCTGCTCAAAAGCTTTGTACGTGACACCAGATTTACTGGAGGAGAGAAGCAGGGAAGAACAGAAGTGGGAGAGGTGTTGGAAAGAAACAAGAGACCCTCCTGTGTCTGCCAGGATAAAAGCAACTCTTGTCACGCTGCGGAGCTCCTTTCACCCTCCAGGCTGCAGGTGCATGGAAGTGTGGCTTCTTTTAAAAATCACAAGATGAAACTTTAAAAAGTAGATATTATGTGGTGCCAAATTAATTAACCTTCCTTTTGAATGCTCTCAAAAGCATAGGTGAGCACACGGATATATACAATATATCCATATTTAATGATGAGTGCTATTAAGGACTCTGAGGAGACCTTATAGCTACCTTCCAATACCTGAAGGGGGCTACAGAAAAGCTGAGGGATTGTTCACAAAGGCTTGTAGTGGTAGGACAAGGGGCAAAGGGTATAAACTGGAGAGGGGCAGATTTAGACTGGACGTAAGGAGGAATTTCTTCACGATGAGAATGGTGAGACACTGGAACAGGTTGCCCAGGGAAATTGTGGATTCCCTATCCCTGGAGATGTTGAAGGCCAGGTTGGATGGGGCCTTGGGCAGCCTGGTCTAGTGGGAGGTGCCCCTGCCCATGTCAGGGGGGTTGGAACTGGATGATCTTTATGGTCCTTTCCAACTCAAACTATTCTATGATTAAGCATGGTACAAATTGATCATTGATACAATATTCATAAACAATATTTCATTAAAGTTTACCTGCTGGTGACTTTGTTTCCATTTCTGCTGTACTTTCCTAGTAATTCTTACCCATCTAAAAATGGATAAATCACTCCCCAGTTTCCCCCTTTCAAGGGGAATCAGTGAGTGTGGCTTTCTGTTATAAATATATGGTTATAAAATACTTTCTTGTTGATTCTTAGTGCTGACCACATAATTTTACTCTACCTATCAGTTCCAAACAAGCTCCATAACACTGATAGCCTTTAAACAGGAGAATTAAAGATTTTTTTGCTAGATACATCTCATTTGGTGTTATACCTTATAGTTTCTTATAAGATGCGTACAAAAAATCAAGTAGCATAAGAATGAAGAAGAATATAGAAGTACAATCATTTTACATCCTTCTCAGCAGTAGAGAACGGCTATAACACACTAATTCTAATAGATCTGCATGAGAAAGAGCTACTTTAAGAGCCGTGCAACCAGGCCAGCATGCGGAATATAGCTCTGAATGCACGTATCCAAATCCCGGACATAGAAACCCTGCTGTGTGGAATGCTTTGTCACTTGAACCTCCGTATGATATAGATCCAGTTTGAGAGCTCCATGGGAGGGATGTGTTAGCTATTTATATCCTAAATAGACGCCGGGCCAGTAAGAAACTGAACATCATGACGTCTTTTTTAACCAGGCAAATTATTTTGTGGCAAAACCGGTGCTGTTTGCAGGCCTCTCTGAGCCATCCCTGTCACTGCCGATAGTGGAAAGGAGGAAGAGCAGGGCACGGCTATGCCCTCATCCCCACAATCCCAGCCCTTTCTCTGTGTAAACACCACAGAGTCGGAATGTTGCAGGAATTTGGGGTCAAGAGCCAGCCTCAGAGGGGAGAGGGAAGGAGCAGCTGCTTTGTGTGATGGGCTGTCATCCAGAGCTTACTTAGCTCATTTGAAGCCACGGAACCTTCTAAGGGTACAGAGATGTTCCCCAGGAAGCTTACAAAGCTCAGGAGTGAGTTTTAAGGGGAGATGCCAGGCAGCCTCTCCTTGGCACTGAGACCAGCCGTGGATGCCACATCCTCACAAGCAACACGATGCCGACACATCTTACCCTTGTGTAGTGCAGGAAGAAGTAGACTCAAAACACATACAGCCTCGTTCCTCCTTCAGAAAGCAGCAATTCTCATGCAGAAACACCATGTGCTGCTAAACTCATGGGAATTTAATTTTCTTTTTTAATTAATCTGGTTGAGTCCCCAACTCTGAAGGGATTTAAAAGATGGGTAGATGAAGTGTTTAGGGGATATGATTTGGTAGTGGACAGGTACGACTGAGCTTGATCTCAAAGGTCTTCTCCAACCTAGTGATTCTGTGATTTTCAGAATCGAACCTGGGCTTTTATTTACACACTCTTAACCAAGTCAGCTATCAGGATTGAGTTAGTTTCTAGTGACCATGTTTTGCTCAGAGTACATTCATATGCCCACAGTTCCAAACTGTTCTCTATGGACTTGTGATATTCACCGATGGACAAGAATTAAAAATAAATTTCTAGCTGGACAAGGACAAGTAAGAAAGCTGCTCCATAAATCATGTTAATACTTTCACCTTCTTTGCAGATTTATCTCTTTTTGAAGATATTCTGTACAACACAGAGACTTCCTTCAGCTGATCAGTGAGAATGTCATATTCCTTTGGGACAGGAGCAAGTGTCTCATTTCTTCACTACTGGTGTGGGTAATTTTGTGAAAATGCAATCTTAATTCTGAGTTTCTTGGAGCTCTACCCTATAATGTTTGTCACATATTCAAACTAAAGCTATGCACTTGAAAATTCTACTTAAAAGCAAGTAGTTTTCTTTGCTGAGGGAAAATGCGATGAAGCCTATGTGGCAAGCATCGAATTTGCCTAAACTGCACCAAGTTGTTGTCTTTTTTGTTACCAAATATATTTTGGTCCTGAAAAGAGACCTAATTGTCAGGACTCCCTCAGCACAACGACTTCAGCCTTTAAATAGCCACCAATCCTGCTATCATTAGTTCCTTGTTCTGAAAACTGAAATGCCCTTTAATTATCCAGCTGCAGGACCATGTAAGATGGTACTAAATTTTACTTAAGTACAGACTATAGCCAAAAAGGAAGCCAAAATACATAATTATGTTGGCATTAGCATTCTAGAGCTGTGTGATATCAAACTGCACAATGGCTGGAACATTCTGTGAAGGGCAATGTTGTCTGGGTAATGTAGCAGAAACACTTATCTAATAGCATGCCCTCCTGTGCCCTCTGTCAGGGCGCCAGCACATTAGTCCTATTATCAGCCTGCAAATACTGGAGGCTTCCATATCGTGGCTGCTGCCAAAAGAAACAGTCTTCCCTGTTACAGGAGCAAATGTCTGCGCACGTAAATGAAACTGAAGAGTAATTAGATTACAGTGTTTCCAACTGACCCCCATGCAACCAAATATTCAGGCTTGCTACTTTGCGTTAATAAAGATCCCACTATTTTTACAGCGTGTTTGGTTTAGTTCGCAGGTCGGGCGTTTTCCATAACACATTCTACACAGACTATTTCAGTCAAGTAAAGAAGAAATGTCGAGATGACCGCTTGTAAACTTATCTATAAAAGCACTGTTTGTCTTTTTCTTCTCCTATAATCATAGGATCATTGAATCATTGAATGATTGAATCATTGAATCATTGAATCATTGAATCATTGAATAGTTTGGGTTGGAAGGGACCTTAAACATCATCAAGTTGCAACCTTCTGGCCACAGTCAGGGACATGTCCTACAAGATCCAGCTGCTCAAAGCCCCATCTAACCTGGCCTTCAACACCTCCAGGGATGGGGAATCCATAATTTCCCTGGGCAACATGTGCCAGTGTCTCACCACTCTCATCATGAAGAAATTTCTCCTTATGTCTAGTCTAAATCTGTCCCTCTCCAGTTCATACCCATTGCCACTTGTCCTATCACTACAAGCCTTTGTAAACAGTCCCTCCCCAACTTTCTTCTAGGCCCCCTTCAGGTACTGGAAGGTTGCTAGTCATTCCAGTCAAGTAAAGGAAAAATGTTGAGATGACTTCTCACAAAATTATCTTTAAAAGCACTCTTAGTCTTTTTCTTCTTTCCTCTTTTTCTTCTTGTGTGTTTTTTTTTTTTTTTCACATGGGATTATTATTTCACAGATTCAGGGTTGGTTGCATTGTTAGTTGTTTTACTTGACAATTTACACCGAATAAGTAAAAAAAATGGGAAAAAAAATACCTGTCTGACCAGCCAAAAAAAAAAGTCTGACAGAAAGTCTCTTCATGGATTTATCTCCTTCGGGAGAAGCATATTTCAATATTCTGTCAGCATGCAACAGGAACATATGAAACAATCTCATTTAGTACAAGAGAAAGGGAACCAGACTTTTATATGGGATATAAACTACATAAACAAGCAAACAATTTCCCCAACTTAAAAGGAATGCCTTACTTTAATTATTTTTTTTAGTTTTTTTTTTTTTTTTATAACCCAAATGCCAGAATGAACTTTTCAGGAACAAATCTATCCATTTATTGATAAGCATTCCAATCAGTGTTGCAAAGTGAAAAACATCCGTTCATTGGAGCCCATGCAGCTGAATTAATATTAGCTTGTATAAATAATCTATGCACTATAAAGCCTATCATATGAAAGATAAATCATTTATCCAAGAAAATAAGAGCTGGGGGGGTGCAATTTTTTTATATGGTTGAGATTTTGTGTTTATAAAATTCCAAACTGTTTTCCTGAAACCTGAAGGAATATTGAGCCCTTCATTCTTTTGGCTTAATTTAAATAACTCTTAATAATTTGAAGAATTTATAGGTAGGGAAAAACAAAACAAAATACTGCTATTCTGCTTTTTTGGATTAGGCACTGCCATTTGTGTAGAATGTTTCTGTCCTTCAAACTATTCTTGGAACTGCTGTCTGGAGCTGTTCGTTGGGGAAAAGGATTCTGCTGTGAATAAATGTGTCAGGTATCAATCTGTAAATTCCTGTCACTTGTCAGAGATGTTCAGTAGGATTCCATTTGGGACAACAAAGCCTCCTGGGGTAAGTGATGAGTTTATTATAAAAGAACCCAGATTTAGGAAGAAATTCTTGATGCTGAGGCTGGTGAGGCACTGGCACAGGTTGCCCAGGGAAGCTGTAGCTGCCTCATCCCTGGAATTGTTCAAGACCAGGTTGGATGGAGCCTTGGGCAGCCTGATGTGGTAGGAGTTGTCCCTGCCCATGGTAGGAGGGTTGGAAGTGGATGATATTTAAGGTTTCTTCCAACCTAACCAGTTCTCTGGTTCTATGATTCTATAACCTGTTGCCTCCTTTGCAATATTTACACTGCCTTCTGACATTTCCCATGCACACCGCAAAGTCTGCACGCTCATTCCTTGCAATGGCCAATAGCTCTAGCTTGCTGACTTTGGAAAAAGACTGCTCAGTAGAAAACCTTAGACCCTGATAACTTTAGCTTTGGAAGACTAGCAAGCTAAAACTGCACTTTATTTATTTTCCCTTGACAGAATATAGTGGCAGGGGAAAAGCTGAGCTATTTTCAAATACTAGATACAAGTCGATGGAGATATCACTGACAAGAGAAGTGAGAGATTTGAGTTTAATTCCTTTTTTTGATCCAGACATTCAGAACATCTTTGGACAAGTCATTCAATATCAATTTCTTGCATGAAACATGAACATAAGAACAATTTTATATCTACCATTATTCCAGTATGGCCTGGCATAACGCAGTGATGACTGTAGTGGAGGGGGACGCATCAGTGGAAATGCATAAAAGCAGTGTAAGATAAGCAGATCGTTATAGAAGAGAGAAAAAAGACAGTGATTTCATGTCATCAAGAGGAACTGTATTAATTCTTCGGAAAATCTATTTGCAAACAAGTATATGCAATCATGTACAGACTAATATTTTTTCTTTGCCTATGAATATTCATGCAATCAATTTTACTTCACCTAGAGAGGTGCTTTCACTGGAACAGAGATGGAAATGCATGTGGGAAGGCAGTACCTCTAAGCCAACAACAGAAAGCCACGCTCAGGCTCTTCTTAGCTGGACAATGTGTGCAGCTCGGTTGTGTGAGTTAAGGTCATGGATATTCTGAGAGGAGAAAAAGAGCAAGTGTGAACAGCAGTGGCTCTCAAAGAACCCTGGATATACCACCCAGCACAGGCAGAAGAAGCAAGGAGACGAGGTGGAACATAAGTACAGTGCTGGCATAGTAGCAAACTCCTTGTCCCTATAATATATTTGGCATGGTTCAGCCTCAAAAGACAGCACAATCTGCCCGTGGTGTGGGACAAAACCTTGAGGGATCAAGCTCTAAGCACAGCCGAAAGGGACATTGTGTGCTGAGGTCTTAACTGATCTTTACACTTCTGTGTCTCTCTGCCTGCAGGGTGAAATTGCAGCTCGCCCTGCATTATTAAAAGGAACAAGGTTCTGAATTCATCTTGTGTAATTATGGGATTATCAAGGATGCCTAAATTAGGAATGCAGCCACTTCACACTCCCTCTATGGGCCTCTCTAACCATGAGGTATAGGCACTGCCAGTAGACAATCTGTATATATAGCTTTTTTTTTGCTGCACACTGTGTGGTGCTTTTTATCGACAGCCTTTTTTCCCCTCTCACCCTTGCACAGTCCACACTGAAGATGTCAGCTTTCACACTCTCTCTTTTTGACTGGTTTGACAATTATTTCTATTCTTTCTTTCCCAGTCCACAAATCACAGTGTTTTCTCCATGCTAACCAAACCTCCTAGTTTTTATACCTGCAAAACCTGCCTAATTGCTATGTAAAAACCTGCAGTCTCATCTTCTGCATATTCATGTTAATTTACCTAGAGAAATAATCCATCCTATTGCATCAAGTGTCTTCTGATAATCATAGAATCATAGAATGGTTTGGGTTGGAAGGGACCTTAAAGATCATCCAGTTCCAACCCCCCTGCCATGGGCAGGGACACCTCACACTAGACTAGGCTGCTCAAATCTCCATCCAACCTCAACTTCAACACCTCCAGGGATGGGGCAGCCACAACTTCCCTGGACAACCTGTTCCAGTGCCTCACCCCTCTCATTGTGAAGAAATTCCTCCTTATGTCTAGTCTAAATCTGTCCCTCTCCAGTTTATACCCATTGCCCATAGTTGTATCACTACAAGCCTTTGTAAACAGTCCCTCTCCAGCTTTCTTGTATCCTCCTTCAGGTACTGAAAGGTCACTCTCAAGTCTCCTCGGAGCCTTCTCGTCTCCAGGCTGAATAAGCCCAACTCTCTCAGCCTGTCCTCACAGGGAAGATGCTCCAGCTCTCTGATTATCCTTGTAGCCTTCTCTGGACTCATTCCAACAGCTCCATATGCTTCTTCTGTTGAGGATTCCAGAACTGGGCGCAACACTCCAAATGAAGTCTCACAAGAGAGAAATGGCCATTCCTTTTAAACAAAGATCCACATTGAGATATCTCCAAATTTCTGTCTCAAATTTCAACTTTACAATAAAGTTTGGACCACTAGGTAGTAGAACTATAAAGTTCTGCTATTCATTTCAAAAGTTAAATAATTAATCACGTACTCCCTAAGTGCTCCCCATTTATATTTTTGGTCTTTATATTTCATCTGCAGATTCTGCTGCCCTTAGAGTTTGTCAGAATATCAATTCCATTGCACTCAGTGCAATTACATTCAGAAGAAGACAATCGGTGAAGCATCTTCCTTCCATGAACACACAAAATCATTGTCTTTTTTCATGAATCAGATTCAGAATGGGCATATGTACATGACTTGAAGAACAAAATTAAACTTTCATTGAGTAACTGGAAGTCATTTTTCAAAACATAAAAAGAAATTTTATTCATATATTTTATTATGTTCTAGTAAAAAGCTCATCCAGTGGTCTCTTCCAACCTGGTTATTCTATGATTCTATTTTGCTGATCTATGTCTTAATCCTTATTCGGCAAGAAAGCTCATGAATGCAGAAAATCTAATATTGACTCCTCTTTACCTTCTTTTTCCTTGCAAATTTCTTGCTGATTTATTTGCTACTGAAAGATGAGGTCGTTTCAAACATGCAAGTTGATATAATGAGATCTACATGTCTTACAAAGACAGAGAAGAATAAACGTTCAAATTTGTGGCCTTTTGACTCTGGTAGTATCCTTTTAAAGCATTATTGTTTACTGATGGGTTCACATTATCAGACACGTTCCATTTTCATTACTTATAAATGGTACAAGGCTTATTTCATTACTTATTTATCAAGATCCCATGTTGTTTTCTGACCTAGTGAATATCCAGGTAACTTCTGGAGTGTCAGGCAAAAGGGCAGATTATCAGCTCCATTTAGCTTCCCCATTTCCACTGAAAGGCATCAAGGTCACTCTTGGTTGTGTGGCTGATGGCTGGTTGCTGGCAGGAAACACTTAGAATCATAGAATCACTAGATTTGAAAAGATCTTTGAGATCATCAAGCCCAAACATATCTGTGCACAATTAAATAGTATCTGTAAACACTTCACCTACCCGTCTTTTAAATACCTCCAGAGATGGGGACTCAGCCATCTTCCTGGGTAGAATCTTCCAGTGTTTGATACCCTTTCCACACACAAATTTTTCCTAATGTCCAATCTGAACCTTCCCTGGCACAGTTTGAGGTCATTCACTCTTGTCCTATCACCTTTCAGGCAGTTGTAGACAGAGAAAGGTCTCCACTCAGAGTTCTTTTCTTCAGGCTAAACAACCCCAGTTCCCTCAGCTTCTCCTCATAAGGCTTGTCCTCCAGCCCCAGTTCCCTCAGCTTCTCCTCATAAGGCTTGTTCTCCAGCCCCTTCACCAGGTTCATTGCCCTTCTCTGGATACTCTTCAGGACCTCAAAGTCCTTCTTGTAATGAGGAGCCCACACCTGAACACAATATTTGAGTTGTGCCTCACTGGTGCTGGGTACAGGGACAAAGTCACCTCCCTGCTCCTGCTGGCCATGCTGTTTCTGGTACAAGCCAAGATACTATTGGCCTTATTGGCCACTTGGGCATGTTTGATGCAGTAAAACATGCTTCTGCCCCTCTGTATTGAACATCCTCCCAGTTAGTTAGGTTGGTGAGCAGAGGATGAATACACCTTTCCAGTGGTACAGCAGATACATCTCATGTGGACATAGCATCTCACTGTGTGATAACCCTGAGATGTACTTTCAGGGAAGGAAATCCTTCCTCCCAGCCGAGATCATATAATCATAGAATCACAGAATCATTTAATCAAAGGATCATAGAAGAGTTTGGATTGAAAGGGAACTTAAAGGTCATCCAGTTCCAACCCCCCATGCCATGGGCAGGGACACCTCTCACTAGATCAGGCTGCCCAAGCCCCCATCCAACCCGGTGCTGAAATGAAGATGCTGTGTTTTTATCCATGCTGCTTCCTCTTAGCCCCTTTAAGATGGCTTTTAAGGAGGGAGAAATACCAACTGGTGTGGCAGCCTGAGAACGTCACACTGGCAGCTGTGGGAACCAGGTGCAGGATTGGCCCCAGCTCAGCAGAGGCTTAACATATTGCCGCAAGGATATCCAGGCTCCCGAGGGAGTGAGGGGTGGGGAGCAAGTGCCAGCTGTCCCCTTGTCCTGCACTGCTGCAAGGACAGCCTGACATTGGCCTCACCTTTAGGAAGAGCCTAGGAACTTTCCACTCCTGCTACCGGGTGTCACGACAGCAAAACAATAGATCCAAGTGGGGAGCTAAAATATACTCCAGAAATACACGTTAAAACAAAAAAAAAAATAATCTCCACTTAATTTGAAGCAGGAATCCAAAGAGAAGGGTCTCCTGTTTCCTAGGCAAATGCTAGCGAGACTCAGATTTCCTCTAAGAGTAGAGACCCCTCCAGGTTAAAAACAGTCACACAATAAGGTTTGACAGCATTTTCTAACTAATCACCTGCATGAGAGAAATCAGTCATAGAATCATACAATCATACAATAATAGAAGAGTTTGGGTTGGAAGGGACCTTGCAGATCATCTAGTTCCAACCACCAGGGACAATTCGCACTAGATCAGGCTGCCCACGGTCCCATCCAACCTGAACTTCAACACCTCCAGGTATGGAGCATCTACAGCTTCCCTGGGCAACCTGTGCCAGTGCCTCACCACTTTAATCAGACCTCACTTGCCACTGTACCTGGTTGAAACAAAAAAACAACAACGTAGAACAAAAACTATTTAAAGCAAAGTAGAAAACTTTGAAAGAGAGTCTTTGTTTATGTTAGAGGAATCTAAGTGTTTCTTTTTAATTCCCAGCCACTCTTATTTACCTTAATGATTTGTCATGGCTGACAACCCACCATTTTTATATTTGCTCTTTAATTTTGAAATAGATTGCATCTGTAAGCAAATAAGAATTTTGAGTCACATTAGTAGGGAGATTAGCTCTCACGTTTCCTGTGAAAGGCATATTTTTCTTTTTCCACAGTACTTCTAGAAATGCATACAAATTCTCAATCCTGATGTGGAGCGATCATCCTTTACACCTCTTCAGTAATGTTTCCAGTGCGTCTAGTAGGAAGAATGCCAAAGAAACTGCTAATGTTTCCCTGTAGCATGACAACCTCTTCAACAGGAATCGTCAGCTTGGGCCAAGAACTCATTCCATGTCTATGGCAGAATTACTGACCCAAGCTGGATTTGAATCAGCAGTCGTATGATTTAAATAGGAGATGAAAAATCGATCTCAAAATAACCTCAGCAATGTAAGCCAAGGAAGCAACAAAAGGGTGAATGCTTAGCAAGGCAGAAAAATAAATATCCTGGTTTAGAAAACAAATTTTGCCACAAGAACCAAGTGCTCATGTATCACCTGGTATCCGAAGCTGAAAAATATTGGGGAGGGACTGTTCACAAAGGCTGGTAGTGAAAGGACAAGGGGCGATGGGCATAAACTGGAGAAGGGCAGATTTAGACAAGACATAAAGAGGAATTTCTTCATGATGGGAGTGATGAGGCACTGAAACAGGTTGCCCAGGGAAATTATGGATTCCCCATCCCTGGAGGTGTTGAAGGCCAGGTTGGATGAGGCCTTGGGCAGCTTCAGGTAATGGGGAGTGTCCCTATCCTTTGCAGGGGGGTTGGCACCAGATGATATTTAGGGTTCCATCCAACCCAAATTATTCTGTGATTCTATGAATATGCCTCTGGTGGTAAAAGAAAAACAATAAGAGAAAACCTTTGATCAACCTTTGCTACAATAATGTGACCAAAACTACCGGTGTGAGAGGCGTATCCCTCTTTTTGTTAGACTGATGAATACCAATTGCGGCAACGTCAAGGATATCAGCTTACGTATTATGTAACAGAGAAAAACTGGCTAAAAAGGATTACCAGACAGGAGGAAATGAGGCCCTTAGCAGTCCCCTCTGTAGTTTGAATGTGTGTGTATACACATACATAAACACATACACTAATGTATTTGTATGTACAGACCAATCTATCTAACTACAAGAGTGAACACTTGGGAGATACGTCTTACTGTGTGTTTGTATTTAAAACAACATGCAAAATGTACCACACATCACACATAGAATGGTTTGGGTTGGAAGGGTTCTTGAAGATCATCTAGTTCCAACCACCTCCCACTAAATCAGGTTGCTCAAAGTCCCATCCAACCTGGCCTTGAACACCTCCAGAGATGGCGCAGCCACAACTTCCCTTGGCAACCTGTGCCAGTGCCTTACCACTCTCATGGTGAAGAATTTCTTCCTAATGCCTAGACTGAATCTTCCCCCTTCCATCCTAACACTCCATGCCTTTGTAAGAGTCTCTCCCCAGCTTTCTCCTAGCCCGCTTCAGGTCTGGAAGTCTGCTCTAATTTCTCCCCACAACGTTCTCATCTGCAGCCAGAATGTATCGTATCTCTCAAGTTTAGCAAGTATTCATTGTGATCTTCAGCAAAACAAAAGCTTCCTGAATTTTTGGACTGTATTCTTCATGGGAAGTTAGGGCTCGGCAAAATTTTCTTACCAGGTGGGCAAAATTTGGACTTTGGAAATGGCCCCGTGTTCCAGCTACACAAATAGAAAGAGTTGGGGAACCCCATGTCAGCCTGCAGTCTGTCGTTATCCTTGTAATTTCTGGAGTGTTGGACAAGCCAAACTGACGCCAGGTGTTCAAATGGTCTGTTGCTGAAAATTCAGAGGAGATTTTTCATACAGAAAGGGTTCAAAAACACCTTTGAGTTATCTAAGAGAATCATAGACTCATGAAATCATCATAGAATCATAGGATAGTTTAGGTTAGAAGGGACTTTAAATATCATCTAGTTCCAAACCCCCTGACATGGGCAGGGACATCCAGGATTGGGTTACCCAAGGCCCCATCCAACCTGGCCTTCAACACCTCCAGGGATGGGGCAGCCACAATCTCCCTAGGTAACCTGTTCCAGTGTCTCACTACTCTCATGGTGAAGAAAATCTTCCTGACGTCTAATCTAAATCTTCCCCTCTCCAGTTTATACCCATTCCCCCTTGTCCTATCACCAGCAGCCTTTATAAACAGTCCCTCCCCAGCTTTCTTGCAGCCCCTTTCAGGCACTGGAAGGTGGCTCTGAGATCTCCTCAGAGCCTGTTCTTCTCCAGGCCGAACAAGCCTGACTCTCTCAGCCGGTTCTCATATGGAAGGTGCTCCAGCCTTCTGGTCATCCTTCTAGCCCTTCTTTGGACCCGTTCCAACAGCTCCATCTCCTTCTTCCATTGAGGATTCCAGAACTGGACACAATACTCCAGACAAAGTCTCAGAAGACAGGAGTTGAGGGACAATATCACTTCCCTTGACCTACTGGCCACGCTTCTTTTGGTGTAGCCCAGGATATGGTTGGCCTTCAACCCAGGATACGGTTGGCCTTCAATCATAGAATGGTTTGAGCTGGAATGAACCTTAAAGATTGTCCAGTTCCAACCCTGCTGCCATGGTAGAGATGCCTCCCACTAGGTGAGGTTGGTCAATGCCTCAAGTTCTTTCCAGAACATCTGCCTGGGTGACAAGCATTTTACATGTACAAGAAAATATGTTCTGCTCCTGGAATCCAGTACATAAATTACAAAGTAAATAATAACTTCAGCCCAAAGCACCAGCAACTAATCTATTTGTTTATATCACAGGTAATATGTAAGTGCCTTTCAGAGCTAATCCTGTCAGCCATAGCATAAATGCGAAGGCCAATGAGATTACTTGGAGATGAAGCGTTTTAATAGCATCACGCAGTCAAGAGGTAAACAGATTATGAAAGGCAGCAAGTGGCATTGATTTTATTTTGCATCTTGGCCTGAATGTCCTAAACTTGATGAGTCTTGTAATCAATCTTGTTTGAATTTCTCCTAAGGTTTCATTTCATCCGGAGAATAAGAAAATGTGCAATTTCAAATACCAGAACATTAAAACACAAATTATGAAAGGGAAGAAAACCACAGTAAAAAACGCAATAGTGAAATCCTCTTTGCCAAACATCCAAGGTACCTGACAGGTTTCAAAGGATGAATCTGTAGAAGAGCTGTACAGAAGATAAGTGTGACGGTGCCTACCTGGAAGCACAGGCTTTCCAGGGAGATGCCAGGTTCTGTAGGTGTGTTGCTACGTCATCTCCTAACTTCTATATATGTGGGTTTAATTTTATTCCATATCACTCTGGACCATTCCCGATAAGGATTGTGTTGCTCTGTTGAATATGGGGGTGTGCATCTAGAACAGAGATTCAAGCTTTAATTAATTTGAAAATAGTCTCAGTTATGTAACAAAACTGATACAAAGGGACAATCAAGGATGCAGTTCTTCAAAACTGCACTGTTGCTTCAAATCAAAACGCTAATGTAGAGGTGAGAATTTGGCCCAAATTGCCTATTCAATAAAATTAATGCCCTGGTTGTGGTCTATGAGGTCTTTCTGAAAGGCATCGTGTTGTAAGAGCTGTTTTTCCTCACTGTGATACTACTGTGAAAGATCTCTACAACCAACATAGAGACAGTGAAGTATTTATCTGCAAGCACGACTTTTTTTTGGAGGGAATGGGGAAAGTCTAGATCAACAGACTCCTTACTAGCTCGGAGTTTCTGCCAGGCAAACCCTTAGTATTCTAGAAGAAAGCACTCTGTTTTATGAAGCTGGCTAGCAAGAATGTATTAAAAAGCAATTTATTTAGGCTCTTTTCAAAGAACAGGAACATCTGACACATCTTTTGTCACATTTTTTTTCTTCCAAAAGTGTTGAATCATGTTCAAAACGTGACATCTCTATGTGAGAAACCCATACCTTTCTTCCTGTGTGAGTCCAGCTCCATATTTCCACTGGAGTTATTAAATACAGAAGATTTTAACATGTTTTGAGTCTATTTAAAATGAAATTCAACCCTTCTATCCCTGCAGCTAGATAATTTGTTTCTGTGATAATCGGCTTTTGCCTAAAATTTACGCCATATCTGCCACTGCACTCATTTTTTGTGGTTATACTTTCTTTTCATAAATCTAGGCTAAATAAGGGGGCAATTACCTTCCCCTTAGGTTAAGAATAGCTCAAATAAAAGAAGCTACTGCATGAGAGTGGGCAGGGACTAGCTAATACAATTCAACAAATACACTTTTGTGCTGTGAAATAAGAGGGATTGGTTGGATGTGAATGTGAAAGACAAATAGCAGAAACATGTTAAGTGCAGACAGAAATAGCAGCATGCTAAGAGGAAAGCAAGGAGGTCTGGATGCTGGTGAGACAGTCAGCACTGTGCACAAGCAGTCAAAAAAACCTCTCAACACATTCTTGTTGAGAAAAAAAGAAGAGTCTCGTGGGACAGGTGGAGAAGGACTTGCAATAGGTGACAGGGCTATCACCTCCTACTGACTTTGCTAAACAGTTCAGGAAGATATGTCCATCTATTCCTCTCTTGTGAGACCTCATCTGGATTATTGTGTCCAGTTCTGGAATCCTCAACAGAAGAAGGAGATGGAGTTGTTGGAACGGGTCCAGAGGAGGCTACAAGCATAATCAGAGGGCTGGAGAACATCCCATATGAGGACAGGCTGAGAGAGTTGGAGTTGTTCAGCCTGGAGAAGAAAAGGCTCTGAGGAGACCTTAGAGCAACCTTCCAGTACCTGAAGTGGCCTCCAAGAAAGCTGGGGAGGGACTGTTTACAAAGTCATGTAGTAATAGTATTAGGGACAAGGGATATAAACTGGAGAGGGGCAGATTTAGACTAGACATAAGGAAGAATTTCTTCACAATGAGAGTGTTGAGGCACTGGCACATGTTGCCCAGGGAAGTTGTGGCTGCCCCATCCCTGGAGATGTTCAAAATGTTGGATGGGGCCTTGGGCAGCTTGATCTAGTGGGAGATGTCCCTGCCCATGGCAGGGGGGTTGGAACTAGATGTTCTTTAAGATCCTTGCCGAGTGTGTCGGATTTGTGGATTCATCCCAGTGAACTCGTGACCTGAGTCATCAACCAAGAACTGCATTTCATGCAAACTGCACCTGAGCATTCAAGGGTAAGAGAAGAATTTCCTCTGCTGCTCTATCAGGTGCCCTGTGGGTCGGTTGCCACAACTGAGTGGTGCAGGTAAACATCGATGGCTGCTGTAACTGTGATTGCCATCTTGTCTTTGGTGTTCTAATATATCTTGAAAAGAGTTTTGAGTTTGTACTCTAAGGCAGATCAGTGTTGTAATTTTAGCTTCAAGCTTTTTAGAATCATAGGATTACAGGATAATTTGGGTTGGAAGGAACCTTAAAGATCATCCAGTTCCAGCCCTGCTGTGATGGGTAGGGACACATCCCATGAGATCAGGCTGCCTACGGCCCCATCCAACCTGGCCTTGAACACCTCCAGAGATGGGGTAGCCACGGCTTCCCTGGGCAACCTGTGCCAGTGCCTCACCACTCTTATTGTGAAGAAATTCCTCCTCATGTGTAGTCTAGCATTACTGCTCGATTTTCAAAATTAGTTTTGAAAACAGAGTACAAAACTAAAAATTATGCAGAGAAATTAACCTCAAAATTCAGGTTTTGTTTCTCCCTTCTTCCAGTTCTGAGGAGCCATGTCACCACTCATCTTCTGTTTATTTTAAGGAAGGCATCCCCCTCTTGAACCTTTTATTCTTCTGCCTGATGTCCCTTTTATTTCCTCTGAGAAGCTTATCTCCCTACTATCTCTCTCTGTCTGTTTTGAAAAGTTGTGGAAAAGCCTTTTCAGTTGACACAAACCCTTATTAGCATCTGTGCACTTTAATAGTACAGCACACAGTGCCTTCCCAAGAGCCTAGGCTGGTGTCCTGGCACCACGGAAAATGGGTCAGAGATTTTATGTGTGCGCTGACCTGCTTGACAATGTCAAATAAGCTCTCAGCGCTACCACAGCAAACTCTTCCCATGGTAAAAAGCAGTGATTAGGTGGAAAACATCCGTTGTAGCATTATTCAGTGGCACTGACTGCCTGGTTTATTCCAATTTATTCTGTTAAGCCCCTGCCTGGATTGTTTTATTCACCTCTCCTTCCCTCTTTGCTGAAAAAACATCTTGCCTCTTGGCATCTCTTAGCTCAAAACCTGCTTGTTTGTGGAGCCCACAGAGAGAGGTTTAAGAGTCATTGTGGTATATTCTTAATGACTTCAAGAGAAAAGAATGAGCAAGGGAGGTTGTGGCTGCCCCATCCCTGGAGGTGTTCAAGGCCAGGTTGGATGGAGCCTTGGGCACCTGATCTAGTGGGAGGTGTCGCTGCCCATGTCAGGGGGCTTGGAACTGGATGATCTTTAAGGTCCCTTCCAACCCTAACTATTCCATGATTCTATGATACTAAGTCTTGCATTTTGAACTGGTAGAAAATCAGTAATTAACCCAGGGAAGTCAGTAATTTTTCCTGCACAGCTGCTCAAACATGTTGAGGCATTTACTATGAAAAAAAAAAATCAGAAAAAAGATATTATCAGTATAGTAAAGCATTGATTAGAGTTTATTATACAAAATAATTACATTTAATCAATTATCACAGTTAACAAGTGATTTCTTGGGGATTATTATTGTCTAATTGTTATTAAAGATTTGACTACAGATGGCATATTCAATTCACTGCTTATTATTGCTTTTCCAAGCACAGATGGCACTGTACAACAAGTAAGACTAGCAGACAGTGATCTTCTTCCTAATGTAATAACAAATGATTGTGCTGAGTGATTTTTTTGGTTTTAGTTCTGCTAAAGTGCTGCAAAATAACTGATGTGCTCAACTCTTCAGATTGTTTTGTCTCAACTGAAATTCCTACAGATTGCATGCAGAAGCCTGTTCAAGAAATTCCCAACTTAATGGTAGAGACTCAAAATATTTGCACTATGATTCTCATTCCAACTTGCTTGAAACTACCCTTTGCATAAGAATCAGTTTAACTTGAACTCTGTGAACTCTACTGGCAAAACATCTAAGGCATCAACATATCAGGAACAGTCATACAAAGAAAGACTGATATTAGCTCAAGAAAGTTTTAAGGCTATTTATTTAAAAATAGAGTGGTAGCTCTTTAAAAATAGAAGAAATAAAAAGGATACTTATGTAAGAGCCAAAAAAAAAATCCTTTTAAACTAACAAGAAAGAATTATTTCAGTGAAAGATCAAAAGTTCATTCAGGAACAAGCCCACCATGTGCATGCAACACTTTCCTACCTTCCTCAACATCTCTGAGTCCTAAGTGAGTGGGTGGGAGGATAAGTGTGTAATTTTACTGACTGTTTAGTCAGCTTAAATGGATCCCTAAAAGTAAGACAAGTGTGCTGTGATAAGTACAGCTTAATTCTTTTCGCCAAGTCTATCCAGTAATTATGTCTTGGAGCTCCATTCCTCTACAAGTCTCCACCTCCAGTAAGCAAGACAATCACTTTATTCATGGTTGAAGGGAATTAGCAAACTACCTAAAAATTGTTACACTTCTAATAATAATTGTAGTACTCCTGCATTAGAGCTTTCGTAAGTTGGAAGGTGTTTTCACTGTTCGTCTTGGGTAATCTTAAAAATACGTTGTTTACTCTTCTTAAAAATATCCCAATCACATCTCAGAAAAAGCAAACAACAATGCTAAGTATTATTATTGGAGAGACGTTATTGGAATGCTTCAGTTTTGAAATAGAGAGAAAAATATAGCTCATGGAAAGGACAGCAAACATTACCTCATGTTAAATATAGACAATACAAAAATAGAAAAGAAAAACGCAGAACTGCAGTCTAAAATAATAGAAAAATGTCCTGATAATAAATGGGAATACACTTTTTGAAGAAGACATATATCGCAATAGCTCTATCCCTAAGTATATAGGAAATAAAGAAGTGAAAGTCACACTATTTATTTTCAAAATACTTGTATGCCAGTCCTGCCATTACAGTCATTCTTCCCTGCACTGATTTTGTCTCTAATTTAAATCTTCAGAATGGCACATCTAACATTTACGCTTGTTGTTAAAACCTTCCTAAGACAAAATTCTCTACTTTAAGGCCCTTCTAAGTCTGATTCAACATGCCAAGGCATCAACTAAAACAATTCTATCTGATCTTTTTAATTAAGTTTTTAATAATAAGGTCAACATCTATCCTTCTATATCTGATACTTACAAGGTCAAAAATTATTTAATTATCCTGTCTTATTGAATTACTACTCAACAGCTGAGCTGTGGTAACTGGCAAAGTGCACACCCTAGTAGAATCCATTTGGTAAGTAAAATCCATTATCTTAAACTACTATGAAACTGCTCGAGAAAATCACTATCAAGGCGTTGTGGTTTAACTGATGGTTTGATCTAATGTGTTTCACTTATCACAGCTTGGCAGAGAAGCAGTCACTTGTTTAGCCACAATAACACGATTTCTTCCAATCTACAGCCATTTCCTTACACATTTTCCATTAGCTTCAACAAAGAGGGGCTTGGTTCTACCTGTTTTGTGTTAAAAGGGGTGGAAGAAAAGCAAGCATGGAAGAAAAGCAACCACATGTAATTCCTTTCCCCATCAGCTTGCTTTAATGGGGAGTAAAACAATCTTGCTTTTAAGGCTTTAAAGAATACAGGAAACACTACAGACTGTTAGGTGAGTTGGAAATGCAGATGTATCAGGTTCTTCATAGAGTTGTAGAATCATAGAATAGTTTAGGTTAGAAGGGACCCTAAAGATCATCCAGTTCCAACACTCTGCCATGAGCAGGGACACCTCCCACTAAATCAGGTGCCCAAAGTCCCATCCAGCCTGGCCTTCAACACCTCCAGGGATGGGGCAGCCACAGCCTCCATGGGCAACTTGTTCCAGTGCCTCATCACCCTCAACATGAAGAAATTCTTCCTAATCGCTAGTCTAAATCTGCCCGTCCCCAATTTAAAGCCATTCCCCCTCATCCTATCACTCCATGACTTTGTAAAAAGTCCCTCCCCAGCTTTCCTGTAGACCCTTCAGTTACTGGAAGGTCACTCTAAGGTCTCCTCTGAGCCTTCTCTTCTCCAGGATGAACAAACCCAACTCTTTCAGCCTCTCCTCATATGGGAGGTGCTCCAGGTCTCTCATCATATTTGTGGCCCTCCTCTGGATCTGTTGCAACAGCTCCACCTCCTTCTTCTGTTGAGGATTCCAGAACTGGACACAATACTCCAGATGAGGTCTCACAAGAGTGGAATAGAGGGGCAGAATCCAACCTCCTTCACCCTGCTGGCCGCTGTTCTCTTGATGCAGCCCAGGACACAGTTGGCCTTTTGAGCTGCAAGCACACATTTCTGGCTCATATCGAGCTTCTTATCAACCAGCATCCCCAAGTCCTTCCCCACAAGGCTGCTCTCCATCACATCTTCCCCCATGCTGAAAGGCTACTCTCCATCATATCTTCCCCCATGAAACCATAGATTTCCCCGACCCAGGTGTAGGACCTTGCACTTGGCCTTGTTTAACCTCAGGAGGGATATTCATCCTTGGTGAGATCCTGCAACGTACCTTTTTATTGTTACAGATGTTGTGGCTCATTGACAAAACTATATAACAGTAATAAAGAAAATATTGACTTTTAAAAAATACATTTGAAATTGTGAAGGATTTGAGATAAAACAGTGCTCACTGTAAAGGCAGCACTGCTTCATGGAGCTAAGGTATAAAGATTTCGATATTCATATGTGATTGGAAAGCAAGTCCATCGGTTTCTATGGTTCAAGTATTTTTGGAATGAACATTCTCTCCCTGTGCAATAGAAGCTTTCAGTACTTCAGAAAGAAGTGGCCAGAATCCTTCTGTAAGCTTTTGGATCTCACAACCTGCTATAGATTTAGAATGACTAAAATCAAAAGAAAAAAGACCCCAACAAATGATGTAAAGTAAGGCAAATACAAAAGATACCTCTGAAATACATTTTTTTTTAAGAGCAAAAGTAATGACCTGGATTTGCAACTCACGCACATGTTTAACAAGCAACAAAAGGACGTGCATGTGTATAGCTCTGCAGGCAACCATGGCAAGCAGTTTTGTGTGGCTGTTTGTTCAGGGTTTGTTTTCTTTTCAGTTGCGCTTTTTTCTCCTTTTGTATTCATTTTCACAAAAAGGATGCGTTGTCACTATTCATCTTGGGCTTGAAGCTGCCAGAGTAAGTATTAGCAAAACTACTTGACACATGAGAGAGTATTCATGCGCTCTTCTAATCTGAGAACAGAAACAACACCATATGACTTGTCTGACCAGTCACAACTAATCAACACAACTAGAAAAACAAATATCAGACATCGCATAAATACAGAAAACTGTTCACAAGGAGTCTCAGCACTACCACTGTGGAGCAAACGCTTTTGAACTGCTCATAGATTGCTCAGAAGTATTAGGAAAAAAGAAGATTTATGCTGATGAGAAACAGTAGTTCTTTTTGTTTTCTTTGATTATATAGACTTGAAGGAAGCATGTATACTTAAAGGTATATATACTTAAAGCATGTATACTTACTTAAGCATGTAAAGGAAAACCATCTCCTTCTTGAAAGGCGCTGAAGGACATGGTTTAGTGTTTGATAGGAATGGTTGGACTCGATGACCTGGTGGATCTCTTCCAACCTGGTGATTCTATGATTCTATGATTCTATGTTTCTATGATTCTATGATTCTATGATTCTATGAAATCTTCTCTCTTAACAAAATAACAGTTCTGAGAATCTATGATTCTAAAATATGCTTCATACTTCGCTTTTGATTTTATCTTGCTTAAACCCAATATTCCTTGTACTGAAGATCACCCAGCCCTAAATCTAGTCCTCACTTTCCTCAGTTTCTCTTTTTGTCCATGCAAGTATGTGTATACAGTACGTGTGAGTCAGAATTCCAGGCTCGGTGTGATGATCAAAAATGTAGTAAAGCCTCAGCTTTACTACACAGGGAATTCTCTTTTGGAAAAGTGGATTCTCCTAAGTACTCTAAAATCCACAGACTTCCCTGAATCTTCCTCCTGGAGACGGTGAAAGGTGGGGGTAGAAAACTAAAGATGACAACAGCTGAAAAAAAGGAACACGGTAGGGAAACATGACTTTTTTAATTTGTTGCAGATATTCTTTTCTTTTCTAGGCTTTGCTTTGATGTGGTTTCCTTTTTTTTTTGTTGTGTATGCAGATTACAGTACTATACTGGTCGTTCCTAAAATGGTCTCACTTGCTGAATGTTTACCCCATGCTTGGCATCAGTTGCTCTGTTGGTGGAATCTATTAGAACACAGAACTCAGAAGCTCAGTATTTTTCTACTAAATGAAGTCTAAACCTAACTCTTACAAACCAGATAGTCACTTCAGAATAAAGTGGTCCTCTTCTTCAGGTCTCCTCCCTTTTGAACCAGAGGAATCACCTCTCATACAAGGACAGGCTGAGACAGTTGGGATTGTTTGGCCTGGAGAAGATAAAGGCTCCTAGAAGAACTTACAGAGACCTTCCAGTACCTCCAAGCTGAAGAAAAAATTACTGTTCTTAGCAGACTTATATAAGTGAAAGGAACAGAGCTGGATATTTGGAAAGTCTGGGAACAATCTCCCTCTGAGGGCTCTGTAGTGCTACAGCTCACTGTTCAGCAAAGGGAGACTCATGTCCTTTCCACTTTCCTAAAGGTCTCTGTGAAATATTTTTATAGCACTCCTAACTATCCTCCCAGACAAGGAGAAAACACCAAGTCAAGAAGTCAAGCGGCTGTTGCTTTTTACACATGCAAAAGAGGCATAATTGCTGATTCAGAGCTGTTTGCAGTCCAGAGAGCTGTCAGTAGCCCGTTATCATTAAACACATTTAATATGACTTGTCAGTGACAGGATGCTGAATTTCCCCTTCAGCAGCATGACTCTCAGATTCCAATTCTTTATATTCTCAAATCCAGTTGGACAACTTGCAATTTCCTATTTTTAGAAGGCAATTGCACCTTTTCAGAAGCAAGGCACTCAGTCTTCTGAGTATTTCCAATAGATGAAGCAAGCTGACAACCAATTCATGAGGATGGTGAAGTCAGTAGACAAGAACCAATATGAAAGAGCTTGCCAGCTTCTCTCCATCATCTCATGTCTGGGAAGATATCAGTCTCAAGCCCTAAGTTTTCAACAGGGAATTCACCTAAGTGTTTGCTCTTTACAAGGCTGCTACAAGTGTCACCATATCGGAGAAGAGAAGGCTCCTGGGGGACCTTATAGTGACCTTCCAGTGCCTGAAGGGGGTCTACAAGAAAGCTGATGAAGGACTGTTTACAAAGGCTTGGAGTGATAGGACTAGGGACAATGTGTATAAACTGGAGAGGGGCAGATTTAGACTAGACACAAGGAAGAATTTCTTCATGATGAGAGTGGTGAGGCACTGAAATATGTTGCTCAGGGAAGTTGTGGCTGCACCATCCCTGGAAGTTTTCAAGGTCAGGTTGGATGGGGTCTTGGGCAGCCTGATCTAGTGTGAGGTGTCCCTGCCCATGGCAGGGGGGTTGGACCTGGATGGTCTTTAAGATCCCTTCCAACCCAAACTATTCTATCATTCTATGACCTTTAAGGTCCCTTCCAACCATTCTATGGTTCTAACAACCTTATTGTCCCTGCCTGACCTGGCTTTACAATCTCACAACAGTAGAAAGCAGAAAAAAAGCGTGGTCAATATTAATATTGTACTCCTAATGACCTGGGGTAAACACAGTGAGAAGGTCAGATGTAGAAGGAGTTATTTTCACATACTCGATGTTCAGAACAGAACCACACTTCAGCAGCTTTAAAGAAAACATTCACAACATCTTTGAAATGCAAGCTCGAATCACAGAACATAGTGTGCACTGAAAGACATCCATCTAAAGAACAATGAGTAGGCATTCTATTTTTGAAAAATATGAGCAGATAAATGGCACCGTAATACATTTATTTGCAATGTGTAACAGCTAGTTCTAGGGATAATTGCTAAGTGCCTGTGTACAAAAAAAAAATCAGTTTACTGAATACATTTTGAAATGGGCTGTTGAAGTTATTATATACATGTCACCTATAGAAAGTTGTTGATTGTGACTATGTTCACATGTCAGCTTCGGAAAACAAGTAGAGAACAAATGGAACTATAATTTATGCATTTAAATTCAAATGAAAAAAAATATTCTGACTGCTCTTGCGATGAATTTAGTCCATTATTTCAGAGAATCTAGTTGTGAACAAAAAGAACGTGTTACACAAAGTACCAGGAAAAAGAAGTTCCAACATCTACCAACGTACAGGTTTCTGCAGCAGTAATTGGTTTTTCTTCATTCACAAGGCAGTTTTGCAGCCCGTGATTAAAGGAGGAGTTATTATCCACCATGCATTTGTAAATGACATGTGAACCTACAAAACCTCAAGATATAGCTTCAACCATTAGTAAGTTCCCTGCGTTACAGTGCAGACAGCGGTGCAAGCCAAAACTGGGATCTCTAAGAGTCGTAGATTAGCGAAAGCACAGAATTGTAGAATGGTTTAGGTTGAGACCTTGAAGACCATCCAGTTCCACCCTGCCTGCCATGGGCAGGGACAAGTTCCACTGGACGAGGATGTTCAAGTCCCCATCCAACCTGGCCTTGAACTATTCCAGGGATGGGGCAGCCACAACTTCCCTGGGCAACTGGTGCCAGCACCTCATCACCCTCAACATGAAGAATTTCTTCCTAATCTCTCATCTAAATCTGCTCCTCTCCAATTCAAAGCCATTCCCCCTCATCCTATCACTACAAGCCTTTGTAAAAAGTCCCTCCCTAGCTTTCCTGTAGCCCTTTCAGGTATTGGAAGGCCACTCTAAAGTCTCCTCAGAGCATTTTCTCCTCCAGACTAAACAATCCCAACTCTCTCAGTCTGTCCTTGTAGCAGAGGTGCTCCAGCCCTCTTTCTGGACTCCTCTGGACCCGTTCCAACAGCTCCATATCCTTCCATTGGGGATTCCAGGACTGGACACAAGACTCCAGGTGAGGTCTCACAGGAGTGGAGTAGTGGAGGACAATCTTCTCCCTTGACTTGCTGGCCATTCTTCTTTGGATGCAGCCCAGGACACGGTTAGTTTCTGGGCTGTGAGTACACATTGCCAGCTCACATTGAGCTTCTCATCGACGAGCATGGCTACTCTCAATCATATCATCTCCCATCCTGCATTAAAACATGAAAACCCTCACAACAGTGCCCAAGCCCAATTCCTCTGACAACACCAGGAGTGTGCATTTAGGCTTCAGAAGAGAAAACAAAGTCTTTGAACTCCATTTTAACTCATACTTTGGTCAAATAGGCAGCTGGTAAAGGACAGAAAGGCAAGAAAGCAGGGAAGAAAAACAACTCACTTTTTCTCTCAGCCTCTTTTCTCTCTCTCGTTTCCATTTCTTCTGTCTTTTTTGCATGATAGTTGTGTTCAGCACTTGTCATTCCCTCCATACCTTCCTCGTTCAGTCATCCACATTCCTTATCACGGAGAAAGCACTGACATTCACATGGGCCTAATAGCACTGCCTGCAAGACAATGCCCAGAAAGATTGTACCAGCCTTCTACAGTCTACTTAAGTCCAAACTGATGATCTTGAAAACACCTGCTTAGTTGCTGTTATAATCATAGAAAAGAATCATAGAAAAAACAGGTTGGAAGAGACCCACCGGATCATCGAGTCCAACCACTCCTATCAAACACTAAACCATGCCCCTTAACACCTCATCCACCTTGTCTAATTTGGTAGGCATCCAGCTGCAAGCCCTGCACCTCCCTAAGGGTTAAAAGCACTGTGCGTTCCCCTAGATAGAAATATCTATTTTATACCTACAAGCATGTTCAGAGGGTTGGAACACCTCCCATATGAGGACAGGCTGAGAGAGGTGGGGTTGTTCAGGCTGGGGAAGAGAAGGCTGTGAGGAGATCTTAGAGCGACCTTCCAGTACCTGAAAGAAGCCTACGAGAAAGCTGGAGAGGGACTGTTCATAAAAGCTTGTAGTAATAGGACAAGGGGGAACAGGTATAAACTGGAGAGGGGCAGGTTTAGATTAGACATTAGGAAGAATTTCTTCACCATGAGAGTAGTGAGACACTGGAACAGGTTACCAAGGGAGGTTGTGGATGCCCCATCCCTGGAGGTTTTTAAGGCCAGGTTGGATGGGGCCTTAGGCAGCCTGATCTAGGGGGATGTCCCTCCCCCTGGCAGGAGGTTTGGAACTAGATGATCTTTAAAATCCCTTCCAACCCTAATGATTCCATGATTCTATCATTCTGTCATT
The DNA here is from genome assembly GCA_033459285.1 of Clamator glandarius. NCBI lineage: Eukaryota > Metazoa > Chordata > Aves > Cuculiformes > Cuculidae > Clamator > Clamator glandarius. The sequence goes on from JAUNZM010000582.1 coordinate 1,248,072, forward strand.
CTATGAAGGTCTATCCAAGGCCTGTGGCAGTAGGCAAGATGCTACCCTTGCTATCAGCAGAAAGGAACTCCTCCCTGAGGATGGTTCAGAGGGTGCAGAAGCTGCCTACACATTTTTCTTCTTCTGAACAAGAATTTTGTCCTATAACTCTCTAAATATGGTAAAACTGGCTTACTATATGCATGTAAGTTGCTGTATTGTTATCTCTTGATCTCCTTTTTTACTCCTTAGGATAATTATATGCCTTTATCCTGATATTCTCACTGAGCATATTCTAACTACTTGTTACTGCCAGTCGCCCAGTATGTACTTAACTTAATTTGTTGGTTTGAACTGTAGCGTGCCTAGGGCACTATTAACATACTGCATGTATTAACATATAGAACATGACTCTGTAGAAAAAAAAATAATGCTTCAGTTAGTTTAAGTCTTAGCTGGGATACCAGCACACCATGAAAAATAATATCTTTTTACTTTGAGTAATTTTGAATGCATTTTTTTGTTTCCTTTCCTTTCAAGAATGGAGTAATGAAAATGGAAATTTTTATAGAATCATTCACTGAAAATAGCTGAAGTAATAACATGGAGATAAATTCAAGTGCCATAGCGGGATAAACAAACAAAATCCCCAGGAAGCTAAACTTGACAAACACTAGCAGCTTTACAGTACTTGTTATTAATATTAAAGCATTCTCTATGTGTTATTAACTGAGCTATGTGATTCACAGCTCAATTAGATAGGAAAACAGCACAGAGCAGCAAAATGTCTTGTGAAATCTTAGAAATTTCAAAAACCTTTCCATTCTACATCAGGATAAAAGCTATGACCTCTTGACAATTCTCATTTAGGAAACAATAGACTGCCTTAGAGAGCACTCAACTGAGATGAAGGCACAGATCACTTCCATGATTTAGCCTGGCTTATCAGCTTTCAATTTAAAGACCCACAGAGTTTCTTTGAGCATCAGGCTGTGCCATATTCTTGTGGGGGAAGGCAGTAGACATATTCTTTCCCTTCCACTGCCTCTCCTAATTTGGACTTTCTCATTTGTATACATGTAAACACATCTGTATGTATTTATAATTTGACCAACCGTAAGGATAAATTTTGTAGAAGATTTCCGTAGGCTAGGCAGCATGAGGCAATGTTTGCTTTAGGGTGTTTTTCATAGAATCATAGAATGGTTTAGGTTGGAAGGGACCTTAAAGATCATCCAGTTTCAAGCCCTCTGCTGTGGGAGGGAGCACATCCACCAGACCAGGCTGTTCAAGACCACATCCAACTTGGCCTTCAACACTTCTGGGGAGGGGGTAACCACAACTTCCCTGGCCAACCAGTTCCAGTGCCTCACAAACCTCAGTGTGAAGAATTTCTTCCTAATGCCTAATCTAAATTTTTTCCCTTCCAATTTTAAGCCATTCCCCCTCATCCTATCACTCTGTGCTCTTGTAAATAATCCCTCCCTACATTTCTTGGAGGCCCCCTTCAGATACTGAAAGCTGCTCTAAATTCTCCCTGTAGCCTTCTCTTCTCCAGGCTGAACAAACCCAACTCTCTCAGCCTTCCCTACTAACAAAGACATTCCAGGCCTCGGATCATCTTTGCAGTCCTCCTATTGACCTGTTCCAGCAGTTTCATGTCCTTTTTATGATGAGGATTCCAGAACTGAACAATGGACCCCAAGTGTGGTCTTAAGAGGGAGGTGGAGGGGGACAATCACCTCCCTGTCTGTGTCTGTTGAAGATGATATTACTTTTATTATTATCTTTCTGACAGTCACCCAGAATGTTTTCCAGCTCAAGCTCTTGAGTATAAACATCTTGATTCAATAAGTCAAACAAAGAAATTATTTCCAAAGGGTAATGATAAGAAGAGTCAGTTCCCTACTGTAAAGTATATTAATCAGTGGGAGAATAAATCTATTCATTTATGAGGAATTCCGAAAGACATTGAATTAGGTCATTGTACTTATGTTGTGCATCTGAAGTACTGTGCAGTTACTGTTTTTCAACATTTTTATTCCATTCTTATGGAAGTGCTTTAAACAATCGAAGAAAGAAGCCTCAGTTACTTTCATCCCATGCAAATCTTTTATTCCTTTCTCACTGTTTTTATGATGTTAATATGAGTTTTAGCACTGCAGGTGTGCATGCAACATGCAGCCACTAAGGAGACAGAAAAGGATATTGGTTACCAAATGCAGGATCTGATCCAGTGCTCCAGGGAATCCTTGGGAAATCAGTAGGTGAAATGCTGAATGCTGAAACAGCTATCCAGATCTTTCAGGCTCAGAATTGGTAAAGATAAAATGTTAGTTGGGCATTTCAGTTTGTGATTTAAACATAGAATTATAGAATTGCTTGGTTGGAAAAGACCTTTGAGATCATCAACCTCAACCACACCTGTCCACTGCTAAATCATGCCTGTAAGCAGTTCATCTAACCATCTTTTAAATACCTCCAGGAATGGGGATTCAACCACCTCCCTGGGCAGCCTCTGCCAGTGCCTGAGAACCCTTTTTGGGGAAGAAATTGTTCCAGATACCTAATCTGAACCTCCCCTGGTGCAGCTGGAGACCATTTCCTCGCATCCTATCACTTGGGAGAAGAGACCAACACCTGCCTCACTACAACCTCCTTTCAGGCATTTGTAGACAGTGATAAGGTCTCCCTCAGCCTCCTTTTCTCCAGGCTAAACATCCCAGGTCCCCCAGCCTCTCCTCAAAACCCTTGTTCTCCAGCCCCATCGCTAGCTTCACTGCTTTTCTCTGGACACACTCCATCCCCTCAAGTCTTTCATGTAATAAGGGGCCCAAAACTGAGCGCAGGATTTGAGGTGCAGTCTCACCAGTGCCGAGTTCAAGGGCACAATCACTTTCCCAGTCCTGCTGGCCACGCCGTTTCTGATACAGGCCAGGATGCCGTTGGCTTTCTTGGCCACCTGGGCCACTGCTGGCTCACACTGACCCAGTCATCAACCGACACTCCCAAGTCCTTCTCTGCCAGGCAGCTTTCCAGCCTCTCTTCCTCATGCCTGCAGTGCGGCACGAGGTTGTTGTGTCCCAAGTGCAGAACTTGGCACTTGGCCTTGTTACACGAATAAACGGAGAAGAGAAGACTGTGTATTCTCAACTTGGTACAACACCATTTTCCACTACTCTACCTAGAACTGTTTTGTTTTGGGTTTTTTTTCCCTTCTGTGAAAACCCATTGCTTTCCCACTGCCCTGCTTTGCTGTTTATTACTCCCGTATTAATAACGTTTTAATATTCTGTGGTGTCTGGGGATAGATTTTCATAAAAGCAAATGTCCAAACACAGAATCATAAAATCACAGAATAATGGAATAGTTAGGTTTGGATGGGACCTTAAAGATTCCAACCCCGCTGCCATGGACAGGGACACCTCCCACTAGATCGGGTTGCTCCAAGACCCCATCCAACCTGGCCTTCAACACCTCCAGGGATGAGGCAGCCACATCTTCCCTGGGCAACCTGTGCCAGTGCCTCACCACTCTCATCATGAAGAAATCCCTCCTTATTCCTAGTCTAAATCTGTCCCTCTTCAGTTTATACCCATTGCCCCTAGTCTTATCACTTCAAGCCTTTGTAAACAGTCTCTCCCCAGCTTTCTTGGAGGCCCCTTCAGGTGCTGGAAGGTCACTATAAGATTTCCTCGGAGCCTTCTCTTCTCCAGGCTGAACAACTCCAACTCTCTCAGCCTGTCCTTGTATAGAAGGTGCTCCAGCCCTCTGATCATCTTTGTAGCCTCCTCTGGACCCATTCCAACAGCTCCATATCCTTCTTCCGTTGAGGATTCCAGGACTGGACACAAGACTCCAGATGTGGTCTCACAAAGGAGGAATAGAGTGAGAATGGGTTGAAAAATTCAGCACGCATCCACTAATGGAACAGCAGTTGGGCAAATAAATCTTCCTTGAACTGAAATTCGAAAATTACACCTTGAAGTATTCACCCACCAAAACAGGTCAGAAAGAGAGCTATAGTTTATTGGCATGCTTTTCTTTAATATGTTAATCATACTGGCCTGAGTCCCACAATTAAAGAAACAACTATCTCCGAAGGGATTTCTCAGAATGAAAAAAACACTAATATTACAGCAATATCTCATAACATCAAGTTTTAGGGTAATAAAACGGTCACAATGTCTGTTTTCAGAAGGGAAGGGAAGGGAAGGGAAGGGAAGGGAAGGGAAGGGAAGGGAAGGGAAGGGAAGGGAAGGGAAGGGAAGGGAAGGGAAGGGAAGGGAAGGGAAGGGAAGGGAAGGGAAGGGAAGGGAAGGGAAGGGAAGGGAAGGGAAGGGAAGGGAAGGGAAGGGAAGGGAAGGGAAGGGAAGGGAAGGGAAGGGAAGGGAAGGGAAGGGAAGGGAAGGGAAGGGAAGGGAAGGGAAGGGAAGGGAAGGGAAGGGAAGGGAAGGGAAGGGAAGGGAAGGGAAGGGAAGGGAAGGGAAGGGAAGGGAAGGGAAGGGAAGGGAAGGGAAGGGAAGGGAAGGGAAGGGAAGGGAAGGGAAGGGAAGGGAAGGGAAGGGAAGGGAAGGGAAGGGAAGGGAAGGGAATCAATATAACCCTTTGGTTATATAGATCTTATCACAATTTTTTTCGTAGCTGATCCAAAACAGAGCCAGTTTTTATGATTACTATTATTGTGGCATATCAAAGCTGCCTTTAAATTTGGCAGTATGCATACACAGTTGCAGTCTGAGTCAGGAGCAGGTGAGGGCAGGCTAACCTCCCACCTGGTTCACTGATGCCCTAGGTAGACTTGGCATCCGGCCCTCAAGTTCTTTTCAGCATAATTTGGCTGATCCTGTACTTCAACTACCTGATACATGATATTGAGCTGTTGAAACAGGTCTGGAGGAGGGCTACAAGGATCATCAGAAGGCTGGAGCATCTCCCATACAAGGACAGGCTGAGAGAGTTGGGCTTGTTCAGCCTGAAGAAAAGGAGGCTCTGAGGAGACCTTAGAGCAACCTTCCAGTACCTGAAGGAGGCATCCAAGAAAGCTGGGAAGGGGTATTTTACATGGGCTTGTAGTGATAGGTAACTAGGGTAAATGGGTATAAACTGGAGAGGGGCAGATTTAGACTAGACGTAAGGAGGAATTTCTTCATAATGAGGATGGTGAAACGCTGGAACAGGTTGTCCAGGGAAGCTGTGGCTGCTCCATCCCTGGAGGTGTTGAAGGCCAGGTTGGATGGGCCTTGGGCAGCCTGATGTACTCGGAGGTGCCCCTGCCCATGGCAGGGGGGTTGGAACTGGATGATCTTTAAGGTCCCTTCCAACTCAAACTATTCAATAATTTTATGATTCTATGATTCTCCAATTTTTTTACATTCTTCTTTAAGGGAAGGGCCTTCTGACTGTGCATCATTATACGGCAAAATTCATTCTTGCTTATATGACAGCTTTAGCTTTCTTCTTTGCATCTCTGTAGTGAATGATTAACTAAAAGTATACTTACTGTTAACCCCAAGTCAGTCAATATGCTGTAACTTTGTAGAACAAAAGGAAAAGTCCATTATCTCTTCTGGAATCTAAACACACTGTTTTGTTCTGGTGAGAAGCACTTTCAATATGTCTACTTTGACTCAATATTGTTATTATTTTTTAATTCTTGTTTTATCACTAGTAAACTCGATACTCAGTAGGGAATGCTTTTGCATAGATATTCCAGAACCAGTTTTAAGCTAAATAAAATCATCCTTAACACAAAGAATGTCTTCCTAATCTCTAGTCTAAAGCTGCCCCTCTGACTGAGAAGATCAAACCTCAGCAAGGTTGAGTCCTTTTATCATCAAGAACTGGTGGTTTCAGTCTTGCCAAAGAATGTTATTCTTTATTGTTTGTGCAAGCTGTACCTGTCTTCTTTGTGTGAGTAAATCCTGCTGTCAGGAGGGAGGAATTAGAGATGTGCAAATTCACCTTTACTGATGTAGGTGCATAGATTCCCTTTCTTAGATTCCAAAACTCAGAATCAAATTTTGTTTCCTGAGCAAAAAGCAGATGTTATTCCCTCTTCATAACTTTTTCATAAATCTCTTCGGCTCTGATAATCAAATCCATACTTAACCAACCTGACAGTTTGCCTGGGATTCCTCAGTCTGCCAAAAAAATGTCAAGTAGTGGTGAGGGACTCTGAGATGCATCATCTCATTCCTCCCCTGAACCTGAGAGATTTGACTCTCCAATTGTTGCTATTTGCTAAGTAATGGGATCCATGGAGCTCTGAAAAATAAAGTTAATTTTACCTTCTACAGGTACAAAGGGAGCTGTAAGTCTGTTTTTATAGGTTATTATGCTGATCCAGAACCCTGCCATCCTTTAGCAAGCACAGGTTGTTCTTAACCTTTCAAGGAAGGTGTGTGAACTAGTTTTCATGTGTATGTTTATCTGGATTGTATCCCATCTGGCACAGTAACCACTATTCATCTGGAGGTTCTTTTCATCTTTTGTGAACCAAATGGACATTTAGTACTAGTATCAAAGATAAAATCAGACTCACAGGAGAAGTAAATCACTCTAACTCTACTGAGCCGCTTGATCGCTTCTGCCAAATTCAAGTCTTAAACTTGTCACCTGCTTCCTTCTGTACAATGCTAAACTACATATAAAATTGCATATTTCCTGCTGCTATCCCACTGAGGATCATCTAACTAGCTACAATCCAATCTGAAGCAACCATGGAACCTTCATCTTGGCTTGGAGTCTTCAATTCTTGGTGTCTAGATATCAGCATGACGTCAAGGTGTTTGGCCAATAGTTTCTGTTGTATGAACATTTATCAATGAGGAACAGAATCAAAAAATCATAGAGTAGTTTGGGTTGGAGGAGACCTTAAAGATCACCTAGTTCCAACCCCCCTGCCATGGGCAGGGACACCTCCCACTAGACCACGCTTCTCATAATAATTTTTTTCAGTTAATATGGTTTTACATCCTTCAAATTGTTCAAAATATTCTAAGCAAAACCTAATAGAAAAGCAGATTTTTGCTATAATTCAGTGTTTTCAATTAGAAACAAGGGCTTCATATCCAATTGCTCTGGTTTTCCTTTAACTGATGTAAATTAAGTTTCATATTCAGATCCTATTTTTGCAACTTGTATGTGTACTATAGCGTTGGGATCTTCAAAGCTGGCAGTGACATTTATGAGATGTGTCTGAAGTGAAAAAAATCAGAGATATATGATAGTTATGTGTAGTTATTATGGATGCTATAGCTGCAACAGTCTGAGTGTATTTGGCATAAGCGTGTACTCTCCTCCTTTGTAGCTGCAGATGAACCCTGCATTGCTCTGACTGGAACATTTCTACCACGAGTAGCTATTTCAAATGTGGCTCCAACTTCTCAATGCTATATTTCACTGACAGCACTGGTTGCACCTCAGATGTGCATTAAAATTTACTCAACGGGTCTGCAGTGACCCATTCATAACACTAAGGAGACAAATGAGTTGCTCATCACAAGTATATCTCCTCTTCTGAAAGGGATGCTTCTGTGACAGAAGGTCACTTCTAGCAGACTGATAATATGCAACATTTTCACTCCATCTCCTACCCACGGTGATTCTAGATGTATTAGAGGTTTGGTCTTCTTGAGGAGAACTCCAGAATCATAGAATGGTTTGGCCTGGAAGGAACCTTAAGGATCATCCAGTTCCAACCCCACTGCCATGGACAGGGACACCTCCCACCAGACCAGGCTGCTCAAGGTCCCATCCATTGGGCCTTGAACACTTCCAGGGATGGGGCAGCCACAACCTCCCTGGGCAACCTGTGCCAGTGTCTCACCTATCTCATGGTGAAGAAATTCTTCCTAATATCTGACCCAAATCTTCCCCCTTCCAATTTAAAACCGTTCCCCTTGTCCTACCATAGAATCATGGAATCATAGAATCACAAGGTTGGAAAAGACCTTTGAGATCATCAAGCCCAACCATACCTGTCCACTACTGAATCATTTCCCTAAGCACTTAATCTACCTATCTTTTAAATTCCCCCAGGGATGGAGACTCAGCCACCTCCCCGGGCAGCCTCTGCCACTGCTTCATAAACCTTTTGATGAAGAAATTTTTCCTGATGTCCAATCTAAACCTCCCCTGGTACAACTTGAGGCCATTCCCTCTTGTCCTATCACCTATCACTTGAGAGAAGAGACCAGCACCATCCTCTCTACAACTTTACTTCTATCACTACATAACCTTGTGAAAAAGTCCCTCCCCAGCTTTCTTGAAGGCCCCTTCAGTTACTGGAAGGTCACTCTAAGGTCTCCTTGGAGCCTTCTTTTCTCCAGGCTGAACAATCCCAACTTTTTCAGCCTGTCCTCGTAGCAGAGATGGTCCAGCCCTCAGATCATCTTTATGGCCCTCCTCTGGACATGTATCAACAGTTTCTTATCCTTATGTTGGGGATTCCAGAACTGGATATGGTACCTTAGGTGGGGTCTCACAAGAGAGGAGCAGGGGGGTGGTTGACTCGCCTTCCCTGGAGGTGTTTAAGGTGTGGGTGGATGAGGTGCTTAAGGGCATGGTTTAGAGATTGGTGGGAATGGTTGGACTCGACGATCCGGTGGGTCTCTTCCAACCTGCTGATTCTATGATTCTAAGGAAAGTGCTCTGTACAAAGGACAACCTCTGCATTAGCCATGGGGCCAAGCAGGTTGCACTTCATAGAATCATAGTATCATGGAATCATAGAACAGTTTGGGTTGGAAGGGATCTTAAAGGTCATGTAGCTCCAATCTCCCTGCGATGGGCAGAGACCCCTCCCACTAGATCAGGCTGCTTCATGCTCCATCCAACCTGGCCTTCAACACCTCCAGGGATGGCACTTGGACCCAAGACTAACTTCTTTCAGTTTTTTGACTGAAATTTCAGATGGCTAAAATTGTCACTGGAAAGAGAAAGACATATGAGCAGTACTTTCCACAGCAGATCATGTCTTGTAGCACCTCGTCCACTCGTGCCTTAAACACCTCCAGCGAAGGTGAATCAACCCCCTCCCTGGGCAGCCTCTGACAGGGACCAATGACCCTTTCTGTGAAAAATTTTTTCCTAATGTCCAGCCTAAACCTCCCCTGGCGGAGCTTGTGGCCATTTCCTCTCATCCTGTCCCCTGTCACCTGGGAGAAGAGCCCAGCTCCCTCCTCTCTACAACCTCCTTTCAGGTAGTTATAGAGAGCAATGAGGTCTCCTCTCAGTCTCCTCTTCTCCAGGTCCATGTCTAGATACGTTTACACTGGCTGGAGTTCTGGTTTACTTTGTTTCCCTACATTTCGCTTCAACTTGCTGAGCTAACTGCGTCCAAAGCCCTAGCAACAGCCACCAACATAAAAGCTTCTTATCTTCTGCTGTGACAGCTTCAGTACTGGGTAAGCAGAATGATATATCTACGCTCTTTACTAATGACCGTCTTTTCGCTCTGAGTGTGCATTGTTATTTCGTGGGCAAAAATATTGCCCACAGGCTTTCATCAGCACAAACAGATGGTCCTAAGTGCACTGACCACTTGAGGGTGTTTGCAAGAGATAATTGCTGGTTGAATAAGGCCCAAGTGTTTGTTGCCCTCATTTAATTGCTCATGTCTCTTTTCTACCCACCTCCAAAGCACAGCAGTGTGTCAAAACAGGCAAAGGTTCTCAGGGTTTTGTGTGAAAAGTGTTTTGCTTCTTGAATGTTTGTTTTATTTTGTTTTGTCTTGGTTTTTTTTTTTTCTTCATCAGACCAGCTTGGGAACAATCATCATTCCAATCTCTCCTGTTTTGCTCTTGGGAGTCTTCTGGGCCCTCTTTTGCTATTGGTAGAGGGGAGGCTGTTGAAGTGGGGAATTATTTATGAATAAAACCATGTTTTTCTCCATCTATTTATGTTTATGCCTATGACCTAGCATATTTAAGCATGTGTCCTGTGAATCTGAAATATGCTTATGAAATAGAAGCAATATTTTTGGTACCTCAGAGTGTACTTTTCAGGCTTAAATACATGTATTTATTTGACATGTCTGTTGTTGTTAGCTCTAGAGTCTATATAATTTTTTCACAGCCTGTCACCTCTGTGTGATCTGCTTAAGTCCTGTAAGGAACACTGACCCTGTTCTGCCCTCATGCATCTGTGTCTGGCCAAGTCCACGCTGACCTTTTACCTCAACATGAAAAGAAGTAGAATGATAACAGTACCGGTGACATTTTCATCCTGCTTACAAATAGCCACAAATAAGAAGATTAATTTATTTAAACAGGACAATTATTTTCCTAAGGTAGAGTGAGAAATTTTTTTCATGCTGAGGTCAGGAAGCTTCATGGCGAGTTTCATGGCCAAATTCTTAGAGCAATGTTGCTACGGATTCCTTCCTAATTCTTGCCACGTCAAGAACGGCAAATCTAAAAGGTCACTTTCCACAGACCTGGAACCGCTTTTTCCCTGTCTTTCTTCCCCTGAGAAATTACAGCAAAACATTCATGTTTGTCTTCATGTCTTTGTATTTCATATGAATAAGTTTAGCAGTCAACTTTTTTCACGGAAAGGGTCATTGGGCACTGGAACAGGCTGCCCAGGGAGGGGGTTGAGTCACCTTCCCTGGAGGTGTTTAAGGCATGGATGGACGAGGTGCTAAGGGGCATGGTTTAGTGTTTGATAGGAATGGTTGGACTCGATGACCCGGTGGATCTCTTCCAACCTGGTTATTCTATGATTCTATGATTCTATGAACTTGCATTTACTGAGTGGTCCCATCCCTGTAAATTAAACCAGAGCAGAAACAAATGAACTAATGCACCAATCTCACCACAAGTCCAAATGAACACCTCAAACAGTGCCCTCGACAACTGGCAGAGTATTCAGAGATTTAATTCAGTCTCCTGCTACCGCACCAAGAAAGCAGTACCCTTTCTTTTATTGACTCCCCTCCAGCACTAAATAAGCTTCTCTGCTTCAGACAAACCCATCTTTGAGCACCTTGTCAGCCCATAAATGCTTGAGGCAGTCTTCATGGGGTTGTAATATGAGCTTTCTGAAAACTGGAAATTCTTTTATGAAAAATTTAGCCCAGAGTGTCAAAATGGTTAATATCTTTGTAGCATGAGATCCCACAGAAAACTCCTATCTGAAAGTGAAATTCTCCTTCGTATTTTCAGGTATTTCAATATAACAACAATATTAAGGGAGGAAGGGGGGGGGGAACTTTTGCTATATCCTTTCCATACATTTCTATAATTTATGACAAAAAGACTGTTGTCCAGTTGAATGAAGTTGTTACACAGGTTCAGAACCCAAGGCAATATTTGTGTGAAACTGTATCTGAGACAATCAATCCTGCTGGAGCAGAACTGGGTCCATCTGTGACACAGCCAATACGTGACCAGGCTGGGCAGGTAGGTCACTTCTGTAGGAGTTCTGGGAGGCCAGGCAAGCCTCACAAGCTGCATCAGAATGTACATCGACAGTCAATCATGCTTGGATCCAAGGTCCTGTACAGAAAAGTAAGAGTAGGTGTGGGTCTGAATCACTTCAGGTAGAGGAGAGAATGGAGAAAATCTCTTACATGGGTTGGATCATTTCTGCTATGAGACAAAGCTGAGAGTGTTGGTGTTGTTCTGTCTAGAGAAGATAAGGCTCTGAGGAGATGTTAGAGTGGCCTCCTAGTACCTGAAGGAGGCCCACAAAAAAGCTAGGAAGGGACCTTTTACAAGGGCATGGAATGAAAGTACGAGGTGGAATGTCTATAAATAGCAAGGGGGAAGATTTAGATTAGACATTAGAAGAATTTCTTCACCATGAAAGCGGGGAGACAGTGCAACAGGTTTCCCAGGGAAGTTGTGGCTGCCCCATCCCTGGAGGTGTTGAAGGCCAGGTTGGATGGGGTGTTGGGCAGCCTGATCTGGTGGGAGGTGTCCCTGCCCATGGCAGGGGGGTTGGAACTGGGTGATCTTTAAGGTCTCTTCCAACCTAAACTATTCTATGATTCTATGTTCTGGATCACTCAGCCTTGTAGACAATTCTGTAGGATAAAGAGTTCATGACCGATTTCCACAGCTTTAATAGGAAAAGTGGTCTGACCCATATATCTTACGTGAGCAGTGATGCATTACTGATGTTCACTGAACAAGGTTTTTAAGACTTCTTCCTACCCTTGGCAATTCTTTCTCTCTCCCTTGGCAGTTACACATGGAGAAAGCTGATGAAATTGGATCATTGTTGTGAACGGCACGTGCTATTCCAGGCACAGTACAACGCCCCCACATACCCCAGCTAGTGACCTGGATGCTACCCGGGGACTGGGTGTACCATTTTGTACCCCTGGCTTCCTCTTCATTTTCTCTATCATGTTCCAGTTTTAAACAAGGGGAAGGAGAAAATTTCAAACAGTGTGGCTAAAGCAGCACCTTGTAACTATAGCTTATGCTTGGAAGTCACTGTTCACCCCTATCATGAAGAAATGAGCCTTTCCCCTTGTCCTTCTAGAGCTTGGTTGTATCTAATGATGGATAAACACAGCCTGGAGTGAAGGTTCCTGGCTAACCATTAGGGCATTCACCACACAGGCTGCACTGGGAACATTCACTATAAAAAACCTCTGCAGAGACAATTTCAGAGGCACTAAAAGGATGTGTAGTTGTGTGTTGAGAAGGATCTTTACCTTGTTAAGGCATCTCAAAGCATTAAGACTTTTCCTATGGTAATTGCATGTGCATATTCTACTAAACATTAGGAAGAGTTGTTTTCACTACATCCCTGTTTGCTTTTCTGTTTTTCTTTTACTTTCTCTCCTTCCTCTCCTACTCCCTTGTTTTTATTTAGTGCACCAAAATACCTAAAATAGCTCATACATTGTTTTGGAACTTGTAGTACTTCTGTTACACTACAACTTGACTTTAAAAAGAGAACTTGATTGGACCAGCCTTTGAGGAGCTGGAAAATAAACCTATGTGGTGCAGCATACAGAAGAGATTGAAACTCAGCCTCGTAAAGAAAAACATCTAAACATTTATGTGATTACGAGGAACAGCATATTCTCCTGCACCCATGTGCTGCTGGATGCATTCCAAGGTATTAATAGCAGCAAGGCTGTACATTATATTGTTATTTCCTCCTTGGAGAGAACAGAATGTTAGACTGTGAGAATATGACATGGAAACTATGCGAGTTGGCTGCCCTCTTCTACTTTATTTACTCCTTCATACATCCTTCTGACTTTGGGGCTTTTGCAATCACTTTTAAAGGGATTCACTTTAAAAGGATTGCCCAGGAAGAGGGATTTCCACTCGGGTCCAGACTATAGACTTTAATCCAGGCTTCTGCCTCTATCTGTCAGAAAGAAAATAGATCCGCGTAGTCAATATTGTGCTCAACAAAAGCGAGATCTTAAATTCACTTCCCTCTTGAGTGATGATGGTGATCGATATAAGTCAATAGGTATAAACATCGATAAGCTTCATTCTCCTTAATCTTATTTATACAGTAACAGATGTTACACTTTCAGGTAAATGTCTCTTCGGTTGATTATCTCTCTTACTGGACTAGACAACAACACTTTCTTCCATGAGTTGGATCTAGGACTCAGCTAAGAGTAGGCCAAATACTGAAAAGAGAAAGGCCTAAAAAGCCAGGCAGAAAACAACAGTTTAATTTTCCATTCCTCTTAGAGCAATGGCTTGCTGAAAAGCTGCCATTCTATCATTTCATGGGAACCCAAATGCCTCTTAAACTGCCTTAGTCTGGATTGAGTCCAGCTGTATTTTTCCAAGACTGGGGTTTTAAATTGGTGGTTTCCCCAGCACCCTGATGAGTAGGAAGCCAGAAGTGCTGCTGAAAGCTACAGCTCCTCCTTTTCTACACCTCCTTCCCTCTCCCACGTGTCCCTGCCTTTGGCACCACACTGACTCTTGTGCCAAAACAACTGTCAGTACCGTGGCACAGAAAAGCAGAGCGGGGAATGAATCCGGTTCAAATCTAGCTGTTTTAACAGCTTGAGCCCGTTTCCCCTGCTCTTCACCACTAAGCCAGCTGAGCTGACACTGGTGCAGACACGGAGTGGTAGGCAGCACAGGGTGGAAGTGAGGAGGGAGAGGAGGAAGATGGGCAGAGCTGGCTCCACCCATGGCACCGATGCTTTACACTATTTAACGTAGTTTTGTAATTAAGGGCTAATATGCTGTCAAGTTTGCACTTTTTAGCAGGACTTTTTTTTTTCCTGGAGAAATAATTTTACCAGTTAATGGCCCTAGACTGCAGGTTTGGAAAAAATACCTGTTTCTCAAGAAAGTGAATCTTAGTATATGTATGCTCTCTGTAGACAGCAACCAGCGTAAGCTTGGAGGATATAGTAAACTTAAAATGAAGCTACTTCAAAGCAGAAACAATGGGAAAGGGTTAAAGGACACTGAAAAATTGTAGATGCATGGTAATAGCTGGTGAATCTGTGTTTCTATCACAAAACTTGAGGATTGCTTCCCTTGTTCTCCGGATAAAAAGAAGAATCACAGAATCATGGAATCATGGAATCAGAGAATAGTTTGGGTTGGAAGGGACCCTAGAGATCATCCAGTTCCAACCCCTTCTGCAATGGGCAGAGACACGTCCCACTAGATCAGGCTGCTCAAGGCCCATCCAACCTGGCCTTGAACACCTCCAGGGATGGGGCATCAAGAATCACCAGGTTAAGACAATGGTGCCTGTTAAATGTTGAAATAGCGTTGCATTTCATCCTGGATTCATTAATCCTAATTCATTATTTCATAATAGTAGGTTTCTCTTTTCCATGCAGTGTCATCTGTTGATCACAGCTATTTCAGGGGTAGATGTTGTTTCACCACACATGAGTAATGGGGTGGCAGGAGAGAGGGAGGATGCAAAGTTTTATTTTGTTTCATTTCCCTCTGACGTAGAAAGGCAACAATCAGCATCTCCTGTTCTCTGAAGCCTATATGGACTGTTCCCCATGGGACACAAAGTACAAGATAAGGCTTCTCACATCATTTGACAGAAGCTGTTTCCCATGGAGGAGTTGTGCTACAGATAGATTAAAATTGCAGAGCCTGCATAGAAGAAAGCCTAAGGCACCAAACCTGATGCGGTTGTGTTCACATTGCTTATTGGTGGTCTGCATAACTTAACCCCTGAGCAGCAGCTGGGGTTTGTTTCAGAGAGAATGAGATGGTTTGCTCCATAGGAGTGACCAGCATTTATTTGTTGTGTGTAAGGGTTTGTGACCTTGGAGATTGAAATTACCTGATAGTACAGATGCTGGCTACAGGCACTTCAAGTGGCATTTTATGATAACGTGTGGGCTTATGCATTTGAAAACTGTTTCTTTGCCTTTTTTTTTGAAAGTGATCTCTACATGTACACAAAACTTACCAACTTTTCTTGCTGGGTTAGGCAATGTAAAGAGGTAAGCATATAGCATTAGTAGTCATCCATGAAGATGGTCTTTATAGATCTTACTCTTGGAACAGGTCCAGAGGAGGGCTAGAAAGATGATCAGAGGGCTAGAGCGCTTCCCATGTAAGGACAGGCAGAGACAGTTGAGGATGTTCAGACAGGAGAAGGGAAGGCTCCAAAGAGACCTTAGGGCGACCTTCCACTACCTGAAAGAAGCTACAAGAAAGCTGGGGAGGGACTGTTTATGAAGTTTTGTAGTGATAGGCTGAAGGGCGATGGGTATAAACTGGAGAGGGGCAGGTTTAGACTAGACGTAAGGAGGAATTTCTTCACCATGAAAGCGGGGAGACACTGGCACAGGTTTCCCAGGGAAGTTGTGGCTGCCCCATCCCTGGAGGTTTTCAAGGCCAGGTTGGATGGGGCCTTGGGCAGCTTCAGACAGTGGGAGGTGTCCCTGCCCATTGCATGGGTGTTGGAACTAGATGATCTTTAAGGTCCCTTCCAATGCAAATTATTCTATGATTCCATGGTTCTATAATTTTTGAAGGTCCTCGTCTGCCTGCAGTGGTTTTGTAGGGATGCCAGGTGATAATTTGTGCAGAGGGGCTCGCCTGATGTTGTTTTTTTCTCACAGAATCACAGAATAACCAGGTTGGAAGAGACCCACTGGATCATCGAGTCCAACCATTCCCACCAATCCCTAAACCATGCCCCTAAGTATCTCATCCACCCTCACCTTAAACACCTCCAGGGAAGGTGACTCAACCACCTCCCTGGGCAGACCGTTCCAATGCCTAACCACCCTCTCCATGAAGAATTTTTTCCTTATCTCAAGCCTAAATCTCCCCTGGTGGAGCTTGAGACCATTCCCTCTTGTCCTGTCCCCTGTCACTTGGGAGAAGAGCCCAGCTCCCTCCTCTCCACAACCTCCCTTCAGGTAGTTGTAGAGAATAATAAGGTCTCCCCTCAGCCTCCTCTTCTCCAGGCTGAACAACCCCAGCTCTCTCAGCCCCTCCTCATAAGATTTGTTCTCCAGCCCCTTCACCAGCTTCATCACTCATCTCTGGACTCGCTCCAGAGCCTCAACATCCTTCTTGTGGTGAGGGGCCCAGAACTGAACACAGTACTCGAGGTGCGGTCTCACCAGTGCTGAGTCCAGAGTGAGAATAACCTCCTTGGACCTGCTGGTCATGCTGTTCCTGATACAAGCCAAGATGCCATTGGCCTTCTTGGCCACCTGGGCCACTGCTGGCTCATGTTCAGTCGCTGTCAACCAACACCCCCAGGTCCTTCTCCTCCAGGCAGCTTTCCAGCCAGGCTTCTCCTAGTTTGTACCTCTGCTTAGGGCTGTTGTGCCCCAAGTGAGGACCCGGCATTTGGCCTTGTTAAACCTCATGCCATTGGTCTCAGCCTAGCAGTCCAGCCTGTTCAGGTCCCTTTGCAGAGCCTCCCTACCCTCCAGCAGATCCACGCGTTCACCCAGCTCAGTGTCATCTGCAAACTTGCTAAAGGAGCACTCGATGCCTTCATCCAGGTCGTTGATGAAGACATTAAACAGGACTGGACCCAGGACTAAGCCCTGGGCAACCCCACTTGTCACTGGCCTCCAGCGACCTTCTCTGAAGGCCTTCTCTGACCTTTCCTCATAGTTCTGAATTTAAGGACCTAGTACCAATTGCTTAAGTTAATCTTACTGAGTCTAAAGGATTTCTATATTTTGATTAGAAAGGAAAGATACTCATTATTTTTTTACATAACAGAAATTTCTACAAATGCTAATATTCTGCTTTTTAAAAGCCAATCATTTTTTTTTATTATTATTTCATTTGCTCCCAGTGTGAAATCACCCTGAGATAACCTGTGATTTAATTGATAAAATGATGCTTCTGTGTTCCGTGCAATGTTGTTCAACTAGAAACACGTTCTTTTTCTGCTTGAATGAGAGTTAGAACCATAAAGATATTGCCGTGGCACCTTCCATCAATAAAGACACAACGGCTCAGCCTTGCACAAGTGAGCTCATCAGGAAGTTACTTGTGGAAGAGCAGCTGCAGTGAGTGTTAATCTAGAGAATTGGTAAGGAAATAGGATGGACTAACTCACTTTCCTGGAGTGCTTATCTGTCATTTTGGCTTATGTAAAATATTCTAATAATGCGTGGACTCCAATAGCCAGAAGCTGTCACTGGAGAATCAGAGGAATTAGTGTTTGCATAACAACAGGACGGGGTATCCTTGCTATGTTTCCTCCCCTTCTCTTGTTCTCAGCCCTCTGTGAGCCTGGAACGTTAATTCTAAACCACTGAACAAGGCAGCAAGCAAACCTATACGAGGCAACTGGCAGGTGGGGAGCAAGTGGTCAGGACAGCAGAGCATGAACTCGCAATACGTTTTAACACTCAATATAGCCCTTAAGAGATTTCAGAGCATGCACAATCTGTACAGAAGACCATGGCTCAGATGTTCAGCCACATAAAATTCTTCACAATAAGGATGGTGAGACACCAAAACTGCCTAGGGCAGTTGTGGATCCCTCCTCCTGAGAGATGTTCAGGACCAGGTTGGATGGGGCCTTGAGCAGCTTGGTCTAGTGGGAGGTGTCCCAAACCATGGCAGGAGGTTGGAACTGGATATTTAAGGTCCCTTCCAACCCAAACAGTTCTATGATTCTATGAAGAGTGAGCATGTAGTCTCATTCCTGCACATCACTCACTCAGGTTTCCTGGAGACTCCTGTCCTTGATACTTAAAGATGTCTTTTAGTCAAGAGGGACCTCAGGTTATCAAGGTGTTTCCTTTTTTTCATGTAAACTGAGTGTTCATTAAAGGATCCTCTGTGATGGTGTTGGCTGAAGTGACCTTCATCCGTACAATCCATGCATATGAATTCACCACATAACCCTGTTGGACCAGAGAGGGTCCTTTTAAGGGGAAGGGAATAATGCATCTCCAGTGACCATTCTGGTGCTTTGCATAATTAAATATGGTTATTACATTTGATAAAATGTATTGCCTGTAATTACTTTTTTTATTAAAAAGCATTCAGAGGCAGCTAAATGGGAAGAAGCCAAAAAAAAACTGTGGAGAAAATAATATCAAAATAGCCTGGGACATGCTAGAAAACTTGCAATCAAAGAGGAATAATAACATAAAAATCAATAGGAAAAAAGCCATATACTGAATCCAATAAAGTTTGCATTGATTACAGAAAGGAACAAAAATCCCATTTTGACTCCTCTCTCTAATATTTGATCCTGAGAAGGCTGTCCTTATTTAAAGCATTCTCCAAATCACTTCCTTTGATCGTCTGCTTTTTCCTCTCAGAATATGCCACACACCTCATTTGTCATTTATGTCAGAATAAAATGAAAAGAAGAAGAAAGCACCAAAACCAGTTTCAGTTTTGAGAATGAAAAGTATCAAAAGCATAGTTAAAGAAGTGAAAGAATCATTAGTAACAATGAATACAAAATTGACAGTTTCAAGCCTGTTTCAGATTTGGCGATATATCAGAGCCAAGCCAAGAAAACACCGCAAATGAAAACCGTTTCTTCTCAACATAGTGTAGGATGAATTTAGATGATACCTAAGGGTGTATCCAATAATAATTGAGTTAAAATTCTTAAGGCTGGAAGCTAACATATCACACAGAATCACACAGAATAACCAGGTTGGAAGAGACCCACCGGATCATCGAGTCCAACCGGTGGGTCTCTTCCAACCTGGTTATTCTGCGTGATTCTGTGTGATGTGTTAGCTTCCAGCCTTAAGAATTTTAACTCAATTATTAACATCAGGTGTGCAAAGTCTTATTTTTATTTACTCACCTAACTCCTACCTTTCTACATAACATTTCTGGATGACCAAATAGTTTTGACTGCTGTAACACATTTTATATCTATGTCATGGTTTAGCCCCAAACCCAACTTGACCAGCAGCTAAACACAAGCAGTTGTGATCCCAATCCTATCCCTGCCCATGGAAAGGGGAAAGGGAAATTTAGACATTAAGGACAAATTTTCAGACATTAGGAAGAAATTCTTGATGCTGAGAGTGGTGAGACACTGACACATTGCCCAGGGAAGGAAGGTGTGGCTGCCTCGTCCCTGGAAGGGTTCATGGCCAAGCTGGATGGGGCCCTGAGCAGCCTGATCTACTGGGATGTGTCCCTGCCCATGGCAGGAGGTTGGAACTGGATGGGCTTGAAGGTCCCTTCCAAACCAAACCATCCTGTGATTCTAAAGTAAAACAACTAATGAGAGAAAAGTAATTCACTGACATAATAGTAGCGACCTTCCAGTACCTGAAAGGAGCATACATGAGAGCTGGAGAGGCTACTCATAAAAGCCTTTGGTGATAGGATAAGGGGGAATGGATAAAAGCTGGAGAGGGGCAGATTTAGACTAGATATTAGGATGAATTTCTGCACCATGAGAGTGATGAGACACTGATACAGGTTGCCAAGGGAGATTCTGGATGTTCCATCCCTGGAGGTGTTTAAGGCTAGGTTGGATGGGATCTTGGGTAACCTGATCTAGTGGGACATGTCCCTGCACATGTCAGGGGAATTGGAATTGGATGGTCTTCCAGCCCTAATTATTCTATGATTCTATGATAATGAATACATCTGTTCTACCATTGACATATTATGTTACTAGTTTTGAAGTTTCATTGACTTTTGAGTCAAAGTGAGGGTAACTTTAGCAGTAAAAGTGAAAAAAAAAATCAGAAAAAATGTGTAAATTTAGGATATGCACTAATACAAAACTCTTCAATGTTTGGAAAAGAGAGGTCTGAGAACACTGCTCTTCTGTTTCCTAATAACTGTGAAGTATCTATGCTTGAGCTGGGGTTATTTTCTCCTCATGTCTGAAATATAAAGGTTCAGCATATGGTCTAAGCTTGTCTCATCTGATTCTGTTGTGAACTGAAAGCTTTGGATATCTAAGGCAGGTATCTCAGCAGGTGAAATGAATTGCATTTTAATTGTGCCTGACTCTCAGCCAACTTGAAAATCTTGAAGCGCTCATCTCATTGTCAGGCAGTTAAAGTTAAGTAAGAGGAATCACAGCTTGACATCCAGATCTATGAAGGCATCTGGTGATTTCATTGGTAAAATATTGAGACATCTGGCTTCAAAATGCTGCAGTTCATACACTCAATAGTTTTGGACACTGAGATGAAATATGAAATCCGTGAGCGCTTCTCATGAGACACAGTGCTGAAATATGCTTCCTTTTCTTTTAATCCTCTCATTCAAGTAAGATTTTAGTGTGATAACACACTATACAAAATACATTATAAAGGAGAAAATAAGCAAGGAACCTGTGTAGGCACAGAGGAAGGCAGGAGGAAATAATCTTTATTTTCAAAAGAAAATAATTCTTTGGGGAACCAGAGCATCCTACATTAAAAAAAATATAAGTAATGATCATCCTACATAAAAAAAAAGATAATGATTATTTTGGGCACCAGAAAAACATAATATACTGCTTCTATGAGCAGCCTGGTCTGGTGGGAGGTGTCCCTGCCCATGGCAGGAGGACTGAAACTGGGTGATCCTTAAGGTCCTTTCCAACCCAAACCATTCTATGATTCTGCCTCATTAGAAGGGTTGAACAATGGAAAAGGAAACTGGAGTTAGCAGTGTGTAACATACTGACAATGCCTCAGAGCAGGTCACCTCACCTGTCAGTGGCGGTGCACAGAGAGTAGATCCTACTGATCCTGACCCAGTCCATGAAAGGATGATTTGATTTGCTGACCTTCAGACTCACACATTAAAACACTGTGAAAAGTCTTAACCTTTGCATTTGAAACATCTTTGAGCTCAAACAGGACGCATATACCAAGGTCCAGCTGCATTTTGTAATTCCTCATCAGTTCTGCAGAATAGACAACGTCATGTTCCCATCTGCCAAGGCTTGAGGAGAGATGTGCGTGAACGGAGGTGTTACTCAATGAAGCTGAAAAAAGTTTAAACTGAAATATTGGAATGGAATTTAGCAAAATTAGAGCAGCTGAGCAAGAACACAGCTTTGGAAATGGATGTCTATATGTTCTGTGCAAGTCCAAATTTTAGTAAGTCCTTTTGGCTCTGCTGATATTGTGGGATGTGAAAGTGCCTGCCAGCTTCTGAATCCATGAAAGTGAATCTAGGCACATACCATCTGCCTTCCCTCCCCAGCCTGTGGTCTTCAGCCAAAGGATACTCAGGCATACAAGCAAGAAGACAGTGACGGTAAAAGTTCAGCAAGTCCTTTAAATGAATGAGCGGTGTAGGACTGCGTGAAGTAGGGAATCATTGAGGACATATAACAACCTCCCTGGTTGGATGGCCTGGCCCCAAGAGTTCTGGTAAATGGAGTTAACTCCAGCTGGAGGCCAGTGACAAGTGAGGTTCCCCAGGGCTCAGTGCTGGGTCCAGCCCTGTTCAGTGTCTTCATCAATGACCTGGATGAAGGCATTGAGTGCTCCCTTAGCGAGTTTGCGGATGACACTGAGCTGGGTGAATGCGTGGATCTGCTGGAGGGTCGGGAGGCTCTGCAAAGGGACCTGAACAGGCTGGACCACTGGGCAGAGTCCAATGGCATGAGGTTTAACACGGCCAAATCCTGGGTCCTGTACTCGAGGCACAACAACCCTGTGCAGCTACAGACTAGTTGAAGTCTGTCTAGAAAGCTGCCAGGAGGAGAAGGATCTGGGGGTGTTGGTTGACAGCGACTGAACATGAGCCAGCAGTGGCCCAGGTGGCCAAGAAGGCCAAAGGCACCCTGGCTTGTATCAGAAACAGCATGACCAGCAGGTCCAGGGAGGTTATTCTCACTCTGGACTTGGCACTGGTGAGACCACTCCTCGAATCCTGGGGTTAGTTCTGGGCCCCTCACCACAAGAAGGATGTTGAGGCTCTGGAGCGAGTCCAGAGAAGAGCAACAAAGGTGGTGAAGGGGCCGGAGAACAAGTCTTACAAGGAGCAGCTGAGAGAGCTGGGGGGTGTTTATCCTAGAGAGGAGGAGGAGGCTGAGGGGAGACCTTGTTGCTCTCTACAACTGCCTGAAGGGAGGTTGTGGAGAGGACGGAGCTGGTCTCTTCTCCCAAGTGACAGGTGACAGGACAAGAAGGAATGGCCTCAAGCTGTGCCAAGGGAGGTTCAGACTAAATATCAGGAAAAAATTTTCACAGAAAGGGGCATCAGGCACTGGCAGAGGCTGCCCAGGGATGTGGTGGTATCACCATCCCTGGAGGTATTTAAAAGAGAGGTAGACGAGGTGCTCAGGGACATGGCTTAGTGGAAGATAGGGATGGTTAGACTCAATGATCCAAAAGTTTTTTTTCCAACCTGGTGACTCTACAATACTATGATTCCTTATTCAGAATAAGTGTTGGGTTTATTCAGCCTGGAGAAGAGAAGGCTCCAAGGAGATCTTAGAGCAGACTTCCAGTACCTGAGGAACCTCTAAGAAGGGGAGCAATGTTTTACGAAGCCATGGAGTGACGGAACGAGAATGGTTTTAAATTGGAAGGGGGAAGATTTAGATTAGACATTAGGAAGATACTGAGGGTGGTGAGACACTGCCACAGGTTTCCTAAGGAAGTTGTGGCTGCCCCATCCCTGGAGGTGTTAAAGGCCAGGTTGGATGGGGCCAGGCATCTGCTCAAAATTAAATATGCAAATAAGTAAGGCTTCTGAGGGGAAGAAATGTCTTCAAATCAATTTCCATTAGCTAAGAAGATGAATAAGTAGGTGGTAAGATTTGCCGCCAATGAATTAATACACCTACTTCACAACCATCAGAAATGTGTGCTGCTCTGGGAGCTGTTTTTACCAAATGACACTGACTGGCCAGGTTGAAAGCAGATGTATCCATTTGATTCTCTTCTGACCTTTGGTCATGTCATGTCACGTTACTTCATCATATCACAAAAGCTAAATGTCATAGTGTCACATCTTAAACTAAGACAGCTCATCAGCCCCACTGTTTTTGGATTAGGTATCATGTAACTAGAGCACAGTAAATACATCATCTCTTAGGTTACTTTAGCAGTTAGCAGTCACATAAGAAGCTGAAGGCAGTATTCATACAAATGAACAGATAAAGCATAATTTATTTGGGACCTCCCTAGGGTTTATATACTGACTATTATTTCCATAAATCATTTTGCTGTGTATTAACAAATATTTTGCCCAATTTTTTTCAGTGCTCAGAACCACAACCCTCTGGAAATGTGCTGCTTAAGACACGCTGAATTATCATAGAATCATAGAATCACCAGGTTGGAAGAGACCCACCAGATCATCGAGTCCAACCATTACTATCAAACACTAAACCATGCCCCTCAGCACCTCATCCACCAGTCCCTTAAACCCCTGCAGGGAAGGTGACTCAACCACCTCCCTGGGCAGCCTGTTCCAGTGCCCAATGACCCTTTCTGTGAAAATTTTTTTCCTAATGTTCAGCCTAAATCTCCCCATTGCCATGTTTGAGGTGAAAGAGGGTGGCACCTGAGGGCAAATGGCCAATAAAATACTCTTTGCCTTCTGTCTGGTTGTGGAATTGCCCTGCTTACCATCCTTTCTATCAGCCTGTGAGTCAAAGCCTAGCAGTGCAATCAAGCTTGTGACTGTTCATAAAGCTTATGTCATTTTAGCAGGAAACCAAAACAATCCCTCACGACTTAGGGGACCAGTCACATGTAGCCAAAAAATGACTGGCCATGGAGCTTAAATGCTACAAGACGCATCTTGTTCAGACAATTGACTAAAAAACAACTGTGAATGATACACAGATTTGGATTTGAAAGGAGGTTGCTGTGAGGTGGGTGTTGGTCTCTTCTCCCAGGCCATAGGACGAGATGAAATGGCCTCAGGGTGCACCAGAGGACTTTCAGATTAGACAACAGCAAAAATTTCTTCACCAAAAGTGTTCTCAGGCACTTGCAGAGGCTACCCTGGGAGGTGGTTGACCCCTCATCCCTGTAGGTATTTAAAAGACGTGTAGAGGAGATGTTTAGGGATGTGACTTAGTAGTGGACAGGTAGGGCTGGATTCAATGATCCCTAAGTTCTTTTCGAACCAAGCAATAAGAATCATAGAATCATAAAATAGTATGGGTTAGAAGGGTCCTTAATGATCATCGAGTTCCTACCCCACTGCCATGGGCAGGGACACGTCCCACTAGATCACCTGCCCAAGGCCCCATCCAACCTGACCTTCAACACCTCCAGGGATGGGGCAGCCACAGCTTCCCTGGGCAACCTGTGCCAGTGCCTCACCATCTTCATAGTGAAGAAATTCCTCCTTATGTCTAAATCTCCAGTTCATGGCCGATGCCCCTAGTTGTATCACTACAAGCCTTTGTAAACAGTCCCTCCCCAGCTTTCTTCTAGGCCCCCTTCAATTATTGGAAGGTCACTATAAGGGAATTCTTTGATTCTATGATAAAAATTGCATGCAATCAAAAAAGTAAATGTTTTCTGGTCAAAGGATAGGTGACTCGCATGCAGCTGTGAAATGACACCTGGTGGCCCTTTGGGAGAGTGGCTATCATGATTTCGAGGTAAGGGCTGAAGGACCAGCAGATGCAGTTGCTTTCTGAAGAATCTTTCCTTCAGGGCATGTAAAGTTGTATGGACCTGGAAGTTAGAGCTATCAAAGCAAGTTCTTCTGATTCTTCATCTAGCTAATTTTATATTCCTGGGTTTTTGAGTACAGGCAAGCGCCATTTCAACAAGCATGGTTTTGTCAGGCCACATGAAAGAAGCATCCAAATTTACTACCTCATCTCACTTTGCGCTGGACATCTAGGGAGGGAGGGAAGGAACATGCAGAGCCGTGTCTTTCCTGCAAGGTTGCATGCTGGGATATTCCCTTTCCATGTCCCTGCTACGATCACACCTTGCCTGCTGTCTAACAAACATGATGGGGTGATAAGGGCTTATCACTCCTGTGCTGAGCTTTAGATTTCTTCCATACAATTAGCCTGCTTTGAAAGTCTAGGTACCAGGTAGCTTTAGGGAGCAAGACACCAAACAGAAGTAGGAAACAGAGAGATGAGATTTAAGAAAGGAATGAGGCTTCTAAAGCAGCAGTTATAAAGACCAGCTCCACCACTTGTCAGAGCCTTCTGGGTGAAATGCTGAGCATCTGCAAGCTTCTCCGTGGCCCATGAAAGCAAAAGGATTTGGGGGTTTCCTAAAACTTCTTGGAGATATTCAGCTTCTTTAGGTCTCTTGTGAGACCTCCCCTGGAGTATTGTATCCAGTTCTGCAATTCTCAACATAAGAAGGTATGGAACTGCTGATACAGTTCCAGAGGAGAGCTACAAAGATGATCAGAGGGCTGGAACACCTCCCATACAAAGTCAGGCTCAGAGAGCTGGGGTTGTTCAGCCTGGAGAAGGCTCCAAGGAGACCATAGACTGGCCTTCCAGTACTGAAAGGGGCCTCCAAGAAAGCTGGGGAGGGACTAGTTACAAGGGCATGGCATGATAGGTCAAGGGGAAATGGCTTGAAATTGAAAGGGAGAAGATTTAGATTAGCCATTAGGAAGAAATTCTTCATTATGTGTGTTGCCCAGGGAAGTTGTGGATGCTCCCTCCCTGGAAGTGTTGAAGGCCAGGTTGGATGGGGCCTTGAACAGTCTGGTCTAGTGGGAGGTGTTCCTGACCATGGCAGGAGGGGTTGGAACTGGATGATCCCTTCTAACACAAACCATTCTATAATTCTTTAAAGATTACGGTTCCCCCGTTACTTCCTCCTTCTGTCTTCTTGTTTCTCCTTCAGATGAAATGCCTAACACTTACTAACTAAATCATTAACTGAGTTAAGCATCTTAATAAGCTAAATTATTATTGCTCATGGCCATAAGAGATGATACTGAGAGGGGACTTTTGATTAAGAAATATTTTCCCACTCCCTATATATAGCATATAAACTTCAATGTATAGACCATAAATCTCACTCTCTCTGCTACCCCGAGGGCATCCCCTTTCTTTATATATATAAATATAAAAAAAAATTTATAACGCCCTTCTAGTCACACAGATGCTTTTGAACAAATCTCATTCAATACTCCCTTTCTCTTCCCTAGGCTGAACAACCCCAAGTTCCTCAGCCTGTCGTCACAGCAGAGGTGCTCCAGCCCTCAGATCATCTCCGTGGCCTCCTCTGGACCCATTCTAAGAGTTCCACATCCTTCTTATGTTGAGGATTCCAGAACTGGGCACAGGACTCCAGGTGGGATCTCATGAGAGTGGAGTAAAGGGGGAGAATCGCTGTCCATGCTGTTTTTGATGCGGCCCAGGATACTGTTGACCTTCTGGGCTGCAAGTGCACATTGACAGCTTATGTCAAGCTTCTCATCAATCACTACACCAAGTCCTCTAGAGGGCTACTCTCAATCATGTCATCCCCCACCCCACACTGAAATTGCAGGTTGCCTCAAAAATCTGATGTGGGAAGAAAAAAATAGTCTCGGTTCTTTCCATTATGCCGTTTAATATTAATAAATTTCTTTTCGCACACAGTTATTTCAAAAACTAACCAATTCAAAAGGAGCTCCTTTCCTGATCTCCTCCAATTAAAGGTCTGGGTCAAAGTCTGGCATCTTCTATGCTGCTATAAATCTAGAGATGATACCTGTACTCCAGTGGAGTAGTTCTGGATTTACGCCAACTCCAATGAGATCTTATTTGACCTTCTTAATATATAATTGTTCTTAGTGCAAAGAAATCTATTAATCCTTCGCAGTAGTCACCAATTGTAGCACTTTAACAACAACAGCCAGCATGATTGAGGGTTTTCAGTGCATACTGACAGATGGTCATTGTGTTACAAAACAGCCTCCAGTAAATAATGACCATATCCACAGGAGAGATGGAAAATAGTTCTCTATTGTAGGATCCTTTCTCATTGCACATAATGAAGCAGAAATGTGTCTTCGATTCCATTTTATACTGATTCTGAAAGGCCAAAACTTCAAATGGAATGATAAGTGATAATAATGTGAAAGCAGAAAGGTTCCAAGTTGCTTTTATTTCTTTGCTTGTCTGTTTGATTTCATCTATTAGAATCATAGAACCGTAGAATCATAGAACAGTTTCAACTCAGAGGGACCTTAAAGTTCATCTAGTTCCAACCCCCCTGCCATGGGCAGGGACACCTCCCCCTAGATCAGATGCCCAATGTCCCATCTAACCTGGCCTTGAACACCTCCAAGGCAGTCACAACTTCCCTGGGCAACCTGGGCCATGGTCTCACCACTCTCATCGTGAAGAAATTCCTCCTTATGTCTAGACTAAATCTGCCCCTCTCCAGTTTATACCCATTACCCATAGTCCTGTCATTACAAGCCTTTATAAACAGCCCCTTCCCAGCTCTCTTATAGCTCCCTTCAGCCACTGAAATTTAGCTATAAGGTCTCCTTGGAGCTTCTACAGGATGAACAACCCCAACACTCTCAGCTTGCCATCTTATGGGAGGCGCTCCTGCCCTACTATCATCTTTGTAGCCCTCTTCTGGACTCATTCCAACATCCTTCTTCTGTTGAGGATTCAAGAACTGGACGCAATACTCCAGGCGAGATCTCACAAGAGGGGAATAGAGAGGTAGAATCACCTCCCTTGCTCTGCTGGCGACACTTCTGCTGATGTAGCCCAGGATACGGTTGACATTCTGGGCTGTGAGTGCACATCGCTGTCTCATATCCAGCACCCTGAGTCCTTCTCCGCAGGGCTTCTCTCGATCCCATCATCCCCCAGCCTGTATTGAGACTATGGGTTGCCCCAAATCAGGTGTAAGACCTTGCTCTTGGCTTTATATCACCTCATGAGGTTCACACAGCCCCACTTCTCCAGCTTGTCCAGGTCCCTCTGGATGACATCCCATCCTTCTGATGTGACTACTACACCACTCAGCTTGGTGTCATCTGCAAACTTGCTGCGGGTGCACTGGATCTCACTGTTTATATCATCAATGGAAATACTAAATAGCACTGATTCCCTGAGCACAAAAACCTGTGCCTGTCAAATTTTTGCTCTTGGTTCTTCTAAGGACCTTAGCAGATCTCCTGCATCTCTAAACAATTAATCATCGGAGTGGTCTTTTCAGCGAAGAGTGGATTTATGAAAAAATATGTCTGTGAAGAGTTGAAAGTACATGCAAATTCAGACTGCATCCAACAAAAAATTTCAACTGGAAAATAAAAGGTGAAAAACATAGAAAAATATTGAAATATTTAATTTCAGTATTTTTTAAGGGAATTGTTTAATTTTTAAAATTAAACCCCAAAGTTATTCTATAGTTGCTTTGCACCACTTTTATTTTTTCTCATCAAAGATGTCTGAAAATTAACTGAAATTGACAGGAAAAAAAATGAGAAAGGGCTAAAAGGAGATTTTATTCAAACATATGACAATCAAAACAAGCTACTTAATGTTCAAATAAATACTTCCAGCTGATTCAAGATTTTTTGTGTGTGTGTAATGTAATAAATCCAAAATCCTCAAAAAATCATATCATGACTTGATAGAATTTTTGCCTAACACGTTTCATTGCAAAATCCATCATTCAACCAGATCCAATACATGTTCATGTGATCAGGGGCTGGGCCAAGCCAGGGGAGAGGACAGACAGTCTTTGCGTAATGATCTAATTGTCACAGCCACAATATAAGCCAGCACTGGGATTTATTTATTTATGTCTTCTCAAAATGAAAATCCTGAGGATACAGAGAGTGGCAACGCTGGGAGGGGAAAAAAAAAAAAGCATTACCTTGTATACCCTTCTGTTTGTTCAGGTATTGTCAAGTAGTTATGCGCAGGTGGTATTTTCTTTTTAAGATCTATATATTTAGAACACAAAGCCATGAAATGTTTAATTCCCATTCTGGAAAACTGACTTGTACAGAGTTTAATTACATTTATTATTTAACAAGTGAAAGGCAAACTTATTTTAGGTTCCTCCGAGCATTTCCGATATTAGCAGGCGTTATAGAGATAAGAATAACAGGATTATGAGGGATATGGATACCACAGAGCAGAATTAAAAACTACAGTGAATATGGCTATTACTATCACTGCCAAACTATGCTACAATCTATTCTGCTTCCTTAGCACATTAATGAAATTCCTTGTCCCAAACACAAAGGATGTGCAGGATAATAAAGTTATTAATGAAAATAAGTCAACCTTTTTTGAAGGCATAAAAGGGATCACTGGCAAAAAAGGGAAATGTAATTCACTTATTCACCAGCCATACTACTGTTTCGTAAACAATATAGGCTTTTAACAGGCTCATTCATGCTGTACCCAGACCTTTTGTAAAATATTGGTGCACGTGTTTCTCTGAAAGTCACAATCATTTTTTAAAAGTGATATTTTGCTTATAATCTGCAACAGGGAAGTAAATACAGCAACTGAAAACCACCAAGTGCTATTTCTGGAGGAGCAAGTACCGTGGCCGACAAGAGTAGGGAAGTGATTGTGCCCCTGGATTCGGCGTTAGTGAGGTTGCACCTGGAATCCTATGTTCAGTTTTGGGCCCCTCTCTACTAGAAGAACATTGAGATGTGGAGCATGCCTGGAGGAGGAAGGGACTGCAGGGAAATCTGTAACCCAGAGGAAGACTACAAAGATGATCAGAGGGCTGGAGCACTTCCACTAGGAGGACAGGTGGAGAGAGTTGGGGTTGTTCAGCCTGGAGGAGAAAAGGCTCCGCAGAAACCTTATAGTGACCTTCCAATACCTCCAAGAAAGCCAGAGAGGGAGTTTTTATAAAGTTTTGTAGTGATAGGATAAGGAGGGGTGGCTAGAAATTGGAGAGGGGAAAGATTTAGGTTAGACATTAGGAGGAAAATCTTCATTATGAGGATGTTGAGACAGTGTAATGGGTTTCCCAGGGAAGTTGTGGCTGCCCATGTCCTGGAAGTGTTGAAGGCCAGGTTGGATGGAGCCTTGAGCAGCCTGATCT
The DNA here is from genome assembly GCA_033459285.1 of Clamator glandarius. Classification (NCBI taxonomy): domain Eukaryota; kingdom Metazoa; phylum Chordata; class Aves; order Cuculiformes; family Cuculidae; genus Clamator; species Clamator glandarius. The sequence goes on from JAUNZM010000582.1 coordinate 1,278,433, forward strand.
GGTGGGAAGCATCCTTGCCCGTGGCAGGGGAGTTGGAAGTGGATGATCATTACGCTCCCTTCCAATCCAAACCATTCCATGTTTCTACGTTCTGCCTGAGGAGAGACCTTATCACTCTCTACAACTGCCTGAAAGGAGGTTGTAGCGATGTGAGTGTTGTCGTTTCTCCCCAGTGACAGCCCATAGGCTGAGAGGAAATGACCTCAAGTTGCACCAGGGGAGGTTCAGATCGGACATCAGGAAAAATTTCTTCACTGCAATGGTTCTCAGGCATTGGCTGAGGCTGCCCAGGGAGGTGGTTGTGTCCCTATCTCTGGAGGTGCTTAGAAGATGGGTAGATGAATTGCTCAGGGATATGGTTTAGTAGTGAAAAGCTATGGCTGGACTCAATGATCTCAAGTTCTTTTCCAACCAAGCAATTCTATGATTCTATGATTCTAACTAAGATTTGCAAGCTTTTAAAATTTCTCATGCGAACAGCTTGCCTTTTCTCTTTTATTGTAATTTAATATGGTTTCAGAATTCTCTTGCCCTTAGGAGTGATGACTTTTTAAGGTGTAAAACCTACCTGATTTTTCTTACCTCACTCTGAAGGACAGGTTGATTTATTAGAAGTTTTCTTTTTCCCGCATATTAAAAAATCAAGCAATAAGGCACAATGTGAAGGAGCGATTATCTGATGATAACCCCAGCTTCCTGAAATTGCTTTATTGCAAATATAAATATATTTTAGGTTGTTTATTGGATATTAAGGGCATTAGCATGCTCATAGAGTTTAATCTTCCCCTTTAGAATATTAAATTCATAAGGCTTTTTTTTTTATCTAAGCTGTTTTTAATGTGCAAGTGACGACTTCGTACACTCAAGAAACACTGGTTTTGGCTGATGCGTACTCCGCTGGGGAGATTAATTTACGAGTACCATACAGTTCTGTTAAAACTACTTCTCAACATTTCAAAATGTCAATAGTATATTTTCCCAGCACTGTAAACACATTTTGATACACAAAATAAACTTTAATGGTAGTTTTAAGACACCTCTGGGGGTATGGTTATTTAAGCAATAAGACACAGTAGGGTGTGAATTATGGTATAATAATTCCCTACCAACTGCATTGTTAGGCACGAGGCCAAAGGCCAAGGGACGAATGAACACACTAGGTGTGAATTATGACATCATAAGTCACACTCTCGAGTGTCTTGCCAGCATTAGAGAAATATTTAAAACACGTTTTAACACAAATACTTTATTTTGATAGTACTATATTTTAATGGCACATCCTTGAGAAGCCACCCAAGTTAAAAATTAGCCATTACATAATCTGGAATTAAGAACAAAACTGAAAGCAAAAAAGGTCTCGTACCTTCTGCCATTCAGTTTGTCGTAGTGCACTGTGATAGCATGCTTTAAGGAAGAACCTCAGAATACGACTTGTCAAAGTTTACAGAGAATAGAACAAAGACTTTCTCCATAGAGAGGGAATAATCTGCTTTGCTCATTGTCTGGAGAATCAGATTGCCTGGATCAGGTTTGTACTGGCTTCACCTGTGTAATTGCATTAATGAAACTGCTAGAAAATCTGCACACATCAGGGGGTTTTTCCACGTTTTGTTCATACGGCTGTAATAGGGCACAATACAGGTTTTCTGGGAGTAGCAGAAAGGTTCCTTAAACCCCATTTGAGCTCTTAAAACGGAGGCTGATCATGGCTCTAACACAATGTTTAGTAAGGACTGCAAATAGGAATGGTTGGACTCAATGATCCGGTGGGTCTTTTCCAACCTGGTGATTCTATGATTCGAAGAGTAAAACGTGCATTTATATTATTTCCCATTTTAAACTCCATTTGACAAACGTGTGGCTTCATCTCCAGAGGGAGCAAGTATTGTGTCCAGTTCTGGAATCCTCAACATAAGAAGGATATGGAACTGTTGGAACGGGTCCAGAGGAGGCCATAAAGATGATCAGAGGGATGAAATGCCTCTGCTATGAGAACTGGCTGAGACAGTTGGGGTTCTTCAGCCTGGAGAAGAGAAGGCTTCAGGGACACCTTAGACCTGCCTTCCAGTACCTGAAGGGAGCCTCCAAGAAAGCTGGGAAAGGATTTTTACAAAGTCCTGGAGTGATAGGATGAGGGGGAGTGGTTTTAAATTGGAAGTAGGAAGATTTTGGTTAGACATTAGGAAGAAATTCTTGATGATGAGGGCGGTGAGGCACTGGAACAGGTTGCCCAGGGAAGTAGTGGCTGCCCCGTCCTTTGAGGTGTTGAAGGCCAGGTTGGATGGGGCCTTGGGCAGCCTGATCTAGGGTGAGATGTCTAGGGGTGTTGGAATTGGATGATCTTTAATGTTCTCTTTCAACGCAAACCGTTCTATGATTCCATGAAATATATTCCCTCCCCTCTAGTTACTTCCGTGTTAGAAATTCAGGAATGAAAACAGCCTCATGCAGAGATACACAAACTCACCTTACAAATAGCTAGTTCAGTGACTGGTAGCAAGCTCCCTGTCACAGCAGGGATCCTGGCATGAACTGAACTGGCTTCTCATATTTTATTGCTTGCCCTGAACCTCCAGGCTGCTGTGAATTAATTGCTACCAGTCGCCGAGGCGGCCAGCGAGCATTAGAGTTTGTAATATGATAGAGTTTATGAGAAGGCTATTTGCCAGGTCCATTTGAGAAGCAAGAAGCCTGAGGGCATGACTGCATGTCTCAGTGCAGTGAGGTGTTCAGGATGGCTAAGCTAGCTGCGTAGATGTCGTTATGGCTTTGTCTAGTGATGCTGTGCCATATAGGGATAACAACTTGTATCCTGGAAGCAATGCAGTTGCAAGGTCATGTTAATTAGCTCTCTTGTACCCAGTTCTGGAGACATTTCATTTTGTTCTCACCCAGAGATCTCTGTGTATCCTGGTTATCTGAGCAAAAGGACAGAAACCTCAATTCTTCCAGGAAAAAGTCTCATTTTGACATAATTATTTAGTTGGTGAAAGTTGTTTTCTGCATAATGCCACAGTGGTTCATTGCCTCTCCTGGGTAAAGTAATGATCTATAGACATGTACATCGCCTAAAGGTTAGAGTCAGAGTCTGCTTCTCCATGAAACAGAAATGGCTAATCTTACAAAGAGGGTGCCTCAAGGTAAAATTCTGAGCTAACCTGGTGCTTCCTCTTTCTTGTCCACTCAAAATATCTATTTTAATCTCCGGCAGGAGGAAGTGCTTGATTCTGCCTACAGCTTGATGATACACATAGGAACAACTAGAGTTTTTCTGCTTCCCTGTAAAAATAAACAAGCATGTGACTGTTCTGGAATCCTCAACATAAGAAGGATCTGGAGCTGTTGGAACGGGTCCAGAGGAGGGCTACAAAGTTGATCATAGGGCTGGAGCACCTTCCATATGAGGGAGAGTTGGGGTTGTTCATCCTGGAGAAGAAAAGTCTCCAGGGAGACCTTAGAGCGACCTCCAGTACCAGAAGGGGTCCTCCAAGAAATCTGGGAAGGGACTGTTTACAAAGTCTTGTAGTGATACGACTATGGGCAATGGGTATAAACTGGAGAGGGACAGATTTAGACTAGACATAAGGGGGAATTTCTCCTCCATGACAGTGGTGAGACATTGGCACAGGTTGCCAGGGAAGTTGTGGCTGCCTCATCCCTGAGGTGCTGAAGATCAGGTTGATGGGGCCTTGGGCAGCCTGATCTAGTGGGAGATGTCCCTGCCCATCACAGAGGAGTTGGAACTGGATGGGCTTTAAGGTTGCTTCCAACCCAAACGATTCCATGATTCTATGATTCTGTGATTCTATGATTGCTTTTTGCTGTTCAGCCTGCTCGAAGCTTTGATGGGAAATCCTACCTCTAAGTAGGGCCTTTTTTGACTTTCCCAACCACTTTCAATCAAAGGTGAGGTAATTTTAAAACCTAGCTTGCATTTCAAAATGTTAGTTTTGCATCCACTTACAAAATTGCAAGTACTTTTTCCTGGATCCCAATAGTAATGAGGCAAAAAGCCAAGGTAAGTGTTTTGTGTTGGCTCTAGGTACTCCAAGACCTTAAAATAAGTGGCTCTGGACAAAAAATCTGTGTATACATATAAATTACACCTTTGAGTAGCAAAACAGTATTTCAAATGCTACTGAGCAATAGCTGACAGGTTTTCACCAGTATATTTTTCATAAATTAACATGACTGCTCATGTTCGCCAACTAGAATGCTCAAATTTCTGAAACCATTTAATTACCTGAAATTTGAGATATAAATGCATCCCTGTGCCACCATAAGGACATAATCCTTTGATATACCCATCTCCGTAAAGCTTTCTGGCCTGTAACTGTAAACTCAAGCCCTATTTTCTTATCTCATTGCCATTATGTCCACCAACACCTGACCTTACACATAATTAGGTGTGAATTTTAAATCATACTGACAATTGAAATGAGTGCCTCGTTATTTTAGGAAACCCAGAATGAAATAAGATTTGAGATGCAGCTGCAGAATTCACAGCTCACACATTCAGAAACACGGGTCCATCACAAAGAAATCGTGCTCTCTAATTCATCTGAACAGCATCAAATCGCACCTGCACAGAGAAGGTTTGCTGGAATTTCAGGATTGGACTTTAGAAAGGATATTGCAGAGTCCTGAGAAAACAACACAGCCTTTGAACTGTTTGCTGTGTTGTTGAAGATAAACTATGAAAGAAAAATGCGAGTATTGAATTTATTACCTGTATTTTGAAGAAAGAACGACAGCACCAATTGCATCAAGTTAAAAAACACCAGTAATAAACATGGAAATAATCTTCAGGTTTGCAGCGCCAACAGAACACAGACATCTACAAAGAAATATATATATGTATACAGGTACTATAATAAAACCATTCATTAGGGAACAAGAAACATCATCTTTTTGTACTATATAAAACAGCTGTACAGTGTGCACACAGACTTTCCTGATCTAAAATGCCTGTCAGTCACTTCTCCCCATCATCCTTTGCTTAACGTTGTTTCTTCAGTGACCGTGGGAGAACTCTAAGTGACTCTCTTGTACTTTTAAACTAAGTACATATAGCGTAGTTTGTTTCCATATATACACGCACATACATATATATACTCACAGATGCACACATATATGTATATATGTGTATATATGAGAAGAACAAACACGCACATGTTCACGCACACATGACATCTAAATAGCTCCTCCATCCTGTGCTCTTGAAGCTTATTAAAAAAATCCCTGCACGCTCTGTGAAGGGAAGAAAACTTGCTGATTGTGCAGATTGAAGTGGTTAAATGGTTTCATGCCTAAGAGTCTGCAAGCATACACATCTGAATCACATGGTGGTATCCCATATTCCTGAAGAGAGTCTGTTGCAGGAGGTATCTTCTACCTTCTTCAGCAGCGTTGGCTTTTTACAAGGGGGTGGAGGTGGGGCTGTAATCCTTTGCTCAGAGTTGTGCAAGATTTGCTGCCAGTCTTCTCTCTCTTCACACAGCTTTCTCCTCCAATCTAGAAGCTCTTGCAGAGCCACACTCTCATTCTCTGAAAGTCGAAGCTGATGAATAACCTGTTAGCGAGAAGGAAAGAAAGGTAGATAAAGTCAATACTCCTGGCAATATAAAACTGCTTCATCAATGTTGAGTGATACTTCACACAGGATCCTCTTCCTCTTCTGTCAGGGATATAAACATTTAGGAAGGGCAGATTCAGGTCTCATTTTATCATCTCCTTTGTAAAAAAGCTGACTGATATGTATAATCATAGAATCACTAGGCTGGAAAAGAACTTTGTGATCATAGCCGAGTTTAACCATACCTGCCCACTACTAAACCACATCCCTGAGCACTTCATCTCCCCATCTTTTAAATACCTCCAGGGATGGGGACTCAACCACCTCCCTGGGCAGCCTCTGCCAGTGCCTGAGAACCTTTTCCATGAAGAAATTTTCTTGATATCCAGTCTGAACCTTCCCTGGTGCAACTTGAGGTCATTTCCTCTCATCCTATCGCCTGTCATTTGGAAGAAGATACCAACACTCACCTCACTACAACCTCTTTTCAAGCAGTTATAGACAGTGAAGAGGTCTCCTCTTAGTCTCCTCCAGGCTGAACAACCCCAGTTCCCTCAGCTACCTCTCATAAGACTTGTTCTCCAGCCCCTTCATGACCTTCATTGCCTCTCTCCAGACACGCTCCAGCCCCTCAGTGTCCTTCTTGTAGCAAGGAGCCCAAAACTGAACACAGTATTCAAGGTGTGGCCTCACAAGGGCCAGCTTGCGGCTGAGCACAAGGGCACAATCACTTCCTCGGTCCTACTGGCCACGCTGAATTATGCAATAAATGTAAAATGTTGACAATAAATTGCCATAATTATCTTAGAAATGGAATTGCCTCGATAGAACCCGTGCTTTCAAGCTTTTCCAGTTTGTAGGCTGCCTAAAAATGTACGCAGAACAAATTTCAGCTGACAGGTGACTCACAGTTATCTTTATTAGAGTCCTCCAAATCAATTCACAAACCCCAGTGGATCTCCCATGGATCATCAGTTTTAAAGACAGACGTGATCAGGATGTTCTCACCTCTCATTTCAAAATTTAGGACACAATTTCATTCAGTAATTCTGTAAATAATTCTTACTGGATATGATCAGTAACAAGACCAACACATTTTATTTCAACATGTGACAGGCATGCATCTGTCTCCCGAAATGTTTCTAACTCATTTTTATGGCTTCATCTTTCTTTGGTTTCTTTTTTCATCCCTACTGACTGATTCCAAACATGTACGGGGCAGCCACAATGCAACCTCTTGGAAAATCCTGACCCTTCAGGTTCAGACGGGTTTAGGCTTTTTTCTAAATTAAAGAAAGCATAAATTCAAAAAGGAATATAAGGTCTCCTCAGAGCCTTCTCGTCTCCAGACTGAACAACCCCAACTCTCTCAGCCTGTCCTTATATGGGAAGTGTTCCAGCCCTCCCATCATCTTTGTAGCCCTCCTCCGGACCCGTACTAACAGCTCCACATCCTTCTCATGTTGAGAACTGAAGAGCTGGACACAATACTCCAGATGAGGTCTCACAAGAGAGGAATAGAGGGGCAGAATATTCTCATTTCATTAAGTTAATCATCTTCCATACAGCTTGGAGGTATTTCAGCTATCAAAAAAAAGATAGAAATTCTATCTTTACAAAATTAAATCAGTCCCTAAATTCTGAGTGTAGCTGTAATGTGTGATCTGGCAGAAAGTATTAGAAAGGGATAGGCAATGTTTAATAGTATATGACATCATGTCAGGCACTCTCATTACCTAAGCTGGGAATACAGTTGGACAAGCCTATAAATACAATAGGAGGTTATATTTCATTTACTTATGGATCTTGTGTGTTGCAATTATTTATTTATCATGATTTGTGTTGGCTGGGCTTCTTCCTGATTTGTGATATCGACAAGAAAATGACACCTTCCCAGAGTGACTAAAACATCAACCCTTATTGAAATATACTGGTATCTTTTCTCTAAGGTAATATTTGTCTTCCCGGATAAATTCGCTATGCAATGCTCTTTAAAACCTTTAGAGCATCCTCTTAATGTACCCCTGACACTTAAGAAAAAGATTATGTTCAGGATAGCAACTGTGCCTTGAAAACAAGCCATTTATCTTAGAGGTCTTCAGAGAAGTAGATCTAGCAATACTCATACTACTTTGTTTAAAACCTAACAAAAAATATGTGAAAAACTGAACCATACTTAGTTGATCACTGCCACATTGTGGTACTCATGGAGATGATTTACTGGATCATCTAGAGACTAGGTTTGCCACAATGCTATGGAAGCAATTAGAAAAAAAATCATCAACTCATATTTGCTCATGTTGTGCATCATCCCTTCTTGTATAAAACCACCACACTTACAGTCAAACAATGCTAGAAGCAAACACCACTTAACTTATGGTCTGTTAGCAGCCTAAATCTCTGTCAATCTATGTGTATGTGGCAGTGTGTGACAGCAGAGAATGAGGAGCAGAGGAATGAGTTTATTCTTTCTCACTCCAGTGAGACTTATGACTAAGTCAGAAGTGAAGTCACTCCCCACAGGTACTGCCAGTGGGGTAGTGGAACACACTCCCAATGAACTCAGTTTTAAAGAAGACTTCTAAGGTGACCCATTGGGGATTAATTACACACTTCAACCGAACCCCTGAGCTTAGGGAGAATGCAGGGATGCTGAGGAAGATTCGTGCCGATCAATACATTTGTTGACTGATTTGTTCCTCAACAATCACAGCCTAATACCAGGGGAAAATGCAATGAGGATGAAGCAGTGGAGACAGAAAAGGGTTTTCAAATGTATAGAGAGCTGTAGTATCTACAGGTTTAAAGAGGAGAATCTGCGTTTTCCATTTTGGACATACTTGTTGAGGAGAGAGACATCTTCCAATAGCCCATGATACAGAAACACAAGATATTGCACCTACTAATTAATTTATACCGTACATTACCTCATACCGTTTAATCTATGAGGCACATGTTCTTCATAGAATCATAGAATGGTTTGGATTGGAAGGGACCATAAAGATCATCCAGTTCCAACCCCTCTGCCATGGGCAGGGACACCTCCCATCAGACCACACAGCTCAAGGCCCCATCCAACCTGGTCTTCAACATTTCCAGGGAGGAGGCATCCAAGAACTTTCCTGGGCAATCTGGGCCAGTGGCACATCATCCTCATAGTCAAGAATTTCTTCCTAATATCTAAATCTACCCCCTTCCAATTTAAAGCCATTCCCCCTCATCCTATGACTCCACACCCTTGTAAAAAGTTACTCCCCACTTTTCTTGTACGCCCCCCTCAGGTGCTGGAAGACCACTCTTAGGTCGCCCTGGAGCCTTCTAAAAATAAAGCTACACTGTGTGATAAGACCTGCTTTTTGCCTGTATGTGATGTTACAAAGAGAATTCTTTGACACTACAGTCAAAACTATAAGCAAAACACAATTCAGGGGGATCTACTGGTTCAGATCAAAGATAAATGTGTAAGATTCTGTGCCCTTTCTTGGATGTTTTGTGTTTACAAAGGCATTACAGATTTTTTTTGGCACACCAGACTTGTTCAATTGCCACATTTTGCTTCAAAGATGATCAAAGGCTACTTCCAGCTAACAGACAAACATGACAGATCTTAATAACAAATGTTAGATCCCAGTGTTCGAACCATGATGATGGGTGGGGGGTAGCCACACATTACATGCTTAACTATTAATTTTTTTAACTCTCGAGCAGTCAACAAAAGAAGTGATTGGCAACAAATATTAAATCAAGTAGGAACAAAGAAAGCCCTTGAAACTACAATGAATATGCAGCTATTTCTGAGGTAAGAGACTGCTGAAAGCAACAAGATTTCATGAAATAAGAGCTATGGCTTAAGCTGTAATGAAACAATAAATACATTCTTCACGAATATGAAAAGACATTTCTAGTTTTTCATTGTCAGGTGTTGGCTCCTATATTACTGCAATCTGCCAACCTGCACTATGGGGTTTAAACAAAATAGAAAAGATAAGACTGCAGATTTTTTAATATAATATGTGACAAAGCCACTACTATTTTTCCTCTTACTTCTTTGAGCACGTGACAAGTAAAACATGTTTCAGAAAGTAGGCAAGCAAAATTTTAAGTGAGTTTGTATTATATGGCTGATATTATTTAACCTACTGGGATAGGAAGCTGCTTGCTTATTTGTGTCTTGTTTCCATAGGATGCTGAATGGATGTGACATCATCTGACTACAAATAAGCCAACATTCAGGCATGAGAAAGCTAAAAGGCTTTCCACCTTTTAATGGGAAATTTTCTACCTTTCTTCTTGGATGGCTGAATCTTCACGAGGCTATGGTTGCAAAGTGGCTTGCATTGAAAGCATCTCTGTACATCTGGGTGGATTATCACGATTATTTTTATTTTATGGAACCTCAACAATCACATCAATTATGATTGATTATTTATGAAAACGAATACCATATCTGGAACACAACATAGATTTCTACTTTTTTACTCCTTTGCCCCTTTCTCTTTTTACTCCGCTTGGCCTCTATCCTTGATTTCTTCCCTCCTGTTTTTCTTGTCTTCCTTTTAATTGGTTTTCCTCACACCTCTGATATTTTTTTTTTATTGTTATTTCTCTCCAGCTACTCCTTCTTTCCTCATTCTAAATCCCCTATCCCATTTCAGTATATACCTTCTCTCTCAGGCATTTTATTCTTCCTCCAGTCTTACTTCTCTGAGTCATTGTTTATCTGGTTCTCCTTTTATTTTCCACTCCTGCCCCAACCACATGCTTTTTATCACTCTAGGCTTTGATCTGCCCCTCCTTTCCCATCTGTTCATTATCTCCAGGTTGTCTATCTCATCCCGGTACAGACAGGTGATGTGGCTTCTTGCTGCCTACATAAGAAACAAAAAGTCTTTCAGCTGGCCTGCTTTTCTTTATTGCACTGTATCTCTCTCACACCACATCCTACTTTATACTGAATGTTAATAGCAATTATAAAATATTTTTACCAAGAAAATAAAAAGAATACTCTCTCGGATCTGTCAATAAGAGGATGACAGGGCTGCTTAGCTTTTGAGTGAGGTGCTAAAGACACAGTTTTGCTTTTGTTGACTCCATTTCATCTTGCTGCTGTTGCTGGCGTTTCAAAGAACTTAAACATTTCAAAAGTCGTTAGGCTCTGCCTATTAAACATAGAATCATAGAACAGTTTAGGTTGGAAGAACCATTAAGATCATCCAGTTCCAACACCCCTGCCATGGGCAGGAACACTTCCCTCTAGACCAGGCTGCTCAAGACCACATTCAACCTGGTCTAGTGAGAGTGTCCCTGCTCATACAGGGGGGTTGGAACTGGCTGATCATTAAGGTCCCTTCCAACCCAAACCATTCTATGATTCTGTGATTTTAAGTATTAGGCAGCAATGCAGGTAATTATCACCTGATGTGGCAACATAATGGTACCCAAAACTTTGGTTCAATGTATATGAGCCTCAAGATCTGGTGACAAAGCTGAAGTCAACTCCTGTCACTTCAGTAAGGAATTATCAGGGAGATATTAAAAAAAAAACAACAAACCATAAATATTAGAGTCCCTGGGAGCTAATGAACCAGTTTCCTTTAGCTGAAATGACCGACTGTCTGCCAAGAAATCCAAGGACCCAGTCTATGTTTCTCTTTCCAGTGCAATTAGTCAGGCGGTACCTTCTCAGATCTGTGAAATAATCTGTCCTATTTCATACGTCTGTGCAAGAAATACTTAAAGCGATAAGGTTACTGCAATGAAGCCTGGCAAATACTTTTACAATAGGTTAGAGTCACCAGCAGCCTGTTAGGAAATGTCAACTGTAATTAAAACCAATCATTTTCAAATACACATCACACTTTGGAAATGGTGAGGAATTCTTTTTACAGTCAGAATTTTCAGCCTTGTGAACCCAGACTTTTTTTGTGGGAGGAAGAGTCGAAGAACTCTACTATGAGAACTTTTCAGGATATTTATTCTATAACAAAAAAAAAAAAAAAATTATGTCCCTACCTCAACACAAACCTGTAGGAGAAATTCACATTTTTCAATGCCAACACATAAACTTGAATCAAGACAGCTTTCAGCATGCATCTACTATGATTTTTTTTCTCTTTTACTGGTTCTCGTAGACCATCAATGAAGTATTTACCTGAGTAGTGTGGCTCTCCTTATGTCTTTGAATAGATGAGCCTGCTGTAGTGCTGGCTGACAATCTCGAATATTCATTTTCCTCTGGTAAACCTAAAGCAGAACAATAGTAATTTATAATCTGACATTTACGCATTGTCTGATTTTAACATTAGATTTGGAAGACCTTGACACATTTTACAAAAAAAAAAAAAGTAAGAAAAAAAATCACACATTTGGTGATACAGTTACTATTTCTACGCTTATTGAAATTGGAATAATTATTATTTACCAAGCACAAATAGCATCATAACCACGCCGGTTTACAGAAGGAGCATTTGTACTGAAAAAGTCTACAAATAGCACATTACCTGCACACTGGCCAGGGATTCCTCCTGCAATGCGGGAATCCCTGGCTCCTTTTTCTCTGGCTCCTTTTCATCACAGAAGCAATGCAAAGGGAATGGAAAAGAGGCTTGCAGTCTGCTCTTAAATTCATGTTTCTAGCTCCCACAAGAAGCTGATAACAGGTCCAGGACTTAGAAATTCATCTCAGTACAGAGGTTTTTTGCAATTCTTCTACTTATTTTGATTTCTCTGTGTGGGAATAGGCTGCTTTTCAGTGAAGAAATTTTTCCTGATGTCTAATCTGAACCTCCCCTGGTGCAACTTGAGGCCATTCCCTCTCATCCAACCACTTGCCACTGGGGAAAAGAGACCTACACCCACTTCTCTACAACCTCCCTTCAGGCAGTTGTAGACAGTGATAGGGTCTCTTCTCAGCCTCCCTTTCTCTAGGCTAAACAATCCCAATTCCCTCAGCTGCCTCTCATAAGACTTGTACTCCAGCCCTTTCACAAGCTTCTTTACCCTTCAAAATATAAATTACAGGAATAATCCCATAAAATAATATGAATTTGTGTGAGAAAGAGAACAAGAATTGCAAAGAGAAGGAAAAATCCTTATTCCTTTTTTGGCCTTCTACCTTGGTTTTAGTTCCTCACCCTTATAATGGTGCATCTCCACAGCTTTGTAGCTTAGGACAGCTGTTCTTTTTAAATCTGTTCTTCGGAAAAAATCATTTGTGAAGTATGCATAAACACAGATCTTTTTATACAGCTTCAAATGACCTGGATTTCCTCTGGCCACACAAGAAGATGGAACTGCTGCTTGCTGCTCAGGGACCGTGTCAACTCTTGTGAGAATCCAGCATTTAAGTCCTTCTCTGCCTAGTACAGAGAGGGAATCTGATCCTGTTCCTTCAGTGATTTGAACTATGCGTTATTTCAAGGCGGAGTTATCACTTTTTGAAGCTGGTCCATGATATATTAGGTAAAAACACATATTTTTTGTCAAACAAAAGGCTTGAAATAAATTACCTTCAAAAAATCCACTTTTTGTCAACTTTGAACAAATCCCCCTGGTTTGTTTTTTTTTTTTCAAATAATTTCCAGAGCTAATAATTTATTTGCATGGATACAGTTTGGGTACATCTCAAAGCAGTAACAAAATATCTGCATCTGAAGTGGATCTTCCTTTTTAAGTAGGTGTTATTAATTTAATTCAAATTGAAAATACAATGTAAAACATCCCCCAAGTGACAGGGGACAGGACAAGAGGGAATGGCCACAAGCTCCACCAGGGGAGGTTTAGGCTGAATATTAGGAAAATATTTTTCATAGAAAGGGTCATTGGGCACTGGCAGAGGCTGCCCAGGGAGGTGGTTGATTCACCTTCCCTGGAGGGGTTTAAGGCACAGGTGGACAAGATGCTAAGGGTCATGGTTTAGTGTTTGATAGGAATGGTCGGACTCGATGATCCGGTGGGTCTCTTCCAACCTGGTTATTCTATGATTCTATGATTTGCACAGTTCTAGATGATCATAAATGAATGAAAATACTTTCCTAGGCCAGCATCAGGTTTTGAAAAAGATAACTGCTTTTGCACTGTATTCACACACTTTAGGATCTACCATCCATTACAGCCTTGAGCTAAGGAAAAGTTATCGATGATTCTCTGTTTATTTCTATGAAAAGCACCTTGATAAGGGGTCTTATCAAGGAAGTGAAGTTTCCATGTACAGCAACAGCACGGCATCACAGACTTGGCAAGCAGAGACCTGGTGGAGTTCGGAAAGATAAATGGAGTAGCTGATTACATTCCTAGAGTTCTCTTTTATATACACCTAAGTAAATATTACGATACCACAGCTGTGCACTGAATAAGACCTTGCTTAATTCAACATAAGGCTGGAAGCATCAGTTTTGCAGGGACAAAACTGCAAGAACAGAAGTTAATCAGGGGTTCAGGCTGGAGCACAGATTACACCCTCTGAACTGGGGTTTCTTACAGCTATTCTCAGTTTACCAAAAGTAATTCTAATTTGGCAATTTGTGGGGCAAAACCACGCTTCCTAACATTATTACAGCAATTATATGCAATGGTGAAAATCATAGCAAGGAATATAATTCATTCAATAAACTCAAAGTGGAAAAGTTATATAAAATAAATGCATCCTTTTTTTTTTCAGGTAATCAAGCAATATATGTATACGATTCTATGATTATAGTTGAGGTTAGGTTTAGGGTTAGGGCTAGGTTTAGGATTAGAGCTTTTCTTGCATGGACTTGTCCTTGTGGAAACTCCCTTTGGAGAGTTTTCTTGTGGAGACCTGGCCGTGGAGAGTTGGCCACAGAGTTGTTCTAGACCCACCAACAGAGCTGGATGAACAGCCTGTACCACCATGAAGCACAGCACAATGCTTACGTTCCCTTGGTCCAACAGGATTCTCCCCTATACAATATCTACTCTAATTTTCACTTGGATTAAAAGAGTAAGCAGCTCCATAACACACTCCTTTGGTGGTATAGGACTCTCAGACACCTAGGGAACTTATTCCTTTAACCAACCAGGCGTTAGGGCACCTCAGACTCTTACTGTAGTTGTGATATTTAAACCTTTCACTTAATGTTTAAATTACAAGGTACTAGTTGGAAAAAAATCACAAATTTCATTAAACATTTACCTGAACTGTTTGAGTGTCTCCCATCAGAGGGAGACTGCTGTTTTGGATGATTTAACATCACAACTTTCAGCATTGTAACTTAAAAAGTTATAGGCATTCTGATTACTCTTTGTGTTTGGACAAGAAATAGCAAAAAAAAAGCACTTTCAAGCTAAAAGCTCTGGTTGGTGTGGAAGATTCATGTCAGTTTGATAGCACAGAGCTGTAGTAAGCTGTTAGTCCTAATATTAAGCCAAAGAAGAGGATTATAATAAAATGAAAAAGCAACCTCTATTAAAATTTGGAACTAACAGCTGTGGCAGAAATTAAGCTCAGGTTCTGAAAGCAGCACAGCACTAATATGTTTGGAAGCTGAGCCAGCTCGCTTCATAGCTGCTTAGTAATGGTTTTCTGAAGAATTCGTCAGGTTATAAGTTTAACATCTTCATCAAATGATCATTCTAGTGACTATAGAGGCTTTAAGTTTCATGATGCTTCAAAGAAGTGGTGCTGACACTTAAGTCATTATAGCAACTGACCACTCTTAAGAAATTGCTTTGGTATTAGCTTATATGAGTAATATATGAATCTAAAATTCAGTTCTATCTGTGGAAAGTATGTTATATAGTTGCACTGTGGAACAGTGGGAAGCAGATTGCTTTATATTTGAGAGATTTGTAATCTCAGTATATATGCATTTATGCATTTCAAATTTTACTTTCATAGAATCATAAATCATAGAATAGTTTGGGTAGGAAGGGACTTTAAAGACCATCTAGTCTATTATAATGTGTATATATTGTGTCTACAGCATGAAGATAATTTTACACAGTGCTGTGAATTTATTTAGACATATATCTCCAGATTCCATTAAAATAAATGCTTTTTATTTGTCTTGTGTCTCTTCATACTTGTGTATTTGTATTGTGTGATTTTTTTTGTAATAGAGGTCTTATTATGATTTATGCTTTTAGGACCTCAAAAGCTTTAATTGTTTTTGCCATTGTTCTTGCACAATTTTGATTATCTTGTTGCAATGATAAACAATTGGTCATTTGCTAGTAAGGCAGCTGTAACAAAGGGATATCCCAATTTTCCACTTTCTTCCCCATTTATATTGATTATAGGATTGGAGATCTCAAAGCCCATGCCTTGGGCTGCCTATAAACTTGGAGATGAGCTAATTACAAATTCCTCAACAGAGGCTGTTTTATTTTCCTCACGTTCATCTTTTATTGCAGAGGGGCTTATCAGTTAGCACATATAAAGTTAAGCTTGTTCCAGAAATACAGATATCTCACAACTCAGAAGATTCCGGCTTGACTATCTCTTGAAAACCTCATTCAAGGCAACACTTCAGCAATTTTATGTTAGAAGAGCTTTGGGATTAAAAACTGCTTACCATTTGATACTGAATTTCCATTTTCAGCCGTCACAGAACTGGACAGTGGACTCGATGACTGAGTTCCATGGTTATTTGCATTTTTATCCTGGGTTTCAGATCCAGTATCTGATGTATTTGGATCTTCCCTGCTCCTCAAGTTCAGGTTAGTTTCAGCACCTGACAGAAACAGAAAAAATACTTGTCAGCTTCCTACTAACTAATGGCTTTCACTCATAAGTAAACTAACACACAGAAACTAAATTACTTTATCACTAAATTCACAAGTCCAGTGTTAAACGTGGAAAGTTTAAATCAGTCACTTTTGCATGGCTTTTCTTTTTTTGGACAGTGTTCAACCCGTAGCCATTTAAAGTTTATGGAAGCAAAAAGGATTAACAAAATTTCATTTGTACTGTTTCTTTTCATACAAATATCAACGGATAAAATTCAACAAATGTTCGTATTGCCTCTATTTTAGATTCTCTTCTTTTGCACAAGTTCATACGCCGCTGCCATAACTGCGATGTCTTTCCCATCACATTCATTCACACTATCTATAAGATGGATTTATCTTCTTTCCTCTTATCTCCTCCCACAAGAAATGAAATGGCCTTGGATATGAAACCATATATAGCAAGGTTCCTCCCAGCAGAGCCTCCCTATGGGCATTAATTACCCAGCCCTGGGGCTTTCCAGCCATCAACTGTCATTTTCTATAAAGTTCAAGATTTTCATGCCATAGCCTTTTAGTTTGATTTCTTCAAGACATCAAGAGGAGGCCTCATCCTGTAGAGGCTCCCAAGTTGTGAATCTTTGCCAGTGTCTCACCGCCCTCACAGTAAAAAATTTCCTCCTGATATCTAACCTAAATCTCCTCTCTTTCAGCTTAAAGCCACTCCCTCTTGTCCTGTCCCTGTATTCCCCAATTCACTGCAATTCCACTATTCCTGGCTATCTCCACCCCACCCTTATGTGGCAGAGCTGACGAGGCTGCAAGAAATACTGCACTGGCAAGGCTATGCTTTTTTTTTTTGATGGATTTTTCTCTCTTTTCTGTGTTTCTCTTTGCTTTGTGGCTGACAAATATATAACCTTTCCTTGCCCTGATCAGGTTTGGTTCATAGAATCATAGAATCACCACCAAGTTGGAAGAGACCCACCGGATCATCGAGTCCAACCATTCCTATCAAACACTAAATCATGCCGCTCAGCGCCTCATCCACCCTTGCCTTAAACACCTCCAGGGAAGGTGAGGTGACTCAACCCCCTCCCTGGGCAGCCTGTTCCAGTGCCCAATAACTCTTTCTGTGAAATTTTTTTTCCTAATATACAGCCTAAACCTCCCCTGGCGGAGCTTGAGGTCATTTCCTCTTGTCCTGTCCCCTGTCACTTGGGAGAAGAGCCCAGCTCCCTCCTCTCCACAACCTCCTTTCAGGGAGTTGTAGAAAGCAATGAGGTTCCCCTGATGGAATACAAAGTTGAGTTTTATTCTCTCTCTCTGTTTAGTTCTGTCTCAGTTTTCCTAAGTCTTTCCACCAACTCTGAGAGCTGGCCTTAGCTGCTGGGCTATCATATTCATAGACTCATAGAATCGCTAGATTGGAAAAGACCTTTATGATCATCAAGTCCAACTGTACCTGTCCACTACTAAACCCCATCCCTGAGCACCTCATCCACCTGTCTTTTAAACACCTCCAGGGATGGGGACTCAACCACCTCCCTGGGCAGCCTCTGCCAGGGCCTGAGAACATTTTCAGTGAAGACTTTTTTCCTAATGTCTTTTCCAACCTGGTGGTTCTATGATTCTATCATTCCAGCTAAAAAAAGCTGCCTTGAAAAGACAAAATTTCATTTCCAAGCTGTCAGAATAAAACATTTCAATGTTGTTTTCTTTTGATTCTTGCCTTGACTTCATTGCCTGAACAATATTTTTTTTTCTAGATCTGATTGGAGGGTTTCACTGACCCTGTTTCATAAACTGCTTATTTAGGCAAATGTGCAACGCATTGAAAAAATTAGGCCAGCTCTGCCCGCAGTAACTGGCTTGGGAGAGGCAGTAGAACCAGAGTCTGAGCAGGAAAGTGCATACAGTACAAATATAAGAGCATGCCTGATTTAGCTTTTGTACAAGCAAGTTGACTGAAAAATGCGTCTTTGCAGCTCATATTAAATTTGTCTTAAAAGGAAATGTCACTTTCAGATGTTAATAGTCCGTGTACTTGCCTATAGATCATAATCCACCTACATAATTATTGTGCCACCTTTTACATAAAGAGTCTCAGGAGAAGTGGCTGGGATCCTTATTTTTCTTGATATCGAAAAGATTTATTGATTTTTCTGACATCTGCAATTCATTTGAGATTGTGCAAGTAGAAAGACTTTTTCTTGCATTCCTATTTGCAGAAGCCTTTTGTTTCATAGATATCTTGATATCCTTTCATGGTATTCATGAAGGGCTCTTTTTCAAAAAAAAATGTTATCTTGTTTTCTTTATAAGATGAAATACTACAAAGAGCTGTGGATAGCTACTATTGAGCTAAAATACCATCCGAAATTGGCAGAAAGAAGTAATGGACAGATATGCAGCCTGTCTTTTGGGATAGCTGTCAAGATAGAGTCTGCTATCCCATTTTCATTTATTGCTAAGAAATGCAGTCTTTGGCTTTCTAAATAGAAATATACATAGAATCGTAGAATGGTTTGGGTTAGAAGGAATCTTAATGATCACCAAGTTCCAAATTCCTTGCCATAGGCAGGGACACCTCCCACCAGACCAGGCTGCTCAAGGCCCCATCCAATCTGGCCTTCAACACCTCCAGGGATGGAGCAGCCACCACTTCCCTGGACAGCCTGTGCCAGTGTCTCACCCTCATAATGAAGAAATTCTCCCTAATGGCTAATCTAAATCTTCCAATTTAAAGCTATTCTCTCTTGTCCTGTCAGTCTTGTAAGAAGTCCCTCTCCAGCTCTCTTGGAGACCCTTTGAGGTACTGGAAGATCTCCCTGCCGCCTTCTCTTCTCCAGGCTGAACAACCCCAATTCTCTCAGCCTGTCCTCGTATGGGAGGTGCTCCAGTCCTGAGTGCATACTTCATAGTGCATTATGTAATTAAACTTCGGGTGGGAATGCAGCCTATAAATTGTCTCAAAATAATCTACTGTATATGAATTATCCAGTACTTGAAGGGGCCCCACAAGAAAGCTGGGGGAGGACAGGACAAGAAGGAATGGCTATAAACTAGAGAGGGGCAGGTTTAGACTAGACATAAGGAGGAATTTCTTCACAGTGAGGGTGGTGAGGCACTGGCACAGGTTGCCCAGGGAAGCTGTGGATGCCCCATTCCTGGAGGTGTTCAAGGCCAGGTTGGATGGGGCCTTGGAGCAGCCTGGTCTAGTGGGAGGTGTCCCTGCCCACAACAAGGGAGTTGGAAGTGGATGATCTATAAGGACCCTTCCAACCCAAACTTTTTTATGATTCTACAAAATGTAGTTTTACTATTCCTCTATACAAGCATCTACAGCTCCTCATTGGAGCAAATTTTTGTGTGTATATGCACCAAAAAAGTGTAACTGCACGATTGCTAACTACTTAAGGACCCCTGGAGGAGCCAGAATGTACCTCTAGCAAACAAGTCCTGTTGATTTATTTTGAACTTTGTGCAAAATGGATTAGTTTCTGGTGAAAACCTTTTCAATAAGGGTAGTAAGAGCATGTCTTAGCGTAACCAGAGTACTGCCCCGGTGCTGCAAAGTGTATCTAGGATAACAGGGTAATTCAAATTGGAAGGGACCTCAAGACATTCCTTTTTCAGACCTGCTCCAATCTCGTCCAGCTCTGAGATCAGACCAGGTTGCCCTACCAGTTCACCCTGGGGGGGCTTTGAGGTACCCCTAAAGCCACCTCTACCCCAGGCTGGACAAGCCTCATCACCCCACGGACATCCTATCTACTCACAGGGGCATCCTCCAGCCGCGAGCATCACATGGGTGAACTCACTGTAGGTTATTAGAGTCTTACCTTCACTGGGGGGCACTAACGAGGTCACATTACCCAGATGTGATCTAATTAGTGATGGGCAGAGGGTATAATTTCCTTGAGCTCTCAGTGGTGCTCCTGCTGATGCAGCCCTGGATCATAGGATCATAGGATCATAGGATCATAGAATCATAGGAACATTAAGATTGGAAAAAGCCTCTAAGATCATTAAGACCAACCATCAGCGAACACCTCCATGTCTACTAAACTGTGTCCTGAAGTGCCACAGCTAAGCATATTTTGAACACCTGCAGGAATGATGACTCTACCACTTCCCTACATAGCTTCTTTCAATGCTTGACTACTCTTTCAGGAATGATTTTTTTCCTAATATACAATCTAACCTCCCCTGGAACAACCTGAGACCACTTCCTCTCATCCTATTGCTTGTTTCTTGGGAGAAGATACCGATACTTGCATCATTTGGCCTGGAAAAAAAGGAGGCTGAGGGGAGACCTTAACATTGTCTACAACTGCCTGAAAGGAGATTGCAGAGAGGTGGGTGTTGGTTTGTCCTCCCAAGTGACAGGTGATAGGAGAAGAGGGAGTGGCCTCAAGGTGCACCAGGGGAGGTTCAGGTTAGACATCAGGAAAAATTTCTTGACTGAAAGGCACTAGCAGAGGCTGCCCATGGAGGTGGTGGAGTCCCCATCCCTGGAGGTATTTAAAAGACAGGTAGATGAGGTGCCCAGGGATATGGTTTAGTAGTGGACAGGTACAGTTGGACTTGATGATCTCAAAGGTCTTTTCAAACAAAGCAATTCTATAATTCTATAATTTCTGAGCACAACAAAGGTGTCTCTTGACTTTTTTATAGTAATATTTCTGTTCCATACAATTTATTACTTCACAGTGGCACCTTAGAGGGTAATACCATTAATAATTATAAAAGATACAGGGAAGCCCTCTGTCAACATTAAAGATGAAGAAATTTCCCACTGATTCCAGATGTATCCATCAACTTCTCTCTCATATTTTCTCAGTCACCTGATATAGAAGTTTGGACTTCTCTCCACATTGATATCAACTTCCCTCTGCTGCCATGAGTGCCTGAAGGTACAAGAATGCACTGCTTTCATCCCTTCTCAACCTTCTGACACTATCAGAAATAATTTAAAGGAGAGAACAAATAAAAAACTACGGTTCCTACAGCTGAATATCTACACCGACACACTGAAAGTTAGTTTTTTGTTCAGACTTGGGCTCTGCTGCTCTCACCAGATGGATGGTTTATTTACCAGGTTTCAACTATTTTATTTTCTTTAAAGTAACAGCTTCTTAACAGCTTCCAGCGAGAAATAAATGTTATTTGAAGAGTCATCTGTGCCTACTTGTGAGAGACAGAGAGGTATCAGCTGTAAGAGCATGGTGGGAGTTCGTGATTATAAAAGGAATACAAGCTTTCAGTGAAAACCTACTGACTTTTTGCAGCAGCGAACAGTATTTATATTATTACTTCAGTAAAATGACTTTGCCAAGATACCTCTGACTCAGTCAAATGCTGCTCTGACTAATCTTGCAATTAATGAGGATGTACAGACTACAAGGATGTATGGATTGGGGGCATAATTTGTCCCTCAGCTGCAGCACAATTAATAGCTGGAAGCAATCACATGTACAATGCTTTTAATCAGAGTATGACAAAACAAACTGTAATAATTATTTCCTTACATGCAAGCTCTGTATTCCAATAAACCAATAATTAATCATATCAACATTACTTGAAAATTGTGAGGAAAGGTATGCAGAGGAGGCAGCTCACGACAAAGAGTTGCTCATTATTCTCACTGTTCCTGAAAGAGACTGAGTTTAAAACTCATGACAAAGTCATATGGAACAGGATGGACTGAAATTCCACTTGCTTTGGAAAGAAAAGTCAGGCAATTATGAAATTATTTAATATATATACTTTTCATTTTCCTTTTTGAGTCATTATCTCACTCTAAAAAGAAATCCATTCCTTGAAAGTCTACATAATATAACCTTTTTTCTGTCAAAAGAGTAACTTAAAGTCTTTTACTAGAGTTACAACATCCAAATATGCTGGTTTAAAGCTCTTTTTTCTCCAACATAGAATGTAGGATACCAAACACCATAATTATTCCATAAGTAGTATTTGTGCTGAATTAATGCTGTTATCAACAAATTAGAAATTGGGCCAGCATCGAATCATGGAAACATAGAATGGTTTGGCTTGGAAGGGATCTTAAATATTATCCAAAACTCCCACCATGGCCAGGGACACCTCCCACCAAACTACACTGCTCAGGACTACAGATGGAGTGAAATCCAGCGAGAGACTGGTCACAAATGGTGTCCCCCCACGACTTGGTGATGGGTCCAGTCCTGTTCAATATATTTATCAACGACCTGGATGAGGTGATCAAGCATACCCTTAGCAACTTCGCACAGGACACTAAACTGAGAGGAAGTGTCAATCTCTTGGAGGGTAGGGAGGCTCTCCAAAGGGATCTAAACAGGCTGAATCGATGTGCTGAGACCAGTGGGATGAGATTTAACAAGGCCAAATGCAGAGCCCTACACTTGGGACACAAAACCCTCATGCAGTGCTACAGGCTTAGGGAAGAGTGGCTAGAAAGGTGCCTGGCAGAGAAAGACCTGGGGGTGTTGGTCGACAACTGACTGAACATGAGCCAACAGTGTGCCCGGGTGGCCAAGAATGTCAATAGCATCTTGGTTTGTATCAGGAAACAGTGTGGCCAGCAGGACCTGGGAAGTGATTCTCCCCCTGTACATGGCATTGGTGATGCGGCACCTCGAATCCTGTGTTCAGTTTTGGGCCCCTCGCTATAAGAAAGACATTGAAGTTCTGGAGCGTGTCCAGAAAAGAGCATAAAAATTGGTGAAGGGGCTGGAAAATAAGTCTTACGAGAGGTGACTGAGTGAATTGAGGTTGTTCAGCCTGAAGAAGAGGAGACCTTATTGCTCTCTACAACTACCTAAAAGGAGGTTGTAGCCAAGTGGATGTTGGTCTCTCCTCCCAAGTGATAGATGATAGGACAAGGGAGAATGGCCCTAAGCTGCATCAGAGGAAGTTTAGATTAGACTTTAGGAAACATTTCTTCACAGAAAGGGTTTTCAAGCTCTGGAACACGCCGCCCAGGGAGGTGGTTGCGTCACCATCCCTGGTGATGTTTAAAAGCTGGGTGGAATGAGGTGCTTGGGGACATGATCTAGTAGTGGAGAGGTTTGAATTGACAACATCAAAGGTCTTTTCCAACCTAATGATTCCATGATTCTATGATTCTACCTGGCCTTCAGCACTTTCAAGGATGGGGCAGCCACCAGTTCCCTGGGCAACCTGTGCCAAGTGCCTCACCACCCTCAGCATCAAGAATTTCTTCCTAACACCTAATCTAAATCCTCCTCCTTCCAATTTAAAGCCGTTCTCCCTCATCCTGTCACTCCATGCCCTTGTAAACAGTCCCTCCCCAGGTTTCTTGGAGGCGCCCTTCAGGTACTGGAAAGCTGCTCTAAGGTCTCCTCACAGCTTTCTCTTCTCTAGAAGGCTCCATTCAAATGATAAAGTGCAACAGTGAAACACTTTGAGAAACCATTAATTTTTGTAAGGGAATCATATATTTAGCCTGATTAATTAAGTCCAAAACTCATAAATCAATGACTGCTATCAGCATTTACATGGAACCACCATAGGATTTTTGTGCAGCATATTATTAGAAGCCCAGCAGTAACACAACTGTTTGGATTGTACTTTTCTTTCCTGTCAAAGCCCTTAGTTTTGCTCTCCTTTCTTTAAAAGTCAGTATATCCATAATGTATATCTGTGCCCCTGCGTCATTTTTTTTTTCAAATACTGTTCCTTTTAGCATTTAGGGCTCATTTACAGCCCGACTTAAAACTCATTAATAACAACAGAGGCCTCCATGACTTTCAGTGGGTTTTGGATCAGATTCATGCTTACCTTGGATGCTTTGTGCAGCACTGCCAAAACACCAAGGGTTTCATAATACAGAGTAGCTACAGAGAGCCTCTTGTTTTGTCTATCCTTGTAATTCAAATGTGATCATTACTGTTCTCTGGCCTTGAGGCAAATGGTAAGAGACCTTTCTTGAGATGCTTTCTTGCCCTGCACAGCAGAGAGACTGTGTCCAAGTCATCCAAGTCATGGGGATAGTCCCTGCTCTGTGCCGTTTCCAGAACTGTCTGGAAAGGAGTCAGCTTGACAGGTCCCAAAACATGCCAGGGACTGCTTCAGCACTTTTACTGTGCAGAGGATTGAGCTGTCATACCCAGGACATTCCGTGGCACTAGCTCATTTAATAACACAGACACAGCCTTTCACCTTGATAAGCGTTAATGGCCACTAAAGAAATAAGGAGCAGCTGGGGAAACTGGGGTTGTTTAGTCTGGAGAAAAGGAGGCTGAGGGGAGAGCTTATCACTCTCTACTACTACCAAAAAGGGGGTTGTAGAGACCCAGGTGTCAGTCTCTTCTCCCAAGTAACAAGTGATATGACGAGGAAATGGCCTCATGTTGCTCCAACGGAGGTTTAAACTGGATCTTATTAAAAATCACCAAAAGCTTTGTCAAGCATTGGAATAGGCTGCCCAGGGAAGTGGTTGAGTCACCATTCCTGGAGGTATTTAAAAGTTGTGTAGATGTGGTGCTTAGGGACGTAGTTTAGTGGTGAACTTGGCAGTGGTTAGGTTTATGGTTGGATTCAATGATCTTAAAGAGTCCTTTCCAGCCTAAACAATTATGCGATTCTATGACTTCCTAATATTAGGTCCATCTCAGAAAAAAAAAGAGGAAGAATATAGAAGAAAAATAACCTCAGACCAAATGGGTCTTCAGTTCCTGCTGAAGTCACATTTAAGTTTCATTCTGACTTCATGGGGAGAGGAGATTTTCCATAGTTTTGCTCTGTTGTAAATGGAAGTCATACACCCTTCTTCATCTGATCTGACGTATCTGGATGATTTTTTTTTTTTTTGAAGATATATTTTCCTTTTCTGGAATTAAAGAAAGAGCAAAGCTGAGTTCCCTGCTAAGGAATTTCAGTGCCTCAAGCTAGGCTGGATGTGTCTAGGTCTTAAAGCAGATACAGTCTCTGTCGTGGTCAACAACAACTTCAGCCTCATCCAATAGAAACCTTAAATATTATAGAGAAAGCTTAAAAGCTTTTCCAAAAAGGAATGAAATCTACAAAACATATGTAACACACAGACTTAGAGAAAGAATCATATGAAGCTCTCATTCTTATAATTTAATGTCTAATAAATTCAAGGATAATGTCATAGAATCATGGAACCATAGAATGGTTTGGGTTGAAAGGCACCTTAAAGATCAGCCAGTTCCAACCCCCCTGCCACAGGTAGGGACACCTCCCACTAGACCAGGCTGAAATATAGAACAGTTTGGGTTGGAAGGGACCATGAAGGGAACTCAAACTGATTGCTCAGAGCACCATCCGTCTTGATCTTGGATGTTTCCAGGGATGGGGCATCCACAACTTCTCTGGACAACCTATAGCAGTGTTTCACCACCTTTAGTGTAACCAATACTTCTTCAATCACCTGCAACGAGATTTCCATTTACCAGCTCCCTGCCCCTCACCCCACTCACATGAGACCTTTGAGCAGCAGGAAAATCCCCCACCCTGTGATTCCCGGGTGATGGAAGGGAAGATTGAACATAATTGTGGAATTGCCAGGTTGGAAAAGACCTTTGAGATCAAATAACGTTTCTTCATTCATAGAAAATTTGATGTTATGTAACTAATAAGCAATATAAATGGGTTTAATTACAAAATACTCAGCCTTTCACACTTTCTTAGCAAGCAAGAAATCTGGAAAATGCATGCATTTTGGCTAATTAATTAATATGATATTGGAGGAATAGCTTTTTGTACCTGGGCTACCAAGGAATCTAAAAGCTAAACAGTTTGCTTGCCTTGAAATCATACTGGCATCCAGCAAAATGGAAATTTCAACTCAAGCACCCTGCCATTATATATGTGAATAAGAGAGAACTGATAGATCCTATTAGCCTATGAAAGATAAGATGATGTAGAAAGAAAGGATGCCTGATCTGTGCTCTCACTTTTTCCTGGGAGAGTCAAGAGTCCTAGCAGCCAACCCTGAATATTTCATAGAACCACAGAATCATGATATAGTTTGGGATGGATGGGACCTTAAAGATCAGCCAGTTCCAACCCCCCTGCCATGGACAGGGACACCTCTCACTAGACCAGAATGCCCAAGGCCCCATCCAACCTGACCTTCTACACCTCCAGGGATGGGGCAGCCACAGCTTCCCTGGGCAACCTGTGCCAGTGTCTCACCACTATCATCATGAAGAAATTCCTCCTTATGTCTAGTCTAAATCTGTCCCTCTCCAGTTTATACCCATTGCCCATAGTCGTATCTCTACAAGTCTTTGTGAACAGTCCCTCATCAGCTTTCTTAGAGGTCCCCTTGAAGTATTGGAAGGTCGCTGTAAGGTTCCCCTGGAGCCTTCTCTTCTCTAGGCTGAACAACCCCAACTCTCTCAGCCTGTCCTCATATGGGAGGTGATCCAGCCCTTGGATCATCCTTGTAGCCCTCCTCTGGATCCGTTCCAACAGCTCCATATCCTTCTTATGTTGAGGATTCCAGAACTTTGTTGAATTTATTATGGTAAGCGGTATTGCGAAGTGCAGGGGGAAAAAAAAGAAAAAAAAAAAAAAAGTCAACTCCAGAAATTATGCAGATATTTTTTGATGAAGGAAATGGAGACTATATACGAATAGGTCATTTTATTTTGGCTGGAGTGTTTACCACTGTGTTTCGGTGCACCTTGACAATTGCAGTTGGCATTTCCTGTTTTGCTGACTAACTATTGAGACAGTCCTCGTCCGTGGCATTTACTAGCTAACCTTAGCACATGTTGTCTTGGGTGCCCTTTTGCTGGATAAATACATATTGCTTCAGCATAGTTCGGTTTACCCACCTGAAGTCACAACGTGACCTGCTGTAGCACGGCTGTTTACTTTGTCTGGAGGCAAACAGATGCATCGTATTTGCTAAAAGAAATGGAGCAGGATGAAATCTGTCAAGACAGGATTCCCCCAGCCTATTAGCGTGTATTCCGTCTCACCCTCATAGCTGTGCTGCTGGCTGCCACTGCCGTCACAGGCAATAATTATTCATTGATTTATTTCACCTCACAAAGCCTGCCCTTACAGCAGCAATTGTCTAGGATTTCCCCCTGCAGTGATTCTCCTAGGATAAGCAGCAATGAATTTGTACTGTCACATCCAGCATCCTTTCTCTGTGAGCCGTGTAAGTGGAGCTATCAGATGGTGTTACAAGCTGCTCCAGAAGCTGCATTCTTCAATGGAGCAGGTAAATACGGAAACAGACCACTTCTTTGCCCTGGGAGCTGATTGTGGAGGCTCTGTATGAACAATGGAAACCAAAGACCTGAGACGCAGGCCATGAAAAACAAGAAATTCATAGAATCATGGAATCATCAGGTTGGAAGAGACCCACCGGATCATCAAGTCCAACCATTCCCATCAAACACTAAACCATGTCCCTCAGCACCTCGTCCACCCGTCCCTTAAACCCCCCCAGGGAAGGTGACTCTACTACCTCCCTGGGCAGCCTGTTCCAGTGCCCAATGACCCTTTCCATGAAAAAATTTTTCCTAATGTTCAGCCTAAACCTCCCCTGGCGGAGCTTGAGGCCATTTCCTCTTGTCCTGTCCTCTGTTACATGGGAGAAGAGCCCAGCTCCCTCCTCTCCACAACCTCCTTTCAGGTAGTTATAGAGAGCAATGAGGTCTCCTCCCAGCCTCCTCTTCTCCAGGTTAAACACCCCCAGCTCTCTCAGCCGCTCCTCATAAGGCCTGTTCTCCAGCCCCTTCACCAGCTTTGTTGCTCTTCTCTGGACTCGCTCCAGAGCCTCAACATCCTTCTTATGGTGAGGAACTGAACACAGGATTTGAGGTGCGGTCTCACCAGTGCCGAGTCCAGAGTGAGAATAACCTCCCTGGACTTGCTGGTCACGCTGTTTCTGATACAAGCCAAGATGCCATTGGCCTTCTTGGCCACCTGGGCCACTGCTGGATCATGTTCAGTCGCTGTCAACCAACATCACCGGGTCTTTTTTCCTCCAGGCAGTTTCCAGCCAGACTCCTCCTAGTCTGTAGCTGCATAGGGTTGTTGTGCCCCAAGTGCAGGACTTGGCATTTGGCCTTGTTAAACCTCATGCCATTGGACTCAGTCCAATGGTCCAGCCTGTTCAGATCCCTAAATTACTCTGCTGGAGGCAAAAATCTCCTCTGAAGACTACTGTGTTAGTATGACACCCATCAGCTGCAGTTAAGGTAAAGGTGGTAATGAAAAGGAAGTTGCTGAAGAAACTGCAGGGATTCCTTGGTATGCTTAAGCCTTTAAGAACCATCAGCTCAATCACATTTTGTACACAACTTCATGGAAAATAAAAAGCTAGAACAGAAAAGTTTGTTCTGCTTTCTTCTCTGATGGAGGGGACGCTTTTGACAAGGGCATGGGGTGATAGGACAAGAGGGAATGGCTTTAAATTGGCAGGAGGAACATTTAGATTAGACATCAGGAAGAAATTCTTCATGCTGAGGGTGGTGAGACACTGGCACAGGTTGCCCAGGGAAGGTGTAGCTGCCCCATACCTGAAATGTTCAAGTTCAGGTTGAATGGGGACTCGTGCAGCCTGGTCTGGTGGGAGATGTCCTTGCCCATGGCAGGGGGGTTGGAAACGGATGATTTTTAAAGTCCTTTCCCACCCAAACCTTCCTATGAGTCAATGATATTTTACTCTATAATAGTTTTGTTTACTGTTAGGTGTGTTGATTGGCAAAGAGTCTATTTCTTTTCTATTTGTGGGCTTAAGAAACTGCTGGCGTGCTGGAAAAAGGAGGAGGTAATTTGCTAAGAAACACAGCTTCCCTTTTAAAACCGTTTTTCCTCTAACTAATGGGGATGCAGCAGTTCTTTTGAAGGAAGACACTTAAATTTGTTTACATTTGTGTGTGGTATCTCAGTAACAGAACAGCTATTACTGCTGGGCTTTAGCTGCTGTTGGAAGGAATTAAGTGATGAGAGCTGCCCAGCCTTTTCCTCCCTCAAACACCGTTGCAAATATTGTCAAAATAAACAAACAAAAAACCCGAAACAAACAAAAAAGCAGGGATTTGCTGCTGCCAACAGCATCACATAGTTTTATTTACTTTTCCCACAGGCTGCTACAGAGATTCTTCACCACCTCCTTCACACCAGCTCTGGCATTGACTGCAATGTGGAAGTTTTAGCATAAGTGACTGCATTGGGCAGATAAATTGTTTGAGCAGATCCTGAAGGGACAACATTTTTGAGTCACTTATACTGTAATACGGCCCACCAAACAGGGACAGCTCTTCTGGAAAATCTCTCAGATAACATTCCCAATTTGCTTTTGAAGTGAGCTTCTAAAATAAAAATAGCATTTAGGTACTTATTTAGCTTCACCCGAACCATGCAACCCAAAGGGATATGTTGGTGGTCAATGATCTAGTGGGAGGTGTCCCTGTCCATGGCAGGGGAGTTGGAACTGGATGATCTTCGAGGTCTCTTCCAACCCAAACTATTCTGCGTTTCTATGGTCAATGACACTTCTGTGAACCTCAAATCAAGAACATACAGCTACCACAGATGCAGTGTGATAACCATCCACACCACGTATAAATATAGCCAACCTGTGGCTAAAAAGTGTCACTACAAATAACAGTCCATCAGCATCACACTGCAAACATCCCTTTAGGAAAGAACCCAAAGAAATAACGCAACTTGGAACTTCGGTTCTATTTTTGTCCATACTTTTTTCTTTTAAGAACTGTACTACATGAAAGAATAAAACTAATTTTCATGTTCTTAATTTTGGAATAGAGTGAAAACTCAAGCCACAGGAGTACTGAACTTGAAGACTTCTTTACTTTCCTAGTCATTTGTCAGCCCAGGGAGAAGACAGGTGCCTTGAACTACTACTTCTATTGCCAGGGCTTTACTCCGAGACACTCTCCTACCCTCTCACAGCAGCAGAGTGCAGTGCTGTTTAGAGACTATGAGGATCACAGCACCCTCTTCTTCTTGCTCAGAGTCTTCTATTGCCTCTCCATCCAGCCTCACAGAATGTCCACACTAGAACACAATCCATACACGCAGGCATGCAGAATTCCTTGTTCAGCAACATAAGTCCTGTCAAGAATTTTGGGTCAAAACTGAGGGGCTGGAGTTTGTGCAGTCACCACTGCATTGCTCTTGGATACCTGAGTCAGTGAGTTTAGAAATAGCTTGGTTTGCTTATAACGTATCTTTGGTTGCTGTGTAGCCATATGCTTAAATGAACACCTGATTAGTGCTGAAATCATAGAATCATAGAATAGTTTGGATTGGAAGGGACCTTAAAGATCATCCACTTCCAACCCCCCTGCCACAGGCAGGGACATCTCCCACTAGATCAGGCTGCCCAAGGCTGCACCCAACCTGGTCTTCAACATCTCCAGGGATGGGGCAGCCACAGCTTCCCTGGGCAACCTGGGCCAGTGCTTCACCACCCTCATAGCGAAGAAATTCCTCCTTATATCTAGTCTAAATCTGCCCCTCTCCATTTATACCCATTCCCCCTCATCCTGTCACTACAAGTCTTTGTAAACAGTCTCTCCCCAGCTTTCTTACAGGCCTCTTTCAGGTACTAGAAGGTCATTAAATAAGTTAAAAGCACCTGAACAGATTTCTCACTCCAGCTGAAAATCTAGTTAGAGACTTTCACTAAAATATGTGTTTGAATATCATTCTCCTTTGTGTCCCAAATTCCTGAAGTCATGTAGAATCAAATGGTGTGACATTTACTGCCAAATAGGTGTATTCTTGGTTCATATCAGGAATGGAAATCTCCAGTTTCCTTGGGTTTTTTCAGATTTGGCTGATTTCTCACATTAACATATCTTTTGTTTACAAATCATGATGTAGTGGTTCCTAAACAAAGTCTTTTGTGGTTCTGCATCTTAGATCTCAAATAAAAAATACTGAAGACTACTGTTTAAAGGAGCCCACTGTTAGTAAATTTGAACCATGGCTGAAGTTGGAATAATAATCTTGCATCAAATGATGAAGAAAAGACACTGTTACAAAAATAACGGTCCTGTAAATATCTACCTGAATGATCAAAGTCACTATTAAAGCAGGATATTATTAAAACTTACGGGCTTGAAATGCACTAAGCAGAATAATAAGGTGTTGTCATTGTGCTCCAGCATCAGCTAGGGTGAGCGGGACACAAAGTTAATCCGTAGAATAATAAAATCACAGAATCATAAAATCATAGAGTCACCTGGTTGGAAAAGACCTTTGAGATTATTGAATACAACCATACCTGTCCACTACTAAACCATAGCCCTGAGCACTCCAATTACCCATCCTTTAAATACCTCCAGGGATGGGGACTAAGAACCCTTTCAATCAAAAAAATTTTGCTGATGTCTAAACTGAACCTCCCTTGGTGCACCTTGAGGCCATTTCTTCTCATCCTATCACCTGCCACTTGCGAAAAGAGACCAACAACCACCTCGCTAACAACCTCATTTCAGTCAGTTGAAGACAGTGATAAGGTCTGCCCTCAGCCTCCTTTTCTCCAGGCTAAACAATCACAGTTCCCTCAGCTGCTCCTCATAAGCCTTGGTCTCCATCCCCTTCACCATCTTCATTGCCTTCATCTGGATATGGTCCAACATCTCAATGTCTTCCTTGGAGTGAGAGGACCAAAACTAAACACATGATTTTAGGTGCGGCTTCACCACAGGGGCACGATTACTTCCCTGGTCCTGTTGGCCATGTTGTTTCTGATCCAGGCCAAGATGCCATTGGCCTTCTTGGCCACCTGGGCCACTGCTGGCTCCTGTTCAACCTCTGTCAACCATCATCCCCAGGTCCTTCTCTGCCAGGCAGCTTTCCAGCCGCTCTTCCCCAAGCCTGTAGCTGCACGGGGTTGTTGTGTCCCACGGGCAGCACTCTGCCTTGTTGAACTTCATCCAACCCAATGGAAACATAGCAAAAAAAAAAAAAAAAAGAAAATCAGTAATTTAAAAGGAATGCCTGCGCTTCTCAGAAATGGACCATGTAAAAGGAACAGAAAAGTCAGTGCAATTACTTCTACTCAGCTTCCTTCCTTTTAAAGAGTGCCTGAGTAAGAACACGGAAGAGCCTGTGCTGGGGTCAACCAAGGTTCTGTCTGCTCCAGGATCTTTTCCTGGTAGCTGTAGAAAACTATAGTATAAGATCATGCTCAAAATACAGTGATATATCTCGTGTGATCCAGGGGCTGTACAGGCTCCTCCACCCTCTATTTGAATGAATATAAGCTTTTAAAATGTGGGGAGGAGTGCTAAAGGTTTGGTTTTATGTTCAATATAAGCATTTTAAAAGCAAACTAAATATAGTAAATATAATATACGCTCTTTTATGACTTGTCCTCCTAATAATCTTAAGGTTAAAAAGACAAAGCCTCTTTTCCGTGTCAGAAAGAAAATCAAAGGAAATTAAACATTACATGATTTTAGGCTGTAAGAGCAAACAGTGAAACTGGCTAGGAAGAGAGATGGTCCAGTGAAAAAAAATCATCATAGCACAAACCCCAAAACACTTTAACAGTAAAAAAAAGTAATTTTCAGAGACTCTTAAATGGAAAATTATTCTGGGTATATTGTATTTATCCTAACAAAAACCGAAGATTTTTTTATTTTTGAGAAATTATCCAGATAATGGCAGACATATAGATGAGGACAAGATTGTGGGTTAAGGTAGCATCTATCAAGCTGTAAACGAGAATGGAAAGTACTTTCTCTAGATTCTTCTAACCTCTTTTTCTGCTACAGTAATGCAAATGACCATCATTTCCTCAGAAAAATCATAGAATCATAGAATGGTTTGGGTTGGAAAGGACCTTAAAGATCATCCAATTCCAACCCCCCTGCCATGGGCAGGGACACCTCCTACCAGACCAGGCTGCCCAAGGCTCCATCCAGCATTTCCATGGAGGGTGCATCCACAGCTTCCCTGGGCAACCTCTGCCAGTGTCTCACCACTCGCTTTGTGAAGAATTTCTTTGTAATTCTCCAATAGAAATCTTCCCCCCTCAATTTAAAGCCATTTCCCCTTGTCCTGTCACTACATGCCCTTCTAAAACGTCTCTCCTTGGCTTTCTAGTGGCCTTGGAAGGGCCTGGAAACTGTACTGCCAGCAGTTATGTCTCCTCCATTTTTAATTGTCTGCATAGGGCATCTATGGGTAGGCAATTATGTGCCTTTTTTTATGACTCCAATTAATTTCTGATGAGCAGGACTTTAGCTTTCGCCCCGTTTTCCGTATGTATTGCAAGAGAATCAAATTGAGCGCTTCAAGTAGTCTGTAGTGAATTAATGTGATGACTCTCCTGTGTTTAGATATCTAATCTGAAAATTAGTCACAGAAAGTCACCCTCACTCCCATGTAATTAAGGCAATTATATAAACAGATATTAATCTCTTTTGGAGGAGGAAAAGCTGAGACAGGCTGAGAGAGTTGGGGTGGTTCAGCCTGGAGAAGAGAAGGCTCCAGGCAGACCTTAAAGCAAATATCCAGTACGTGATGGAGGCTACAAGAAAGCTGGGGAGGGACTTTTTAGAAAGACTTAGAGTTACAGGATAAGGGGCCATGGCTATAAACTGGAAAGGGGCAGATTTAGACTAGACATAAGGAGGAATTTCTTCATGATGAGGGTGGTGAGGCATTGGCACAGGTTGCCCAGGGAAGTTGTACCTTGCCCCTCCTTGGAGTTTTAAAGATCAGGTTGGATGGGGCCTTGGGCACCTCTTCTAATAGAATCGTTGGACTCAATGATCCTTTGGGTCTCTTCCAACTTGGTTATTCTATGATTCTATGATTCTAGTGGGAGGTATCCCTGCCCATGGCGAGGGGGTTGGAACTGGATGATCTTTAAGGTCCCTTCCAGCCCAAACTATTCTATGATTCTGTGATTTTAAGTGTTGAGAAACTTAGTTCATTAAAGTTTTAACACTTTGAGAATTTTACTTGAAAGATGTTATCGTAGTCCAATGTCTCACATAATCACACCTCCAGCATTCACAGCTAAAACAAGATAAAAAGAGACAACATAGCTTTCTGCGTGACTCGTGTTTTCTAAGTTGTTAGCTTTTGCCACAATGAAAGCAAAACTATTATATTGTATCCACAAAATGTAGGAATAATGAAATGCAGATATGAATATTATCTTTATTAAGTTGCTTAAGAGGAAAAGCTGAGTGGCTTAGAGGATAAGAGACTGGGATTTCATCTCAGAACCCCCAGCTGAGATTTAATTTGCAATCCACTGTTGAGAAGTTGGCTGCACAAAAGCTTACTCTAATCTGCTGATAGAGGGAAATTATTTACTAGCTATCAAAGGGGTACCTGCCTTTGACAGGACAGAACTCCTCGTACATACATATTAAATCCTGTGATTTTCCAAGTCTGAGCCGATTTCATAGCACCATAGAATCAGAGAATAGTTTGGGTTGGAAGGGACCTTAAAGATCATCCAGTTCCAACACCACTGCCATGGGCAGGGACACCTCCCACTAGATCAGGCTGCCCAAGGCCCTATCCAACCTGGCTTTGAACACCTCCAGGGATGGACAGCCACAATTTCCCTGGATAACCTGTGCCAGTGTCTCACCACCCTCATCAAGAAGAATTTCTTCCTAATGTCTAATCTAAATCTTCTCCCTTCTAATTTAAAGCCCTCCCACTCATTCTCAATACACCTTTCTGAAAAGCCCATCCCCAGCTTTCTTGGAGACCCCCTACGGGTACTGGAAGGTCACTCTGAGGTGTACTCAGACCCTTCTCTTCTCCAGGCTGAACAAGCCCAACTCTCTCAGCTAGTCCTCATAGCAGAGGTGCTCCAGCCCTCTGGTCATCTTCATGGCCCACCTCTGGACCTGTTCATATTCTTCTTACTTTGGGGATTCCAGAACTATACCCAGGACTCCAGGTGGGGTCTTACAAGAGCAGAGTAGAGGAGGAGAATCCCCTTCCTAGACCTGCTGGCCACCTTTCTTTGGATGGACCCCAGGATGTGGTTGGTCTTCTGAGCTGCAAGTTCACGTTGCTAGGTCATGTCAAGCTTCTCATCAAAGAGCACAGCGAGTTCTTCTTCACAGGGCTGGATCACATTGTTCACATAGAATAAAAGGAAATCCCTGCCTAACAACACAGTTGTAGCTTCAATGAGAACTCTTTTCAACCTTGGAGAAATCACTTTATCTCAGTTCTCATCTAGAAGCATAGAATCACCAGGTTGGAAGAGACCCACCAGATCATTGAGTCCAACCATTCCCATTAATTACTAAACCATGCCCCTCAGCGCCTCGTCCACCCTTAAGCCCCTCCAGGGAAGGTGAGTCAACCACCTCCCTGGGCAGCCTGTTCCAGTGCCCAACGACCCTTTCTGTGGACCTGTTACAGTTTTGCTTATTTAAATTATAAGATCTTCAGTGCAGAAAACAACTCCAATGACATGCAAAATATTTTGCAAGAAATTGCATGGTACGTGACCCTGATCATCGCTTGAATCACTAGATGCTACTGGTATTATCAAAATCAGCCAGGCCAGCCCGTGAAGTAATGAAAATTGTTGTCATTTGATTACTTCTTTTGTTGCCTGAGTGCAAGACGAGTGCTCTCAATTCATAATATTTCCACAGTCCACCAGAAAACCACAAACCCATTCCATCATAATTCTGGATTCCCATTTCCTGTGAGGAGGTCAGGAGCCAAAAGGACATCAGTGTTCTCAGGGCTCGAAATTACTCCTTCAGGCAAGGCAGAGGAATGTTGGGAGATCTGTCTGTACTGCACTTTTTTTGGTAAGGAGGCTTTTATCTCAAAGGCTGATGAACCCATAAAGAAACGTATCGATTGCCATAGCAAACACTCCTTGACTCCAAACATCCCACAGTGTCACTTTGTGTTTTCAGTTAAGGATACTGGTTGGTATAACTTATGGAAATAAAGGCTGCTCTGGACCATGACTTAGGTTCTAATAAATTTAAATTAAATGTTATCTTTTTTGTTGTTATTTTATCATCTCCTATAAATAAAATACTACAAATGACAAAAAGAAGAAGTGGAGGAGTCTTCCAGGACCTTAATATGCACTAAGGAATAGGTGATTAAAAAGCCAGGAGGTAAGACATGAACAACATCTAGTTTTACATAACAGAGTCCACTTTGCTGATTACCATCTTACTTCTTTACATCAGAGGTTAAGTAATACAAGGACAGGCTGAGTAGGGGTTGTTCAGCCTGGAGAAGAGAAGGCTCCAGGCAGACCTTACAGTGACCTTCCAGTACCTGAAAGAGCCTACAAGAAAGCTGGGGAAGGACTATTTATAAAGGCTTGGAGTGATAGGACTAGAGGCAATGGGTATAAACTGGAGAAGGACAGGTTTAGACTAGACATGAGGAGGAATTTCTTCATGATGAGGATGGGGAGGCACTGGCACAGGTTGCCCAGGGAAGTTGTGGCTGCCACATCCCTGGAGGTGTTGAAGGGCAGGTTGGATGGGGCTTTGGGAAGCTTGACCTAGTGGGACGTGTCTCTGAAAATGGCAGGGGGGTTAGAACTAGATGATTTTTAAGGTCCCTTCCAACCCAAACTATTCTATGATTCTATGATACTGTATTTTTACAGCATGAACTGAATACATAAAGTACCTTAACAAAGGCAGACTGTAAAAACATGCACATGCATTCACCTGTATTTCTTTGTTACTTTCAATCCATCTGCTCATCACTGAACTATTCATTTTTAACCACACTTAGTATTGTACAGTAGCTTCCTCGCTCATAAAATATTGATCCAGGTTTTTTTTTTATCGAATATCTTTCTTGAACTTTGATCTTTCAGACTTAGTGCTGCCTTGATGAAATATTTAGAACTACAACATTTTCCATGTGAAAGGTAAATTTAGAGTTTTTTATGGTAGCCACCGTTAATGCACTTGCTTCAACCCATAGGAGACCCAAGCTGAACTCTATCGTGTTCACATTTAGTTCAGAATCCAGTTTGCAAAAATCCTCCATCACAAAGAAACATATTTTTGTAAGGTAAAGGTCAGGTTTGTGACTTGGTTGGAGTAGGCTTACCACAATTCCTCACCAGGTACATTGAGAGAGCCTTGAGAAGAAAGAACTGAAAAGCTGGGTTTAGTAGTTGTTTCTCAGTGGGTAAAAAATGGATTACCTCTATAACAAAACAAGACCAAGTACTTAAAAAAAAAAAAAAAGAACCAACACAAAAAGTATTCTACATACATTTATAGGCATTGAATATTACCAAGTAATTACTCCAAAACAAGCAAAACCACTGTAACATCTCCATTACAAATTTCATCAATTCATATATTGAGAATGATAACAAAGAAATTCTCTTGAGGATGACAGTAGACGAAGTCTTAGTTCATAGCTCATGGCTGATTGAATTCAGCATCTGGGAATGTGCAAGGTACAGCTGAAGATTTTACACGTTCAGGAGGGTTCACAAGGGTTCTGTCCACCACACTTTCTTGGACAGCTGGTAGGAACCCTTCTCCAAGTATAAGTCTCCTGTATCCACCTGGCCACTTATTTCATGAATCTGGTAGAAACTCAATTTTAAGACCTTTGTCTCCTTGTTGCTCTTCATAGAATCATAGAACAGGTTGGGTTGGAAGGGACACTAAAGATCATCCAGTTCCATCCCCCTGCCATGGGCAAGGACACCTTCCACTAAATGAAGTTTCTCAAAGCCTCATCCAACCTTGATTGAAAAGGGTTTTGACAGAAGGCTGCCAAGGTTCATAGGGACAGAGAGATAATGTGGTACGTAGACAGAAATACATATATCCAGAGCAAGCACAAACAAGTGCTTATGTTCTATCATAGCTGCATAAATCAGGATATGGTAGTGAAATAAATGGTGCAGTAGATATTTAGGAAAATGGACAATTAATATGAAGATAATCTATCCCATACTCTACTGTTTTGCTTTATACACTTTGCCCAGGGAAGTTGTGGCTGCCCCGTCCCTGGAGGTGTTGAAGACCAGGTCGGATGGGATCTTGACCAGCCTGATCTGGTGGGAAGTGTCCCTGCCCATGGCAGGAGGGTTGGAACTGGATGATCTTTAAGGTCCCTCCCAACCCAAATCATTCTGTAAGTCTATGATTCTATATTTTGAAAACCAGACTTCATGTTGCCCAGTTGGAATATGCTGGCCACAGCTCTTGATTAAGATAATCTGTTTAGACAGAAAGAAGTGAAGGAGCATAAAAGACAGCCTAAAGGCTTAATCAGTCTGAATTTTAAATTCATAAAATGTTATGTTCGTGGGATGCTACCAGGCAGAGTGCACTAATTTTCAGTGCACTAATTATTTTCAATAGGAGACTTCTCTTTTTCAGAACAGAAAAGTGATGTGAAGGCTGGAGTCAGTGTTGTAATTGATACACAGGTCTTGGATTAGCTTCAGCTTTAATCACTTAGAAGTTACAACTCTAACAGTTTAATCACAGAATTATAGAATCAGAGAATGGTTTTGAGTTGGAAGGGACCTTAAAGATCATCCAGTTCCAACCCCCCTGACATGGGCAGGGACACCTCCCACCAGTCCAGGCTTCTCAAGGCCCCATCCAACCTGGCCTTCAACACCTCTAGGGATGGGGCAGCCACAACTTCCCTGGGCAACTTGTTCCAGTGCCTCACTGCCCTCAGCATTAAGAATTTCTTCTTAACATCTAATCTAAATCTTCCCCCTTAAAGTTTATAGCCATTCTCTCCCCTCCTATCACTTCATGCACTTTTAAAAAGTCCCTCCTCAGCTTTCCCGTAGGCCCCTTCTGGTACTGGAAGGTCACTAAGATACTGGAAAGCCTCCAATATGTAAAACTAATTTGCTGCACAACTCTCTGTCTCAGCCTTATTTACGAGAATAATAAAGTCTGTATCACTAAAATCACAATGTCATGGGAAGGAAAAAACCAAAATCTTAAAATAATGTCTTCAAATTAAAAGTGCAAGCTATCTACCAGACACCTAGCTGTGTATTTCATTCAAAGTATTTCTGTAGATTGATACCATAAACTCATTTTCACATGATGTAACATCTGCATTTTTTTTTTATTGAGACTGCTGGAATGTTAAAAATAATCCTTTCAAATCTGTGACATACAAACATCTTAGTAAATGTAAAGTTTACATTTTAGAGAACACCTGAAGACCTATAATTTTTATATGCAATATATTTTGTATTTGTGCTTCTTGAAACCACAACAGAATTTTTCCTTAAAAATAAAACAACTGAAACACTGAATTTGCTTTGTACTTTTACCGCGCTACCACCTTCCAATATAACAAATTTTTGGTGCAGAAGATATAGAGTATACAGAAGCACAGAGCTCTGTCTTACCTTCTGGCTCCCTGATCTTGCGTCCTGCTGCAGATTTTCGTAGCACACTCCGTCCTGAGTTGAACAAG
This sequence comes from Clamator glandarius, assembly GCA_033459285.1. NCBI lineage: Eukaryota > Metazoa > Chordata > Aves > Cuculiformes > Cuculidae > Clamator > Clamator glandarius. The sequence goes on from JAUNZM010000582.1 coordinate 1,318,148, forward strand.
CTAGTTAACTCATCAAGGGGACTGGTCAATGACCTCGAGTTTGTAGGGCTGTATGGAAAAGATGAATTTGAGTTCAGCTTCCTGTGATCTGCTCTTGCCACCTTTGGGGAGTAAGGCAGTTTGGAGAATGGAGAAGACGAGCATCCAAGTTGAGCAGGATTTGGTCTCTGAGGTACTTTGGATGGGTCTGAGTTTGTACCTGTTTTCCCCGTATTAATCAGAAAACTGGCACATGTCTCTGGAGGAAATGCAAAATGCGTGGAAGCCCGGTAGGAGATAGGAGGTGGTACAGGAGGAGGGGGTGGTGGGAGAGGAGGAGGTGGTGTGGAAGGAGGAGTCACTTTGCTGGAAACGTTGAACACAACCAAGCCTGGAGAAGCTGGCCTTTCATTCTCCCCTTTCTGGCTTTTGGAGTACTGTGGTGATAATGGACTTGAGCCTTCTGACTGCACAGGGTATTTTAGGTTGGTTTCCAAGACAGGAAGCTTTTTGACTTCTAGTGGTGTTAAAGGTGATTCATCAGAAGCAGGTGAACATGTGACAGGGGTCGGAGGAAATACAAGAAGTGGTGGCCTGTGGGGAAGCAAGTTAGGGAAAGGGGCTGGAATGTCACAGGAATCTTTGTAGATCACAGCAGCTTGACTATTTCCATCCAATGTTCCATCTTCAACATTAACATCTTTTTTGCTTTCAAACAACAGAGGAGGAGATCCAGTTAATACTGGAATTATTCCACTACCATTGCTTCCTTCTTCTGGTAGAAAATATTTCATTTCTTCATATACAGACTCTCCTTGTTCTGGGCTTTCTGCTTCAGCAGAACTGCTTTTCATTGCGTTCCCCACCATTTCAATATAGACAGGCTCATTTTCCTCCTCCTCTTGTGACATATAGAGACTCAGCACACCATGTTGTGGCCCATCAGCAGAAATCGCTCTCTGTACCATCACGGTGTCATAGCCACCCGGTTTAGCTACTGTGCTTGCCTGTTTTATATTCCCAGGCTTTTGGCCGGGTATTTCTTCGTAAGAACCACTAAGTTTTGTATTGGGACTTCGTTTTGGTTTTCTCGGAGGTATTTTTTTCATGGTGCTGTAGTCATCACTGTGTGGCCTTGGGCGGGTCAGTACTAGGAAAGTGAAGAAGGGCTGTGTTATTAACAGGTAAAAGTAATCTTTTTCTTGTACTTTAAGCCTTCATATCTTGCCCATATGGTTTTACAACAAGCAGCAATCACAGACACAGGGAGTCAGTCTAAAGTATAAGTACTTCTAGGAACTAAACGTCAAATTTTCAGCTTCTAAAGCACAAACCTTTGCTGCCTGAGCATATAATCTGCTGTGGCAATTTCTGCCACCACTAAAAGATGAGAACTAATACCTGAGAAGATATCTTTTGAACCCGAATGTTCACTGCAAGTTCTGTAACAAGTGGAAATATGTGCTTGTTGTTCCTTTTCCACGAAGGGAGTGTGAAAAGCTTTTAACTAGGAGTTTCAGTATGATGCTACTTTGACACCTTATTACCAGTAACTGAAGCATCCTCCTTTTATGTAATATCTATAAAACTCTAATTATAGGCAGATATTATGCTTATCTCTCTTTCATTTGTACTGCAGGTGTAGAAATAATTTATAAAGTTAGGAAATCCTATAGCCTAAGGGCAATTCTCCAGCTGAATATACAGCTAGATAAACTAGATGTCTTTTCACAGCCTCAAGGCAAGTAGGGAGTAGAAAGACAAGATACCTAGGTGACTAGTCTTCTAAGATCAAAATCAGATGTTGTAAATCAGAGCTGGTATTGAACAAAGGCTCAGGAAATCAATGTAATTCTTGGAAAATGAGTATATTGCAGGGAAACTGGTCCTATTGTTTCCCACAAATGTGAAGAATTCCAAAGCCGTTTTGTGAATCTATACAAGTATTAGTGTTAAGGCCACATACACAGGTATAAACTGTCGTTCTTTCAAAACATCTGCTCTGAGCGTTTTGGTTAAATCAGTCACCTCTTGCAGAGCTGGACACAGAAAACCAAATCCACTACAGAGCTTCTTAAGCCACACTAGTTTAAAATATATTGGATGTCATTAATGTCTTCTCACAAAGAACAAGCAAGGGAGAGGTTAAAAAAATGGACCTGCATCTAATGAACTGGACAGGAGAACAGTGATGATTTTGCAAGAGGGAACTGCAAAGGTTTCAATCCATTGGACGCAGGATTAGAGGATGGTTATACATAGCTTTAAACTCAACCTGAAGGATCTTCCCTGATAAGCCTAGAGGATTCTTTACACAAAGCACGACAAGTCATGCTTGTCAAGGAAAAGCAGAACGCATTCTACTCATTCATTTAGAGGGCAACGGAGACTAGAACGACTGAACTCAAAACTGCTCTGTATGCACTGTAATGCATTGAGATACTTTGGGACTTTCATAGCACTTTCCTTCTAAGCAAAAAAAAAAAATCACTATAAGAAAGTTATGCCACAACTATAACCCCTTGACTGCATAAGTTATTCATGTGAACATAGAGAAGGAGGAGGAAAAATAATGTTGAGCTTGATGTGATTCAAGATTCAAGCGTTCTGTTCTAGTGCTGCAGATATTCTAACATACAGTTTAAAAGGTGGAATCAAATGGTCAGTGGGGTAGAATAGCTCGAGTCAACAGAGATAATTTGTTTCTAGAGGGAGTTCTGCAAATAGGTTTTAGTTGTTGATAAACTAGGCAATTAAAACACATGAGTAGTATTTGCTGATTTGGAAACAAATGACAAATGGGCTAATTTTATTTACTGCCACCGAAGTATTTCAGGGAAGCGAGACTTTTCAAGGGCACTTGACTGTGTTTAAAAGGATCAAAGTGAAAAGAATAAATCAATAACCTAGAGTAACATTTGTGCCTGTTTCTGCCTTTATGCCTAACCTTCATTAGCGGTTTCCTTAGAAGCTGCCGACAAGCAAGCACTAACAGCCTCGTACGAAGCACTCAGTCGTGTGTTGGGGTCCCTCTTTGGTTTGGGAGGAGGCTGTTTCCGTGGTGATGGCAGGTTATTGCTCTCATCCATGCTGAACACCGAGTGCAGGGAGGGGGATCTGATGGATGACCCAGCCGCCGAATGTACCAAGCTGTCCACGGCCATAGGGATGGGGACGGAGCTCGAATGAAAGTGCTTAGGCGTTCGACAGCCGGCAAAGCTGTCCTCGGAGACCTTCCCACCCTTGTCTTCGGCTCTGAAATCACAGCAAAGAGGCCCAGATGCATTATTCAAGCGATAACAATGAACCTCTTCATGCAAACATAACAACAGCTTTTCGGTAAACAATCTCCCAACTCCCCCGCTGCGTCGAGGGGATGTGTCTAGTAATCTTCTGACAAACAAATCCAGATCAAGCTGCTAGCTTTCTCCCATTTCCTGTTTCATGATAAATCAGGACACTGGCCCTTTTTTTTCACACAAATGCAGCCTTCATTAGGCAGTTTCATATTGTTGACCAGCCATTCACTGAACGAATTGTTCACACTTTGATTGTTACACACAATCAAATGCTGGGTTTTCAATCTGAATGATAATTTCTGGGAAATCCACTTTAATAGAAAGTTACTGAGGCAGCAAATGCTTAGCTTTTATCATTATTTTCTAAAAAGACAACTAGAAATTCTATTTAGATAATGCAAATCTTTAAAATATTAGATGACCTTATTTTAACCACCTACATTGGCTGCTCAAAAAATTCCACTCAGATATCTACATATCTTCCTGTTTAAGCTTAATTATTAGTTGTCATTTAATCACATTAATTATTACATTACACTTATTTATTTAAATCACAGTTGTTGAGTTTTGCTTATTCCATTTTTTCTTGTTTCAATACACATTAAGAAATTATGTTTACCAGTTGCTTCCAACAAACTGACTTTTAACAAAAACTCTTCTGACATTTTATTCCTCCCAAAATAAAGAAGTTGAAAGCCTTTTTTGCTTAGAGTCATAATTTATTAGATAGATTATTTCTGTACTGCCATTTTGCAGATAAATCCTTGAGCATTTTTTTTAATTGTATTTCTGCATGGCAAATCACCAGCAGAGCTGGAATTCATGTATAGAATATAACCAGCTGCCCATGTAGTAAATGAAATAGCTAAAGATGAAAGCATGGTGCTCAGTGGATAATTTGTTTTCACTGTAATGTTTAATTACAGTCTTTCCTACAAAGGCATTTCCTCCAATATGTAATCACTGGGATATTTGAAGCTAATTAAGCAGATGCACTGCCATTTTCACTTTGATAAAAGTCACTGACAAAAGCAATGAAAGCAAAGGGAGTTCTTCTGGACGAAAACCAGGTTCCTATGGAAAAATAAATATTTGTATATCCAGCAACTTGTAGATACATTCCGGCTATCCCTATAACGCATACCTATCAACTGCAAATGTTACCGTACAGGTGTCTAAGATGAAAGAGATCAGGGACCCAGTTCCCAGAAAAAGGCTCTCCAACATTTGCTGGATTTGTAAAATACACACTCCTGAACTCTCTGATGGGAGTTATAGAGAAAACGTTTCCCTATGTCTAAATAAGATGAGAGAATTCTCCTCACAGACATAGAATCATAGAATAGCTTGGGTTGGAAGAGAAATCATCTAGTTCCAACCCCCCTGCCATGGACAGGGACATTTCCCACTAGATCAGGCTGCCCAAGGCCCCATCTAACCTGGTCTTCATCACCTCCAGGGATGGAGCAGCCACAACTTCCCTGGACAACCTCTGACACTGCCTCACCACCCTCATTGTGAAGAAATTCTTCCTCATGTCTAGTCTAAATCTGACCCTCTCCAGTTAAAATCCATTGCCCCTAGTCCTATCACTACAAGTCCCTCTAAAAAGTCCCTTCACTGCTTCACTGGAGCCTCTTCAGGTACTGGAAGGTACCTGAAGTTCTCCTCTGAGCCTTCTCTTCTCTGGGCTGAACAACCCGAACTCTATAAGCCTGTTCTCGTATGGGAGGTGCTCCAGCCCTCAGATCATAATAGTAGACTCTTCTGGACCCTCCTCTGAACAATCAATCGATCTAATTCAGTGCATAATCAGGATTGTTTGGTCTGGACTTCACCGGATTTTAATGCATTCCTAGGTGTTTTTCATTATCTTGGCAATTTCATAGGATCATAGAATCACATAAAGCTTGGTTGGAAAGGACCTTAAAGATCGTCCAGTTCCAATCCCCCTGCCCTGGGCAGGGACAGATTTCCCAGAGTTGTATTTTTAAATTAGAAGAACTTTTGTTTTTCTTGGTTCGTTTCATAAAAGTTCAACTGTAATCTCTTTAAATTAAAAATATTTCTGTAAAAAAAAAATGTCTTGGGGACTTCAGTAAGTTGCTATAAAGTTCAGTGTCCCTTAAACAGGATATAAGGGGTGTCCTTAAGTTTCCAAACTTAATGTCTGTATCAGCACAGAAAAAAATAGTGTCTGAGATCGATTTGAGTTGAGTTTATACTTGAGAATCTTCTTGCAATTCCTCAGTCATTTATGTGACTTTCTAAGCAGGGGAGGAAACCACTAAAATAGAATAAATGCTTTAATTCTTCATAGAGAATGTTTCCTCATCTTACCTTTTGTGTCCTTCTTCTGGCCTGTTTCTAGCCTCTAACTTTTCCCTGTGATAAGCAGCGTTCATCTCATTGCGAAGCCGGTCATTTTCCCGAGCGATGTCAGAAGCGTTTTGAATGACCAAGGCATCATATGTTTTCAACCCCATATCCTCAACGTTCTGCAAGAAGCTTTTGATTGAGGTGACTTCTTGCTGCTTGATGCTCATCTTCTGTAGCAAGCGCTGGCGAGCTAGAAATCCTCTTACAACTACCATAACAGAAGGAAAAATATGGACCAAAGGAAGAAAACTGATTAATTAGTGAATAACTTAATATTACTGTGTGTTCGGCTGTAAACATGAGCAAAGAAGTGCAGTCAATGTCTTAAACAAAGAACGGAAGAAATGCGACAGCATATGATCATAGAATCATTGAATTGATTGGTTGGAAAAGACCTTTGAGATCATCAAGTCCAACCGTACCTGTCCACTATGAAACCATAAGCACTTCCTCTCCCTTGACTTTTAAATCCCTCCAGAGATGGAGACTCAACCACCTCCCTGGGCAGCCTCTGCCAGGGCCACAGAATCCTTTTGGTGAAGAAATTTTTCCTAATGTCGAATCAGAACCTCCCCTCATGCATCTTGAAGCCATTCCTTCTCATCCTATCACCTATCACTTGGGAGAAGAGACCAGTACACACCTCACTAAAACCTCCTTTCAGGTAGTTGTAGACAATGATAAAGTCTCCCTTCAGCCTCCTTTTCTCCAGGCAAAACAAGCCCAGTTCCATCAGCTGCTCCTCATAAGACTTTTTCTCCAGCCCCTTCACCAGTTTCATTACCCTCCTCTGGATGTTCTCCAGCACCTCAATGTCCTTCTTCTATTGAGGGACCCAAAATTGAACACATGATACAAAGCTCCGATAATAACATACTAAAACCAAGCTCTGTCTGTTTTCTGCTGCCAGTGTTAAAAACAAAGCGGTGATAGTAAATTCATTCATAAATTTGAGCTATCGCAAACGCTTATTTTCACCGAACAGTATTTTTTATGACTTTACAGCTGGAGACATAGACATATGCTGCAGATTGCGAAACTTATGGTTGGGCACAATGATGGCAAAGCTCTTTTCCAACCAGTCAATTTGTACTGCAAAGGTCAAAAGGTCATTTCTTTCAAACTAAAAACCTGAATAAATTATTGATGCACTGTTCCTCTGTTCCTCTCTTGTCAGAGCTCATCTGGAGTATTGTGTCCAGTTCTGGAATCCTTAACAGAAGAAGGATTTGGAGCTGTTGAAGCGGGGCCAGAGGAGGCTACAAGGATAATCTGAGGGCTGGAGCATCTTCCCTGTGAGGACAGGCTGAGAGAGTTGGACTTGTTCAGCCCAGAGAAAAGAAGGCTCCAAGGAGACCTTATAGTGACCTTCCAGTACCTGAAGGGGGCTACAAGAAAGCTGGGGAGGGACTGTTTGCAAAGACTTGTAGTGATAGGACTAGGGTCAATGGGTATAAGCTGGAGAGGAGCAGATTTAGACTAGATATAAGGAAGAATTTCTTTTTCAGTGAGAGAGGTGAGGCACTGGAACAGGTTTCCCAGGGAAGTTGTGGCTGTCCCATCCCTGGAGTTGCTCAAGGCCAGGTTGGATGGAGCCTTCAGCAGCCTGATCTAGTGGGAAGTGTCCCTGCCCATGGCATGGGGGGTTGGAACTGGATGGGTTTTAAGGTCACTTCCCACTCAATCTCTTCTATGATTCTATGAATGCAGTGGGAATTTAATGATTGTTGGCTTCTGCTCAGCTTAAAAAAGTGCTTTGAATATTCTGGTGTGCCTACAAAATAAAATCAAAACTGAGATGAGCTTCTTAAATGATACTTAAGGACCTTTTGTTGCTCATTTCATTGCAGTGAAAGCAATCAAATTAATTTAATGCACATTTGTCAAATGTATCTGTCACGTCATGTCTGCATTTTTTAGTATAAAAATTTCACCTGCATTGCATCAGCTTTATGTATTGATTAAGCCTATTTTTCACATTCTTTTTCAGCCTTATATTAGGAGATGATTTTGGTGTATCTCCCATGGACCTATACCATTTCCTATGAACATTCATTACGTCAAATTCTACTCAACCTAAATATTCTCAGTTTCCAGAGGTATCCACTTGACCAGAAACACAAGCCACTGAAAGGAGGTTGTAGAGATGTGGGTGTTGCTCTCTTCTCCTAAGTGATAGGCGATAGGATGAGAAGGAAAAGCTTCAAGTTGCACAAGGGGAAGTTTAGATTGGACATGAAGAAAAATTTCTCCACCAAAAGGCTTCTGAGGCACTAGAAGAGGCTGCTCAGGGAGGTGGCTCCATCCCAATCCCTTGAGAAATTTAGAAGACAGATAGATGAAGTGCTCAGGGATATGATTTGGTGGACATGTACTGTTTGACTTGATGATCTCAATGGACTTTTCCAACCAAGCGATTCTGTGATTCAATGATTCTGTGATTCTACAATCTCGAATAGCTGCTGTATAGTTCAGAGGGAAGATCTTCATCTATAATTATTCACTTGTTGCCTAAAATATTGATTTTCAGTACAAATTACTTGTATCAAAAATAGGTCAAACTTCATCGTTGTCTGTTATAGTTACTCTCATTCTGATCATTGAAAGGTTTTTCATAAGTGAAGTCAGCAGGCAATAAACTGGATAAGACATTGGTTTGAGTTTGGGGGGGAAATACTGAAAATGTTAATTTTAAGACTGGAAGGTAGAAAAACGCTAAAATGCATTAGACCTTTATAACAATGTAATTAAATTTCGGTCTTAGGAGCACTGCAGAACACCATAAAATGACAATAAGTCAAGATGAATTAATCTAAAGGAAAAATGTAAACAGTGAATGAAACTATTAGTATTCCATGAATGTAAAACATCTTTAAGGTCCCTTCCAAACCAAACTATTCTATGATTCTTTGACAGGATGACTGTGTGATTCTATGGTTTACATTTTCATGATCAAAAGAAGCCATGCCATTTTCAATCCCCTTAGTTACATTCTATAAAATCTGACTTTTTAAAATTTTAAAGCACTTACTCAATTTAGTTGAAAAGGAAATTACAGTATAGTTATTTGTTGACAATTTGGTAAAAAATATTCACATTGGATACACACATAACTGCTTCTGAATTCTTAGTGCTGGTGTTGAAAAGGTAATGAATACATGCATAGAACATTATCTACTATTCACTGCTTGCAAGTATGAAAAAAAATCAGAGCTTAATAATAAAAAATTGTTCCCTCACTTCCAGTATTTTCTTCAAACTTATCTGCTGCAGCGCAGACAGGGTATTTGACAAGTTGTTAAGCAATACATTCTGGATGATGTTGGAAAAAGAAAAAAAAGCCTATATTTTAAAATAACATTTTTACAAGTGTGTGTATACGTGTGTACTTTCACCTTGACAAAAAAAAAAGCATTGGTAACACCACTAAGATTGGTTAGGAAAAGGAAATAGAGGTCACTCCTCCGGTAGGATCCACAGAATCACAGAATCAACAGGTTGGAAAAGACCCACTGGATCATCAAGTACAACCATTCCTATCAAACACTAAACCATGTCTCACAGCACCTCATCCACTCATCCCTTAAACCCCTCCAGGGAAGGTGACTCAACCCCCTCCCTGGGCAGCCTCTGACAGGGACCAATGACCCTTCTGTGAAAATTTTTTTCCTAATGTTCAGCCTAAACCTCCCCTGGTGGAGCTTGAGGCCATTCCCTCCCGTCCTGTCCCCTGTCCCTTGGGAGAAGAGCCCAGCTCTCTCCTCTCTACAACTTCCTTTGAGATTGTTAGCAGGCATGAAGGTTGCAGAGTGGCCCTCTCGGTTGGTCCATTAAAATGATACCCAGTACCACCAGCTTTAGCATTTAGGGACTGTACAGCTACTCAGAGTAGCACTTTAATCAAAACTGAGATGTTTTAAAAGAAATGTTCAGCAAAGTTTTGTCAGGAAGGGTTGGCAGACACACATTCTTCCTCTTCACACATTTTCATGAAGTGAGTAGTTCAGGATTTCATTATAAGATGGACATTGCAGCACATTTTCTTCTCAATGAGAACATTTCATAGAATCATAGAGTAGTTTGGGTTGGAAGGGACCTTAAAGATCAGCCAATTCCAATCTCCCTCTAGATCAGGTGCCCAAGGCCCCATCCAACCTGGCCTTGAACACCTCCAGGGATGGGGCAGCCACAACTCCCCTGGGCAGCCTGTGCTAGGGCTTCAATACACTCATTGTGAAGAAATTCCTCCTTAAGTCCAGTCTGAATCTATCCCTTTCCAGTTTATACCCATTGCCCCTCATCCTATCACTACAAGCTTTTTTAAAAAGTCCCTCCCCAGCTTTCTTGGAGGTCCCCATCTAAGGATGCTTTACATTTTAGTGCAGGGTTGTATTAAAGTACTCTGCACTTTCTTACTTCTTGTGAGGAACAGATAGTTAAAATTGAAGTCATTTGTATATTCTTAAGTCTGCAATAATATGTATCTGACCAAAAAAATCCAAGATAAATCTTTGTCTTTTTAATTTCCTTTTAAAAGTTGATAATGGAAACTGTTGCAGGCATCAGCCAATTAGATAAATAACGCATTGTGTGAAGGAAGCTTCTTCAAACAAAGTTATATTCACATTTTCAGCAGCTATTCAAGATTTTGATAGTAAATGGAACAGAAGGAACAGAAAATCAGGAGGCAGTAGATAATACCTCCTTTCACCACTGTGCCAAAAAATGTCAGTGTGACCTTAGTAAAAATGCAGTTATAAAAGGGAGAAAAAAAATGCCTAAACACAAAAATCTAGCAGTCATATATGAAAGTTGTAAGAAAAAATATGGGAGGGAATACAACTATACATATTGAATTATTAGTTTTGTTTTCACTCTCAATCCATTTGAACACGTGGAACAGTATTTGATTTGCAGCAAGAAGTTGAAGGCGATATTAATGCCTTGAAAAATCATTTTAAAAGCAAGTATTCAAGATCCTTTAAATTTTAGTTGCAGTCAACAGTTTGCCATAAAAATATATTTGAGAGACAGAGAGTGCAAGCATCATCGATTTTAATATCAAATAAAAAAATCACTTATCTGGAAATATGTCTGTAGGGAAATGTATAAAAATTATAGGAAAACTATTCAAGGAGGAGAACTCTTTTTTGCTATGCAATACTCTGCTCAGTGTACAAAGCAAGATCTCAGGAAAACTTGTTCTGTGATTGTTACCTTTTTGGCAGGTTATAATTTTCTTCTGAAGCTGAAGGCACAAATCGTTGAGATGGTCAGCTTGCCAGTACTTAAGAAACACTTTCCGGACTCCTATCTGGAATGCAAACAGCAGGAAAACATTCACCATCAACAAAAAGAGGCCAGAAGGATGACAGGTAAATAACAATAGTACGTATACAATCCAGCTAAGGGTTTACATGAGATCTGCAATTTAAGAAGATTATAATGCCAATACTTTTACAAAATAGAATCCTAGAATCATAGAATAGTTTGCCTTGGAAGGGACCTTAAAGCCCATCCAGTTCCAATCCACCTGCCATGGACAGGGACACCTCCCACTAGATCAGGTGCCCTATTCAACCTGGCCTTCAAACCTCCAGGGATGGGGCAGCCGCAGCTTCTCTGGGAAACCTGTTCCAGTGCCTCATCACCCTCATGGTGAAGAAATTCCTCCTTATGTCTAGCCTCTCTCCAGTTTATCCCCATTGCCCCTAGTTCTATCACCACAAGCCTTTGTAAACAGTCCCTCCCCAGCTTTCTTGTAGCCCCTTCAGGTATTAGAGGGTCACTCTAAGGTCTCCTTGGAGCCTTCGCTTCTCTAGGCTGAACAACCTCAACTCTCTCAGCCTGTCCTTGTATGGGAGGTTCTCCAGCCCTCGGATCATCCTCGTAGCTTCCTCTGGCCCTGTTCCAACACCTCCATATCCTTCTTAGCTTGAGGAATAACTTGGTTAAATAAAAAATCTACTTGAAAAATACAAGCAAGCTGTCAGGCACAGTCCCCCTTCAGTTTCAAAAACATCCCGACCAAACACTGTAATCTTCAAGTTAAATACAGGCTAGAGTAAAAAAAAAAGCATTTGGAATGTAATTTTGCTAATGTGTTAGACAACATAACAGAAAATAAGTTTTAACTTGTATGAAATGGGGATGTGGGCAAGGTGAAAGGTGACAGGTCATAAACACACAAGGACCAGAAAATGGTATCAGTTAGCTGTCATTTGTGGAGTAGGAAGAATTTAGCCCAAGTTGGAATATGAGAGAAACTCCCTGCCCTTACTGAGAATGAATCATAACTGTCAGTAAAATTATGAAATGCAGTTCCTAGCCTTGCCTTCCTGAATCTGTGCTTCAGGTCTCCTCCTAGAATCAGGCCTAAGAAGTTAGAGAAAGAGGGACTGATTAGTGAAGAATCATCTCCTTCGTATTGGGGGTGCTGATTGATGAGAACTTTGACATGCTCTTATTGACGTACTCTCATCATTTTCTTGACCAGTGACTCCCAACTGTTTTTCACTTTTCTTTCAAAATTCTCTCTTTGCCTTGTTGTGTTAGCACTCTGACTTTCTCCTTCACCTGTTCTGAAGTCTGCTTCTTTCCCATGGTTTGCTAAGTTTCCTTAGGAATCTTTTGTTCTGCCCCTACTTATTTTCCTCCGTATTTCTTCAAAATGTGCTAAGAAAAAGTGGTTGATCACTTTATTCATTGAGGCTGCACCTTGAATCTGTATTCAGTTTTGGGCGCCTCACTGCAAGAAAGACTTTGCTGTGCTGGAGTAAGACAAAGCTGACGAAGAGTCTGGAGAACAAGCCTTATGAGATACAGCTGAGGGAACTGAGGTTGTTTAGCCTGGAGAAAAGGAGGGGCACCTTCACACTGTCTACAGCTGCCTAAAAGAAGGTCAAAGTGAGGTTGGTGTTGGTCTCTTCTCTCAAGTGACAGGTGATAGGATGGGATCACAGAATCACAGAATAACCAGGTTGGAAGAGACCCACCGGATTGTTGAGTCCAACCATTCCCACCAATACCTAAACCATGCCCCAAGTTGCACCAAGGGAGGTTCAGAGTAGACATCAGGAAAAAATTCTTGACTGAAAAGGTTCCCAGGCACTGGCAGAGGCTGCCCAGGGAGGTGGCTGAGTCCCCATCCCTGGAGGCATTTAGAAGACAGGTATCTGAGGAGCTCGGGGATCTGGTTTAGGAGTGGACAGGTGTGGTTGGACTCTGTGATCTCAAACCAAACAATTCTACGATTCTATGATTCTTCAGTTTAAATCCGATCCTCTTTTGCACTTCTAATCCTATACCAACAAGCACTCTATTTTTTGTGCCTTCAACTTTCTTTCAGGACACCAGAACTCCACCTTGATTTCTCCTATCACATCCACTCTGTCACTGAAGTCTATGAACTCTTTAGTAACTGCACATCAAATGACTATTTTGTCCATCCATCTGTCAAAACACATATTGAACTTTTCTCATTACTAGCTTTGGCTCTTAAACCCTCCATCTTCTCGTTCACATCACCTTAAATCTAGACTTCTTCCATAAGAAAAATTGAATTATTCATATTGCAAACTGTAATTAAATTATCAGTACGTATTATAATAACCATTTGGATCTCAGTAGCTCTTAGACGACAAAAGCCTAGATACAAATTCTTAATAAAATCATATTCTTCTACTCTGATTGTATTTTCTCTTCATAATCCATTTTTCCTTTTCACAAACCCTCTACATCACATTGGAGTTTTTTCCCCCTATCTGTCTCATGTCTCTGTCAAATCTACATTTTCCTCATTTCTGTCTTTCTCCCCCCATTCTTCAAAATGCTTGTTTCTGCCCTTAATTTCTGCTAGAAGTCTCTAAAGAATTCCTTTTCACTAGGGCAATATTATAACACTCTGACAGAAAAAAAAGAGGATGAAAAGTACATTTTGAAAACTTAAAGCCTTGATCACCAGGAATACCCATGTCAAAATTAACATTCCCAAATGTAAGAAGGCTATGGAACTGTTGGAATGGGTCTGGAGAAGGCCATGAAGATGATAAGAAGTCTGGAAAACCTCTGCTATGAGGAAAGGCTGAGAGAGTTGAGGTTGTTCAGCCTGGAGAAGGCTCCTGGGAGACCTCAGAGCAGCCTTCCAGTACCTGAAAAGGCCTCCAAGAAAGCTGGAGAGGGACTTTTTAGAAGGGCATGGAGTGATAGGACAAGGGAGGGATGGCTTTGAATTGGAAAGGGAAAGATACAAATTAGACATTAAGAAGGAATTCTTCATGGAAGCTGTGGCTGCCCCATCCCTAGAGGTGTTCAAGGCCAGGTTGGATGGGACCTTGGGCTGCCCAGTCAAGTGGAAGGCCTCCCTGCCCATGTCATGGGGGTTGGAACTGGAAGATCCTTAAGGTCCCTTCCAACCCAAACTATTCTGTAATTCTCTGATTCTATGATTCATTGTAGAGTCACAACGCTGGCTAGTGGACACACAAAGCATTAATACTTTTCTCCTGTCACGCACTCTAGGGAAAACATAAATGGAGTGATCGTGGTATCACTTATGCTATGAACTTCATTAGCAGAAGCCTACTGAAATTTTTAAGTGAATGAAGGAGTACAAAATATCAATACAAATTCATTTTTACAAACAGATAAAAGCTATTTATAGATTTTACGTTATATGTCAGGTCTATGGAGAGCAGAGCTCTAGACAGATGTATGTATAGAAGAAACTGCTATAACCCATTTAATGATGCTAGTTTGGCTGGAGATCTGTGTTGCTCAGCCTTTGAACTTAATCTGATACCCTCTAAAAGTGACAGAGAACTAGCTTGTCTCTCTGCCCTCTGTATTGTTCTGGTGTTCAGCAAAAGCAATAATGCTAAAAAATGTTGGAATTTCATATGCCAGATATCAAAACAGCGTTTGAGGCTGCCGCCCATCTTCATGCTACTCTTTTGTCTAATCACAAAACGTTTCCTGCTTGCCTAGAGGGAAAAAAAGGTTAAAATGTTCATCCACTAAAGCACTCACTTTTCAATACTTTCTGGACTACAAAGTGCTCTCATCTCAGTCTAAAATTTTCATGTCATTCAGACTCCTGTAAAAGTAAACCATCTGTGAATTACAGTCATAGTTATTTTAATTAGGAAAGCTTTAGGGTTTTAAATGTTATTTTTCAAAATGACACTTTTTTTTAAAGATTAAGTAGAATTGTCATTGATGACTACCAAAGCTTCAATTACTGCTATAGGCCTCCCTTTTTCTTTTTTTTTTTTCCTGGGTGGAAGAAGAAAGAATGGGAGGGAGCTGTTCTTTCTCTCTTTCTCCTTCTTTTTATTTTTTTATCTTACAGAAAGGGTGTAGGATGTAGAAGTACAGACATTCAAAACTATGGAATGGATGCAGAGATGGTGTGTAGGTGGCATGGAGGCAGTATTAGCTCATACTTAATAGGTGTCAAGGGAATCTGTAAAGCTGTTCTTTAGTTTAAAAAAGGCAATTTGTGGGAGTGCTGTGTGTTTCTGGCAGTACTTTCAAAATAGCTACCTACAAAAGGCAAAGAACTATAATCTAATGATATTTTACACAATGACACACATTTTCACAGTGCATTAATGAAATGTAGGGGAAAAAAGCCTTAAACCTATTGTAAAATACGTCTTTTTTTTCAGTGTATACGTCTGCAAGAATATAACAGCAAACACATTTACAATGTACTGATTTCTTACAAGGACTGAAATGTTATTTTCAAAGCCTTACTCTTTCTCTCCTTTATTTTTTAGATTTTCTTCACATATTTTGAGTTGTCCTTTTTCTTTGGCAAACCGGTGAGCTTTCACTGTGGTAGATACTGAATAAACCTACAGTTCAGCACAGCTTATATTCAGCCTTAATATAAGGTATGTGAGCAGTCCAGTATTCATATAAAGCGTTCATGGAAGTGCTTGTCAAGAGTTAGAATGAGAAAGGGAAGGAAAATTGTCCTTCCTTTTTCAAAAACTATCCAAGACTCACATTTTTTGCACTTGTGAATAGACAAAGAGGACTACTCGATAGGAAAGGAGGAGATCAAGAAATATAAGATGCATATAAGAAATCTCAGTAGAGGAAACCCTACCCCAGTTTGATCTCATGGTATCTCTGTACTTACTGGACCTATCACTCTAGACTTTCAAGTTTTGATAAAGAGGGGTTACGACAGAAGGAGCAACACAAAAGCATCTCTCTGTGTGAATTGAGAAATAGAGACAAGAGTAAACAGGGACAGCAATGGCAGAGAAAGTAAACTGAAGTGGAAAACTAAATCCAGACAAATAAGGGATGAACACTGGGGGCAAAATATGAAGCAAAGTATCTAGAAATAGAAAAAGAGAAGAAAGAAAGAGAAAAGTGTGAAGACAGATACAAGGGGTGGGTTGGGTAGAGGCATTGAAAGACATACAGATATGAGAGGTCTGGATGCAAAAGATATTAGAAGAAAAAATAAAGAGCTTGAAAGACCAGTAATCATTATCAAACTCTGCAAGGTGGATGGAGAGTGGAAGGAATATACTGTAGGGGGTGAAAAAGAGGATAGACTTAGCAACCAAAAACAGAGATTTGTGTTGACTGATTGAGCTTTTGAGTGTTCTGAGAAGTGAATCATCCACCCAGTGCTCTGGTCAAGGGGATAGGATGGATTTGTATTGTGTGGCACAAAATAGCTGCTTGCGGTTGGTTTGCCCCAGCCACCCTTTTGGTAGTACTGGTAGGGTTCAAACTCACTCTATGGGGATTTCTGCTACTAGCATATTATTATCCAAATTATAATATGATGAAATAATGGAAGAAAGAGGTAATGGAACAACGAAATTTTGCTGACATAATTTAAAGTATGAGGGAAATAGAGCCTGATCTAGCGAGAGGTGTGTCCACCCATGGCAGGGGGGTTGGAACTGGATCGTCTTTAAGGTCCCTTCCAACCCAAACTGTTCTATGATTCTATGGTCAATGACATCTCTGTCTCTCTCCAGGCTGAACAACCTCAACTCTTTCAGCCTGTCTTCCTAGCAGAGGTGCTCCAGCCCTCTACTCACCTTCATGGCCTCCTCTGGACCTGTTCCAACAGCTCTACATCCTTCTTATGTTGGGGAGTCCAGAACTGGACGCAGGACCACATGTGGAAATCCCCTCCCTCAACCTGCTGGCCACACTTCTTTTGATGCAGCCCAGAATACAGTTGGCTGCCCAGGCTGCAAACACACTTTGGTGGCTCATGTCACCTTTCCTATTAGCCAGCACCTCAAGTCCTTCTCCACAAGGCTGCTCACCATTGTGTTGTCCCCCAGCCTGTATTGAAACAGTGGATCATTCTGGTTTACATGGGGCAGCCAGTACTTCCACTCAATTTATCTCTAAAGTTAATGCATATAACTTCTAACATTAATAGTAAAAGTCTCACAGCCTTCTCCAGGAGTTAAACAAGTCTATTACTTTCACTGTATCTGGAGTAGGAATGGTTTTATTTGATTTAGAAAGCTGTTCTTCTCTTATATCCGGCGTACTTAACAGTCACAGCAAGTAGCTAAGCTTGTCATTATCAACTATGTATTTAATCTGAAGTACACCTTATCTAGGTTGTGTGCAGAGTCGGGATGCAAAAACTGATTTTCAATAGAAGTTCAGCACTTCTATAATTCCCATAGTTACGCTAAGCTTGTGCCTGAGACTGCAGGGTATGCCAGCTATTTTGTTGTCATAGTGGAGTTATCTCCAGCTCAGCTTACCCAAGTAACAGCAACATTTCATAAACCTATCAACATTGGCCTAATAAATACTTTCTCCTAACACAGAAGCTGCTGAATCAAGTACCAGACTTTGGCTTGCTGATAGTGTTTGCTCTTATGCTCCATTAACCTGTAGAAAATACACCAAAATTGGATTCATTTATTGGATCTTCTGCAGTGGTTCTCTATTTTTAAACAGGCTGCAGTATTTCCAAGCGGAGAAAGCACTTTTTCTCGGAGTAGACTCTGGGATTTGTTGTTTTTTTGGCTAATAAAACACTCTACAAACAGAACTTGCATGAGAAGAATTAATTGCCAAGCTGGAAATAAAATACAAAGAAACCATTTGCTTTACTCAAGTTTTAGGCTCTTACTTCCAAACACTGATTTACTTTCCTCTGCTTCAAGTTAATATCACCTGGAAAAAAATTGGAAGGCGAGGTACATTATCAGAAGGAAGTTAAAGTATTATCAAGATTCACTCAGACATGAAGTCATAGAATCATTGAATAGTTTGGGTTGGAAAGGATCTTAAAGATCAGCCAGTTCCAACCCCCCTGCCATGGGCAGGGACACCTCCTACTGGATCAGGCTGCCCAAGATCCCATCCAACCTGACCTTCAACATCTCCAAGAATGGGGCAGCCACAACCCCTCTGGGCTACCTGTGCCACTGTCTCACCACTCTCATAAAGAAATTACTCCTTATGTCTAGTCTAAATCTGCCCCTCCCCGGTTTATACCCACTGCCCCTAGTCCTATCACTCCAAGCCTTTGTAAACAGTCCCTCCCCAGCTTTCTTGTAGGCCCCTTTAGGTATTGTGAAGTCATGATATATATGTGTGTATATATATATATTCATATATTGGAAGTCCATTTATCTCTTTTTTCCCCTCTCATGGAGAGTTTGTTGGCAACCTCATCATCTGATGATGGCATATGAGCAGGAGGCTAATTTCAGACATGTGTTGTTTTCTTCCAGAATTCATCATCCTTGATGAGCACAGTTGAGCTATCTATTATTTTGGTCAATTTATCTCCCTGAATCTACAACATCTCTTCAAGGAAGTGCAGGTCACAGTGTTGGAGAAGACTTTTTTTTTTGACTTATTCGTGAATCCCTACATCAAATAGATTTTCAGTTCCAGCAGTGACTCATTTGAAGTAGTTACTGCTAGCAACAGTGACTGAATAAACTGGTTATATGTATAAGCTCCTACTTGTTGGATGATTTTTAGTGATGGAGTACAGACGACTCCTTTTCTCTGCCTTGGAAAGTTGACGTCATTCTGGGTTCCTAATTCCTTTTTTCCTTCCCCCCCCTTCTCCTTTTTATTTTTTTTCCTTTTTTTCAGAATCCTCTGCTGTAAAAGCATAGAGGAGGGCACCCTTGACAACTGCAGATTGTATAAGCTTCCTCATTTAGATTGTTATTTAAAGTTCAACCTTCATGATTAGTCAAATGAATCAGAAAGATAATTGAGAGAAAGAGATTATGTGACACAGACATTAGTCACTACAGCTGATAGTTGGGTATATAGATTTGTATCACCTATACAAAACTTGTTGGTGTCAAGCTTGTGTTCACCGGGAATTTGTCTGTAAGAAATTGCCTGGACTTATGAACTTTTTCCTAATTTTTTTCTTCCACGATTATCATATTTCTATCTGTTTGTTAAAGAATCATAGCATAGTTTGAGTTGGAAGGGATCAAAGATCATCCAGTTCCAACCCCCCTGCCATGGACAGGGACATCTCCCACTAGATCAGGCTGCCCAAAGCCTCATACATGTGTGTATATATATAAATAATACATATATATATATTATACCTCTCAGTGGCTTGAAAAAGGTGTAAAGAGAAGGCCATTCATTTTCTCTTGTTCCTTTCAGCTTAGTCTTTTGGCATGTGCTTCTTAGTCACTGAGTGACAATGGTAAAACTCTTCCCCCCAAACACGCCTATTCCATTTGATTCATCGACATCTCTGAAGAGGAAGGACAATGCCCTAGGTACTGCTGCTGATTTATACACCTGATTTCTCCTGGATTTAATGAAATTCTTGAGTCAGAACCTCTAAAATCTGTTTGAGATCACGAGCTTCAGTCCTCTGTACAATGAAGAGATTCTGTTTTGATATTTCCTTAAAGACCATCCAGTTCCAATCATCCTGCCATGGGCAAGAATACTAGATCTTCCACTGGGCTGGAGGCTGGTTTTCCACTGGACTGGAGACTGATGTTGTGCCCATCTACAAAAAGGGTTGCAGGGAGGATCCAGGGAACTGCAGGCCTGTCAGTCTGACCTCAGTGCCAGGGAAAGTCATGGAACACGTGATTGTGAGTGCTATCATGGAGCACATGCAAGAGAACCGGGTGATCAGCCCCAGTCAACACAGGTTCACAAAAGGCAGGTCTTGCCAAAGTAACCTGATCGCCTTCTACGACAAAGTGACTCGGCTGCTGGACGAGGGAAAGGCTGTGGATGGATCTTCCTGGACCTCAGTAAAGCCTTTGACACAGTTTCTCCCAGCATTCTGCTATGGAAACTGTCACCCCTGGCCTGGACAGGCGCACACTGTCCTGGGTGGAAAACTGGTTGGATGGCCGGGCCTAGAGAGTGGTGGGAAATGGAGTTAACTCCAGCTGGAGGCCAGTGACAAGTGGGGTTCCCCAGGGCTCAGTGCTGGGTCCAGCCCTGTTCAAAGTCTTTATCAACGACCTGGATGAAGGCATCGAGTGCTCCCTTAGCAAGTTTGCAGATGACACCAAGCTGGGTGGAAGTGTGGACCTGCTGGAGGTTCAGGAGGCTCCAAAGGGATCTGAACAGGCTGGACTGCTGGGCTGAGACCAAGAGCATGAGGTTTAACAAGGCCAAATGCTGGGTCCTGCACTTGGGGCACAACAACCCTGTGCAGTACTACAGACTAGGGGAAGCCTGTCTAGAAAGCTGCCTGGAGGAGAAGGACCTGGGGGTGTTGGTTGGCAGCAACTTAATATGAGCCAGCAGTGGCCCAGGAGGCCAAGAAGGCCAATGGCATCTTGGCTTGTATCAGAAACAGCATGACCAGCAGGTCCAGGGAGGTTATTCTCACTCTGGACTCGGCACTAGTGAGACTGCTCCTCGAATCCTGTGTTTAGTTCTGGGCTCCTCACCACAAGAAGCATGTTGAGGCTCTGGAGCGAGTCCAGAGAAGAGCAACGAAGCTGGTGAAGGGGCTGGAGAACAGGCCTTACGAGAAGCAGCTGAGAGAACTGGGGGTATTTAGCCTGGAGAAGGGGAGGCTGAGAGGAGACTTCATTGCTCTCTATGACTACCTGAAAGGAGGTTGTAGAGAGGAGGGAGCTGGGCTCTTCTCCCAAGTGACAGGGGACAGGACGAGAGGGAATGGCCTCAAGCTCCACCAGGGGAGATTTAGGCTGGACATTAGGAAAAAAATTTTCCCAGGAAGAGTCATTGGGCACTGGCAGAGGATGCCCAGGGAGGTGGTTGATTCACCTTCCTTGGAGGTGTTTAAGGCACGGGTGGACGAGGTGCTATAGTGCATGGTTTAGTGTTTGATAGGAAGGTTGGACTCAATGATCCGGTGGGTCTCTTCCAACCTGGTTATTCTATGATTCTATTATCAGGTTGCCCAAGACCCCATCCAACCTGGCCTTCAATATCTCCAGGGATGGTGCAGCCACCACTTCCCTGGGCAACCTGTGCCAGTGTCTCACTACTCTCATGGTGAAGAAATTCCTCCTTAAGTCCAGTATAAATCTTGCCCTCTCCAGTTTATATTCATGGCCCCTTGTCCTATCACTACAAGCCTTTGTGAACAGTCTCTCCTCAGCTTTCTTGGAGGCCCTGTTCAGTTGTTGGAAGGTCACTCTAAGGTGTCCTCAGAATCTTCTCTTGTCCAGGCTAAACAATCTCAATTCTCTCAACCTCTCCTCCTATGGGAGGTGCTCCAGCCCTGTGATCATTTTGTAGCTTCCACTGGACCCGTTCCTACAGCTCCATATCCTTCTTCTGTTGAGGACTGAAGAACTGGACACAATACTCCAGATGAGGCCTCATAAGAGAGGAACAGAGGGTCAGAATTGCCTCCCTCGCTCTTCTGGCCATGCTTCTTTTGATGCAGCCCAGGATACGGTTGGCCGCATTGGGTTGCAAGTACCCATTGCTGGCTAATGTTTATTTTCTCATCAATCAGCACCTCAAGTCCTTCTCTGCAGGGCAGCTCTCAATCACGTCATCCCCTATCCTGTATTTAGTATAGCATTTTTTTACAGTATAGGATTTTTATAATAGTTTTTCAGTATTTTGCACTATTTTTTACAGTATAGCACGTAGTGTACGATTTTACATGAAGAATGTGCAGGATTTTTTTGTAATTAACAAACCGTTTAACCACTAAAATATGTACACCAAATACCTTTAAAATCCTGGCTGCAAATTTGTACAGTATACCTGCTTAATTGAAATCTTTTCCTCCTAACAAGAATATACTGATTTTTTTGACATAACGATCACAGCCACTCACATGCTAGAAACCTCAGAAAATCAGTTTGATTCTATCCCAAAGTATACATATTAAATGTCAAATGAATACACTGCTGCAATGGATCTGGTGGCTTGCCACAATGGAAATGACTCAGCCAGCTTGTTGAAAGAATGATATTTTAATTGCTTTGTAGATCACAAACCTGCCAGCCTTGTAATTTACACAGCTGAAGAACAAGACGACATCTCTCCTTGGCAGACAACTTCTTCTTCTCTCCTGCTGCTGTATCGGCCAAATCTTTATACCTAAAAAATCAGCAGAAGTAGAGTTACTTTAATGTTGAGCTGGTTGACATCTTCGTAGACCTTTTCAATATGCCTTTGAGTCTCAAATCTTTGATACCTGAAAGGTTTGATTAGGATTCTGCTAAGGGTGAAGAAAACAAGATGGCAAGTCAATTTAAACCTTTTATATTATTAGACATGATCTTGATTAATAAGAGTGTGGGACAAGGGATGCCTAAACCCCAGATTTTCTTCCTGTCCATTCTTTGGATGCCTCAATGAAAATCAATGCAGAAGGAATGCGAAGCCTCCCCAACTGAATTATGATGGCACCAAAAGGAGGGAAATACCTTCTTCAGTGTCATAAAACACATGCCTATTAAGGTGTAATTCATATCACAGTGACATTAATAAACCGGTTTTCTTCCTTTTTTCTTAGTTTTGAACAAAACACGTTATAGCAAGATGACATAGAATCATAGAGTAGTTTGAGTTGGAAGGAATCTTAAATATCAGCCAGTTCCAAACCCCCTGCCATGGGTAGGGACACCTCCTACTAGATCAGGCTGTCCAAGCCCCATCCAACCTGGCCTTCAAAACTTCCAGGGAAGGGGCAGCCACAGGTTCCCTGGGCAACCTGCGCCAGTGCCTCATCACCCTCATTGTGAAGAAATTCCTCCTTATGTCTAGCCTAAATCTGCCCTTCTCCAGCTTATACTCATTGCCCCTCATCCTATCACCACAAGACTTCATGAACAGTCTCTCTAGCTTTCTTGTAGCCCCTTCAGGTACTGGAAAGTTGCTCTAAGTTCTCCTCACAGCCTTCTCTTGCCCAGGCTGAACAACCCCAACTGTCTCAGCCTGTCCTCATATGGGAGGTGTTCCAACCCTCTGATCGTCCTCATAGCCTTCCTCTGGACCCGTTCCAACAGCTCCATCTCCATCTTATGTTGAGGATTCCAGAACTGGACATGAGACTCCAGATGAGGTCTCACAAGAGAGGAATAGAGGGGCAGAATTACCGCCCTCACCCACTGGCCACGCTTCTTTTGATGCAGCCCAGGATACGGTTGACCTTCTGTGCTGTGAGCACATACTGCCGGCTCATATAGAGCTTCTCATCAATCAGCAACCCCAAACCCTTCTCCTCAGGACTGCTCTCAATCACATCATCTCCCATCCTGTATTGAACCCGAGGACTGCCCGACCCAGGTGTAGGACCTTGCACTTGGCCTTGTTGAGCCTCATGAGGTTCAACGAGACCCACTTCTCATGCTTGTCCAGATTTTAAGGAACTTGTATCATTTTATATTACTGCAAAGAAGATGAAGAGGGGACTTGATTACAGCATTGAGTAACTTCAGAGGCAGAAAATGCTAGATATTAAAGGGTTCTTTGATATTAAAGGGCTATGATGCACTGGATGAAAAACTAATATGAGAAACTTAAGTCATAGGAAGTTAAATACAGTATAAAACTCAAATTTTAACTGTAGACCTATTACAATATATTACTAAAGAAACTGATTCATTTTATACATCTTGATGCTTCATGTTATTACTATATTTACTTCGAGGCATTGCTCTGCCTAGATCTGACTGCATGGAATGAGCTGGAATGCTGTTTCAGTATAAAAATGGATTTTTTTAAAAAGGAATTTTTTTGCAAACATGTCACCTTTGATTCAGCTCCTAGCGAAACCGAGGTTAATTTTGAAGTTTTCCTGCTAAATACATTCCCAGCATTTTATTTATTTGTTTTTCTTAACTGTTGAATTTACCTATAGCTCTGGTGAAACCCAAGATTATGCTGTCCTAGGAGCACTCAACAGACCACGACAGGCAAAGCTACAGGACTGAAATGACAGGGCTGCATCAAAAGAAGTGTGACCAGCAGGGTGAGGGAGGAGATTCTGCCCCTCTATTCCTCTCTTGTGAGACCTCATCTGGAGAATTGTGTCTAGATCTGGAATCCTCAAGATAAGAAGGGTATGGAGCTGTTGGAATGGGTCCAGAGGAGGGCTACAAGGATGATTCGAGGGCTGAGGGAGTTGGGGTTGTTCCACCTGGAGAAGAAAAGGCTCCAAGGAGACCTTAGGGCAACCTTCTAATACCTGAAAGGAGCCTACAAGAAAGCTGAGGAGGGACTATTTACAAAGGCTTGTAGTGATAGTACTAAGGTCAATGGGTATAAACTGGAGAGGGGTAGATTTAGAGCAGATATAAGGAGGAATTTGACTCCAAGAACGTCAATGATCCTAGGAGCTGTAGCAACTCTGGAGCAACATCTGCAGGCAACCTGCTCTAAAGCCAGATTTCCCCCAACAAGCTGCACAGACCCTTGGGTATCTCAGTACCTGCTGTCTGGAGATGTTCTCTGGTCTGGTAGCATTCCTGCTGAGGACTCAACTAGTAAATGACATATGAGAGGACTTATTTCTCTGGCATAGAAACCATCTGGCAAAAAACCAGTCTATTTATTAAGTATTCTGCTATGTTCTATTAAACTTTGTCACTTTCAACAGAGTGTAGTCACATCTGCACTGCCTTCTGGAAGTGGTCACTAGCCTGTCTTAATTTCCAAGTTGTGCTCAGGAATTGTTTGGAGGAAAGCTGGTTGTAAGGGGTCAGAACTTCACCAGAGATCCTTTTAATAAATCTAATTAACCCAATGAGCACTACAAAACTGTGCATCTTACTTTCCCAGAAGGTTAACCAGCTGCATGGTCACAAGGACATTTGTTTTATGGAGTGCTATTAAGGTTGAAGCTACGTCATTTCTGTATTTGTATCAACTGGATTTTCTTAGAAATCGTGGAGAATCAGAGGTGTTAGAGGGACAACTGCTGGAAAGCTTAGTAACTGCTGACTGAAACAAAGATGATTCAGCACTGACTCACGATGCGTGAAGAAGTGACTACGAAAATGGTCAGCCTGAAACTCGCTCACAGCAGACACCCAAATAAATATATTTCATTCCTGAAGCAGAGACAAAATAAAGTGTAAAAAGGTTGAAATTCAAAGTTTGTATCAGCAAATGACCGGACTGCAAGAAGGCAAAACCAAACATTCCTTACAGTTTGCATTATATTGCAAGGCAGATAAAAATGATCCACTGCTTTCCCCCTGCTTTGAAAGTCTCTAAAATTCCACCACGTTATCCTGGAAGTCTAATCGGTGTTCAGAATTCCCTTCTAGCCACTAAAGGAAGTTCTATTTTAGTAAAAGAGGACAGGCTAATGGTTGTGGTAGCAGAGAGAGCTAAATATGGAGACCTATTCTGCTACAGACTTCCTCTGTGAACACAGCAAATCATTTGGAAGATGACCCAGTTCATTTGGAAGAGGCCCAGTTCATTTGGAAGTGACCCAATTCTGGCATTTCCCTATGTTAGACACGGAAAAGCTACGCTCTTCGCCTTAGTTAGTCACATTGTTCTCAAGACATTGTGTGAAGTTAAGCATTTCCATAGAGTGACTTGTTCTAGGCATCCTAGATATTGTTAAAATGAGTGGAGATTGCCCTCTGGAGGTGCCTTTCCCTACTGACCACAGATTGACTTAAACTGAAGACCAGGCTGGGCAGCTGAAAGCAGTCTCACCTATAGGTCTACGTCGTGAATGACTTACTGATCTGCAGAGTAACTGATGGAGGGTCTAATAGAATATCCTTATTTCCCCTTCTATCTTGTTCAAACACACTATTTATCTAAACACCTACCTAAAAGTAGGATGAAAAAAGCACCTTTAGGCCTGGTGTTATCATTTGCTACCTGAGATCAACCATTTTTGTGTTCAGTTCATGCTGTAAAAATATAGAATCATAGAATAGTTTGGGTTGGAAGGGACCTTAAAGATTATTCAGTTCCAACCCCACTGCTAAGGGCAGGGACACCTCCCACTAGAGCAGAATGCCCAAGGCCCCATCCAATCTGGTCTTCAACACCTCTAGGGATGGGGCAGCCACAGCTTCCCTGGGCAACCTGTGCCAGTGTCTCACCACCCTCATGGTGAAGAAATTCTTCCTTATGTCAAGCCTAAATATGCCCCTCTCCAGTTTATACTCATCCCCTCGTCTTGTCACAACAAGCCTTTGTGAACAGTACCTCCTCAGCTTTCCTGATTTAATTCTCAGACCAGATTTGCAAACACAGAATCACAGAATCATTCAGGTATGAAAAGACCTTTAAGATTATCGAGTCCAACCATAAACCTAACACTGCCAACTCCACTACTAAACCATGTCCCTGAGCACCGTGTCTATATGTATCTTAGATCCTTTGAGGGTAGATACTTAGATACTTCCCTGGGTAGCCTGTTCCAGTACTTAACAACACTTTCCATGAATAAATATTTCCTAATATCCAGTCTAAATCTAGCCTGTCATGACCTAAACCTGTTTGGTTTTGACTAGCATGTGTTACTTGGGAGACCAACATCCACCTCACTACAACCTCCTTTCAGGCAGTTGTAGACAGTGATAAGGTCTCCCCTCAGCTTTCTTTTCTCCAGGCTAATAAACCCCAGTTCCCTCAGGCATTCCTCATAAGTCTTGTTCTCCAGTGCCTTCACCATCTTCATTGCACTTCTCTGGACGGGCTCTACCACCTCAAGGTCTTTCTTGCAGTGAGGAGCCCAAAACTGAACACAATATCCAAGGTGCAGCTTAATATCAGTGTTAATAGTGGATTAGTAATGAAAAGGGGTAAATGAGAATAAGAAGACCGCATGTGTTGGTGGCAGCCCAAATTTGTCCTGGACAAAAGTGATGGTGTAACCACAAGTTTATTTGATTTTTTTGGTTTGGAACTGGATGATCTTTAACATCCCTCCCAACTCAAACTATTTTACAATTCCTTGATTCTGTATTCTGATTCACTCAGCCTTATAAGCTGTCCTGTAGGATAAAGAGTGCATGACCACTTTTTACAGCTTTAAAAGAAAAATGATCTGACCCATATATCTTACGTGAGCAGTGGCACATTACTGATGCTCACTGAGCAAGGTTTTTAAGGCCTCCTCCTACCCTTTGCTATTGTTTCTCTCCCCCTTGGTGTCTACTTACAGAGCCGACTGGCAATTTTGGATCATCATTGTGAAGGGCACATGCTATTTCAAGCACTGTACAACATGCCCAAGCGCCCCAGCTGGTGGCCTGGATAGAGTCTTCAAGGAGATGAGAGAATGGAGAAAGTCTCTCACGTGGCCAGACACCTCTGCTAGGAGGACAGGCTGAGAGAGTTGGGCTTGTTCAGCCTGGAGAAGAGAAGGTTCTGGGGAGACCTTACAGCAACCTTCCAGTACCTGAGGGGATCAAACCCCTTTCCATCATCTTCCAACAGTCCTGGATGACTGGGGAGGTTCCACTGGACTGGAGGCTGATGTTTTGCCCATCTATAAGAAGGGGCACAAGGAGGATCCGGGGAACTACAGGCCTGTCAGTCTGACCTCGGTACCGGGGAAAGTCATGGAGAGGGTGATCGTGAGTGCTATCAAGAAGCACTTGCAAGAGAACCGGGTGATCAAGCCCAGTCAACACGGATTCATGAAAGGCAGGTCTTGCCAGAGTAATCTGATCACCTTCTATGACCGAGTGACTAGACTCTTGGATGAGGGAAAGGCTGTGGATGTATCTTCCTGGACTTTAGTAAAGCTTTTGATACAGTTTCTCATAGCATTCTGCTACGGAAACTGTCGGCCTCTGGCCTGGATGGGTGCACACTCTCCTGGGTGAAAAACTGGTTGAATGACCGGGCCCAGAGGGTGATGGTAAATGGAGTTAAATCCAGCTGGAGGCCAGTGACAAGTGGGGTTCCCCAGGGCTCAGTCCTGGGTCCAGTCCTGTTTAATGTCTTTATCAACGACCTGGATGAAGGCATTGAGTCCTCCCTTAGCAAGTTTGCAGATGACACCAAGCTGGGTGGAAGTGTGGATCTGCTGGAGGGTAAGGAGGCTCTGCAAAGGGATCTGAACAGGCTGGACTGCTGGGCTGACACCAGCGGCAGGAGGTTTAACAAGGCCAAATGCCGGGTCCTGCACTTGGGTCAAAACAACCCTAAGCAGAGGTACAAACTAGGAGAAACCTGGCTGGAAAGGTGCCAGGAGGAGAAGGACCTGGGGGTGTTGGTTGACAGCCGACTGAACATGATCCAGCAGTGGCCCAGGTGGCCAAGAAGGCCAATGACATCTTGGCTTGTATCAGAAACGGTGTGACCAGCAGGTCCAGGGAGGTTATTCTCTCTCTGTACTCGGCACTGGTGAGACCGCACCTTGAATCCTGTGTTCAGTTCTGGGCCCCTCACCACAAGAAGGATGTTGAGGCTCTGAAGCGAGTCCAGAGAAGAGCAACGAAGCTGGTGAAGGGGCTGGAGAACAGGCCTGATGAGGAACAGCTGAGAGAGCTGGGGGTGTTTAGCCAGGAGAAGAGGAGGCTGAGGGGAGACCTTATTACTCTCTACAACTACCTGAAGGGAGATTGTGGAGAGGAGGGAGCTGGCCTCTTCTCCCAAGTGACAGGGGACAGGACGAGAGGGAATGGCCTCAAGCTCTGCCAGGGGAGATTTAGGCTTGAGATAAGGAAAAAGTTCTTCATGGAAAGGGTGGTTAGGCATTGGAACAGTCTGCCCAGGGAAGTGGTTGACTCACCTTCCCTGGAGGTGTTTAAGTTGAGGGTGGATGAGGTACTTAGAGGCATGGTTTAGGGATTGGTGGGAATGGTTGGACTCGATGATCCAGTGGGTCTCTTCCAACCTGGTTATTCTGTGATTCTGTGATTCAAGAAAGCTGGGGAGGGACTCTTTACAAGGGCATGGCGTGACAGGACGAAGGGGGATGGTTTTAAATTGGAAGGGGGAAGATTTAGACTAGAAATTAGGAAGAAATTCTTGATGATGAGAGTGGGGAGGCCCTGGCATGGGTTGCCCAGGGAAGTTGTGGCTGCCCCATCCCTGGAGGTGTTCAAGGCCAGGTTGGATGGGGCCTCGAGTAGCCTGGTCTAGTGGGACATGTCCCTGCCCATCACAGCAGGAGTTGGAACTGGATGGTCCTCAAGGTCCCTTCCAATCCAAATTATTCTATGATTCTGTGATTCTATGATTCTATGATTCTATGATTCTATGATTCTATGCATTATAAAGCAAAATGACATATTTTTACTTTATCACATTCTTTCTAGGGAGAATTGAAGTTGTTTTACCATGTAGACAGTGCAATTTAGTGTCTTCTTAAATTTAACCTTTTCATTCTCTCAAGATCAGCAGAAGAAATTATTTTTTTCCAATTTACTGTATCATAGGAAATATTAATAGAAATATCAAATTTATGGTGCAGGTTACATAGATAAATATGAGTTACTTGCAAACAGCAGGGCTTACTTCCAGGGAAATGTAATCTGGAAAGGCTGTGAAAATTTCCCTCACCAGAGAATTCTTCCCCCACCGCTGCAGTCCTAGTTCACTTTGAAGTGAATGAACAAATACAATTAAATACTGGGTTTTTCTCACTGACAAGCCATACATTTTGCCCCATGTAAATAATGCAAAGTGTATTTTAAGGCTTCAGAGAGCATCCTGAGGAATCCAGTAGCATACTCAGTGCTCCGTTGTTTTTAAAAAAAAAAAAAAAAAGTCTTTAATCAGGTGAATTACTTTTCAGATTAACTTGGATGAATTCATTGTCTAGATTTTCTTAAGCATCAGTTGAATAAAATATTCAGGTGTCATATACTCTAATAATCGTGCTTAAAATAGGTCAGATGAATGGTGCACTGTAAGACTCTCATTTCTTTTCATTGAGAATAAAGATACTCCACGCTTTTGACTCCGGCATACCGGAAAAATACTAAAAAAGTGAATCTCCCTCCTAGCCACGCCAAGAAGCTGATTAAAAGCAATATTTCTTAGCCTAGCCAGTGTAAATCATACAAAACACAGACATGTAGAGAATTAAATTGAATTAACATCCCTCTACCACCATGTCAAGACTAATGTCGCGTAGAATAGGAAATGAATGCAAGACCTCTTGGATCACTGAGTTCAACCACTCCTATCTGCCACTAAACTATGTCCCTGAGCACCTCATCTACCCATCAACATTAGGAAAAAAATTCTTCACTGAAAGGGTTTTTAGGCAATGGCAGAGGCTGCCCAGGGAGGTTGTTGAGCACCCATCCCTGGAGGGATTTAAAAGATGAGTAAATGAGTGCTCAGGGTTACGGTTTAGTAGTGAACAGATACGGTTCTATTCGATGATCTCAAGTCTTTTCCAACCTAGTGATTCTTTGATTCTGTGATTCTATGAACTTGTCATTTTTACACATCTAAATGGTGAAAGAGGTTTTAGCTCGATAAGCCAGCACTCAGCGTGTACAGACTAGCCAGGATCCTTTTGTGTGCAGAAGCTGTTCTCTGACCTCTCTTTCTTTATTTTTGAATGATTCTTTTCATGGAATCATAGAATTTCTAGGTTGGAAAAGACCTTTGAGATCATCAAGTCCAACCCTACCTGTCCGCCACTAAATCATAGCCCTAAGCACTTGAACTATGCATCTTTTAAATAACTGCTCATTTGGGGCTTTTTCATTCTTCTCTTTCCCAGCTCTTTCTCTTGCCTCACTGTGAAATAAAGACCAACAATGGAGAAGACAGAGGTAGCTACTGACTGCAATCCAACATCTCAGTAAGAGGATGGCTTGTAACACCAGAACTCAAATCTCTCCTTAAAGCAAATAATTCTCTTCATGTCTTTGTCTTGTTATTTACAAAATAAATTTATATATGACTGTCATACAGCTGCTTTATAGGAACATTAAGTAATATAGCCTTAAGTTTTAAACAACCAAACACAGCTTATACAAGGGAAAATAATCAGTCCTTCTAGTGAACTACGTTGCAGTTTTATTTTCTTTTTCTTTTGTTTGTTACGATGCGTTCTGTTTGCCAAGATAAAATGACATCATTTAGTAAAATCTATTCAAGAGATAGTGAATAAAAGAAGGCAATAAATTTTAACTTGTATCCCATATTTCTGCTAGAAGAAATATAAAAACTGTCATCACAAAGGACTAAAACCGGGTTGTACTGTCTTGCCACATTCTTTTCCTTTCTTTTCTAAAGTTCCTCTTTTCTTCCCTTGACAATCAGTATTGGATCGATCTGTTATTATGTCTGTGAAATATATGAAAGAGATAGACTTTGCTTGAAAAACTTGTCACTACACGCTCATAACTCAGGATTTTCAATTTTGTTTGGATTTGGGGAGGGTGGAGAGAGTGAATTAGACATGGTTTGCATGTATTAAGTGAGAGTTGAAATAGCTAGAGGACTTATAGTGACCTTCCAGTACCTGAAGGGGGTTACAAGAAAGCTGGATCATCGAATCCAACCATTCCCATCAGGTCTTTTCAAACCTGAACGATTCTACGATTCTACAATTCTACGATTCTATGATTCTATGATTCTATTCTGTCTACTGAAGAGAGAAACCTATTTTTTTTAAGGCAAGAAAGAGGGTGTCTAGAAAATTTTCAAGTAATAAACCTTATAAAAGCAGGCAGCGGCAAAGAAAAAGGGGGAATTTTGATCAAGTTTATGCATATATAAAGAATACAGAGTCATTCCACTTCCCTGTGTTCAATTCTTTCTACTGACCTAATTATTTTTGAAATATGAGAAACATGGGAAATTCCAGATAATTAGAAAAGGGGAAATAGATTATTATAGTTTCCAAGAGAAGAAAAGAAAAGTGATTCTGCCAATCTCTGTACCATATGCATGAGATAAATATCTCTTTATATGGCATAAATATTAATAATCTGTGCAGGTATTGAAAATTTTGGAGAGGATAAATCTTTCGTTGTGGAGAAGAAAAAGATGCCTTTATAAGAGATTACAGCAGACAAATAGACTGCGTTTGGGGCTTCTTTAATATAACAGAGGAGGCCTACAAGGTTCACCATAGACCAGGGAAGTTGTGGCTGCTGCATCCCTGAAGATGTTCAAGGCCAGGTTGGATGGGGCCTGATCTAGTGGGAGGTGTCCCTGCCCTTAGCAGTGGGGTTGGAACTGAATGATCTTTAAGGTCCCTTCCAACCCAAACTATCCCATGATTCTATGAAACATGTTTTGTACTGAGGCTGCTTCATACAACCCTTCAAAAATAATTCAGATTGGTGTAGAGCTATCAAGTGTAATTTGCCTGAAAGATTTGAAGGAAAGAATAAGTATATGTGGCCATGAACCAAAATCCGTTCCACCTAATAGTGTTATTTTTTTAAAATATCCTAATTGATATCAAGCAACACGGGATTAAATGGCAAGATCTGCAGACCAATAAGCATTAAAAGAGAAAATTAAATTAGAGTAGATCTGGGAAAACTGCGAGCAGTTCTATTCTCTCTGGGTTGATCTGGCACACAGACATTTGCTGACAGAAAGAAATGTGTAAAGCAATAATAGGAAGAGTGACCTTGCAGTAAACTCACCACAAATCATAGTTTTCCCACAATGTTTTTATACATGACACTGTAAGCCAGAAACTTTTCAACTCATGAAACATTCCAGTTTTCTACTTCAACGAATTAAACATTCACTTGTAGACTTGTAGTCTTTTCAAACCAAGTGGTTCTATGATTCTATGATTTTAGACTGAATTCAACATAAAAAAAAAAAATTCTCAGATAAAGATGCTTCTTTTTTAAAGGTGACAGAGAAATAACCTGGAATTATATGATTTTTTTTTTCTTTCTTTCCTAAATTCTATGATTTTGCATTAGGTTTTGCCACCATTTATGTTCTCTAGACCTCTGAATTTCAGATTCTGGAGAGATGAAATAATGCACGTGTGTATGTATTAATCCCAGAGTATTTATTCATATATTTCATGTAATTAAGCAGGTACTTCCTTACTTCAGGCAACGTGGCAGCAGAATAATAAGTAGAATATAAATTATAGTTCAGGCCTTGGGATTAGCAGATTCAGCTATGCAAATAAAAATGAATTCACAACATTTGCTAAAGCATTAGACTAATTTGCATAGAGTCACAGAATAGTATGGTTTCAAACCTCTGCCATGG
Organism: Clamator glandarius; assembly: GCA_033459285.1. Lineage (NCBI taxonomy): Eukaryota > Metazoa > Chordata > Aves > Cuculiformes > Cuculidae > Clamator > Clamator glandarius. The sequence continues at coordinate 1,351,408 of JAUNZM010000582.1, forward strand.
GCAGGGACATGTCCCACTAGATCAGGTGCCCAAGGCTCCATCCAACCTGGCCTTCAACACCTCCAGGGATGGGGCAGCCACAACTTCCCTGGGCAACCTGGGCCAGCACCTCACCACTTTCATCATGAAGAAATTCTTCCTTATGTCTTGTTTAAATCTGCCCCTCTCCAGTTTATAGTCATTGCCCCTAAAAGCCCCTGCAAGCCTTTGTGAAGAGTCTCTCCCTTGCTTTCTTGGAGGACCCTTCATGTACTGAAAGGCAGATAGAGCATCTCCACAGAACATTCCCTTCTCCAGGCTGAACAACCCCAACTATCTCAGCCTGTCCTCATATGGAAGATGCTCCAGCCCTCTGATCATCCTTATAGCCTCCTCTGGACCCATTCCAACAGCTCCATCTCCTTCTTATGCTGAGGATTCCATAACTGGACACAATACCCTAGATGAGGTCTCACCAGAGAAGAATAGAGGGACAGAATCACCTCCCTTGACCCACTGGCCACACTTCTTTTCATGCAGCCCAGGACACAGTTGGCCTTCTGGGCTGGGAGCACACGTTGCTGGCTCATGTTGAGCTTCTCATCAAGTCCTTCTCGACAGCGCTGCTCTCAATCATGTTGTCCCCCACCCTGTATTGAAACTGCAGATTGCCCCAACCCATGTGTAGGACCTGACACTTGGCCTTGTTGAACCTCATCATTTTCACACAGGCCCACTTCTCCAACTTGTCCAGGTCCCTCTGGATAACATCCAATCTTAATTTAAGCTCTCACTCCCATTCTGTCTTTATATAATAACATAAATATATATTTATTTAAGAAACTGGCAAAAGAAATTATACATTAACTCAGAAATATGCCAGCAGCAAATAGAAAAGCATGCCTATTACATGGGCACTTAGAATCATAGAATCACAGAATCACAGAAAAACCAGGTTGGAAAGGACCCACTGGATCATTGAGTCCAACCATTCCTATCAAATACTAAACCACGTCCCTCAGCACCTCGTCCACCCATCCCTTAAACCCCTCCAGGGAAGGTGATTCCACTCCCTCCCTGGGCAGCCTATTCCAGTGCCCAATGACCCTTTCTGTTAAAAATTTTTTTCCTAATGTTCAGCCTAAACACTTGCCTCTAACACTGTAAATGTTTACATCTACTTCTATATACAGAGGCCTTCTCCATAGCTAAGTTCCTCTTCATGCTTGGGTAATCCACAAACAGGTACACAGAGCCATAAAATGCTTCAAAGTACATGGAAAATACAGACCACAGAACAAAATATCTATCTTTATCGACCCGCTAATTTGATTCTGTGAAACATGGAGGTGATATAGTACTGGTCCAGAGGAGGGCAACAAGAATGATCAGAGGGCTGGAGAACCTTTCATATGAGGACAGGCTAAGAGAGTTGGGGTTGCTCAGTCTGGAGAAGAGAAGGTTCCAAGGAGACCTTTGGAGCAACATTCTAGTGCCTGAAGGGCCTCCAAGAAAGCTGGGGAGGGACTGTTCACAAAAGCTTGTAGTGACAGGATGAAGGGCAATGGGTATAAACTGGAGAGGGGCAGATTTAAACTAGACATAAGGTGGAATTTCTTCACCCTGAGAGTGGTGAGACACTGGCACATATTGGCTACAGAAGCTGTGGCTGCTCCATCCCTGGAGGTGTTCAAGGTCAGGTTGGATGGGCCTTGGGCAGCCTGATCAAGTGGGAGGTGTCCCTGCCCATCACAGGTTTTGAAACTCTATGATCGTTAAGGTCCTTTCCAACCCAAACTATTCCACGATTCTATGATTTTAAAACATTTTACATGCATCCTTGAATAAGACTTTGTGTTTTCTTTCAGATGTCACCAGTATTAACTGTCTACTATTATTCACTCTGACTAGGAAATTTAACTTTAGGAAGCTTCATTCCAAGTTCTTATGTTGGAGATTAAATGGTTGTAAAGAATATCAAGATGTGGATAAGGAGAAAAAGGATGCCATGAACATCTGAGTGGAGTGGAAAGAATTTAACAGCTGCAGAACCATAGAAAAACAGCAGGAGGGTCACAGTCACTTTTGAGTGTGGGGCAGCTGGAGTACATTTGTACAAGTCCTTTGAGCAGAGTAAAAAAGCAGTCAGGAGTAATTAATTATATTTTCCTAGGCACTGAGAGCACACAGTGATATTTAATTAATCAATGAATACAAAGGAATTATTTCAAAATCATACAGTAAAATTAATTTATCCATGTGACAACTTGCAACTTAATTAGATAATTCAAAGTTCCAGTATAGTGCCATTAGCATAAACTGATGTGTTGCATACTTACTTCTTTAAAAAAATTATTTTACAGATAGACTGTTCCTATTAATTTAAGAGATCTATTGTTTGAACAGGCATCTTCTTAAAAGATTTTCAATGCAAAAGTATTAGTGAAGATATTAGAGGTTGATAATATTTTCTTTTAGTAGGTTTATTTCTATGGAAGGCACGTAACTGAATTTCTCAATACCATACATAAATCTACGCCTATTGTCTTTGTTATTAAGTGATGTCAATTATGAAGTACTGAACAATTATTTTCTTTGAAACATCAATGTTCTGAAAATATGTAGTGTTATTAGGTGCCCCCCATGGCAGGGATCTTGGAACTGGATGATCTTTAATGTCCCTTCCAACCCAAGCTATTCTTTGAATCATAGAATCACTAGGTTGGAAAAGACCCACCAGATCATCGAGTCCAACCAACTATGATTCTATGATTTTATGATTATGTGCATAGAACTCAGTCAGCTTCTGAGATATGGGTCAAGAACGTTCAATATTCACGTATGTACACAAATATAATTTTATCTGCTTTTATAAACCAGGCTTTTAAATGGAATCCACTTCTGGATGTTCTTTAAAGTCCCCTCCAACCCAAACCGTTGTATGATTCTATGATTTCTCCATGTTTAGAAGCAGTACAAGCTTTTAAATTCACAGATGTATAATATGCATAGATGTTATAAGAACATCGTAGAGTAACAAGAGTTATTTAGTGATTTAATAAATGTTTACTTAACCCTGAGGGATGAGAAATGTCAAATGCTAGTGGAAATGTCACTCCAGAGGTACCCAGGATGGCATTTAACTTTGAAAATGAAATAACCACTTCAAAATTTCATATATTCTTCCTTAATTTCAAAGAAAGCAAATCACTGCAACTGCTAAAACAGTTCAGCCAGAATTATGGTTTTTGTGTGTTGAATAGATTTATCATATAGAAAATGCCTATAGAAAATGAACCTAGCTAGGGAATAAAAAAAAGCTGGGAAGAAGAGCAATACCTTGAGATTCTCTTTGAAACAGCCTTAAAGCCCCAACATTCTCTATTGCACAAAACAATAAAACCTCAGTTAAAACTCACACTAAGTTTTATACATTTAATACTAAATATAATAAATAACGCTGGATGATTATTCAGACTGCACATCAAACATTTGGAAGTTACGAACTGCCAGACTTTAAATTGACCGTTTATTACTCAGTATCTGTCTATTTTATTATCTGATTACATCCCCTCACTCAAGGGACCCCTCTTCACATTGATCCTGCAGAAGTCTAAGTTCATGACGGACATGAATAATTCAACTGACTTCAGTGGAATGACACAAGAGTTGATACCCATTTATAATCACTTTAGCAAACAAGGGTTGCATTATAATACTCAGAAGATGCACAGATGGCCTCAGGTTGCACCAGAGGAGGTTCAGATTGGACATGAGGAAAAATTTCTTCACTAAAAGAGTTCTCAGACACAGGCAGAGGCTGCCCAGGGAGGTCATTGAGACCCCATTCCTGGGGGGATTTAAAAGATGGGGAGAAGATATGGGATATGGTTTAGTAGTGGGTGAGCACAGTTAGAGTCTGTGATCTCAAAGGTCTTTTAAGAAAAAAAACAATTCTACGAGTCTATGATTATTTTTGCCTTCTAAATATAGAATAAAGCCAGATGTCTGACCTACTACTGAAAGCTCCAGTCAAAAAAGAAATGTTATTTTCTCTTGTACTCCTTTTTTTGCACTGTCAGTTAGTCCTAGAAACACAAGCAGCTTTATCATTCTCAGAGTCCACCTCTGTGACATGCAACTGAAGTGACAAGTGGTGTCCCACAGGGGTCTGTACTGGGACCAGTGCTGTTTAATCTTTTCATTGATGATATCGACAGCAAGATCGAAGGCAACCTCAGCAAGTTTACAGATGACTCAAAGCTGAGTGGTGCAGTTGCCACACCAGAAGGATGGGATGTCATCCAGAGGGACCTGGACAAGCTGGAGAAGTGGGGCTGTGAGAATCTCATGAGGTTCAACAAGGCCAAGGGCAAGGTCCTACATCTGGTTTGGGGCAATTTGAGGTTTCAATACAGGCTGGGGGACTACATGATTGAGACCAGTGCTAAGGAAAAGGACCTGAATGCGCTGATTGATGAGAAGCTCTGTATGAGACGGCAAAATGTGCTCACAGCCCGGAAATCCAGAAGGTCTAGGGAGGTGATTCTACCCCTCTGTTCCACTCTAATGAGACAACACCTGGAGTCTTCTGTCCAGTTCTGGAATACCCAGCCTGAGAAGGACATTGGCACAGGTTGCCCAGAGAAGCTGTGGATGCTCCACCTTGTTGAAAGTGTCCAAGGCCAGGTTGGATGGGGCTTTGAACACCCTGGTGTATTGGGAGGTGTTTCTGCCCATGGCAGGGGGGTGGGAACTAGATGATCTTCAAGATCCCTTCCAACCCAAACCATTCTGTGATTCTATAATACTATGATTCTATAATTACCAAAACTGCCAAAAATGTAGTAATTTTTAAAACCATGGTTTTAAAGTTTCTGGATAGCCTTCATTCTTCACAGGAAAAGAGTCATTACCATGTTTTTGATTTAAGATGCCCTCAAAAATTATGACCTCAAAATAATTTATTTACTCACCTTTTCTTGCCTTTCAGAAGAAATCCAGCACAAATCATTACCTTCAATCAGAAATCCCCTTTCCAGCTCTAAAGCAACAAACCATGCAACATGAGATTGCCGTTTGGTATAAATTGATATCATGACGTCTACTTTCATGGAATATTACTTTTTAACACCAGTCAGATTAGATCTTGCTCTCCTTACAAAGATTTAAGGTATCATAGCAGATATCAATGCACTGCTTTATGAGAAGACTGGTTGTATTATTGTATAGCAGAGAATCAAACTAAAAGGGTGAGCGACTTATTACTTTGCAATCTACTCCATTTATCATTCTCACTAATGTCTCACCTAATTTGCTCATGGAACTCTGAAATGTTTTGCTGCACTGTTTTAATTCACAAATGGTATATTATAAACTATTTTAACCTCCCTGCTTTCAAGAGGTAAAAAAAATAGAGGAAAGACGGGGTGGGGGAGAGGGTGTTCAAAAATGCATTTAAAATTTGCAAACATAAACACATCATAGAGTCATAGAGTAATTTGGTTTGGAAGGGACCTTCAAGATCATCCACTTCCAACTCCCCTGACATGGGCAGGAACACCTCCCACCAGACCAGGCTGCCCATGGCCCCATCCAACCTGGCCTTGAACTCCTCCAGGGATGGAGCAGCCACAACTTCCCTGAGCAACCTGTTCCAGTGCCTCATCACTCTCATCATGAAGAAATTCCTCTTTATGTCTAGTCTAAATCTGCCCCTCTCCTGTTGAAAGCCATTTCTCTTCATCCTATCAATTCCATTCCCTTGCAAAAAGTCCTTTCCCAGCTTTCTTGGAGGTCCCCTTCAGGTATTGGAAGGTCACTCTAAGGTGTCCTTCTCTTCTCAACCCCAACTCTCAGGTCATCCTCACATGGAAGGTGCTCCAGCCCTCTGACCATCTTCATGACCCTCCTCTGGACCCTTTCCAAAAGTTCTATCTCCTTCTTATGTTGGAGATTCCAGAACTGGATGCAGGACTCCAGGTGGGGTCTCACAAGACTGGAGTAGGTCTCACCCTGCTGGCCACACTTCTTTCCATGCAGCCCAGGACATGTTTGGCCTTCTGGGCTGCGAGCAGACTTTGATGGCCCATGCCAAGCTTCTCATTATGAGCACCCCAAGTTCTTCTCCACAGTCTTTTAAGGCAGTCGTTAACATTACCTTGACCAAGAAAACTAAAATGCAGGTAGAGCAGAGAACTGGTACGGTTCAGCATCTTGTTGAACCACATTAAAGAAGAAAGAAAGAGAGGAAAAAACAATTTTAGTTTCTAATACAATTTACAAAACACTAACAATGCAGGAGTATTGGTAAAGGAGGATGGTACCAAATCAAAATTGTTCAGAATAAGTGGAAGAACATCTCTCTGCCTCATCTTTACTTGAACATGCCTTAACAGCTGTACTCTTCTGCTTCACTGAGCAAGAAATTTAAGCTCTCCTCATTACTCTAGATGGATACTTGATCATTATTTTTTAAAATTTATATTTCAAATGGCTTTTACATGTCTTTCTTGAGCACCAAGTGAGGTCAATGAGACTAAAGTCAGCCAGAATCCATTTTATTAATTAATGCAGGGAGATTAGGATCTAGATATCAAGCTTGTACAACCATGCTCTGCCTGTGCCTCTGAGAGTTTCTGAGTCCTGTTGTTCTACACTGGTAATAGAGCACGTGCTGAGACCTACTTTTTTGCCATTGCACCAAATGCCAAAAGCATAACACATTTCTACATAATAAAGTGCTCTTTGTACATCTTGGGTGGAATTATCCTCATTTTAATCAAGACATCAAAATGCTAAATCATTGAATCATAGAATAGAATCAAAGAATAGTTTGGGTTGAAAGGGACCTAAAAGATCATCCAGTTCCAAACCTCCTGACATAGGCCCACCAGGCCAGACTTCCCAAGACCCCATCCAGCCTTCAAAAACTCCAGGGATGGGGCACTCACAACATCCCTGGGCAACCTGTTCAAGCATCTCACCACTCTTGTGGTGAAGAAATTCCTCCTTATGTCCAGTCTAAATCTTCCCCTCTCCAGTTTATACCCATTGCCCCTAGTCCTATCACTACAAGCCTTTGTAAAAAGTCCCTCCCCATCTTTCTTGGAGGCCCCTTCAGGTACTGGAAAGTTGCTATAATGTCTCCTCTTCTAAAGGTTGAACAACCCCAACTCTCTCAGCCTGTCCTTATATGGGAGGTGCTCTAGCCCTCCCATCATCCTTGTAGCCCTCCTCTGGACCCGTTCCAACAGTTCTATCTCCTTTTTATGTTGAGGATTAAAGAACTGGACACAATACTCCAGATGAGGTCTCACAAGAGAGGAATAGAGGGCAGAATCCCCTCCTTTGCCCTGCTGGCCACACCGCTTTCGATGCAGCCCAGGATACGGCTGGCATTCTGGACCGCAAGAGCACATTGCTGGCTCATGTTGAGCTTCTCATCAATCAGCACCCCCTAGTCCTTCTCAGCAGGGCTGCTCTCAATCACATCATCCCCCATCCTGTACTGAAACCATGGATTGCCCCAACCCAGGTGTAGGACCTACACTTGGCCTTGATGAACCTCATGACAGGGGACAGGATGAGAGGGAATGGCCTCAAGCTCCACCAGGGGATGTTTAGGCTGGACATTATGAAAAAGTTTTTCACAGAAAGGGTCATTGGGCACTGGAACAGGCTACCCAGGGAGGGGGTTGAGTCCTTTTCCCTGGAGGGGTTTAAGGCATGGGTGGACAAGGTGCTAAGGGACATGGTTTAGTGTTTGATAGGAATGGTTGGACTCAATGATCCGGTGGGTCTCTTCCAATCTGGTTATTCTATGATTTTATGATTCTATGATTTTCACACAGGCACAATTCTCCAGCTTGTCCAGATTCCTCTGGATGACATCCTGTCCTTCTCGTGTGGGAACTGCACCACTCAGCTCGGTGTCATCAAATGATGGAAAGAAAAAGCCTTCTGCAGATTGTTCCTACTCCCATGGTTATGTTAGTGTTTTCTTTCTTCCAAAACCAACAATATTTGAGGATACTTTACCTATGTGTACAACTTGGGATGTAAAGTGGAAACTTCGAACTCTTCGACAACATTTTTTGTGCCACTTACTTGACTCAAAAGTAAACAATTCCAAAATCTAGCCCACTAAGAAAAATTCAGAAGATATTAATGAAAAATATATGGATAAACTTTTCTTGGAGTCAAAAACACACGTTATGCAAGGCTTTCTATTTTAAAAATAAGGTTAAAAGTTATTTTGGTGTCTTTACCCAGGGTGTTATAAAGTGAGCCAGCACTGCAGGCAAAATCAGCAGAAACACTGCAGCTGGAGTTGGCAAATCCACTGAAATCACATATATCATTTCATATTTATATCCGTGCTGCCTGTTTTATAGAATTTAATAGCATCTAACCTTATTAAATCCCATTTTTATTATACAGTCATTGACAGTAACTGTCACAGCTTCCACTTAAGAACCAGAATTTCTACAAGATTTCTCTCCTGACCAAAGAACTTTGGTGACTGAGGGGTTCACCTCGCAGCTGACAACTTTTACTTTGATTATACAGGCACAGAATCAGTAAATCCAGAAAGGGCAGAAACAGAAATAATTATGATCAAGCTTCGTAGCCCAGGAAGAAATACTCTTGCAAAATATGACCTTTCCTTAGCTACTGTGTTTTTCTAGCCATTGTATGAGTTCAAATGTGACTCATAAATCTATGCTAGAGACCAGTCATGTTAATCCCTAATTAGACACTAACAGAAATTTATTTGGAATTATCCTTAGCTACTGTCTCACAGAATATCCAGGTTTTTCCGATATTTTGTCTCTTCACCACAAAGGTTCCTACCTTTTTATTTCTTAGAATGGGTCCAGAGGAGGACCACAAATCTGATCTGAGGGCTGGAGCACCCCACTACGAGGACAGGCTGAGAGAGTTGGGGTTGTTCTGCCTGGAGAAGAGAAGGCTCCTAGGAGACCTCATAGTGACTTTCCAATACCTGAAGGGGCTCCAAGAAAGCTGGGAAAGGACTTTTTGCAAGGGAATGGAATTGATAGGATAAGGAGGAATGGCTTTCAACAGGAGAGATTTAGACTAGACGTAAAGAGGAATTTCTTCATGATGAGAGTGATGAGGCACTGGAACAGGTTGCTCAGGGAAGTTGTGGCTGCTCCATCCCTGGAGGTGTTTAAAGGCCAGGTTGGATGTGGCCTTGGGCACCTGATCTAGTGGGAGGTGTCCCTGCCCATGTCAGGGGAGTTGGAAGTGGATGATCTTGAAGGTCCCTTCCAGCCCAAACCATTCTATGATTCTATGATTCACCAGCAAAATAAAAAAGGTTAATTTTTTCACTAATTATTTTTTTTAACATTACCTCTATGATAAATACAACCATAAAAGTAAATGCACGAAACCTGCAGGCAGGATGGAGAAGGATTGCAATTCACTATCTTTGGGGAATGGCAGTTAGGATCCAGGCCACAAATTCTCTCTGATTTTGCACAGTGCTTTCATATCTAATTTTATATCCTTTACTTCTCAGGCCAGGTAAGCCCAGGAGAACTGCATAGTACATTGAGCTCTAGAAAAATGAGATTTCCTTGCATCACTACTATAAAACGCTTTGCAGCTGAGCTGAGCCAAGTTGTGAACCACACAGCTGCATTCCCTGGAACGTGGCCCATCAAAAGCACTTCAAGACACAAACTGACTGTGAAAATCTTACAGTTTTGGGTAAACCTCTTACAGGCACCCGTTTGGGGCCACACTGTGCTGCTTTGAAGTTGTATCATTCTTGGAGTGACAGTTCATAAGGTCACTCTTATCAATGACATCCAGACAGTTGATATCTTGTGTTGGGGTCACACGGTCTAATTGCTACTTAGTATGACTCAAATCAGGAGGAAACCCTCTTTCAAAGGAGAAAACCTACAAAAGAATCAAGAGTCCTTACTAGTATTTACTATTTACAAACAAGGGCACGGCAAAGCACAACAGAATAAAGCAAACAAAATTTGCGTTTTCGTGTCTTACAAAACATTCAAGAAAAAAATAAGGTGTAGGCAAATCTCATGATGCTGTGGTGCCTCCATCACTGAGTTGAGAGATGTAAACTGCCTATTTCTCCTTTCTTCCTTTGTATTTTTATTTTGACAGCTGTCAAAGTCTTTCTTCCCAAAATAATAGGGACTAATTTCTTGCCTCTTGGGGCAAGCCATGGGAAGGCTAAACTTTTTCAGCCCAGTAAATGTGCTTGGTAAGAGCATTCATTTGTTTACAGCTTTCTACAGTGAATAACAAAGGATTCTTTCATCTTTCCACTTGGTTCCTTGATGTTAATGTCCTCGCTACCTCAGTTTCCAGGTTCCCCACATCTTCTTACTTCCAGGGTAGCTCAGAATGGAGTCTGTTGACATACAGACCAGTATCACTGTGGCCTGTTGTGGTCATTGTAATAATTGACATATTTTACCTCTTTGTATGGTATTTGTATGGCTTGGGACTGAAGGATCCTAAATAAATATTAAGTTGATGTCATTATTAACTCTCTCTTGCAACTTGAATAGTAATCAGTACCTCAAAGAGAGTGGTTTAGACTCTTGTACAGCATCATAGAATCATAGAATCATAGAATCATAGAATCATAGAATAATAGAATAATAGAATCATAGAATCATAGAATCATAGAATAATAGAATCATAGAATAGTTTGGCTTGAAAGGGACCTTAAAAATCATCTAGTTCCAACCCCCCTGGCTGGTTTTCCTGCATCTGCTGCTGTGGTTATCCTATCATGGAAAGCCACTAGGTTGGTAACCTCACTGTTCTACAAGAAGCAGCTCTTGGACAGCCATCCCACCCAGTAACTCAGTGCCTGCACTCAGAATCTGCTTAAATGAATCGCAGTGCAACCACTTCTGAATAAAAAAGCTGTCTGCTTTTCCAGCTCTTCCATTATCCACACGTTCTCCTTAACCAGCTTGCACTTCTGGATTCATGCTGCAGGATGAATATTGTCATAGGACAGACATGGCTTACTTTTGAAACACGTGGGAATATCAGCTCCTATATTCCTACATTTTTTTAATATTTACAGACTTACCAGAGAGAATATGATCCTGTCTAGGTAGTAATTTAACACCCACAACTTTTTCCATAAAGACAACTGGAAGTTTAGATGTGTGTAAGTGGCTGATATTCCTAGCCGGTCTTTCAGAGCTAAAATAAAAATGACTGCTTGATATATCAGCCAAGGAGTAGAACATGCCGAGATGAGGAACATGTATGAGTGTATGAGACTGCTCAATGAACACTTCTTGGACAAGATGCTGCTCGCTCTTTGTTGAAACATTTGAGAAAGCAAATGAGCCAAAAGCCAAATTGAATTGGGGATGGGGCAAAAGAGTTTGCCTTTTCTTCATGTTAATTCTAGATTTCACACATTTCTGACAATAATAATGAAAATTGAGTTGTCTTATGAGCATTAATAACTAATGACCATGCAGAACTATATCATATCATAAGAAATACAAATCCTGAACTCATGCCACCTATAAAGATACTCTTGATGAATTAAACTCATGCCTTTACTGCTTTTTAGAGAGACAACATGGAATAAATTGTACAAACAGCATAACTTATAGAGATGTGACTATTGTATGAAGTTATATTTATAAACTGAATAGATTTTGCTGATGATCTTTATAAATACGGAAACACAGAATTGCAGAATCGCTTGGTTGGAAAAATATCTTTAAGATCATGAAGTCCAACCATACCTGTCCACTACCAAAACAGATCCCTGAGCACTTCAAGCTCACAAAGTTCATGATTCCTTCAATTAAAAAATAAGAAGCCTACAGCATTGCTGCCAGGTCTGATTTTTCTCTGAAGAAAGTCTGAAAAGCTCATCAGCAAAACAACACTTCAGGCACTACCAGAGCATGACAGAAGGCTTTGTACTGTAGGTAAGAAAAAAGGTTTTATGAATCTTAAAAGAATTTACCTTGACAGGAAGTCGGTGAAAGAAAGACGTACTGGATATCCATGTCGTATGATTTTGATCATGTCTAGGACACCAATATACTGCAGCTGAGCAGACACATAAAAATTGTCAAAAGTATCTGGCAACTTGGAGTTATTAGGCTTTATACAATGAACAGAATGCAGTGTGCAGTTCTGCAGCTTCCCAATAATATCTGTGAGTGATTTCTGTGGGGGAAAAAAAATCATTTATCAATCATTATCGTGCAGCCAAGGCAAAGGTTCAGCATCTATGTTCTTCGTAACTTTATAACATCATGTTCCCGAAAGGCTTGACCTGCTGTTGCAGTTTGAGTTAAATTAGAGTCAGTTTTCTGTCTCTAACTCAGCCCCTCCTAAGTAATTTCACTTTCTGAAAATTAACTGCATGTATTTCAGTGTTCTCACTAGAAGTGATAACACGGGGCATTGGTGTGCAGAAAAGCCATTCCTTATCATTATTTCTATAGCAACAAAGGGCAACCTTGAGTTGGTGGGGGCACAATCTCATTTATTTTTATATATTTCATTACTTCTATCTATTTTCATCATGGTTATTATAATTTTATGAAACCTGTAGTTCTAGTTTCCAACCCACAAGCCTTTTTCCTCTCCTTTTCCTTTCCCTGGTAGATGGAAGGGAAAGGATTTGAGAGCCCAGCTGCTCAGTTTTAGCAGCTAAAATTTCCAGGGCCAGAGCTAAACCTTGAAACCTGACTACACGTGTAGCCTTCTCAAGCATGATTTTTCTCTCTTCCATTGCAATCTGTAGGGATTAATCCTCCCTTTAAAATGTTTTTTGGGGGGGAGGTCTCTCAATTTCTGCCCAGAAGATGTTTACTAACCCTGAGCTGTACTGCCACAGTGGTCGGGCCCCCTCGTTCCAATCTCTGAAGAAATGAGGATGTTCCTTTCTTTTTCAACAACTGTGGGGAGAAAAGCACACATACGATACCTTTATCTCAAGACAGGTAGTAAACCTTCTTTTTCATTGTCACACAATTTACTAGCAAAGACAAACAAACAGTAATGTCGTAAGCAATTATTTCAGTTACAGCAAGAATTGGCCAAGTGGATAAATACCCTCAAGTATCTGCAAAGCCAGGACTGGCAAGGAAGTTTTGATTTCAAAAGCAGCTGCATACCATTAAAAAGATAAAACACTTCCTCCAACTAAGAACGCAAAGCAATGTGATCTGGATCTCTACTGCAGAAGCAGGATATGAGCAGTTAGGATTCCATACAGTCTATCTACATCGTTCTGTAACTCTCTGAAAAGGTTCCTTATGTCTTTAGCAGATGCTTAAGTGAGTAAAAGTGAGCACAGGTCATTAAGAAAAATCTTAAAGGCAAAATAATAAAATGAATATTTAAAACACCCTTCTCTTTTTCCTCCTGCAAAAGTGGATGTAGTTAACCTTTTAACCCAACCTGGTCTAGTGGGAGGTGTCCCTGCCCATGGCAAGAGGGTTGGAACTGGATGATCTCTAAGGCCCCTTCCAACCCAAATCATTCTATGTTTCTACAATTCTTATTTTTTAACCCATTTTTACTAATTATAGACACAAATAATCAATAACTTCATATCTCATTAGAACCAATGTTATCCTATACAACAGACTCAGGAGTGGGAAACAAATTATGATTTTACTTCCTACCTTTGAGACTGAAATAGAAATAATCATATTAAGTGTATTCCCAGAAATAGGTTTTTTTATTAAAGTTCCTACAGGAAGGCTGGGAAAAATATTGCATTCCAGGATTTGGCCAAGCTCATAGACTGAAAGCTCTGTATCAGAGCTTTTTCACCTCTGACTTCTTTCATTGCCTTTCTCCAGTCCACTTACCCCATAAAACTCCCTTTCTCTCAAGTCAGCATGTTCTGCCCTACTCCTGCCTTCTTCCAGTTGCATTAAAAGGTGTACGTTTTCCTCAACTGGGTCTACTCAAGCCAAACACCATTAAAAATACTGCAGTGCAAGCAGTTCTCTACTAACTGTGCTGAACTTTGAAGCTTTTTTTGATTTCAAGTCTCGCTTACTAGGATTCAGTAAGTTTTTAACAGGAAATTCAATCCCAACCTCAGAATAGAAAAGTAACAGAGATCTCCTTGCTCCAGGTCTTCTTATAAAAAGAACCACTAGGATCACAGAATGGTTTGGGTTGGAAGGGACCTTAAAGATCATCCAGTTCCAACAATCCTGTCTTGGGCAGACCAGGCTGCTCGAGACCCCATCCAACCTGGCCTTCAACACTTCCAGGGATGGGGCAGCTGCAACCTCCCTGGGCAACCTGTGCCAGCGTCTCACCACCCTCATTGTGAAGAATTTCTTCCAAATGTCCAATCTAAATCTTCCTCCTTCCAATTTAAAGCCATTTCACCTCATCTTTCACTCCATGCCCTTGTCAAAAGTCCCTCCCCAGCTTTCTTGTAGCCCCCTTCAGGTACTGGAAGCTGGTCTAAGGTCTCCCTGCAGCCTTCTCTTCTTCAGGCTGAACAACCCCAACTCTCTCAGCATGTCCTCATATGGAAGGTGCTCCAGCCCTCTGATCATCTTCATAGCCCTCCTCTAGAGCCGTCCCAATGGATACCAATGACACTTGAGGAATATTACCAAAACTGAGTTTTCTCCACTTAGATAGTGCTCTCACCCCTTCCCTCCCAACAAATTAAGTCACTAGTTCATAGCAGAGCCTGGAACACCGCTTTGGATGCTAAAGTTCCCACCTGCTCTCGTGTGTTGCATATTTCTTCCCTTGGGGAAAAAAAAGAATGAGGGAGAGAAAAGAAAGGAAACAAGGCAAAGGTAAGAACATTAATCTGAACTCTCCTAACATAGACACCTTCAGCGATGGAACAAGATCACCAAAGCTGTAGATCTCTATTACATAGAATCATAGAATAGTTTGAGTTTAAAGGGACCTTAAATATTATCCAGTTCCAACCCTGACATAAGCAGGGACACCTTCCACTAGATCAGGCTGCCCAAGGCTCCACCCAACTTGGCCTTCAACACCTTCAGGGCTGGAGCATCCACAGTTTCCCTGGCAACCTGAACCAGGGCCTCACCACTCCTATTGTGAAGATATTCCTCATGTCTACTCTAAACCTGTCCCCTCCAGTTCATACCCATTGCCCCCAGAAAACAGCTTTACATTGGAAAATCTTGCATCTCTAATATACAGAAAAGAATAATATATATCTAACTTTGCAATCCTCTATTAAGAAACTAAAACCTCCTCCTGAAAAACACCCCTTTACCAGCAGAATATTTTAAAGCTTTAACCAGAAGACATATCAAAATCTTTCAACAGATTAGGTCTTCAACCCCCAGACAATCACAGAATCACAGAATCAGAGGTTGGAAAACACCTCCAGGATCATCGAGTCCAACCGTTCCTATCAACCACTAAACCCTGTCCCTCAGCACCTCATCCACTCATCTTTTAAATACCTCCAGGGATGGTGACTCAACCACCTCCTTGGGCAGCCTCTGCCAGTGCCCAATGATCCTTTCCATGAAATTTATTTTTCTGACATCCAGCCTAAACCTCCTGTGGTGGAGCTTGAGGCTATTCCCTCTTGTCCTGTCCCCTGTCACTTGGGAGAAGAGCCCAGCTCCCTCCTCTCCACAACCTCCTTTCAGGCAGTTACAGACAGCAATGAGGTCTCCTCTCAGCCTCCCCTTCTCCAGGCTAAACACCCCCAGCTCTCTCAGCCGTTCCTCGTAAGGCCTGTTCTCCAGCCCCTTCACCAGCCTCTTTGCTCTTCTCTGAACACGCTCCAGAGCCTCAGCATCCTTTAATGAAGCAAAATGTTCACAAAGACAAACAATGTAAAGTCAACAGAAAGAAAAGCCTTCTGTTAGTGATGTGCATTCACGTGACTAAACTTCTGTTGAATGAACTCTGAAACCCACTGATTCCTCCAAAGGAAGCAAAGGGAATGCAGCGGGGCCAAAACATTCACCAGGAAAATATTATGGAAAAACAAAGAATCAAGAGTTAATGTGAGGAAAGGGGAGTTGTGAGAGCATCAGTGAACATATATTCTATTTTATATGAAATGGGAACATTGTTTTCCTACGTCACAGAGACTTCAGTTGGCATCCCCAAATCCTATGGACCCCAAAATTCTAGCCAGCTATTAGATTTTTTCTTTTCTACCTTAGAATGGATGCACTGTTCTCTTGGACCCTTCTACCAACAGTTTAATGAAGTAAACCAATCTTACCTGTGACAGTATGCTCAATATCAAAGAAAGAATCATTTATGGGTAGTTAAACAGATAAATGGCCATAAACAGAGGAATCTATAGTTATATAACCTAGCAAATAGCTGGGACTGCAGATGACAAGCTGAAAGAGGAGAATAATCACAGCAACCTGGTATCTGACCTCTGAAAGTGTCAACTTATCTTCCATGGATATGGTGGAGTCTAGATGACTATCCATACACAACAACATGAATACCTTCCATTTTATGCATCTCGCTGCCTACAGTATGATGCGTGTCACAACTCACATTTCAAATATAAAAGGAACATCAGTCTCAGGTTGATAGTTCTTGCCTTAATGTCCTTCTCCCCCCCCCCCACTTTCATCTCCCCCTTTCTTTGTTTCTCATTATCACTTTTATCAACAGGACAAACCACAATAAAAAAATGATAAATATTATTTTCCAGCAGTCATTTCAGTTCTAAGCTAGTAAGAAAATGCCCCTTACATTTAATTTCTGATTCAAATAACAACACAACCAAAATCAACATTATTGCAGCCCATCACAGTGTATTTTCAGGGCTATATAGGAAACATGAAGAAAGTATTTCAGTTCTACATGTGGGCTTGATCCACAAAAGTATTAAAGCACTTACCTAGTTCCTGTTGCTGCATTAAGTGCTTATTCCATAATAACAACTGTCTCTTTTTTTTTGGTCACTGGAACAGCTTAGATACTAAAGTTTTTCTTCCGTCCTGCAGGGCGGCACAGTCCCCTGGCTCAAATTAAGCCAACTCAGTATCTATACACTAAGCAGCGCTCTGTCTCACCTGCATAGCTCTTCTCAAAGCCTGCATTTGAGGAGCCAAGCCATCTTTGTCTCTGTGGTCAGATGAAGGATGAACTTCTTCCCACCTTTCATCTAACGCCTAAAAGTTTAGAGCATTCTCACTGAATCTGGAATTTCTGACTTAATTTATCACGCTTTTGAAAGGAATCTGAATACGTCTTGTATCCCTCAAGAGAGTAACTCCAGGTTAAAAGCTATTCTGGACTGATCAAAACCCTTATAGTTTCAGAGGTCCCAGCTGTGTGGTGTTTCCCTCTGGCTTGATTCGTCTTCTAACGTAGACATGCTTGTCATATTTCTTTCCATGTATGGGGCTAGGATCTTTTTCACAGCCTTAGGAAGCTTCCTCTAGGAAGATGTTACTATAGTGGAAAGGCACCTACAGGCACCTTGTGATGCCTCAGCTGTTTGCTAAATATAGCCTTAAACCAACACCATTCACTTCAACTTCAGTTTTTCCACTGAGATTACTGACAAGAACAGTAGACAGGAATTATGCTGCTATCAGCAGAGGGGCTATGAGGAAAGTCTCACTGCCATTCTGTGGATGCACTTGCATAAAGCCTTCTACAATGACACATGAGAGCAGTCTCCTTAATCCCATGACAGAATCGATTTTATGCAGCTGTAAGCTAAAAATAGAGCTGTAAGACTCAAGAAGCCTAGCGGGGCAGCTGATGCATTGTAACTACCGTTTGCTTCTTTGCTAGAAGGAGGAATTCCAAAGCTCTGTCAAGAATGGACTCAGTAAATCATGTTATTCCCTCTCAAAAGAGAGACGTTCCATGTGACTTGAACAATTAATTTTCTGACAGCTTCCCAAGTTCCACCCTCCTGCTTTTGTTTAGTTTAGCTTTTTTTTCATTGCAGAAAAAGAGATGAGTTCAGAAATGGGGAGAGTTTGGTGCGACTTCAAATTGACTGAGAAAATTAAGATGCAAGTGACTATTTAAAATAACAATGTTCGACAAAATGCACAGGGTAGCTCCTCATACAAAACCACACAGACTGTGTTTTGCAAGCGAGAAATTTTCTCAGGGTAATAATAAAGTAATAATAAAGTCACTGAGGTCTTATTTTTGTACCTCCTATGTCTTAATTTATTTAACTACTCATCATAAAGTCAGCCAAGGACACAAACCAAAGTGTTTCTATACAGTGAAAAATCAGTAAAATTACATCCACTGCTAAGTCCTGGAACCATAAAATCATGGAATGATTCAGGCTCGAAGAGACCTCATCTTGCCCAAGCTTCTGCTCAGAAAGTCCAAAGTAAGGGTTCTTGAACCAACGTTATTAGTGTTAGTAAATTAACATCTGATAGTTTTCGCTCTCTTGCTTTAGTGTTGATAATAAGTATTAGATTGTTTTAATAGTTTAATGACTACAGAGGATGAAGCAGAGAAAAAGGAACATCGAAAAATGACAAATTGACTGAGAAAAATCTTCAAGGAGCAAAGAGAGGAAACAGTCCTAAATTCTTACCTTGCTGAGCTCAATGTATTTCTTTGTTTCTCCACTTCCACAGGCTACAGATGGTTTTTTACTCAACAAAGCTGCTTTACAGCCTTTCATTTTAAGGGAATGATACAGAGGAACAAGTGATCCCGTTTGTGTCAGCTTGGACTGGAACAACTGATTGATGACTACGTTTTCACTGGCTGGGAAAAAAAATGAAGAAATTAATGCATGAAGATAAAACACAGGTTACAAAATCATATATATTGTATTTGGCAGTAAAAAGACATACACTGGGAGAGTTAAGTTGACTTAAAACAAGTGGACAAACCAATAAATTATCGATTTATGTTAGTTATTCAAGAGCTTTCAATATCTAAGATGTTAGTCTTCAGTAATGCTATTTTTAAATGCATTTAGGTCCTGTGCTGAACAAAACAGGGCAAGAACCAAAACTTTTCAGACTGTGGTATGTCTAAACTTCATTACTTAAGTGATA
This sequence comes from Clamator glandarius, assembly GCA_033459285.1. Taxonomy (NCBI): domain Eukaryota; kingdom Metazoa; phylum Chordata; class Aves; order Cuculiformes; family Cuculidae; genus Clamator; species Clamator glandarius. The sequence goes on from JAUNZM010000582.1 coordinate 1,370,442, forward strand.
ATCTCCTCTGAAATTTGTTCCATTCTAGAATCCCAATCCATCCATCTATTAAAGCAATATAAGAGGTACATCCTTCGCAACGTTCACCTAGCACAGTAATTAGAAATGATCAAGGTAGCTGACAGAAATAAATTATAGACGCTCACTGTGTTGAAGAAAAAAGAATTCTACAAAACACAGGATGGGAAGGGATGAAAACTGGAAAAAGGCAAGGTGAATGTTCAAACTGTAGCAAGCTTTGTCCATGTTTCTTTACATTGAGGCCACACATGAAAACATTTACCAGAATAAGACAATGCAATTTTTCTGTTAGATGCAGTGGTATTAATGGAAAGAAAATAAATACACTTCCAAGACGTGTTTTTAGAAAGTAAAAGTCTGAATTTTGAGACAGATAGGATACTTTATACCAATTTCAGTCAAATTATCCTTTATGAGATTAAGGTCATATGCTTTTTTAAGATTTATTAAGATGAATCCTTAACATAAGAAAGAGATGGAGCTGTTGGAATGGGTCCAGAGGAGGCTACAAAGATGATCAGAGAGCTGGAGCACCTCCCGTATGAGGACAGGCTGAGAGAGTTGGGGTTGTTCAGCCTGGAGAAGAAAAGGCTCCAGGGGAACCTTACAGCGACCTTCCAGTACTTGAAGGGGACCTCCCCTGCACTTTACAATACCGCTTACCACAATAAATTCAACAAAGTTCTGGAATCCTCAACATAAGAAGGATATGGAGCTGTTGGAACGGATCCAGACGAGGGCTACAAGGATGATCCGAGGGCTGGATCACCTCCCATATGAGGACAGGCTGAGAGAGTTGGGGTTGTTCAACCTGGAGAAGAGAAGGCTCTGAGGAGACCTTAGAGTGACCTTCCAGTACCTGAAGGGGGCTACAAGAAAGATAGGGAGGGACTTCCTACAAAGGCTTGGAACGATAGGACAAGGGGCAATGGGTATAAACTGGAGAGGGTCAGAATTAGACTGGATATAAGGAGGAATTTCTTCAAGATGAGAGTGGTGAGACACTGGAACAGGTTGCCAGAGAAGTTGTGGCTGCCCCATCCCTGGAAGTGTTGAAGGCCAGGTTGGATGGGGCCTTGAGCAGCCTGGTCTGGTGGGAGGTGTCCCTGCCCATGGCAGAGGGGTTGGAACTGGATGATCTTTAAGGTATATTCTAACCCCATTCTAAGATGATGATTACACACAGCTTGCACTGCCACAGTATTAAAAGCCTATTGAATGATATATCCTTAACCATCCTGAATTTTTATTGGTGTTTTTTTTTAAATTACTAACAAAAGTTCATTACAATCACACCCATCATGAGTATAAAACAAACAAAATCCCAGAATGATGAATGGGTAAGCATAATAAATAATTTCATTAAGTTTACCACAGCAGGTAGTCTTACTCAGTTTACTCTTTATCAGCTGTCTAAAAGTGTATTATGAGGGGCTTAAATCCAATGGATTTGTTTCACTTTTTCTACGGAGTTTACTCCTCCTTGCTTAACAGGAATAATAAAACTATGAGGAGGGTCATAAAGCAAATACCTGAAAGAATTTCAGCACAACCAGTACACATAGTAAGCCTCCGTATTTTTAAAATATGGGTAGATGTAATGAGTAGCATTAGGAAAGACATTAAAACTATGTCCTTCAAATTAAACCAGATAAAACCTATGTCAATAGTCTCTCCCGATCTCTTTGCTGGACAGGTATGGTTGGACTTGAGCTCAAAGGTCTTTTCCAACTAAAAAATTCTATGATTCTATATGGGGTGCTCAGGTTTATGGTTTAGTAGTGGAGAAGTAAGGTTGGACTTGATTTCATAGGTCTTTTCCAACAAAGGGATTCTATGATTCTATAACTCACAATCTTACCAATATCTACACATTACTTTAATGTTGTTTACACATTTGAAAGTTTTGATTAGTGAAACTAAATTCAATGAAAATCAAAGGTGACCATCTCCATAACTTACTAAACTGACCCCAAAAGAAATAGATCACTGACAATCAATAGGCTTTAAGCCTAAGTAATTTCAGAAAGAAAGAACATAGCCCTTCAATGACATAAGTGCTTGTAAATCTTCTGCCTTCAGATGTTTTTTCATTGATTATAATCATTACTACTATGACTTATTAATGATATATACACTCACTAGCAGTATATCCAACATTTTTTGACCAATCCTCTCTTTTTGCTTATTAACTATTGTAGAGTGGATTAAACAAAACAGCAATGAAAGTGCAAAATAAGACCATATAAGACAATGGAAGAATCCTTTCTCTTGTAGAACATACTAGAAGTTGCCATGTCTTCTTATACTCTTTGGCATATCAACATGTCAATTCCAAGTAGTGAGAATTGGAATGTCTCTAAAACCAAGTACTCGACACTGGTGAGGCTGCACCTCAAATAATGTCTTCGATTTTGGGCCCCTCAATACAAGAAGGAAATCAAGATGATGTAGCGTGTCCAGAGAAGCACAATGAAGGCAGTGGAGGGGCTGGAGAACAAGCCTTATGAGAGGCAGCTGAGGGAACTGGAGTTGTTTAGCCTGGAGAAAGGAGGCTGAGGGGAGACCTGATTGCTCTCTACAACTACTGGAAAAGAGGTTGTTGCAAGCTGGGTGTTGGTCTCTTCTCCATGGTAGCTAGTGACAGGACAAGGGGAAATGGCCTTGAGTTGGAGATTTAGTGGAGATTTAGGTTGGATATTGGGAGGAATTTCTTTACTGAAAGGGTTGTCAAGCATTGGAAGAGGTTGCCCAGGGAGGTGGTTGAGTCATCATCCCTGGGTGTGTTTAAAAGACAAGTAGACACCGTACTTGGGGACATGGTTTGGTGGCAGAGTGAGCAGGGTTGGATCGATGATTGGACTCGATGATCTTAAAAGTCTTTTTGCAACCAAAACCATTCTATGATTCTATTCCATTTCTCTCTTCATCCTCAATGTACACTGTTTGCCTTTAAAATGCAGCAATTATTTTACTAGGGAGTTTAGCTAATTTCACTGCAACATTGCTAAAAACCAACACATTATAACAGTGGAGCTGATTGAGAAGACAAATATGAACTCCAAAAGACCTCTGTTTCTATAAAAAGAAATATAAATACGTAATACATTAGGTGCAATTGTTGGAGAAAGGACATAAAATCTCAGGATACACTGAAATGCTTTGTTTTTCCTCACAGAAAGGGTAAACAATAGAGGTTTTTAATGACGTAATTATGAATCATTAACTAATAAGCTGGGATTTTGAATTATTAAGCATGATTATACAATGTGCACATGGAAAAGTATTTAATTTTGTATTTCAATGGATATTTGTATCTATTCACTAAAATACATAGCAACACCCACAAGGTTCCTGCTTTTAGAGAGGTGCTTAAGCAGTGAAGTGCATCCCACGGCAGCATCTCAGGGTTTGGGAGCCTTATCTCCTCTCTCTATCTTCTGCAGTTTATTTTTGGTTTAATTCATACTTGGTGACTTCTTTAAGTCATACATGTCTACCACACTACACCTCCTTGTTCTCTAGATCACATCACATGCTTTCTGTTCATGAAAACAAAAGGCTTTACTGAAAATAAGATATAAATAAAATGTATAAAACTACAATGAAAATTAAAGTCAAGTCATAATATCTTGAATTCTAATAACAGTCACAAAACCATTTACTTACTTTTCATTAGAAATATGAGATTTTGTGAAAGGGAATCTTTATTTTTTTCTATCGCACCAGCAATTTCGTAAGTAACCTACAAAAAAAAATATTGTGACATCATTAGTAACAACCAATACATCTTTCAAAAATCTTACAGAATTAAAATGAAGCTACATTTTGGGGTTTTTTTCCACTCAATAGCTGAAGTTTGGCACCAGCTAATGTCTTTTGTTCCTTTCGTAGTCCAACAATACTAACTAGAAGAACTGGTTGTTAGATATTGGGTATCTCTGCAAGTCTTACACAGAAATGCCATCAGACTGATTCTAAAACGTTTCCACAATGTAAATCTTTGGTGACCAAATGTGTGAGGTAGAGCAGAAGGCAACAACTTGAGCAACACTTTCCCTGTAGGATGAGCTCCTCCCAGATCGCAGACCTCCTTGTCAATGGGAAACTGTCCACACTGACTATAACAAGACAAGCAGGGAGAAATTTGAGTCCCAGCTCACACTCAAGACAAGTTCCATCCATTTACATGTCCTTTGGAGGCAAGTTCAGTCTATAGGTTGTGTACAAATCCCATTTACCTTTCTAACAACTATGCATATAAGGGTTTCAGATCCTTTTTGTTGCTTGACATCATAAATTCAAGAACAGACAGTTGGATTGTCCCTCTGTCTGTCCTCTGACTCCAGATAAACTCTAACACACAAGGTAGGAACTCTGAGAAGTAAGCAAAATACAAGGATCTAGCCAGGGCTCCCGAGGATACATCAAAAAATGAAGAAACATGCCTAAGTGGTTGCTCTAACATTGACCCCATCCCAGGAGACACTGTATACAGCTCGTTAAATTACAGGCTTTAGATCTAAACAACTCTGGCGTGCACAGTAGGAGAACCCAAAGGGAATTTTTAAGTTAAAAAGGAAGAAATTTATGGATTGTGGTACTACTAGGATTAGGGCGATGCTTTATTCGAACTTCTTAGAAGACAGTTTGTTTTCATTTACCTTGGGACCATGTCTCTATCTAAGGCCTTTTTAAAGTATTTTATTGAAGCTGTATCCTGAGTCCCTTAGATATTTTAGGAAATTTTACCCTTGTATATTTAATAAAGCTATAAATATGTAATTAAGATTAGTAATACTAATCAGTGCATTAATTTTGTTTTCCATTGGGTCATTTGACACTTAGGTAATGTTATCTTACTCACAAAAGAAATTACATGACTTGGATGTGTATAATCTGTTATAGTTAGTAATTGTCACATGATGTAATTAGTATGGCATCTAACATAGAAAAGGTATAACAATAGAATTATGTTCTCTTCCATGATAGATGCAATGCTATGTAATTTTCTAATTGCATCTCCTAAGTCCATACAACATCGTTAGCAAACTAGTAGAATAATTTAGGTATACTATTAAATGCTTTTAGTGTTCTTAAAGTAAATGTTCTGCCATATCGGTCCATAAAAGATAATTAACAGAACTAATTCAACAAATCCTTAATGCTAGTTCCTAACTGAGTGTCTTAGGCTTTGACTAAATTAGAAGAAGAGAGTTAGCATCAGTGGGAAGAGTAGGTAAGTATAGCAGAGGGAGATACTATATTATGATTAACAGCCTAGTTTGAAACAGGGAGAAGGTTCATTACTGGTGCTGGTACAATAGATCATCAACTTCTAGAACTATATTCATAAAACATTTGTCATATCACATAAAATACATAAAACTTAACAGGATTCCCCTTTATGAAGAACTCTCTAACAGGTTGTTCATAGACCTGGTGAATTAATTCACTGCCTAAAGATATGAAAACTAACTCCACAAAATCTCCTCTAGGGTTCCATATTTGTCACTAGTCCCCCAAGAGCTTTAGATACTACCTGAACTACTTGAACTATTTTTATTAAAAAGGAAAACAGTCTGCAGTTTCACACTGCATTTTATTTCATTAAAACAAGAAAGGGACTGGATTTGCTTTCTATCTTGCTTTAAGTTCATAAAGGAAAAGAAGTTAACCTAAGCGCAATGGTAATGCGGCAGGCAAAACGACAGACTGAGAGATCTGGGCTTGTTCATCCTGAAGAAAAGTAGGCTCCAAGGAGACCTCTGAGCGACCTTCCAGAACCTGAAGGGGCTCCAAGAAATCTGGAAACAGACTTTTTAGAAGGGCATGGAGTGACAGAACAAGAGGAACTGGCTTTAAGTTCTATGTCTTTATTAATGACCTGGATGAAGGCATTGAAGGCACCCTTAGCAAGTTTATGGATGTAAATGTCGATCTGCTGGAGGGCAGGGAGGCTCCAAAGGGATCTGAACAGGCTGGACTGCTGGGCAGAGTCCAATGGCATGAGATTTAATAAGGCCAAATGCCGGGTCCTGCACTTGAGGCAAAACAACCCTGTGGGGCTACAGACTAGCAGATGTCTAGTTAGAAAGCTGCCTGGAGGAGAGGGACTTGGGGGTGTTGGTTGACAGTAACTGAACATGAGCCAGCAGTGGCCCAGGTGGCCACGAAGGCCAATGGCATCTTGGCTTGGATCAGAAACAGCGTGACCAGCAGGTCCAGGGAGGTTCTTCTCCCTCTGTACTCGGCACTGGTGAGACTGCACCTCGAATACTGTGTTCGGTTCTGGGCCCCTCACCACAAGAAGGATGTTGAGGCTCTGGAGCGAGTCCAGAGAAGAGCAGTGAAGCTGGTGAAGGGGCTGGAGAACAGGCCTTACGAGGAGCGGCTGAGAGAGCTGGGGGTGTTTAGCCTGGAGAAGAGGAGGCTGAGGGGAGACCTTATTACTCTCTATAACTACCTGAAGGGAGGTTGTGGAGAGGAGGGACCTGGGCTCTTCTCCCAAGTGACAAAGGACAGGACGAGAGGGAATGGCCTCAAGCTCTGCCAGGGGAGGTTTAGGTTGAACATTAGGAAAATATTTTTCATGGAAGGGCACTGGCAGAGGCTGCCCAGGAAGGTGTTTGAGTCGCCTTCCCTGGAGATGGTTAAGGGACAGCTGGACGAGGTGCTGAGGGGCATGGTTTATTGGTTGATAGGAAAGGTTGGACTCGATGATCCAGTGGGTCTTTTCCAACATAGTGATTCTCTGATTACGTGTAAATTGGAAAGGGGAAGATTTAGGTTAGACATTAGGAAGAAATTCTTCATGACTAGAGTGGAGAGGCACTAGAACAGGTTGCCCAGGGAAGTTGTGGCTGTTCAATGACTCTGTGAACAACCTACATGGTTAAGCACAGATTTCAGATGACGCCAAGCTGAGTGGTACAATTGCCACACCGGAAGGATGGGATGTCATCCAGAGGGACCTTGACAAGCTGGAGAAGTGGGGCTGTGTGAACATCACACAGTTCAACAAGGCCAAGTGCAAGATACTGCACCTGGATCGGGGCAATCTGTGATATCAATACAGGACGGAGGACAATGTGATTGAGAGCAGCCCTGAGGAAAAGGACTTCGGGATGCTGATAGATGAGAGCCAGCAACGTGCACTTGCAGCCCAGAGGCCAACCATATCCTGGGCTGCATCAAAAGAAGCATGGTCAACTCAGAGGGCGGCGATACTGGCCCTCTACTCCTCATCTGGAGTACTGTGTCCATTTCTGTAATCCTCAGTGTAAGAAGGATATGGAGCTGCTGGAACAGGTCCAGATGAGGACTACAAGGATGATGGAAGGGCTGGAGCATCTCCCATATGAAGACAAGCTAAGAGACTTGGGGTTGTTCAGCTTGGAGAAGAGAAGGCTCCTAGGAGAACTTATAGCGACCTTCCAGTACCTGAATGGGTCCTCTAAGAAAGCTGTGAAGGGACCGTTTACAAAGGCTTGTATGGGCAATGGCTATAAACTGGACAGAGGTAGATTTAGACTAGACATAAGGAGGAATTTCTTCATGATGAAAGTGGTGAGGCTTGGGAACAGGCTGCCCAGGGAAGTTGTGGCTGCCCCATCCCTGGAGGTGTTCAAGGGCAGGTTGGATGGGGCCTCAGGCAGCCTAATCTAGTGGGATGTGTCACTGTCCATTGCAGAGGGGGTTGATACTGGATGATGTTTAATGTCCCTTCCAACCCAAATTATTCTATGGTTCTATGGTTCTATGATTCTAAATCGTGTATATTGAAACCAGCAAATATTTAGAAACAAAGTAGAAGAGGTGAGAGTAGGTGTTTTATTATTTTCTCCTGTAAGAAAAGTCCAAAATCCTGTCTACTTAAGGAAAGAAAGAGAGAGAAAGGGAGAAAAAAAACCTGACTATCTTGTCTACAGAGAATTTTTGTCAAGTAACCTTTATAGGCTCTGGTATAGCTTAGACTAGACTGATTTGATTGTTATGTCTGGGGATTCAGCCTGGGGAAAAAATAGAGAAAATGAAAGCATCCGTATTGATTAATCCATCTCCTTTTGTCTTTTGATTTAGAGGCTCAGTTTCAGAGTCTGCCTGGGATATATAAGGCATTTCAGAGAAGACTGCCTTGGTGAAGGTGAACTGACAGCTAAGAGCTAGTTTTGAAATACACGTAGCTGAGAAATAGAACAGACATTGTCTTGCACTTAAAGGACATCATGTGCACTGGTTTATAGAGCAAAGAAGTTGGTCTTTAGGTCTGATCAGTTAATTACAGCACTCTAAGTCAAAAGATTGGCAAGGCCAACAGTTACAAGGGGCTGCTCTGATTTGCAAATTCAAGTATAAATTTAAACACCAGAAAGTTTAGGTTTTGATGACATAGAATAGAAAAATAGAATAGTTTGGATTGGAAGGGACCTTAAAAGATCATGCAGCTCCAACATCCCTTGCCATGAGCAGGGACACCTCCCACTAGATCAGGCCGCCCTAGGCTCCATCCAGTCTGGTCTTCAACACCTCCAGGGATGGGGCAGCCACAACTTCCCTGGGCAGCCTGTTCCCATGCCTCACCACTCTCACAGTGAAGAAATTCTTCCTTATGCCTAGCCTAACATTTACGCTAGGCATCAGAAACAAAGGAATGCAGGAGCAATGGTTATAAACTTGAGAGGGGCAGATTTAGACTAGACCAGGTCAGGTTGTATGATGCCGTGGGCAGCCCAGTCTAATGGGACATGTCCCTGCCCATCATAGGGGGCTTGGAATTGGTTGATCTTTGAGCTCCTTTCCAACCCAAACAGTGCTATGATTCTATGATTTCACAATTCTGCGATTCCATGAATCTATGAGCAGATTTTTTTCCGCAGGAGATCAGACTGCCAGTGTTCAGGGAAATGTGTTAAACAACCGTCAGATAAAGCCTTCCACTATAATTTCTTTTTAGGTCATACAAAACCTAAATCATTCTTTTCTACCTACAGCCTGAACAGCAGAGATAAGCTTTTTGTCTTACAGCACTCAGATACCAAGACTTTAAATAGCTCTTAGAAGAGATTTGTAATGTGTCGTGGCATTGTAAGATTGTGTTCGGCCACAAAATTAAAACTGGGAGATAATGTAAAATACTTGATATGATCAAGCACTAAAGTTCATGGTGGCTTACGCTGAGCATGTGTTCATGTACTTAACAACTGTATCACCTCGTTCATGCAGAAGACAGATTCAGTCTTGTCAAGGCATAATACTTAAATTCAAAAGAAATGACTAAAAAGGTGTTTTCTTTCTTCTATAGGATCATTCTGTCACATTTGTATAATGCAGCGCTCTCTCTCTCAGCTTCCACTGAACAATCTCACCCCTGCCTTGATTTCTCCTACGTGCAGAAGCTTACTTGTGCATAACATTTTCCTCTTTTATCCCACTTTCTTAATTTCAAAACAGTAAAGTAAGAAAAATCAAAGTCTTTCAGAATTATATCATACATGTAGACTTCTTTAAGCATTGTTTTTGCCAGAAATTTAAGTTTGGATTACGAGTTCTTTAGGATTTTCTCCCTTAGACATTACACTCAGCCTTTTCTATTCATGTGCTTTCTTAGGCTCACTTTGAACTCATTTTCCTTTTCTCACTTCTGATCTGTTATCTCTTCCCTTCACTCAGTTCTGTCTTTTATGGAACGGTCTAGGGCTCATTAGAACTGGAACAAAAATATTTATGCAGTCCTAGAAAAAGCTACTGGGCATAAAACAAAAGGGAGGTGGGCAATACCTGACAACGCAAGACTACAATCAATCAAAAGGACTTATTACTTTGGCTGTAAAATACACTGCAGTTAAAGCTTTTGTTACCCAGAGAAACCAGGCTGCCTGTCTTTGCTTTCTGTCTAACACAGAGCCTGCATTCAGCGTGACTTCCTCCACAAACACCAGCCTAGACACATCACTGGGATACAAATGATTAAGCCTAGAAGTGAAAAAAAAAAAAAACGAAAAAACCCCATGTTCAATTATCTGTCACATTTTACTGGTAATTCTTCTTCTGCCCTCTGCCTCTGATTCATCTTTCAGTTATACTCACAAATAATGAGAAGCTTTACCAAGTTAAAAGAGTTAGAATCAGGGGGAAAAAATGTGGTAAGGGAGAATAAAATCAAGCCTCCTTATTTTAAATCTGGAGATCTCTGAACGTAATGATGCAGAGAAAGATTGCTTTACACTTCACTTGCTTTAGACCCATTTAATTGATTTCAGACTATAAAAATGGCTCTCAAAACCTGCCAAATGGTACTGTTACTTTATATATGAAATTCTTGGTTTTGAGTGCTAATAATAGCTTATATATTTAAAAGTCTAGTCCTTTAACAAATTTCATAAAGCATAAATCACAAATGACTTCTATAAAAGCTACTAAATACAGTAAGTAATAACACAATCTAAAGAACAGCATCATCAGTTTTAAAATCCTATTTTTTTATTATTCAGCTTATCAAGTTATGAAGATATTCTAGTCTGAGAATAAAAGTTTGTGTAATTATTTAATGCAGTAATGTTACCATCAGATTTTAAGTAAATATATATCATAAAATCACTGCAAATATCCATTTGTTATAGCTAGGTAATAATTACATGGCAATCACAAATGCCAGTGTCTTTAAGGATTTTACTATTAAAGTGTGGAGAGTTAAGTACTTGCACTGGAACTTTTCTGTTTTGGCAGGGATGAGCTCTTGGGGTTTGAGCTAGAGTAGAATCAGTTTTCTGACTTCAGCTCAGTCTCATTTAAGTAGCTTCATTTTCTGAAAGTTAACTGCATGTTTTTCAGATACTGTTTCTCTCAAGAAATGATCATATGGGACACTGGTAATCAGAGAGGCCATTGCTTATAAATATTCTTAGAGTAACCAAGGCCATCCCGGAGCAGGTGGCGCCGTAAAACAAAGAGGTGAAAAGGGCCACAGCTTCAGGGAGGGGCAGGCAGGACAGGTGACCCCAAACTGACCAGCAGAGTATTTCATCCCATATCTACCATACTCAGTATAAAACTGAGACATCACAAGGGTCTCACTTTTTTCTTCGATGGCCAGTGTCCAGTGAGGACCTCATCTGTCTGTTTGCCCCTGATCATGGGTCCATGCATTCCTGAACCCAGCTCCTGAGCCCAGCTCCCTCCTAGGCTTGCACCCTTTCCATCAAGTCTGCTCTGTGGCATTTTTGGTGAGGTAGAGGCATCAAGGGGTGGAGGAGGGATTTAATATATCTGTATATATTTTCTTTATTGTTATTGTCATTATTTCATTAAACCTGTAGTTCCAACCTAGTTTTTTTAAACCTAGTTTTCCAACCTGCAAGTCTTTTTCCTCCCATTTCACAGAAACAGACTCATAGAACAATTCGGGCTGTAAGGAACCTTAAAGATCATCCAGTTCTACCCCCTGCCGGGGGCAGGGAGACCTCCCACCAAACCAGGCTGCCCAAGACCCCATCCAACCTGGCCTTCAACATATCCAAGGATGGGGCAGCCACAACTTCCCTGAGCAACCTGTTCCAGTCCCTTTCCCCTTTTCCTGGGAATGGGGAGCAAGGGAACTGGGAGCTCAACTGCTCTGGTTTAGCTGCCAAAATTGGCCAGGCTGGGGCTAAACAGTGACTTATAGAAGCAAAGAACAACCTGGCTCTCTGGAGTATTTCCTTAGTGACTGTAAATCAAAGGATCTCCATTGGCTTCAAAAGAATTTGGAGAGCTGTCTATTTGTTCATACCTTTAGATTAAATCACAGAATCACAGAATAATCAGGTTGGAAGAGACCCATGGGATCATCGAGTCCAACCATTCCTATCAAACACTAAACCATGTCCCTTAGAACCTCGTCCACCCGTCCCTTAAACACCTCCAGGGAAGACGATTCAACCCCCTCCCTGGGCAGCCTGTTCCAGTGCCCAATGATCCTCTCCGTGAAAATTTTTTTCCTAATGTCCAGTCTAAATCTCCTCTGGTGGAGCTTGAGGTCATTCCCTCTCGTCCTGTCCTCTGTCTCTTGGCAGAAGAGCCCAGCCCCCTCCCCTCTACAACCTCCTTTCAGAGAGTTATAGAGAGCAATGAGGTCTCCCCTTCAGCCTCCTCTTCTCCAGGATAAACACCCCCAGCTCTCTCAGCCGCTCCTCATAAGGCCTGTTCTCCAGCCCCTTCACCAGCTTCGTTGCTCTTCTCTGGACATTATTACTATTATTAGGATGAGGTCACATGATGTGCTTGTTTCATAAAAAGAATCTAAACAAGAATGCAAGGATAAAACATGCTCCATTGAAAAGCAGACTTCTTACCACTCAGTATTTAATTTTCAGAACTGGGCACCTAAAACTTTGGTCTTAACAGAGTTCTTCTTCAGAGAATAAGACATTTTCTTCATTTTTAAGACTGGTGTGTCAGATTCTTTGATGTGTGGAAGCGTTTAAATCAATAGTGGTGAGTTTGCATAATAACAGCAGAACTCCATGAAAAAAATATTTACCTAATAAGATGTAAAACACATTTATTAACTAATTAAACACCTGTAGTACATGGCCAGCTCTTAACTCACTTTAAGCGCTAATAAGCTTCGTGGTGAGGCATTGGAACAGGTTGCCCAGGGAAGTTGTGGCTGCCCCATCCCTGGAGGTGTTCAAGGCCAGGTTGAATGGGGGGTTGAGTAGCCTGGTCTAGTAGGAGGTGTCCTTGGCCATGGCAGAGGGGTTGGAACTGGATGATCGTTAAGGTCCCTTCCAACCCAAACCATTCTATGATTCCATGGTTCTATGAAAATCTTCATTGTACTGTAATCTACCCACTGCATTTCTGCATTGCTACTGAGAAGACTCAAAGGTGCAGGTATTCGAACCACTGAACTTTAGCAAATCATTTGAGTCTAAGTAGAAGGTCTCATGATGAAAGATGCACTTCCAGGGAATTATTCAGAATTTAACACTGCCTAAATATTCTTGATCCTTTCAATAATGACCACATTATAACATCACTGGGGAGACTTTATATCGGACTTCCAGTTCCTGAAGGGGGCTACAAGAAAGCTGTGGAGGGACGTTTTACAAGGAGATGTAGTGATAGGATGAGGGGGAATGGTTTTTAATTGCAAAGAGGAACATTTAGATTAGACATTAGGAAGAACTTCTTGATGCTGAGGGTGGTGAGACACTGGGACAGGTTGCCCAGGGAAGTTGTGGCTGCCCTATCCCTGGAGAAGTTCAAGGCCAGGTTGGATGGGGCCTTGAGTGGCCTGGTTTAGTGGGAGGTGTCCCTGCCCATGGCAGAGGGGTTGGAACTGGATGATCTTTAGGGTCCTTCCATCCCAAACTGTTCTATGATTCTATTTCTCTATTTACAGCCAGGAGTTGGACAAACCAAGCAGAATTTTGTTTTGTTTCCTCTTTTCCATCAACAGTGTGTAACCAACCTTTCAAGCAACTTACCCTCCCAGCGTAATGCATAACAGTGAAGGTGGAGCCCTGATCTTTTGGGGCAAGGTTACCATTTCCATCTTTTGTGGAGGAATACACTGTATTTGTTTCTAAGGTATCCAGGTAAGACTGAACGCGTTTAGATAGACTCTGTTCCACTGACCAAATAGACTGACTTTCTTCATCCAGCATTGACAAAAAGCCTGATGGTTTCTGAAATGAAAAAATAGATTTTTTGTTTGTTTGTTTTATACTAGAACAATAGAATTTCTTTCTTTCCTTACAGAGTAGCACAGTTTGTAAATTGGGAAGCAGTAACATATATCACCTCAAAGAAAAGCAAAAAATGGTTAAAATACTCAGGTAAATCCCCAAGGCTACGCACAACAGATAATTCTGCAAGAACCACAGGGAATAATATTTCAGGTGCCAAAAATGGCAACTACTGATGATATTTTGGGAAACTGATTGGGTTATTTCCTTCTTAGAACTTCACCTCCAGTAACTAGCTCCAGGCACAAAAGGAATCGTCACATTTAGAACTGCCTTTCCAGTCCTGCAGCTGAATTAAGGACGTGGCATGATACACAGACACTACTCATAAACCAGTAAGAGCAAGGAGTTTCTGTAACATCATCTTCAACTCTGGACTGTTAGAATTCTATGTTAGCCCTCGAGCTATGAGGGCAGTATGACAGCTCTCTTCATGGTCTCTTTGGACCTGTAACCTTCTCTCCATATGCATAAATCAGAAAGCGTAGAAAAGGTTTGCATTAGTCTAACATGCAGAGACTGTATATAAGTAAACGTGGTATAAAATTGATCTGAAAACTACCTGAAAGAAAAAATTCAAGGCTGCAGTGTGATTACCAGGAGAATACATCGTTTCCATGGCAACACCCTCTTGTACACATTCCGCTTGCTCCTGTAGGAAAAGCACTTCATTGATGTACTGATGTATCTTCTCATTGGTCATGTTCACACACAGCTATTGTAACAACAAGAAAAAAAAAAGGAGCGTTAGAAGTTTGCTGCATAATTCATCAGTGTAGGTTTTACTGCAGAGCTAATAGTGAATTTGACAAAATGTCAATTCTCAACATGTAATCACTTGGAAAAAACATAGATTAGCAAGACCCTTGGGAAATTTACATTTTAACAACTATTAGTGTTAAATTGGATATAAACAGTTTTCAGCCTGCGTAGTTCATTGTGAATTCGACATAAGAATTATCAAATACCGTCACTGTCAAATATAGTGAAAATTCACACCAATTCCATTGATTGAAGTGAGGTAACTCTACCTGTAAATAGGTACACTTCATATTCTTCTGCTGTTTATATTCAGGAAGACTAAAGAGATGTAAGGTGCTGCATATTTGGTTAAGATCCTGACTCCCTAGTCAGTTTAACATGAACAAAGGCATTCAAACTGCTTCCACATATAATGTCACTGAATTCTAAAGGATCCTCTGAAGAACACATCGTGATTTGCCCAAATATATAGAATTGCAGAATCATAGAGTGGTTTGGGTTGGAAGGGACCTTAAAGTTCCAACATCCTGCAATGAGCAGGGACACCTCCCACCAGATCAGGTTGTTCAAGGCCCATCCAACCTGGTCTTGAACAATTCCATGAAATGGGAAGGATCAGTTGGCTCTTGCTGCTTCACAAGGATATTAAAACCTGCCTGTGCATGGAGGCTAGGAAATCTCTGACTTTAAAATATCACATTTTTTTTCTTTCTTAGAGGCTGAATTAAGACAGTAAAGAGCTCTCCATTATCTCTGGAGAATAAGGAATCAGAATCATTTGGTTGGAAAAGACCTTTGAGATCATCCTGACCCTTGAGATCATCGAGTCCAACTCTACATGTCCACTACTAATCATAACCCTGAGCAACTCATCTATCCATCTTTTAAATACCTCCAGGGATGGGGACTCACACTGCAGTAGGAGGTTCTGCATTCCAGTCCCTACGTTGGATCAGAGCTCAGTGTGCACCAACAGCCACCTATCCCACAGGCTAGCATAGAAGCAAACAGGACCATCCATCTACGTTTCGGACAGACAAAACCAAAGAAGGCTAGTTTCTTCTGCATGAAATAGAATAATAGAATCATGGAGTCATAAAATAGTTAGTGTTGGAAGGGACCTTGGAGATCATTCTAGTTCATCGAAGCCTTCTCTTCTCCAGGCTGAGCAAGCCCAACCCTCCCAGCCTGTCCTCGTATGGAAAGCGCTCCAGCCCTCTGATCATTTTTTTAGCCCTCCTCTGGACCTGTTCCAACAGCTCCATATCCTTCTTACGTTGAGGATTCCAGAACTAAAATAAACTATTGGAATGTTCCTTCAGACTGCCCGTATGCAGACTACTTCTGTGTGACCTCTCATCTGCTAGCACTGAGACTATAATAACTGTGGAAAACTTAAGGCGTATAACTTATCTGTTTACATCACTCCATGCATGGCCAGCAGGTTAAGGGAGGTGATTCCGCCCCTCTATTCCTTTCTTGTGAGACCTCATCTGAAGTATTGTGTCCAGTTCTGGTGCTTCAAATCAGGTCAGTTGATTGACTAAATCATGTATTGATTCATAGGTTCATAGAGTCGTTTGGTTGGAAAAGACCTTTGAGATCATCAAGTCCAATTGTTCCTGTCCACTACTAAACCAGATCCCTGAGTGCTTCATCTACCTGTCTTTTAAATACTTCTAGGGATGGAAGCTAAACCACCTACCTGGGCAGCCTCTCCCAAAGCCTGAGAATCCTTTCAGTAAAGAATGTTTTCTGATGTCGAAGCTGGACTTCCCCTGATGCAACTTGAGGCTATTTCCTCTCATCCTATCACTTGTTACTTGTGAGAAGAGCCTGTAGCACTGCATGGGGTTGTTGTGTCCCAAGTGCAGGACTCAGAACTTGGCCTTGCTGCACCTCATCCCTTTGGTCTCAACCCATCAACCCAACCTGTTCAGATCCCTCTGTAGAGCCTCCTTACCCTCACACAGATCAACACAAATGAATTTACACAATTCATTTTAACAGACTGTGTTTGAAGGCAGTTTAGGAAGAGAGAGTTGGCTAAACCAGGTAGACTAGTTTGTTCACTGCAGTGAGGTTGGAATGACAAGGCATTAGAGGATTGAAATGTCAAAGGCAAACGAAGAATTGGTCTAAGAATGGTTCATGAGCAATGCATAGGACAATAGATGTCAAAGAACTAGAAGAGTACCCTTAATTATATCTACACCAGGAATCTGGTAAATTCTGCAGGCAAGATGACATGACTGACAGCTTGGAAGGGGAAAAGTTTGATAGATGATTACAAAGAAGAAGGCATTAAAAGTTGAAAACAGCATCAATTATGTGTTCAGTTTTCCTTGTACTTGGTGAGCGTTGGTACGCCTTCATTTTATAGAACACGTGTGATAAGTTATATATAAAATAACAGAAATAGTACATATAATTCTAAATTAACAGTATGTAAGTGCATGGAATAAGTGATAGAGAATAGACTTGTGATTTTTGTATGAAATTGAAAAGCTGAAAGAGAGAGCACAGTGTTTTTAGAAGCCAGGTTTGAGGGAGTCATTGCTCAATAAAGACTGAAAGCTTGTGAATTATGAGGACTCGGCGACTTACTGCTCATCAGCTGAGCTATGGTAAACGACTACAGTACACTTTGAGCTCACTCCATCTATGATTTACAATCACTTCCTAGAAGTGATCATTAGCTTGGGAACTGTATTTTCCTAGAGCAGCTGCCTACTGGCTGTGCCAAAACAGCTTTGTGTGCAGCCCCACAGGAATATGGCCAGAAGTGAGTACAGATTTGTCTGTCCTGTTTTGTACAGAACTGGCCTTCAATTTGAGCACTCTACCAAAAACAGCCGTGGCAGGTTTTAGCGTTAGTTTCATAGAATCATAGAATAGTTAGGGTTGGAAGGGACTTTAAAGACCATCTAGTTACAATCCCCCTGCCATGGGCAGGGACACCTCCCACTAGATCAGATTACCCAAGGTCGCATCCAACCTGGCCTTAAAAACCTCCACGGATGGAGCATCCACAACTTCCTTCGGTAACCTGTTCTAGTGTCTCAATAATCTCATGATGAAGAAATTCCTACTTATGTATAGTCTAAATCTGACCCTTTCCAGTTTATACCCATTGATCCCTTCTCTTGTCACTACAAGCCTGAACAAGATGGGATTGTTCAGCCTGGAGAAGAGAAGACTCTGAGGAGAACTTATAGCAACCTTCCAGTACCTGAAGGGGGCCTCCAAGAGAGCTGGGAAGGGACTGGAGAGGGGCAAATTTAGATGAGACATTTGGAAGAATTTCTTCACCATGAGAGTGATGAGACACTGGAACAGGTTACCAAGAGAGGTTGTGTCTGCCCCATCCCTGGGCTTTTTTAAGGGTAGGTTGGACGGAGCCTTGGGTAACCTGAACTAGTGGGATGTCCCTGACCATGGCAGGGGGGTTGGAACTAGATGATCTCTGATATCCCTTCCATCCCTAGCTATTCTATGATTCTATGACTCTATGACTTCTTATAAAGGCTTGTAGCGATAGCACTAGGGGCAATGGCTATACACTGGAAAGGGACAGATTTAGACTAGACTTAAAGAGGAATTTCTTCATGATGAGTATGGTGAGGCACTGGAACAGGTTGCCCAGGAAAGTTGTGGCTGCTCCCTCCCTGGAGATGTTGAAAGCCAGGTTGGATGGGGCCTTGGGCACCTGATCTAGTGGGAGGTGTCCCTGCCCATGGCAGAGGGGTTGGAACTGGGTGATCTTTAAGGTCCCTTCCCACCCAAACCATTCTATGATTCTAAGACTCTATGATTGTTTGAGACGAAGGGACAAATTCTGATTCCAAACAATAACTGATCCTTTGTTGTTGCTGATGTCATTTTTATTCTTTCCTGTGCTTTGATTTTGTGTTCTGTGTTTTCATTTTCTTTGGCATTTGAGAGTGAATGAATACACTGAACAATAAGTTAGACATCCCTTTTACTGCTGTGTAAAGCAGTTAAAGTTTTCTGAAACACGGAATTCACAAGAGCTTTAGTGTTCAGGGACTAATGTTAGAGGTGGGCAAACAGTTCCATAATTTAAAAAAAAAAAATGCTGTTTAAATGGATTTTTAAGCATTCACAGAGGTAAAGTTTAATTTATTTTCCATGAATGTAATTCGATTTTTTTAAAAAGCACACAGAGGTTAATCTGTCAGTAATGGCACAGCATAATGTAGCATTTTCATGCCATTTTCTTCCACCAAGTGAAGATCTTTTGATCTTTCTTCCAAGCCAGTGTGTTGTCCTGCCACTCACCAACCTAAGCATCACTTCCACAGGCATGAAAACAGAAATCACCAAGTGTTTTCCTCAAATTGTCTTTGATTGCTGATAATGCCCTGCTTCCAAATCACTATGTTAGGTATTTACTGGATTCTTATAGCATCACAGAATTATAGAAAGGTTTGGGTCGGAAGCAGATCTTAAAGATCATCCAGTTCCAACTCCTCTGTCATGGGCAGGGACACATTCTGCTAGCCCAGGCTGCTCAAGGCCACATCCAACCTGGCCTTGAACACATCCATGATGAATAACTGTCAGGTTTTAATTCACACCCATATATGCAGAATGGGAAAATTATATTTGAAAAGCAAATTTTCTCCTCCATGTAAGTTTATATTCTGATCAAACCCCCTGTTTTGTCCAAAACCCCAAACCTTAGTAGAAAAATCAGCATTAACAATTAAATAAGTAATTTCAGTGAAATGTAGCCACCCACCTGTTCAAAAGTATTCTTTTGAAACTCTTCAAATCCAAAAATATCCAGTACTCCAATTTCAAATACCTGGTCACTGGGGGAGAAAAAAGATACTAGAGATGATAAGAATTCAAGCAAGTGAATAATGTATTTGTTGTTTCTGTCAAAAGTAGTTCTGTTCCAGTATGAAAGAAGGCTATATTTCAAAAACACAGTGTAAGTTACACAATCAGATGTTGTACAGAACAGTATCAAAATTCGACCTGCCAACCTACTGTATTAAGCACAAATAAAAAAGCAGCATTCAAGGTTGTTTCAATATCCATTTTAAAAACAAAATTTGTAAGACAAGGGAAGAAAACCTTAGCTTCGTTAAAATCCAGTTCCTGAAGGTGTTACCTCTTCCAGTTTATATTTCTTTGACAGTCGAAACTGCGTCTACTGAAAAATACTTCAAGGGAAACTCATGAAAGCAAAACCCCCTCTGCGTCAGCATCAAGTAGAGGTTGTGAGCTCAGACTGCTCAGGAGGTTACATCTCTCAAGGGAAAGAAGAGTCAGGCTTAGGGCATGAACAAGACAGATGTTTCTTCTCTGTATATATAAAAGGATTCTGTTAGCAGTGGACCCACTTCGTCACGTGCCGCTGGAAGGGCTTTTATTTTGGCCCCGTGGAACTATTAGAGCAGGACAGGATTTGTACAGAGAAATGGCAAATGGACAAATGTGTTATTATTATGTATGTACTAAATCCTCCTAGACCTGATCTAGAGAAGGACCTAAGGCCACTAAGGGGAGTGAAATTAATGTTTTTGGGTATCCTGTTGCCTGTTTTGGAAGGACTTGAGAACTCCGTGTGAAAGGGCCAGACTCCCCGAGATGGAGCTTCTTTATTTTCTTCAATCTATCAACAAAGAATATAAAAATAACAGTAAAAAAACTCGTTGCAGTTTGCCTATGTGAATGCAGCAGGACATTCTCCAGAGTAAAATAGTCTGCCAGCAGGATGAAATGAGTACTGTGTTATAACCAGTGGATCTCTGGAACAGGAAAAATCAGCAAAGGAAAAATCGTTCAGCTTCCTCAGAAAGAAAATGGACATTTTGTAAAGCAAAGGTGTTTTTATTTCTCTTTGCCAACACAATATGTGAATGCACGGGGTTACATGCCTACAAAGAGTGTGAAGCTTGCACTTGTGAGACCGCACCTCAAATCCTGTGTTCAGTTCTGGGCCCCTCACCACAAGAAAGATGTTGAGGCTCTGGAGTGAGTCCAGAGAAGAGCAATGAAGCTGGTGAAGGGGCTGGAGAACAAGAGGAGCAGCTGAGAGATCTGGAGGGGTTTAGTCTGGAGAAGAGGAGACTGAGGGGAGATCTCATTGCTCTCTACAACTACCTGAAGGGAGGTTGTAGAGGGGAGGGGGCTGGCCTCTTCTCCCAAGGGACAGGGGACAGGATGAGAGGGAATGGCCACAAGCTCCACCAGGAGAGGTTTAGGCTGGACATTAGGAAAAAAATTTTCACAGCAAGGGTCATTGGGCGCTGGAACAGGCTGCGCAGGGAGGTGGTTGATTCACCTTCCCTGGAGGTGTTTAAGGCACGGGTGGACGAGGTGCTAAGGGACATGGTTTAGTGTTTGATAGGAATGGTTGGTCTCGATGATCCCGTGGGTCTCTTCCAACCTGGTTATTCTATGATTCCATGATTCTATGATTCTATGATTCTATATGCCTACAAAGAGCGTGAAGCTTGCTATTTCTGAAATCTACTTTTTTTTTCCCAACACTTTTCCTCCATTTTCAATGTTTCCTCTATGCCTAAAACGATGAGTATATCAGGATATCATAGAATCACAGAATCCCTTGATTGAAAAAAACCTTTGAGATCATCAAGTCCAACCATACCTGTCCACAACTAAACCAGATCCTTGAGCACCTCATCTCCCCATCTTGTAAATACCTCCAGGGATGGAGACTCAACCATCTCCCTGGGCAGCTTCTGCCAGTGCCTGAGAACCCTTTCGGGGTAGAGATTTCTCCTTATGTCCAGTCTGAATCTGCCTTGGTGCAACTTGAGGTCATTCCCTCTCACCCTATCACCTGTCACTCCAGAGACGAGACTAACACCCACCTCTCCACAATCTCCTTTTAGGTAGTTGTAGAGAGCAATAAAGTCTCCCCTCAGTCTCCTTTTCTCCAGGTTAAACAACCCCAGCTCCCTCAGCTGCCTCTCCCTTCACCAGCTTTGTCACTGTTCTCCAGAAGAGCTCCAGCCCCTCAATGTCCTTCTTGTAGGGCCAAAAACTAAACAAGGTATCCAAGATGTGGCCTCACCAATGCAGAGCCCAGGGGCACAATCACTTCCCTGCTCCTGCTGGCCACACTGTTCCAATACAGGCCAAAATGCCATTGCCATATAGATGTAAAGGAGAAAAAAGTAATCCACTATTGAAGCGCTTCAAGATAATTCTGCTAAAATCATAGTAAATGCTACCATTTAATTGGGTGAGGATACAGTCCTAAAAAATAAATTCCTACATAATAAACAAAACAAGTCAAATCATTGAAAAAACTGTGTACTACAAACAAGCTACATAAAACAATCCTCAGGGACAAGCAGAGCCTTCTTCAGAAATAATACCCACGAAGATGACACCAAGCTGAGTGGTGCAGTTGCCACACCAGAAGGATGGGATGTCATCCAGAGGGACCTGGACAAGCTGGAGGACTGAGCCTCTGAGAACCTTATAAGGTTCAACAAGGCCAACTGCAAGGTATAGGAGGTGCTCCAGCTCTCTGATCATCTTTGTAGCCCTCCTCTGGACCTGTTCCAACAGCTCCATCTCCTTCTTCTGTTGAGGATTCCAGAACAGGACACAATACTCCAGACGAAGCCTCAGAAGAGAGGAATAGAGGGACAGAATCCCCTCCTTCGCCCTGCTGGCCACACTTCTTTTGATGCAGTCCAGGATACAGTTGACCTTCTCGGCTGCGAGCACACATTACTCATGTTGAGCTTCTCATCAATCAGCACCCCCAAGCCCTTCTCTGCAGGGCTGCTCTCAATCACATCATCCCCTGTCCTGTACTGAAATCAGCAATTGCCCCAACCCAGCTGTAGGACCTTGCACTTGGCCTTGTTGAACCTCATGAGGTTCTCACAGCCCCACTTCTCCAGCTCGTCCAGGTCCCTCTGGATGACATCTCATCCTTCCAGTGTGGCAACTGCACCACTCAGCATGGTGTCATCTGCAAACTCATTGTCTATATCATTGGTGAAGACATTAAACAGCAAGGTGACCCTTGAGGGACACCACTTGTCACAGATCTCCATCTGGACATCAAGCCACTGACCACTCCTCCCTGAATGTGCAACCTAAACCATTTCTTATACACCAAACAGCCCACCCGTCAAATCCACATATTTAATAATTTCACAATTACTAAGAGCTATTTAGGATGGATGGAATAGCTTCCCCTTCTCTCTGATTCAATGAGTAGTTGTGAAGCTGGATTGCTCACATCCCACATCAGCGCCATATCATTTATTTTGTCAAATCACCCTCCTTACTGTTTCTCAAGGGATACATTTAAAGCATTGTATAAGGAAAAGAGCTAAACAATTTGACTTAATGAATTGCTGCAAATCAGGGAAAAGAGAATCACAGAATCATAGAATCACTAGGTGGAAAGAACCCACTGGATCATTGAGTGCAACCATTCCTATCAAATTAAACCATGCCCCTCAGCACCTCATCCACCCATCAAAGAGGGGCAAGGCCCTAGTTTTTAAAACTCCAGCCTTAGCAGCCAGCTTGTTGACGACATGAAATAACATTCCTTATCAAAACTGGTATTTCCAAGAAATATCTTTATCTGCTGGAAAGTATCTGTTGACAGGAAATCATGCCAGCCTATTTTTTTTTGATGAATGTCTCCTGATAATCTCTGCCTTGCATGATTAGAGGATGCAGCACACACTAGAAGAAAAGAGCTGGAGGTTTTATATGATTAATACCTGGACTACTTGGTGTGTACACCAAAAAAGGATCTGCATCCTCTACAATAGTGATATTTTCATGGAATCACAGAATGAGTGGGGTTGCAAGGGACCTTAAAGACCATCCAGTTCCAACCCCCCTGCCAGGGATAAGGACGCTTCCCACCAGCCCAGGCTTCTCAAGGCCCCATCTAACCTGGCCTTGAACACCTCCAGGGAGGAAGGCATCCATGAATTCCCTGGGCAACTGGTACCAGTGCCTCACCATCCTCAGTACCAAGCATTTCTTCCTAATGTCTAATCTAAATCTTCCCCCTTTCGATTTAAACCCATTCCCCTTCATCCTATCACTCCATCCCCTTGAACAATATCCCTCCCCAGCTTTCTTGGAGCTCCCCTTCAGGTGCTGGAAGTTGCTCTAGAGTCTTCCCGAAGCCTTCTCATCTCTATTCTGAACAACCCCAACTCTCTCAGCCTGTCCTCACAGCAGAGGTGCTCCAGCCCTCTGATATTTTATTACTACATCGTGGTATTTATTTCCAAAATCTCACCAATCATGATAGTGATTTTCTGTATTAAATTATTGCTCAGATTTTGAAAATTAAACAGCAATAGAAAGCACAGCATCAAAATTAAAAGCATTGTTTCATATGTGGCTACAAATTACATTGCTTTGGGTTTTTTCTTTCTTCTTGTCTTCCTCTGGTTTATACCACTTTTCTTCTCAAAGGCAGGGTCCATACATGGGTTTTTTGGCAAGCTGTCAATCATATTAATTCCATCAAAATTACTTCCCTTAAATTAATCTTAGCAGAAATTCCCAAGGCAAAATGAAGCATGAATGATCCCATGTTTACAAATGAAAGGGCATGTCACCAGAGTCTACAGGAACAAATAGAAAAGAGCCATTTTTTAAATGAAAAAAAATCTCCTTATTTTATTATATTCTTTTATGATTACTAAACATCATGGATATTTCTTCCTCATTATGCATCAGATAGTCAGTATTTACTATGTATAAATAAAACAGTAATTTGCCAGTATTTGAAGAATGGTTTTATCTCCTTGACCAGAATGTAAGTGTAAATTGTTATAAACTGTCATAGATATTAATCATAATTCATTTGGGGTTTTGAGATTTAAAAAATAGCCTTTTGACTGATAATATTTTACAGTTTTTTGCACTTTCCTCAGAATGACATTTTATAGAGTCATGGAATCATGGAAGACTTTGGGTTGGAAGGGACCCTAAAGGTCATCTAGTTCCAACCCCGCTGCCATGGGCAGGGACACCTCCCACTTGATCAGGTGCCCAAGGCTCCATCCAACCTGGCCTTGAACCCCCCCAGGGATGGGGCAGCTACAACTTCCCTGGGCAACCTCTGCCAGTGTCTCACCCCCCTTACAGTGAAGAAATTCTTCCTTAAGTCTAGTCTAAATCTGTTCTTCTCCATTGCCCCTAGTCCTATCACTACAAGCCTTTGTGAACAGTCCTTCCCCAGATTTCTCGTAGGCCCATTTCAGGTACTGGAAGGTTGTTAGAAGAGCATTCTCTTCTCTGCAGAGATGTTATTTCTGCAAAGATGCCCTTATAGCCTAGAAATACCTTTTTGATCTTGTCCTCTTAGCAACTGCATTATAAAGAAGCTACATAAAAAAAATCTTGGCAACTCCTAAAGACAATACACACACCAGACACCCTGTCTGATGATCTGTTGTCTTGGCAGACATCTTGCCATTCATCAAGAGATGCTCTTGACATGTTTGCCATTCCTGGCAAGGTGCACAGAATTCCTTGTACTACTCTTCCGATCCAATGCTTCAGACCAACTGACAGGATGTTATTTGATCACTCTTTATATATCCCTGAAGCTTTTCAGCTCTGAAATCATAGAATCATACAATCACTAGGTTGGAAATGACTTTTGAGACCATCAAGTCTAACTGTAGCTGTCCACTAATAAAGCATATCACGCAGAACCTCACCTACCTGTCTTTCAAACACCTCCAGGGATGGGGGCTCGACCATCTCCCTGGGCAGCCTCTGTCCGTGCCCGAGAACCCCTTTGGGTAAGAAATTTTAACTCGTGTCTAATCTGAACCTGCCCCTGGTGCAACCTGAGGCCATATCGTCTCATCCCATCACCTGGCACTTGGGAGACGAGACAAGCACCCACCTCGCTACAACCTCCTTTCAGGGAGTTGTACAGGGTGAGTTGGTCTCCCCTCAGCCTCCTTCTCTCCAGGCTAAAAACCTCAGTTCCCGCAGCTGCCTCTAATAAGGCTTGTCCTCCTGTCCCTTCGCCAGCTCTGTTGCCCTTCTCTGGACAAACTCCAGGCCTTCAATGTCCTTCTTGTAGTGAGGGGCCCAAAACTGAACACAGTAATTCGTTCTAAATGTCAATTTTGCATACATAAAGCAGTGAGATGTATCTGTTGAGACAAGATGATCTAACACCCTTTTTCTTCTGCCCCAAATACAACATTTCTTGCTTTTCCTCCAACTTCTGCCAGCATCCAGGAAGAAAGCCAGTTGATTATGTCTGATCTGGATAAACTAGAAGTGATACTGATTAATGAAGTAATATTTCTAGGATTAGCTGATAAATGCGGACTCTCAAATTAAATTAGCATTTAAATGTAGACTCTCAAAACTGTACTTAGGACTCCCCCAGTTCTCCTGGGGTACAGGTTACAACCATTGTCATAAATATGGTTCTTGAAGAGGACAAGCTGAAGGCTTATGGTTAGATACGTTCATCATCTCAAGCAATTACTAAAATAAACTTACTTCTGAGACTTTTGAGAGAGATTTTTCTGAGATTTTTTTTTTATGATTCTGAGTTTTTGCTGAGACTTGGTGTTGTTGTCACACCTCTTGGTCATTGCACAACAACTGCCATTTGTCTTATAATATTACCAGGTCCAAATGGTACAGATCAATCATAGAATCGTAGAATAGTTTGGATTGGAAGGGACCTTAAACATCATCCAGTGTACTTATTTGAATGTAAGTAAACCTTGAAGAGTTAAGAGTCTTGAGAAGAAGTTCATCTAGGAAACTTTTATAAGAATAAAATCAGTAGAATAGTAAATCATCATATAAATGAGTAAATATAAACAATAATAATTTTTAAAAAGCAATTATAAGCTCCTGTGAGAAATTTAAATAGCTTTTCTGTAATCCCATTCTAAAGGCTAATTACAGAAACACAGTTTCTCTCTGGTGCATTTCTTTGAAACAATATCAAGATGAATATAGGCAATCAGTCCAAACTCACATCCATAGTTATAATTTAGTTTTAACCAGACAAAATCATAAGTAACTTTTTATGAATGAGAACAAGGTGCATTATCTCAACACAGACATCAAATCTCTTGCTTAATATTTATTGAATACTTGGGGGGATTGGAACTAGATGATCTTTAAGATTCCTTCTATGATTCTACTCTTCTGGTCTAATCTGAAATAATGAATTTGCTGGATTCTGGCAACAATTTATACTTAACAGCTCTAGAGCTTGGTCTTTGCAGCTTTTCACAGAATGATCTCCCCTTCCTTTAGATCTAATGGTAATCGTCATTTTTTCTTTGCCTGAAACCAGCCACAAGCTGTTTTATGGTAAATATACATCAATATTACTGACCTAAATTGCATCACTTCATCATAAAAGTTAAATCCAGGTAACTAGTTTCCTCCAAAATGCCAAGATCAAATATTTTTCTGAGAGTTAATAAGCCAATAAATCTAATTTTATTGCTTCATAAATTCTCACTGAAGTGCAATGGAAGTGCAGTTCAGCTATGTACCCAGGGGAGTAAAGCCTCTCCCACCGTAGAGGAGGATCAGGTTCATGACCATCTGAGGAACCTGAATAATTATTAGTCTATGGGACCTGATGAGATGCATCCCAGAGCCCTGAGGACACAAAGTTGATTAGTGGCACCCAGCACAGCTTCATCAGGGACAAACCCTGTATGACAAACCTCGTAGCTTTCTGTGATGGGGTAACCACAGCAGTGGACTCAGAAAAAACAACGGATGTGATCTATCTGGACTTCTCAAAGCCTTTAACATGGTCCCCCACAACATCCTCCTCTCTAAATCGGAGAGATATGGATCTAGCGGGACATGTCCCAGCCCATCAAAGGGAGATTGAACTAGATGATCTTAAAGTCCCTCCCAACCCAAACTACTCCATGATTCTTTGTTTCTACTTCAGAACAAACCAGGAAAATTGAGTTATGAACCTTATTCTATTTCTATTATTTCTATTTCTATTAATTTATATTTCTTATTTCTATACATAAAGGCCTGTGGTCTATTCATAAACACTTGTGGTTATAGGATGAGGGGAAATGGCTAAAAACTGGAGAGGGGTAGATTCATATTAGACATAAGGAGGAATTTCTTCACAATGAGGGTGGTGAGGCATTGGCACAGGTTACGCAGGGAATCTGTGGATGCCCCATCCCTGGAAATGCTCAATACCAGGTTGGATGGGACCTTGGGCAGCCTGATCTAGTGGGAGGTCCCTGCCCATGGCACTGGGGTTGGAACTAGATGATCTTTGAAGTCTCTTCCAACTCTAACTATTCTATGGTTCTGTGATTCCATGATTCTATGATTCCATGATTCTATTCAATGTTTCTGGTAAAGGCTTCATTCCATCTGCCGAGTAGTTTCTGACCAGAGAATAAAGTGTAACCTGGAATGCATTAGTCTTATTTAGCCACATAAGTTAATGCTTTTGGTGGATCTTTACGCTGAGCTGTATCAAAACTGCGCCAAACTGGAGGAATAACCCTACTCATTGCTAGAATTGCTCAGAGGTTTATGAAATATACCTGAACAACAGATCACAAACTCCTGCAGTGACTTGCATTAACCCAGCTTCTATCTTAAACTGTGCCATGCCTTGATTTATTACTAGAGGTTATACAACATAATTAGGCTAGACCGAAAAAAAAGCTGGAGGCAGGGGTGGTATTTTCTTATTTTGAGATGGCTAATTGAAGTGAGGTTAGAGTATCAATGAAGGTAGATAAACTTCATTTTCACTTAAAATAAGTTATTTTGCCCAGGGAGGTGATTAAGTCACCAACCCTAGAGATGTTTAAAAGACAGGTAGATGTGCTCAGGGATCTGGCTTAGTAGTGGACAGGTACGGTTGGACTCAATGATCTCAAAGGTCTTTTCCAACCAAATGTTTCTATGATTCTGTGATTCTATGAAATTCTTAACAACTCTAAAATAGAGCTC
This sequence comes from Clamator glandarius, assembly GCA_033459285.1. Lineage (NCBI taxonomy): Eukaryota > Metazoa > Chordata > Aves > Cuculiformes > Cuculidae > Clamator > Clamator glandarius. The sequence goes on from JAUNZM010000582.1 coordinate 1,398,962, forward strand.
TTGATAAATATGAAGCCAATGTAGATTTAATATAAGAAAATATCACTTTTTTTTTTTTTTGGAAGTTCCACATCTTTTGTGGATCTGATCATCTAATTAGCACTGTCTTAGTTTGCTAAGTTTGATTCTCCGGAAATTTCTTTTCTGGGGTTTGTTTTTTTTTTTTGTTTCATGACTGCTCCACTGACACATATTTATTAGTATTCATTTTTTTCTAAGAAACCACACTGGAGAGCAACGGCATTGATTTAGCAGATGATAACCTAGCAACATCCAGAACATTCTTAGAACATTTAATTCAGTGAAATTTAAACATCTGTTTGAAGACTTTCATTCTGACAAAAAAGAACAAGAATATTCTACACTAAAAAAATCACCCAAGCAGCTTATTTTGTCAAAAAACTTATCTCAATCTGTATCATTAGCTCTTAAAAGACTATTAATTTTAACCACCAATCTAGATTACTGTGTAAATTACCATGTTCAACTCCACAAACAAATAAATAAATACACTACCAAGGAAATTATTTGAAGGAATAGTCAGCAATTTCAAGATCTAAAAACCACTGTCATCTCCTAAAATGCTTTAAATTATGGAATTACATTTCTTTTATGGATCTGGATTTGAACAGTTGTAGTTTACAAGAGTAGTTTGTAATGGCACCCCTACCTTCCACTCTCATCTTGGTTTTGAAGGCAGCAATTGATTGTGTTGACTAAAAAGCTAAATAAACGACCATACAGAGATTTTGCCAAGAGATCCCGGTAAAATTCTGCAATCTGTATTGTGTGCCTCCGTACAATCATGTCTCCTAAGAGAGAAAGTAGAAAATAGAGGTGAAATCATGCTGTAACACTTGCCTTAAGTAATTTTAGTTACAGTAAGCCCTTTCATCCATTTATGTCTCCTCTTCCAAACTTAAACACGGTCTTATTTCTTTTCTGACAGCCTCAGTGAAAGATGAGAAGTCTCAACAACACTCGCAAGAGCTTTTCACTGGGAAACATGGACCTTTGTACTTGTTTTCAATAGAAAAAGTTACGCATACCACAGATTTAGCATTTTACTGAAAAGAACTTTTTCAAAACTTAATATCTAATCTGTTATCTTGACACCCTTTTGTAAAATGAATCAAGTTAGGAGTTCACCAGCATCAGATGGTGAAACTGCTTTGCTCCATGTTACAAAGACATTTCTAACTCAGCAGCCCAGTCTAACTTACTGCACGGCAAATAACCCTAAATATTCCTCCAAGAGAAAATTTACAAGGCTGTACGAGAGATAAGAAGCAAAAATGTTCTGCTTCTCACATTCTCAAGTCAGGAGGATCAAAATGCCTCCAGCTCTGATCTGAGAGAGGCTGGAAAAGATTACCTTTAAAATACTGAACATCACTCGTTAAGGCTGAAGCGAGCTCATCTGGCGAAACCTGCAGCATCCCGGCCACTGAAATGAAAAGAGAATTTAAAGAAAGCTTGATTTGTGCATATTTACTTTATGTTACAGATTTTCTTAAGTAGGTGCTATTTTTGAATAGCAAAAGGACCCATGCATTAAAGAACGCTGTCACAGGAGTAATCAAAATTAATGAACATATAAAATCAGATTACTGTAATCAGCACTTTGTGAAGTTTGAGCATAGCTATTTACAGCTTTCTTTTCCCTTGAAAGATTACTCAGGACTTTCCCCAGGGCTTGGCAGACTTTCTCGAGTATTAGAGTTAAGGTATGTTACTTATTGACATTTCGTATCCATAAGCCACTTTGAGGAGATTTGTTAGTGACCAAGAGGGCAAACTTCAAAGCGTGAAAACAAGAGGCCTTTTTCAGATATAGATTTTGAATGTAAGGAATTCATCTCAAGGCGAATTCTTCAGCTGCTGACAAGCAGCACAAGAGCATTTTAAGACTCTGCATAAAACTCACTGCATAATTTCTTTTGGAAAACAATAACGTTAAATACATTGAATTAGGCAATTTGCAATACTAGCATTTTGTTTCATCCCATAAAACACCTTAGTTTACAAAATGTTCAAGACAATACTTGTCTTCCCACGGTGCCTTAGGAATTTTCAAAGTCACTTTTTGGTCTCCTTGGAACTGTGTTTCCATCTGTTGGAGGACTGGAGCAACTGCGCTGCTGTTGGACCGAGCAGGAGACCTTCCAAGGTCACGTCCTACTGACCTCGCTCCAGGAGCTGCAGGTCTGACACAAATGCTGTCTCAGCGTCTGTCAGAGCTGTGAAGCGAATGTCTCCGAGGTGCAGGATTGCTGAGAGAATTACGAACAGGTTCTCCACCTCCTGCATATATTTAAAGCAGAATTAAAGATAAGGAAGAAATCTATTGGACACACTAATGAAAAGCAATGTTTTATAAAAATACGAGTTCCATTAGTTTGTATCATTCGCATTTGCTAAATTAAAAAGTATTCATGTGTGAACCTTTAAAAGGAAATTTGGATTATAGAAATCAAACCGGAACCCACCTAGGACATAAAACAACAAGATTACCTTCTTTTTCTTTTGTTTTCATGTAAATCACATTAACTACTGAGTTAAGAAAATTGTTCAGAATGTGATTAAAAACACTGAAATACCTTCAAAGGATGCATTATGATGCATTGTTATTCTGTGATTATTTCTTTAATAAGTGTGTTTTCTACATAGAAAATTTACATCAAGACAAATTCTGTGCCTGAGAATAGTAAGGTTTGTTTTTCCTCAGTCAATTGCATTCACAAAGTGTCTAGCTCTAAATTATAAGAAGCTTGGAAGCAACCTTAGAGATCATCCAGTTCTAACCCCCTGCCACGAGCAGGGACACCTCTCACCAGACCAGGCTGGTGAAGCCCCATTCAGCCTGGCCTTCAAGACCTCCAGAGATGGAGCAGCCACAACTTCTCTGGGCAATCTGGGCCAGCGCCTCATCACCCTCAGCATCAAGAATTTCTTCCTCATGTCTAAACTAAATCTTCCCGCTTCCAATTTAAAGCCACTTCCCCTCGTCCTTTCACTCCATGCCCTTGTAAGAAGTCCCCCCACTCAGCCTTCTTGGAGGCCTCCATTAGGAAGGCTGCTGTAAGGTTTTGCCAGAGCCTTCTCTTCTCCAGGCTGGACAACCCCAAGTGTCTCAGCATGACTTCATAGCAAAGGTGCTCCAGCCCTCGCATCATCTTTGTGGACACCTCTGGACTTGCTTAAACAATTCCATACCCTCCCTCTCTTGAGGATTCCAGGACTGGACACAGGACTCCAGGTGGGGTCTCAAGAGAGCAGAGCAGAGAGGGAGAATCACCTCCCTCAACCTGCTAGCCACGCTGCTTTTGATGCAGCCCAGTTTTGTATTTGGTTATGTGAATATTCATGGAAAAAAACCCCAAAGCTTACTCTTCTTTATATTAAAATGTGTGGCTTATGTTACCAAAAACATTCGTTACTACTTTTACTAGGAAATGCTGAGCAACTGTATGATGTATCATCATCACAGAAATCTACCTTACACCTAAATAACAGCTTCAGAGGACTCACTTTTATTTGTCACTGATAGCTCTTCATCCCTTTTCATAAGAAATGTTGTCCCTCTATCATCACAAATGTTGTCCCTTTATCATCTTTATGATAATCCGGCATGTTGTCATGTTAACTTTTCCTCCACTTTTTTCTTATGATGCTAAATACCTTGTAGGGGTAAATAAGTTTTTGTCCCATTCTAGAGCTACAGGTGCTGGTGCATGAGTTTCTTGCAGACGTGTCCCTGCTGAACTGTGCTTGGTAGGACAGGCATATGTAAAAGTGTGGGGAGGTTGTTAAATACTGTTGTATCCTGAAAGGAATTACACAGCTTGGAATTATAGCATCATAGAATCATGGAATTACTAGGTTGGAAATGACCTTTGAAAACATCAAGTCCAACTGTACCTATCCACTACTAAACCATATCTCAGAGAATATCATCTACTCATCTTTTAAACATCTCCAGGGATGGGGACCCAATCACCATCCTGGGCAGCCTCTGCGGGTGCCTGAGAATCCTTTGGATGAAGAACTTTTTCCTAATGTCCAATCTGAACCACCCCTGGTATAACTTGAGGCCATTCCCTCTCATCCTATCGTCTGTCACTTGGGAGATGAGACCAACACCCACCTCTCTACAACCTCCTTTCAGGCAGTTGTAGAAGGTGATGAGGTCTCCCCTCAGCCTCCTTTTCTCTAGGCTTGCATCAATTCTTATACTCAGTCCTCCATTTCTTCCTGTTCTTCTCACATTTCTGTCCTCCTGAAACTCTTCTTGATTAATTTTCCAAATTATCATCATCATTAGCTTTATGGGATTAAAGACCAACATCAGACCTATCTTCTTGTTGCTTTTTGGGGGGGGGTAAATCAGCTCTTTCAAGTTACCCAGCTCTGATTTTCTAGGACTAAATATGTATTTACATATTTTCAGGTGGTGCTAGCAAAGGCATTTGGAATGTGTGTTTCACAAAATTAGAAGAGACAGGGAGATTAGCAGGAAGAGGAAAAAAAAACCTGTGGGTTTTATGAGGTTCCTGTCATATGGGATTTGATTGTTTCTTTTTATCTATGTAATTAAATTATTCAGAGTATTATACCTTGAAGCTGTTTGTGAATCTTTAAGAATGAGAAAGATTTACATTGTTGGTGCTGTGTCTAATTAAAAGTGATTACAGTAATCTCCCTTGAGTGAACTAGTACCATATATTGTTTCAAGGTCTTAACCAACACACAAAAAAAAAAGAAAGACACGAAGACACTTTTTTTTACTCACAAAATGTTATCAGTGAGAGTTCATTTCAGTTTTTTTTAAACTAATACAGTGATTTTAGCCACAAATAATACAAGTCTGTGAACTTACCAGGCTATTGAATCCCATAGCACCTAGAGCTTGTTTTAGCATGCCTAATTTCTCCCTGTTTTGAGGGTTGCCTGTTAATGTTGTATCTTCCAGTACGGTCTGGCTTAGATACCTGCACAGAAGAAAAGCAGAACATATAGCATTTACCAGGACAGTGTAAAATCAAAATTTGAGGTTAAAAGACAGCTTTTCCCTTTTAATCAGGGATTTATTACAATTTTTTTTCTCAGTCTTTGGAAGTGCCAATGAAAGAATGCTCCATGTTTCTTTCCTTAAGCTTTTGCTTAAGGCTTCCTTTTATCCCCCAACAAAAGCGAAAACTTCAGGTTCAACTTATACCTCTGGCAGCTTTGCCATTCTTGCACTACAAGGGATTCCTCTTCAGAAGGAAGATTTGAGGACATCCTCTGATAACTCTGAGTACTTTAAATTCCCTTCCTGCTGGCTAGGGAATAGATGAGCTTTTATCTTCCTGATCCCGTGATGATCATTTGCTCCCTTAGCAGCTGAATGGGTGACAGTCATACTCAGCATCTCTTAGAAGAAAGTAGAGACTACGTACATAGAGCAAGAAGTGCACAGCCCTTAAGCTCTACTGCTTTGTACACTGCAAAGCAAAAAGGCTCTTACAAACCTTCCCCCAAAAAAAATTATTAGAAGAGAGAGAGCCCCCTAGTGCAGCTACCTCAGAAAGGAAAACCAGAATCAATGTAAAGAGCACTAACACAAAATAGAATAACTAAACTCTGTCGTACAACAGAGAAGAACAGCAATCTAACCTTTACAACAAGGTATTTTGACTCTCTTGATGTAATTCTATGGGCCAGATTTTTAGAAGTGCTCAAGCATCTTCATTCAGCTGAAATTGCTAAGAGTGAGCTGTCTAAATATCTTATGGGATCTCCTATTTAATTAGATCCGGCTGAGAATGTGGAAATGTTTTCTTTTACCGTTATCATTAAATTATCACTATTGAAACACACATTCATCACGCAATCTACAATCTTCACAAACATTGCTTACATCAACCAAAGAATTCCCCGCACCTAAATCAAAGGAACATCATTACGACACCAACAAAGGTGGACAATTTATACACACTCCACCCCTCAGCCCTTCACCATAATTACAACATAAAAAATCCCCAACAATTATTCTGTTCTCTAATCATGTTCAGTCTGAGATCTGTCACATCAAGCTGGGAAACAATACGTGCTTAATTTCCAACAATTCTTGTTCACAATCCTATTATAACTGAAATATAGAGGACACAAGGATTTAAAATAAAACTGCTATTACCACAGGAAGGCTGGCTATGCTATCAAAAATGGCAGCTCTTGTAAATATGGCCTTTTATGTGAATGTGTGTAGCTTTTAGAAACACAAGGAAGGATTATTTAGTATTTGCACTTTTCTAACGGATAATGAGGATTACGAGATGTACATGATAAATCATAGAATCATACAATAATTTGGGTTGGAAGGGACCTTAAAGATCATCCAGCCCTCTGATCATCCTTGTAGCCCTCCTATGGACCCATTCCAAGAGTTCCATATTCTTATGTTGAGTATTCCAGAACTGGACTCAGAACTCCAGATGAGGTCTCACAAGAGAGGAATAGAGGGGCGGAATCCAACCCCTTCATCCTGCTTGCCACGCTTCTTTTGATGCAACCCACGATACAGTTGGTTTTCTGGGCTGTGAGGGCACATTGCTGGCTCATGTTGAGCTTCTCATCAATCAGCACCTCCAAGTCCTTCTTCACAGGGCTGAAACGACGAGCACATTTTTACTGGATGGATAACAGATTTATCGGTGCTGTTTTCTGCTGGAGTGATAATAGGATGAGTTACTCCAGCAGGTGGGCATAAGAAGAATGATGGGTCAAAAAAATACGTGCCTGGGTGCATAAGCGCTTTTTACACCCACAGGAGAATGCAGTCAGCAGATTTCTCAAGTGCAAACAAGTCTTACTTCAGTGGCTAAAACTGGTGGATTAACAAGCCTTTGAGAACATGGGCCTGTGAGCACCACTGCTAGAGCTCTGCACCATTTCCTTGAGGTTACTACAAACGTGAATTTTGAGCAAATCAGGGAGATATAAATGATATCATAGCTGACAATTTTGCCAGAGAGGCCTCCAGGAAAGCTGGGGAGGAACACTTTACAAGGGCATGGAGTGCTAGGACAAGGGGGAATGGCTTTAAATTGGAAGGAGGAAGATTTAGATTAGAAATTAGGAAAAAATTCTTGACGACGAGGGTGGTGACACACTGGCACTGGTTGCCCAGGGAAGCTGCAGATGCCCCCTCCATGTACGTGTTGAAGACCAGGTTGGATGGGGCCTTGAGCAGCCTGATCTAGTGAGAGCTGCCTGTGCCCATGGCAAGGAGTTGGAACAGGATGATCTTTAAGGTCCCTTCCAATCCCAACAACTCTACGATTCTATAATATAAAGTAATATCAATATACATTGCCTGTTTCAAAAGGACAATCAAATACATCTGATGATACAGAATCTGACATAGAATCTACTGGTATGGAGATTTATCCAGCTGAAAATTTTCCACCATTCCAAACTGCTGCATGACCTGTTCAGATGAAATATCAGTGGCACTTTTGATCCATAATTAAGAGATTTACAGCAGCATCTACTCTGCTATCAAGGCAGGGCTTTAAACTAAAGGAATTTAGATTTAGAGTAGATAAAAGGAGGAAAACTTTTACAATGAGGATGGTAAAATGTTGGAATACATTGCTCAGATCGGTGGAGGCCCCATTCCTGGAAACATTCAAGGTCAGGTTTTATGGGGCTCTGAATAACCTCATCTAATTAAGGATGTCCCAGCTCCTACAGGGGGTTGGATAGAGGACTTTCATTGTCCCTCCCAACCCAAAGCATCCTATGAATCTATATCCTATTGATGAATGGCTGGAGGAGTTGGACGCTTATGGTAATTTCTGCAAAACCCTTCATCATCAGTTCTCCCAGAATAATTATTTGTGTATTGAACAGGGAATACTCTTTCCTGTCCAGTGAGGAGAATATTGTATAATTCTCTTATTTAACCACATTTAATTAGCTCATTTTAGTATAGTTTAAGTGCTAGAGGGCACCATTGTAGCAAAAGTGTGTGAACACTACTAACACAGGTATTGGAATCATAGATTGACCAAAAGACCCTCACTCTGTTGCAGGAAAGAGTCGAGCTGTGATACACACCCACACGCAGCAGTTCTTGCCTTCAGCGCAAGCACTTCTTGCTGCTACAGCAAGGGGCAAACTCGGTACCCATCAAACTTCAATGCCTGAAGCTCCAACTACACATCCATAAACTGCAGCATCTGCCAGAACATGCCTGTTGGAAGAGAATCTGACTTTCCCAGTATAAAACTCCTGAAGATTTAAGCAGCGGATGTGCTGGCACCCTCGGAAAGGGCTGCAGCTGGACATTTTAAGGAGGAATTTCTTCACGATGAGAGTGGTGAGGCACTGGCACTGGTTGCCCAGGAAAGCTGTGGGTGCCCCATCCCTGGATGGTAGTTTTTGCACAGCACCATCCCTGGCGAAGGGGCTGGAGAACAGGCCTTATGAGGAGTAGCTGAGAGAGCTGGGCGTGTTTAGCCTGGAGAAAAGGAGGCTGAGGGGAGACCTCATTGCTCTGTATAACTACCTGAGGGGAGGTTGTGGAGAGGAGGGTAATGGCTGGACATCAGGAAAAAATTTTCACAGAAAGGGTCATTGGGCACTGGAACAGGCTACCTAGGGAGGGGGTTGATTCACCTTCCCTGGAGGTGTTTAAGGCACGAGTGGACGAGGTACTAAGGGTCATAATTTAGTGTTTGATAGGAATGGTTGGACTCAATGATCCGGTGAGTCTCTCCCAACCTGGTTATTCTATGATTCTATGATTCTATGATTCTATGATCTGAGATGTCGTTGCTACGCTCCACAATAAGCCACACAGGCTTATCTTTTGCCTCTATCTGTCTTTATACACAGTCTATACCAAACCCAATTTTAATTGGATTTATATATTACGAAATCTTCATTAATTGATGCTGTGTTACAAGAAAATTGTCAAGAGAGCCAATGATACAGGAGGATGAAGCAGTGTTTCATAATCAGGTTCCTGTTCTAATACAATCAATATTCATGTTGTGGGTGTCATTTAATATGACACTGTATGAAGAAGCTTGGATTAACAAGCTAACAAGCTTCCTTCCCCTTATTAGTGCTGCCCAATAAACCATGTACCTCCACAATCATGTGAAAAGTGTGGTGCTTTTGCTTTTGCTGTCCTCATTCCTCCTCCAGCTCAGGCTGCTACCCCTGATTTAGCACAATGGTCATTACTGAAAATTCCACAGTAGCAAATTTATTTTTAGCCAAGATGGAAATTTTAGTATCTCAGATGTGCATTAGTTCCAGAAAAAAAAAATAACAATTTATAGCTGGGACTGTTGGAAGAGGTTCAGAGGAGGTCACAAAGAGATGAGAGGACTGAAGCACCACTGCTATGAGGACAGGCTGAGAGACTTGGCGTTGTTCAGCCTGGAGAAGAGCAGGCTCTGAGGAGACCTTAGAGCAGCTTCCAGTACCCGAAGGGGGCTACAAGAAAGCTAGGGAGGGACTTTTTACAAGGGCGTGGAGTGACAGGATGAGAAGAAGCAGCTTTATATTGGAAAGAGGAAGATTTAGATTAGACATTAGGAAGAAATTCTTCATGTTAAGGGTGGTGAGGCACTGGCACAGGTTGCCCAAGGAAGCTGTAGCTGCCCCCTCCCTCAAAGAGTTGAGGGCCAGGTTGGATGGGGCATTGAGCAGCCAAGTCTGGTGGGAGGTGTCCCTGCCCATGGCAGGGAGCTTAGAACTGGATTATCTTTAAGGTCTCTTCCAACTCAAACCATTCTAGGACTCCATAAACCAGTTTTCCTATGTGAAGAAAAGAAGTCAGTCTGCATGCAGGTGCAAACTGGTCCAGTTCACATCTTGAAATTCTTCAGAAAAAGTTTTTGAACTTTGCTCCTACAACCCAGAATAATATTATATTCCTTACCTCAGACTCACTTTGGCACTACTTGCCAGGTAGATGTCATTAAATTTATGAGGCTCTAGGTATTTCTTCACCCATGTTGGTTATTTTTAAAATTCTGATTCATCAAATAAAGCTTAACTGGCTTAAGAGCCACAGTACCAGTTTTAAAAGTTAACAGGTAGCTTCGTATCTGCTTATAACTTTCACCAATATCTAGTTAAAACGTTGATAATATACTTTAAAATTGTCTTACATAAAAATGATTGTAACTCATGGGTCCATTTTCAATCAGCTGATTTACAAGAAGCTCTCTTCTTCCCAGACATGCAGGTACAGCCATGTCTATTCATGTAAATATGCTAAATAAGTGATTCTGAACAGTAAGTTGCCTTTAATGCCCTTTAACTCAGCCAATAAAAAGTTAAGGCTCCCTCAAGGCAGTAGTCACTCTAGTGACTTTTGAAATACTGGGAGGTATATATTATTTACACAAGAATTAGATTGTTTTTAAGAACAATTAACATAATGGATATATCTTCTTGGACCTCAGTAAAGCCTTTGACACAGTTTCTCACAGCATTCTGCTACGGAATTGTCAGCCTCTGGCCTGGACGGGCGCACACTCTCCTGGGTGGAAAACTGGCTGGATGGCCGGGCCCAGAGAGTGGTGGGAATTGGTGTTAAATCCAGCTGGAGGCCAGTGACAAGTGGGGTTCCCCAGGACTCAGTGCTGGGTCCAGCCCTGTTCAAAGTCTTTATCAATGACCTGGATGAAGGCATCGAGTCCTCCCTTAGCAAGTCTGCAGATGACACCAAGCTGGGTGGATGCGTGGATCTGCTGGAGGGTCGGGAGGCTCTGCAAAGGGATCTGAACAGGCTGGACCGCTGGGCTGAGACCAACGGCATGAGGTTTAACAAGGCCAAATGCCGAGTCCTGCACTTGGGGCACAACAACCCTAAGCAGCTACAGACTAGGAGAAGTCTGTCTAGAAAGCTGCCTGGAGGAGAAGGACCTGGGGGTATTGGTTGACAGCCGACTGACCATGATCCAGCAGTGGCCCAGGTGGCCAAGAAGGCCAATGGCATCTTGGCTTGGATCAGAAACGGCGTGAACAGCAGTTCCAGGGACGTTATTCTCACTCTGGACTCGACACTGGTGAGACTGCACCTCGAATCCTGTGCTCTGGGCCCCTCAGCACAAGAAGGATGTTGAGGCTCTGGAGAGAGTGCAGAGAAGAGCAAAGAAGCTGGTGAAGGGGCTGGAGAACAGGCCTTATGAGGAGCGACTGAGAGAGCTGGGGGTGTTTAGCCTAGAGAAGAGGAGGTTGAGGGGAGACCTCATTGCTCTCTATAACTCCCTGAAAGGAGGTTGTAGAGAGGAGGGAGCTGGCCTCTTCTCCCAAGTGACAGGGGACAGGACAAGAGGGAATAACCTCAGGCTCCGCCAGGGGAGATTAAGGCTGGACATTAGGAAAAATTTTTTCACAGAAAGGTTCATTGGGCACTGGAACAGGCTACCCAGGGAGGCAGTTGGGGCACCTCCCCTGGAGGGGTTTAAAGGACGGGTGGATGAGGTGCTGAGGTGCTGAGGTGCTGAGGTGCTGAGGGGCAGGTGTTTGATAGGAATGGTTGGACTCGATGGTCCGGCGGGTCTCTTGCAACCTGGTTATTCTATTCTATTATTCTTGTAGTGAGGGATTTGAGAACACAGGATTCAAGGCGTAGCCTCACCAATGCCAAACACAGGACCAGAATCACTTCCCTGGTCCTGCTGGACACAGTTTCTGTTACAGGCCAAGATGCCATTGGCCTTCTTGGTCACTTGGGTTACTGCTGGCTCATGTTCAGCTCCTGTCAACCAACACCCCCAGGTCCTTCTCTGCCAAGCAGCTTTCCAGCTGCTCTTCCCCAAGCCTCGAGCTGCACAGGGTTGTTGTGTCCTAAAAGAAGAATATGAACTGTTGTAGCATCTAATTTTATCCACTTGTTGTACAAAGAAAGAATATACTTTCTTCTCCTCAAAATGGAGTAAAGATATGTGCATTTATGTCTGTTATCCATTTTGCAATCCACCAGCCACAATCATTAGCAGCCCACATCTTAACCTAAGGAGAGGGTCCTGGTTTTTGCACAAGCAGAATCACAGAATCACAGAATGACTAGGTTGGAAAACACCCACCGGATCGTAGAGTCCATTCCTATTAATCATTAAACCATGTCCCTCAGCACCTCATCCACCCGTCCCTTAAACCCCTCCAGGGAAGGTGCCCCAACCGTCTCCCTGGGCAGCCTCTGCCTGTGCCCAATGACCCTTTCTGTGAAAAAATTTTTTCTAATGTCCAGCCTAAATCTCCCCTGGCAGAGCCTGAGGCCATTCCCTCTTGTCCTGTCCCTTGTCACTTGGGAGAAGAGCCCAGCTCCCTCCTCTCTACAACCTCCTTTCAGGTAGTTATAGAGAGCAATGAGGTCTCCCCTCAGCCTCCTCTTCTCCAGGATAAACACCCCCAGCTCTCGCAGTCGCTCCTCATCAGGCCTGTTCTCCAGCCCCTTCACCAGCTTCGTTGCTCTTCTCTGGACTCGCTCCAGAGCCACAACATCCTTCTTGTGGTGAGGGGCCCAGAACTGAACACAGGATTCGAGGTGCGGTCTCACCAGTGCTGAGTACAGAGGGAGAAGAACCTCCCTGGACCTGCTGGTCATGCTGTTTCTGATACAAGCCAAGATGCCAGAATGTTGAACACAGGGTTCAGTAATGAAGAATTCATGGATTCCTTCCCGTGTTCAGCAAGACCCTGCTGGAATGTCAGAATGTAAAGTATCAGCACAATATTAATAAATTAAACACTGCTGATGGATTGTTGGTAGCCAGGACGTGGTTCTTATTTTCGTCTTTCTAAACTAAGAAAATCTCACATTAAGAAGAGCGGCCAGCAGGGTGAGGGAGGGGATTCTCCCCCTCTACTTCTTTCTTGTGAGACTCCACTTGGAGTACATTGTCCAGTTCTGGAATTCCCAGCATAGGGAGAATATGGAACTGCTGGAACAGGCCTCAGCGATGATCCGAGGGCTGGAGCACCTCTGCTATGAGGACAAGCAGAGACAGTTGGTGTTGTTCAGACTGCAGAAAAGAAGGCTGAGGGAAGACTTCTTGACAATGATGATGCTGAGACACTGGCACAGGTTGCCCAGGGAAGTTGTACCTGGCTCCTCCTTGGAGTTTTCAAGATCAGGTTGGATGGAGCCTTGGGCAGCCTGATGTGGTGGGAGGTGTCCCTGCCCATGGCAGGGGGGTTGGAACTAGACGGTCTTCCAACCCAAACCATTCTATGGTTCTATGATTCTCAGAGTGACTTTAGAAATATAAATGCCAGTACTATATTATCACTCTAGATTTATGCAACGTAATATTTCAGTGGCTTCAGGAGCTGAATCCACTGAATCTCCCCCCCCATATGAGACAATTAGCATCCTAGTAAAGTGAAGAGACATATTTTATACTTAAACTAAAAGCCAAATGAGGTCCACTAACATTTTTATAAGTGAGTAATCACATTTACTTTTAAGCTAGCATTTCTATGGTAATTTCATCCCTTCGAGCTACTTTCATTTTCAGTCTGACGTGAAATAAGCTCACTGCCTAAACAGTCAGCACTTAATTTCTTCAACAGAGGACCAGATTTAACCATCAGGAGGTTAGACAGACAGATAAACAGATAGACAGATAGGTAGGTGGGTAAGTAGGTAGATATGTAGATAGATAGATACATATAGATAGATAAATAGATAGGTAGGTAGATAGATAGATAGACAGACAGACAGACAGACAGACAGATAAACAACTTCCATGAATCTCTTCTCTACTCTAACAAAAGGCTGAACCTAGCCCAGAAACTTTAAAGTACAAGATACTCATCAGTCGAATTCACAACAAGTTGGAAAGCCGTCTGGTTGATGTTATATTTATTTTTGTATTTTCTTTCTCCATTTCAAGCAATTCATTCCAAACAATGTTTTATTATAAGCTTGCTTTTTCTGTTAAAACTAAGATAAATGCAAGTTTCTGTCTTCAGTACATTCTACAGATCTCAGTACTCTTAATTATCGAGATCATTTCTTTCTCTTAGATTAAACAGATTCCATGTTTTCCTGCCTCCTACTCATTCTTCATGTGACAGACAGTTTATTCTCTTATTTTGTTTATGCATGTGTTTCCATATCATGCTTACGCCAAAGGACACAAGGAAGACAAAGGCTCTCTCAATCAAAGAAATAGCAACTAATATTATGCCAAGTCAAATGAAGTAACTGCAAGTTTCTGGATCAAAACTAAACATGCAGAAGTAAACTGAATACTGCTATAAAAAGATGAAAGTCAAAATGGTTTTAAATGGTCTAATGTTATTTTGTTTTCAGTTCTGAACTTCTTACCGGCACCGAGAGGTTGTAAAAATACCAAAGATTACCAGAAAGATCTGAGTTCCATTAGGACAATGCAAAAACACAAGGAATGCCTTAGCTCTACCATACCTCTCTAAACACATTTTGTTCCTGAAAAAAAAATCTCCTTTTTTTTTTCATTTACACACAATTCTACACCATCTGTTCGTTAGAATAATGGTGGAGAGAAAGACAGTTGTTGAAAAGAGACAATTAGAATCATAGAATAGTTTGGGTTGGAAGGGACCTTAAAGATCATCCAGTTGCAACCCCTCTGCCATGGGCAGGGACACCTCCCACTAGATCAGGCTGCTCAAGGTCCATACATCCTGGCCTTCAACGCTTCCAGGGATGGGGCAGCCACAACTTTCCTGGGCAATCTGGGCCAGTGCTTCACCACCTTCATCATGAAGAAGTTCTTCCCTTATCTAGTCTAAATCTGCCCCTTTCTAGTTTATACCCATTGCCCCTAGTCTTATCACTACAAGCCTTTGTAAACAGTCCCTCCCCGGCTCTCTTGTAGCCCCTTTAGGTACTGGAAGGTTTCTATAAGGTCTCCTCGGAGCCTTCTTATCTCCAGGCTGAACGAGCCTAACTCTCTCAGCCTGTCCTTGTATGGGAGATGCTCGAGCCCTCTGATCATCTTTGCAGCCCTCCTGATAAATATCTGCTTCTCCTGTCTCTCTCTTACCTTCCTTACAACTAGCTGGTACAGTTCTGTTGTCATACCTCACTGGCATTTATGGTATCATTCTACTCAAAATCTACATATCTAGTCCTTAAGACAGTATTACTAGTCATCAATCAGATTCTCACAGTAGTGCTATAAAAGGATAGCTAAGAAACAAATGTTCACAGTTAAAGCTTTTCACTAGACAACTGAAATGTAACTGAATCAGACCAGGAAGATGTAAACTTTCTCCAGAGGGACCTGTGCAAGCTTGAGAAGTGGGTCAGTGTGAACCTCATGAGGTTCAATAAAACCAAGAGCAAGGTCCTACCCACGGATCGGTTTCAATACAGGATGGGGGGTGATGTGATCAAGAGCAGCCCTGAGGAGAAGGACTTGTGTGTGCTAATTGATGAGAAGCTTGACATGAGCTGGCAATGTGCACTCACAGCCCAGAAGGTCAACTGTGTCCTTAGCCGCATCAAAAGAAGCATGGCCTGCAGAGGTCAAGCCCCTCTATTCCTCTCTTGTGAGATGTCATCTGGAGCATTGTGTCCAGTTCTGGAATCCTCAACAGAAGAAGGAGATGAAGCTGTTGGAACGGGCCCAGAGGAGGGCTACAAAGATGATAAGAGGGCTGGAGCACCTCCCCTACAAGGACAGGCTGAGAGAGATGCGGTTGTTCAGCCTGGAGAAGAGAAGGCTCCAAGGAGACCTCATAGCGACTTTCTAATACCTGAAGGGGATACAGACATAAGGAGGAATAAGATACTAATATAAGGACGAGTTTCTTCATGACGAGGGTGGTGAGGCACAGAAATAGGTTGCCCAAGGAAGCTGTGGCTGCCCCATCCCTGGAGGTGTTGAAGGCCAGGTTGGATGGAGCCTTGGGCAGCTTGATCTAGTGGGATGTCCATGCCCATGGCATGGGGTTGGAACTGAATGATCTTTAAGGTCCCTTCCAACCCAAACCATTCTATCATTCTATGATTATAAAGAATAGCAGAATGCTCTGAAGAAACCTGAGGCTATGTGGCTTTACTAAAAATGTTCCACTTCAAAGCAGGGAGGAGGAGGAGAGTTAAATTCTATGTTTTAAATATTTTGAAGGCTTTGAAGACCAAAAGTATTCTGAGTTCCTGATCACTAATTTATTCCTCTTCTAGGAAAAGTTGTTTAGATTCACTTAGTTTATTCAGAAAAGGCAACAGTTTGAAGTCACTTTGCAAGATACTTCAACAGGAAATAACAGAGAAAAAACCTGAATAATTAGATTCACATGAAAAAAGCTTTATCTGATAAGATATCTGATAAACATCCAGAAAGAACAAATAGTGTTTTTAAATAGATGTCTGAACACTGCAGTGCCAACTCTTTAGAAGTAATTTATAGCTGAGCATTTGCATAAAGCTGCTTTTATCAATATAGATTTTCTTTGGCTACATAGACTAGATTGTATCTTGCATTATTGCAAGAGATTTTAAGCCAAAGATTTCTTACCTTAAACTCCTGAGTGCAGTAGTTGAGTGGGCCAGATCTTTCTTGGTCGATTGAGTTGAACTAGGGGTCAATTTCTAATGCATCAAACTCATAGATAAATCAGGAAGGCAAGATTTGGCTTCTGTTATAAATTCACTATTTCTGGTTTACTCAAATTTTAATGAGATCATATCATTCTGGTAACATCAATAAATGAGTATGTTATGTTTTCTTTAAGCAAGTGTTATCTTGACTTTCGCAGTAAATTTAATTAGGTATCAGCCTTATTGAAACTATTGGTGGTTCATGCCTAACTGTTTTTTTGTTAGCTTTTCCTGCTCCTCTTTACATTGTTTAATAATGTGTCCTTATGTAGAAGATCAAAACATCTTAGTAAATACTGGATGTTAAGATCCCCAGATACCCCTATCCTTACATTGTTTGCTTGAACGATTGCAGTATCATAAACGAAACCTAACATTCTCATTTTAGTTCAAAGTACCTCAAAAAATCAGAGTAATATTGTCAACACGGGTTAATGTTAGGCTTGATGCCACAAAAAGTGAGAGGTAGTGAGTTGAGGGAGGGGATTCTGCCCCTCTATTCCTCCCTCGTGAGACCTCATCTGGAGTCTTGTGTCCAGTTCTGGAATCCTCCACAGAAGAAGGAGATGGAGCTGTTGGAATGGGTGCAGAGGAGGCTACAAAGATGATCAGAGGGCTGGAGCACCTCCCATACAAGAACAGGCTGAGAGAGTTGGGGATGTTCAGCCTGGAGAAGATAAAGACTCCAAGGAGACCTTATAGTGACCTTCTAGCACCTGAAGGGGGCTCCAAGAAAGCTGAGGAGAGACTTTTTACAAAATCTTGTAGTGACAGGACTAGGGGCAATGGGGATAAACTGGAGAGGGGCAGAGTTAGACGAGACATAAGGATGGATTTCTTCATGATGAGAGTGGTGAGGCACTGGCACAGGTTGCCCGGGGAAGTCGTGGCTGCCCCATCCCTAGAGGTACTTAAGATCAGGTTGGATGGGCCCTTGGGCAGCCTGATCAAGTGGGAGGTGTCTCTGCACACGGCAGGGGGGCTGGAACTGGTTGATCTTTAAGGTCCTTTCCAACTTAGCTCTTCTATGATTCTATGATGACTCTCTCCACCTGTCCTGTTTCTCCCACACCTTTAAAAGCAGTGAGTGTTCTGCAACAAAAGCATCACAGAACCAATGTGTCTTCTTTTACAGCTGTTCAGTGTGAGTGCCCCTTTGACTGTCCGTAAGAAAACTTTCCATGGATTTCCTGTGTCAAGGAGTCATTGTAGAGAAGTATCAGAATTTCTCATTAAAGCCTAAATGGATCAGAACCGATTTCCTTGACCGCTGAGGAAATCATTCCCCACTCTAAATTATAAGGTTGGTCTTCAAGAAGGGCTTGAAAAATTACAGTGCAGGGAAGTAAATGGTATAGGGAAAAAAGAAAAAAAACAGTAGGCAATTTTCAGAGGAATTAAGTGCAAAGCCTTATGTTTGGGTTTTTGTGTGTTTCCAGTCCTCTTTTCTTCTGACAAGCAATAATACAACATGTGGGAAATGGTGATAATCTTAGTATTGTACATATTGAGCCCCACTCTTCCCCTCCCTCACACACAAGGGCTCAAGGTGAGATTTTTCAACACTCTAAATGGTCCAGTACCACTTCCCTTAACTGAACATACTTAGGATGCAGCCTTTTTGTTTCCTAAGTGTTATAGGTGTAAAGCAAAGAATACATTGCATCATCCTCTTTCTTTTCTATATTTTTATCTTTGGATACCGCTTTCCTTCCCAATCATTTGATTACTGTTTTCTTATTTAAAATGTGACAGAAATAAATATCAATCTTGAAAATAATTTTCTGTGTCTGTGCTGTTTGTCTCTAGATGTAGCTCTGGCAGTCTGGTGATACAAAAAATTCAAGGAGAAAAGTTGTTTTTTTAATTAGTTCCAAATAACGGAAAAACCCCAGACGTTTTAGGGACGTTCATGGAATCATAGAATAGTTTGGGTTGGAAGGAACATTAAAGATCATCCAGCTCTCTGGGCTTCAAGTGCACAACCCATGTGTTCTTCCTATTTACAGGACCTAAACCTAGGAATACGATTTTATTCAAGTACTGGCCAGAGTGGAAGAAAAGTTGTGAGAAAAATCCAGAGAAAAATGATACAAAAACACTCAAACTACTAATTTCATGTAATTTTAAGTATAGATGGTCTTTTGACAGTTATTCACTATACTCATTATATACTCAGCCAACTGAAAAGATCAGTACTACCAAATAGGCTTCTCTCTTTTCGGTGCTGTTTACTAGGAAAGCCTGAATAAAGAAAGGCAAATTATCTAAATCAGGAATATGAAAAGAAACTGAATTAATAAATTTTGACATAGCCTCAACATTTCCTGAAAAAAACCCAGAAACTTCCATTTACATCAAGCATTTGAAGCATTTCCAGCCTTCAACGTGTTGCATTTAGGTGTCTATATACAGCTCTACATACTTCAGGTCTTACTATGAAAGGGGAGGTAGTCAGCACAATTTATTAAGCCACAAATGCGGTTTTGTTCTCCCCAAAGCACTTATCTACAAGTAAATCTACACAGAACGAAGTAGGGACTCAATCTCCTTTGATTGCAAACAGGAGCCAAGAAAACCAGCTCATGTAGAGACATACAAAAAGATTTAAGCTAGGTGTTGGGTGTTGAATCTATCCTCAATTTTAAAGCTGTCAAAACTTTGTTTCTGGGGTTTTTTTGTAATAATATGAACTAGAGTAAATTTAAAAATTAAAATATCAATTAGCCATAATGATATTTAATCAAAATCACCATATCGCGCAAGAAAAGTCTAATTTTAATCAGTTTTTCCTGAAGACAAAATGCTTCAAAGGAGGAAAAAAAAAAATAACGTGCATATTCTAGTCCACAGAAGACACAAACATAGAAGTCCTCATCCTTTTTCTCCTTTAAGTCAATAATCCTCATGAAAACAGTACTCTGATCTTGTTAAGAGATTAGATGTGTATGCCAGAATTAAATCCTTGTGAACAGTTACTCAATAACAAATAATTTCAGAGCTAACTGAAAAGTTAGGACACAAATGTGTAATATCGGATGAAGGACCTCAACAGCAAAGAGCCAGTGAAATAAGAAAAATATTAATACTAAACATACAGTGGTTTTCCTACCTGTGTGCAGAGAAATTACTGAGGTATAGGGTATATTTCTCTTCAGCAGAAAGCCCGTCCATCATCAAGTAAAAAACGTGAAAATTACTCTGGTTGAGAGGCTGCATAATGACACGTGACTTCTCCAACATGTATGTATAAAACCTAGCTGGTTGAGAAACAAGCAAATAAATTCATCATTATATTGACTGCTCCAAACATTTATTTAAAGCATTCAGCATTGCAACAGTGAAGACTAGAGACCATTTCGTATTAAATAGTCTGAGGTGAGCGTGTGAAAAATAATACCTTTCATTCTACCATGGCTTTCTATAGAAATCATATATAATCTGATCACATACATACATATATACGCAATCAGGGGACACCTCCCATACAAGAACAGGCTGAGAGAGTTGAGGTTGTTCAGCCTGGAGAAGACTCTGAGGACACCTTAGAGTGAACTTCCAGTACCTCAAGGAGGCTACAAGAAAGCTGGGGAGGGACTGTTTACAAAGGGCTGGAGTGATAGTACAAGGGGCAATGGGTATAAACTGGAGACAGGCAGATTTAGACTACTTATAAGGAGGAATTTCTTTACCATGAGGGTGGTGAGATAGTGGCACAGGTCACCCAGGAAAGTTGTGGCTTCCCCATTCCTGGAGGTGTTAAAGACCAGGTTGGATGAGGCCTTGGGCAGCCTGGTCTGGCGGAACATGTCCCATGGCAGGGGTGTTGGAACTGGATGACCTTTAAGGTCCCTTCCAACCCAAACTATTCTATGATTTACTGTCTTACATTATCTTCAAAATTAAGTAAGTAATTTTAAAGATAATGAGGTTGATTTGTACTCTGTTTTACTTCTTTGAGGAACCAGTTATCGCATTTGGCAGGACTTTCTAAGAAACAAATTCTTAGTCATCTCAATGAAGTGTTGTCATCTTAACACTGGCGTCTACTCTAAGCTAATGGAGAGAGAAA
Organism: Clamator glandarius; assembly: GCA_033459285.1. NCBI lineage: Eukaryota > Metazoa > Chordata > Aves > Cuculiformes > Cuculidae > Clamator > Clamator glandarius. The sequence goes on from JAUNZM010000582.1 coordinate 1,419,643, forward strand.
GATGCAAGAGAGATTCAAGACACCTTAGAAAAAATAACCTTGTAACCATTTCCTCTCTCTCTGTTGGTAATCAAGACCTCTAATAGTTTAGATTAACCACCTAACTTCTAGATGGTACTTCAGATTGCTACAGAGAGACAAATTCTCTGCAGAATTGGTCATCGACAAATTCACTGACCTGTGCTTGGGGAACCATGGACTTTTCAGAAAGTCTATGATGAGCTGGCCAAACAAGAAGCCTTGTGAATCAGCAGCTTTGGGAAGAAGGTGAAGGAGGATGAACCTGACCGTGATCTGCCTACAGGAATGTTGATTACAGGATCACACCTGCTCCACTAGATTACAGGCATTTTAGAGGTACATCTGAAAAGACAGATGGGGATTCACTGTTTCGGGACGATTACTGCAGCCCTCCACTGACTGTTCTACACCATGAAATTCCAGATGCAGTAGGCTAAAGAGAACATGAGAATCCCTATCTGTAGGCAGAGGTCAAGGTCCACCTTGCAGGCAGAGATTTGATTCCCATTCCCGCTTAGCCCACTGCTTGTATGCTTTATCTTAAACCTGGTTGGTGTAGAATACTAGGTGCAATGCAAAGAGCAGAAGCAACTCTTCACACACGACTGAGCACCACCAGGATGCAGTACATTCTGCTGCAGCTTTATGCTTTTTAATCTCTGCAATACGGCAGAGCTTTCACGGGGTCTTAGCAAGCATACGTAGCCTGGAAAAAGACGAGTTTAGAGGACAAGGTGCACTTCTCGGCATCGGAGGAGCTATATTTTTGAAACGCTGTGAACAGGGGGTGATACTAAACCGTAGCTACCCACAGTTGGAATCCTCAACACAAGAAGGATATGTAACTGTTGGAATAGGTCCAGAAGAGGGCCATGAAGATGATAAGAGGACTGGAGCCCCTCTGCTATGAGGAAAGGCTGAGAGAGTTGGGCTTGTTCAGCTTGGAGAAGAGAAGGCTCCAGGGAGAACTTACAGCAGCCGTCCCCTACCAGAAAGATGCTTACAGGAAAGCTGGGGAGGGACTCTTTACAAGGACATGGAGTGACAGGATGAGGGGGAATGGCTTTAAATTGGAAAGGGGAAGGTCAAGATTAGACATTAACAAGAAATTCTTCACAACAAAGGTGGTGAGGCACAGGTTGCCCAGGGAAGTTGTGGCTGCCACCTTCCTGGAAGTATTGAAGACCAAGTTGGATGGGGCCTTGAGCAGCCTGATCTAGTGGGAGGCGTCCCTGCCCATAGCAGTGGGGTTGGAACTGGATGATCTGTAAGGTCCCTTCCAACCTTCAACCTGCTGGCGACATCATCTGGCCCATTTAATCATCATACAAAAAGCAAAATGCCTGCTATTATGGAACCTACATTATGAGAAATTGTGTACCAGCCACCTAGCCCTCTGCTGCTACCCTAGAGCAGAAAACAATTGTGCTGGAAATAAAAGGGCACGCTTGGGAAACCATTAACCTGGTAGCAGGATATGTTTCTGACTGCAGTAACTTCACAGCACTCTGCAAATTGAAACAATGCAGTCTTAACCTATCTTGGCAGGACTGGTCTAGATACACGCTTTCATTAGAATCAGTCATTACTTGATTGTAGTTCCTATGGAGTAAAACATCATAATCGAACCTCAGGGACGATTCTCATCTTTTACTGTGCTTGTTACTTATTTCTCAGTAAAACTAACCCCACCATCAATTTCAAAAGAGGCCATAACTGATGTTTAATCACTTTCTTGTGTGTGCAATGGTCTTCGGTAAGGCTTTTCTAACTATCACAGAGGTGTTTTTAATATTCATTGATTTGTAAAGCAAGAAAAATGTTACTGGAGGTCACCTATTTGATTAATTAATACAGTTAACTTTAATGATGAGCAACACTACTTATTTAGATGACACAAATTAATTCAGGCCTTTTCCGGTACTTCAAGTCACCCACTTTAATAAGGCTAAAGGCAGTTCATCTCAGCATCTCCAGGAACAGGAAGAGTTGTTAATGAAAGTCAAGCTGCTGATCAGCAGGAATCAAACACAGCAACATGTTAATAAAGTAACTCAGAAAGAAACCCATTCTAGTGATATCATAGAATCATAGAATCGCTTGGTTTTCCCTTAGCAAGTTTGCAGATGACACCAAGCTGGGTGGAAGTGTCGATCTGCTGGAGGGTCGGGAGGCTCTGCAAAGGGACCTGAACAGGCTGGACTACTGGGCTGAGACCAACGGCATGAGGTTTAACAAGGCCAAATGCCGAGTCCTGCACTTGGGGCACAACAACCCTAAGCAGAGGTACAAACTAGGAGAAGCCTGGCTGGAAAGCTGCCAGGAGGAGAAGGACCTGGGGGTGCTAGTTGACAACCGACTGAACATGAGCCAGCAGTGGCCCAGGTGGCCAAAAAGGCCAATGGCATCTTGGCTTGTATCAGGAACGGCGTAACCAGCAGGTCCAGGGAGGTTATTCTCCCCCTGTACTCGGCACTGGTGAGACTGCACCTCGAGTACTGTGTTCAGTTCTGGGCCCCTCACCACAAGAGGGATGTTGTGGCTCTGGAGTGAGTCCAGAGAAGGGCAACAAAGCTGGTGAAGGGGCTGGAGAACAAATCTTATGAGGAGCGGCTGAGAGAGCTGGGGTTGTTCAGCCTGGAGAAGAGGAGGCTGAGGGGAGACCTCATTGCTCTCTACAACTACCTGAAGGGAGGTTGTGGAGAGGAGGGAGCTGGGCTCTTCTCCCAAGTGACAGGGGACAGGACGAGAGGGAATGGCCTCAAGCTCCGCCAGGGGAGATTTAGGCTTGAGATTAGGAAAAAATTCTTCACGGAGAGGGTGGTTAGGCATTGGAACGGTCTGCCAAGGGAGGTGGTTGAGAGGTGTTTAAGGTGAGGGTGGATGAGGTGCTTAGGAGCATGATTTAGGGATTGGTGGGAATGGTTGGACTCGACGATCCAGTGGGTCTCTTCCAACCTGGTTATTCTGTGATTCTGTGAAAAGATCTTTGAGATCACTGAGTCCAACCATACCTGTCCACTACTAAACCAGATCCCTGAGCACCTCATCTACCCATCTTCTAAACACCTCCAGGGATGGGGACTCAACCACCTCCCTGGGCAGCCTCTGCCAGGGTCTGAGAAACCTTTTGGTGAAGAAATTTTTCCAGATGTCCAACCTGAACCTCCCCTTGTGAAATTTGAAGCCATTCTTTCTCATCCTATCACCTGTCACTTGGGAGAGGAGACCAACACCCACCTCACTACAACCTCCTCTCAGGTACTTGTAGACAGTGATAAGGTCTCCCTCAGCCTCCTTTTCTTCAGGCTAAATAATCTCAGTTCCCTCACCACTCTCATAACCCTTGTTCTCCAGCCCCTTCACCATCTTCGTTGCCCTTCCCTGGACACGCTCCAGGACCTCAATGTCTTCCTTAGTGTTGGGAGTAAAACTTAACACAGTATTTGCCAAGTACGTGGGCAATATGCTTTTCTACAAAGTGAAACACGTTTGTTAATCTACCTGTGGAATAAAAGCAAAAATAATAGAGTTCCAGACCAAAGTCTGCCATTTTTATGCAACGTCAACTATGCTTAGAGGCCAAAGGAAATTTATTCTTCCTTTAACAGACCATTCGCTCTACTGAGCAGCTGCAAAGTCAGCAAGCAAATTCTGTATTGAAAGTGTGGCCCATGAAAGCTTTATTTCAGCTATGCACTCTTAAGATCTCTCTGTTAAGGAGTTCAAACAACCAAAATCATTTGATGGAAGCAGTCTAGTGTCACATGGATTCTTGTCTACAAACCAAATGCTCTCATATTGAAAGCAGCCCTGCAGAGAAGGACTTGGGGTGCTGGTGATGAGAAGGTTAATAAGACCCAGCAGTGTGCACTTGCAACCAAGAAGGCCGACCATATCCTGAGCTGCATCAAAAGAAGCATGGCCAACAGGGCAAGGGGAGGGATTCTGCCCCTCTGTCCCTCTCTTGTGAGGCCTCTTCTGGAGTCTTGTGTCCAGTTCTGGAATCTTCAAAGAAGAAAGACATGGAGCTGTTGGAATGGGTCCAGAAGAGGCTACAAAGATGATCAGAGGGCTGGAGCACCTCCCCTACAAGGATAGGCTGAGAGAGATGGGGTTGTTCAGCCTGGAGAAGAGAAGTCTCCAAGGAGACCTTATAGCGACCATCCAGTACCTGAAGGGGGCCTCCAAGAAATCTGGGGAGGGACTCTTCAAAAAGGCTTGTAGTGATAGGACTAGGGGAAACGGGTATAAACTGGAGAGAGGCAGATTTCGACTAGACATATGAAGGAATTTCTTCACTATGAGAGTGGGTGAGGCACTGGTACAGGTTGCCCTGGAAAGCCGTAGCTGCCCCATCCCTGGAGGTGTTGAAGTCCAAGTTGGATGGGGCCTTGGGCAGCCTGATCTAGTCCCTGCGCATGACAGGGGGGTTGGAACTGGATGATCTTTAAGGTTCCTTCCAGCCCAAACCATTCTATGATTCTATGCATTTAGCCCCGTTTGCCTAAGTTATGAAGTCGTCTCTCAGCAGAATCACGTCCTCTGCATATTTACGCTTCCTTCATGTTTAAACAGTGCAAGTAAACACTGCTGCAAATGATCTTGCAAACAGATACTAAGAATCACTGGGTGAGACTTAAACCAGCCAACGACAACATAGCTGATTCTTTTCTCTTTTATGGCAGTGTAAACCTGGGAAAATTTCACTCAGAATCGATGCTTAGCAGTGGCCTAGAAAAGGCAACATCTACAATACCAATCGAATAGCATGAACAACTGCAAATTATGAAATCATAAACCTTTACTGCTGTACTGCAGCTTCTCACTCTTTACTGTAAATTATGGAACATTTGGCTAGCTAAGATATGGGGAGAGTAATTGTTTCAGTTCCTAAATACCTGAGAAGTGGTAGGGCAGGAAATTTGTGTATTAAACTTACACTGAAAGCAGGAACAAATTCCACAATGTCTTACCTCTAAAGAGAATAAACATTAGTATGATTCCTCACTCCTTTAGAAGAAGCTCAAAGCAGTAATAAATTACTTTTATTTTCAGTATTACAGAGGATACTTGTAATTTGTTTACTCTAAATAGAATAGTTCATCGCTTATTTAGGGGATACTTCACATACCCAATACAATGTTAGATACAAAGGCAAAAATTAATCTCTTTATTAGTTTTATTTCACAGTAAAGCAATAGATTTGTCACACTTTGCTAAACTCAGGAGCAAAGGGAAATGTGATTTCCTGGGAAATATAAAAGGAATCAGTGCATCAACCTTTTTTTTTTTTTCCTGGTCTTTCTCTGCCACCTCGTGGTTGCACAGAACAGAGCTCTCTCTCTTGATATTGAACACTAGTGTTGACAAGCTATTAATTCATGTGCTATCAAACATCTCCTTCTGACAATCCCTAAAGCCCCCTTGCCTCCTTCAAATACTTTAAGGCCATTGATGCCTAACTCTACATATTGCACACTGGGATCCCTGATGTGTTCCTCTCTTATGAGACCTCATCTGGAGTACTGTGTCCAGTATTGGAATCCTCCACAGAAGAAGGAGATGGAGCTGTTGGAACAGGTCCAGAGGAGGCCTACAAAGATGATCCGAGGGCTGGAGCACCTCCCGTACAAGGACAGGCTGAGAGAGTTGGGGCTGCTCAGCCTGGAGAAGAGCAGGGTCAGATAAGACCTTACAGTGACCTTCCAGCACCTGAAGGGGCTACAAGAAAGCTGAAGAGGGACTATCTGCAAAGGGTTGTAGTGATAGGATGAGGGGCAATGGGTATAAACTGGAGAGGGGCAGATTTAGACTAGACATAAGGAAGAATTTCTTCACAATGAGAGTGATGAGACACTGCAACAGGTTTCCCAGCAAAGTTGTGGCTGCCCCATCCCTGGAAATGCTCAAGACCAGGTAGAATGGGGCCTTGGGCATCTGATCTAGTGGAACATATCCCTGCCCATGCCTGGGGGGTTGGACCTGGATGACCTTTAAGGTTCCTTCCAACCCAAATGATTCTATGATTCTATGGTCTACTTTGTCTACGGGCTGTATCAAAATAAAACCATTGGACAAGTTAAATGATACTTACCTGCCACTAATGTTTTTGTCTTCTCACAAAACTGTAGCTCAAAATATTTTATAAAACAGCTGGAGAAATTATTCAAAGGTGTCTTAGCATGTCCAAAGGCCTCCAAGATACAGTTTACCTGCAAGAAAACCATAAAGAAATAATAAGAAATAAACAGAAAGATGTTTAAGCAAACATCACTGAGATTTGGTTTCGATCAATAAGTAGAGGGGAGAAACACTGTTTTTCAGCCTGGAATTTATTGAATGTTAAGTTTTTTCTCCATTCCTAGAGGTGTTCAAGTCCAGCTTGGCAGGGGGGTTGGAACTGGATGATCTTTAAGGTCCCTTCCAACCTCAATTATTCTATGATCTTATGATTCTATGATTCTATGACTCTATAATTCTATGCTAATAAAAGTTAAAGTAAGATAGTTCAAGAGGAAAAACAAAAAGGGTGCTGTCAGAAAAGTGGAAGCTGTAAAGGGAACAGAAAAGACAGCAGCTCACACGTGAATCTTGTCCTTGCAGGTAGTCTGGAAACAAGTGACTGCAGTCAAATGCTCAGAGCTCACATACTTAGCGAAATGATTAGTATCTTAAAAGGCAGTTATGCCTATAAAGTCAGTCAATATTAAAAATTAACCAAGGGAATTTACAAGCTTTAGACGATGCCAAAAATAGCATAAATTATTGATTTCAAATGGAATTACTTTAGCATTTTAGTAGTGAAAAAGTGAGGAAAAAATCACATCTGACTTTTCATACGGCATTTCTCATGGACACATTTAATAGAATCATAGGAGCAGAGAATGGTTTGTGTTGGAAGGAACACCTCCCACCAGACCAGGCTGCTCATCGCCCCGTCCAACCTGGCCTTCAACACCTCCAGGAAGGGGACATTTACAGCTTTCCTGGGCCTCAACATCAAGAATTTCTTTCTAATGTCTAATGTAAATCATCCCCCTTCTAATTTAAATCCATTCTCCCTTACCCAGTCACTCCATATCCTTGTAAAAACTTTTTCCCCAGCTTTCCTGGAGGCCCCCTTGAGTGGGAATACTGGAAGGCTGCCCTAAGGTCTCCCTGGATCCTTCTCTTATTTTTAAAAGATTAAAAATCTCAAAAATAATAGAGGTAATTAAATATGCCATATTTATTTCATGTTTTGTCTGTATTTATGGGTGGGGGGGTGGCTCTTACACAAAAAAAGGATTCTCTTCAGCATTTTCCTCTTTTACATCCTAAAAAATCAACTGCACTATGGTCTCAATACACTATTGTTCTGATATAACAGTGGTTTTAGGAATCTGGATGACCTAGATGAGCAGAGGTAGGAGGGAAAAGGGCTGTGGAGTCCACAGATACTGTGTGGCTCCAGTCTTAGAGACAGAAGATCTGAAAAATCAGACTTCTTAGAATTATTCATTGAAACAGCTATTTATGCAGTAGGTGGCAGCAGAAAACTAGTCAGTCTAGTCCTGCTTCCACTTCAGTAGCATTGTTTAGAATGAATTTGCTCATGAGGCTAATTCAGCACTTGGCTTAAGCCATGCAGCTTTATTAACGTTAATCTTGCTATGCATAACTGCAGCAGGAATAAATTCAGGCTACTGTTACAGCACCTTAAAAGAGAATAAACCAGAATCTTTATTTGATTCTGCGTGGCAGGATCTGTTCAATCTATCTGTTCGAATTCGGGTGTCCCATCCAAGCAAGCTACAAAGGGTCTTTCTATAGAAACACAAAATCATAGAATAGTTTGGGTTGGAAGGGATCTTAAAGATCATCCAGTTGCAACCCCTCTGCCATGGCCAGGGACACTGGATCCGGTTACCCAAGTCCTCATCCAATCTGGCCTTGGACACCTCCAGGGATGGGGCACCCACCACCGCTCTGGCCAACCTGTGCCACTGCCTCACCACTCCCATCGTGAAGAAATTCCTCCTTCTGTCTAGTCTAAATCTTCCCCTCTCCGGTTTATCCCCATTGCCCCTCATCCTATCACTCCAAGCCTTTGTGAACAGTCCCTCCCCAGCTTTCTTGGAGGCCCCTTCAGGTACCAGTATTTCCTCTTATAACATCAGTATAAGCTTAATCCTTTCCCATTAAGGTCGACTCAAGGTAAGAAACCTGCTTTTGACTTCAATGTTAAAAACTCCTCATGAACTTCTGCATAGCAGATGAAATACCTTTGAGGTACCTAAGAGGCCAGATTTTTGCTTTGTTCTACTCAGTGATCAGATTGCCACTTACGTGTTTCATCTTTGTTTCAAAGATATTTCTGCTGGAGCTTGTCCTGCAAGCGAGGTGCTTCGCTATCTGTTTGCAGGCTTCACTCTTCCCAGAACCACTTTCTCCACTGCAAGACGACAGGCAACAAAAGAGAGGGAAATCATTGTTATTTTTGCTTCTGAAATACTATTTGTGTTCTCTTCTAGCTCTGTTGTAGTAGATTTAAGTTTTCACAGTCAAACTTTCTTTTTCAAATAACAAGCTTTACGGAAGGCGAATAATACATAACATAATGTATGAGATAGACTGGCTCACTGTCCATATTCATGAGCGCTGTCAGAGCTGTAGAGTTATATTCTTGTACCACAAGTCAAGCCAAACAAACTTGAACTTTCAAGGTATTTTTAAGGAGCCTTCTGGTACTGCCTCGTTCTCTCTGCAGATGGGAAAATACTACTGTGTTAAACATCGAATCATTGAGTCATAGAATAGTTTGGGTTGGAAGGGACCTTAAAGATCATCCAGTTTCAACCCCCCTGCCATGGGCAGGGACATGTCTCACCAGATGAGGCTGCCCAAGGCCCCATCCAATCTGGCCTTCAAGACCTCCAGGATGGGGCAGCTACAACTTCCCTGGACAATCTGTGCCACTGCCTCACCACTCTCATTGTGAAGAAATTCCTCCTTACGTCTCGTCTAAATCTGCCTCCTCCAGTTTATCCCCATTGTCCCTAGTCCTATCACTACAAGTTTTTGTAAAAAGTCTCTCCTCAGCTCTCTTGGAGCCCCCGTCAGGTACTGGAAGGTCACTCTAATGTCTCCTCGGAGCCTTCACTTCTCCAGGCTGAACCCCAACTCTTTCAGGCAGTTCTCATGTGGGAGGTGCTCCAGCCCTCTGATCATCCTTGTAACCCTCTAAAAGCACAAATCAATCAAATAAAGGAAGAAACAAAAGCAGGAAGGACAAAAAGGTCTTCAAACTCAGGCAGGAATGGGATCTCTGCACTATTTAACATCATTCAACTCCTACAGGATAGACACACAGACCTGGTGAATACCTCATTTATTTGCTTGGTAAACTCTGGTCTTGAGTGTCAAGACAGACCTCATATCACTGTATGTAATGTGTCAAACTGTTTTTATCTATGTCATTCTTGTTTCTATAACAAACTGAAGTCTGATCTCGGACATCAAACTCCTATTGGCAACAGTAGGTCTGTGGTCCAAGGCTGCAAAGGTTTGTAACCCAGATATATGTTATGCAAAGACCTCAAGTGAAAGGTCACAAAGCCAGGTCTTAAAATGAAGGAAATCACGTGAAATCAAGGAGGTCACTGTCACAGCTAATGCGCAACTAATTTCTCTACAGGACTGGCAAGGTGCTTCCTGACTGCACTGTCCCTTCTTCAGGTCTTTAGCTTCTGACTTTTTGACCAGTTCCAAAAGTCTGATGATACTCAACGTCATCCTATAAAATCTGCATGCCTGTCATCCCTTTGAATCATGAATTTACTCTCCAAATCCTAATTGTACCCTGCTGCCTCTGATCTTAAGATGTAGCATTGGCCTTTTTACTTTATAATGGTAGAGTCTAAATTCCACGTGCCTTTGCCTGTTATCACTAATCAGAACAGAAAAAAGTGAAATGGGGCATTAAGTCTGTTCATCCCCAGAAACAATTCATACTATCCCAAACTGCAGATCTTATGCCTGTATTACACAGAAATTCAGCGAGCTGGAAGACAGATACAGAACCATAGAAAGGATTGGGTTGGAAGATCTAGTTCCAAACGCTCTGCCATGGCCAGGTACACCTTCAATTAGGCTTCTCCAACTTGGCCTTGAACCCCTCCAGGGATGGGGCAGCCACAACTTCCCTGGGCAACCAGTGCCAGTGCCTCACCACCCTCAGCATGAAGAATTTCTTCCTAATGTCTAATATAAATCTCCCCCCTCTCCAATTTAAAGCCATTAAACCTATATAAACCTATATTAAAAAATGATATTAGCCTATGTTGCCATCTGTCTTCTCTACTGCCCTGTTGCCCAGTCAAAGTGGTCACTCCACAGGCACTTGTTTAAAACAATGATGAAGTAAACTCATCTTTCCACAACATACATAATCCAAAATCACAGCTGCAATCTGCTATCACTATATCACAGGTCACCAAAAGATTAAGGACAGTGGCTCCTTGGTTATTTCAGCTGTTAAGGAACTTCTCTGAAGTTCAAACGTCTCTTAAGTTTAGTATGGACACAGATGATGCCACTGAGCAAAAACATTCATATAAGTTTGAAATTCAGATCTGAAACCATAGGATAATAGAATCATGGAATCATAGAATAGTTTGGGTTGGAAGGGACCTTAAAGATCATAGAGCTGCAACCCCCTACCATGGGCAGGGACATCCCACTGCATAATTCATAGTCTGGGAAAACTCGCACCTTGTTCAATGTGCACTGCCCTTTATATACAGAAGAGAAATATTTATATCATTCTGAAGGCTGAGTAAATTGTAGTGTTTTATTATTTTGCTTCCTAAGACCCAAATACATCTGCCAAAAACTTGATTGTTTTAAGTATTCCAAAGCAGGCATGCAAATTATAATTAAAACCAGGAAAATGCCTCCTCAAACAAAGGAAATGGAGTGTTCACCATGAGTTTCACACTTACTAATTCATTTTTGTCACTTCTTAAATAAAGCTAGGTTTTCTTTTCCTCTGCAAGCTCACTGTGCCCCAGAGAGAACAGGACCAGGTGAGGGTGCAGAAAGCGGCAGCCGGTTTCTCAAGCAGAACACTGTAAGAAATGGTGTGAAAGTCCAGGTACTGTCCAGGTTTCAGTGTGTTCCACTTTAAAACACAAGGATTTCTCTTCATTCGGTGAGGGGAGACCTTATTGCTCTCTACAACTACCTGTAAGGAGGTTGTAGAGAGCAATAAGGTCTCCCCTCCCCTCACCAACACCCACCTCCCTACAACTACCTGAAAGGAGGTTGTAGAGAGCAATAAGGTCTCCCCTCCCCTCACCAACACCCACCTCTCTACAACTACCTGAAAGGAGGTTGTAGAGAGGTGGGTGTTGGTCTTTTCTCCCAAGTGACAGGTGATAGGACAAGAAGGAATGGCCTCAAGCTGCACCAGGGGATGTTTAGATTGGACACGAGTTAAAACTTCTGCACTGAAAAGGTTCTCAGGCACTAGCAGAGACTACCCAGGGAAGTGGTTGAGTCCCTATCCCTGGAGGAGTTTAAAAAATGGGTAGATGAGGTGGTCGGGGACATGATTTAGAAGTAGACAGGTGAGGTTGGAGATGATGATCTCTAAGGTCTTCTCCAACGTAATGATTCTATGATTCTATGACATTATTTAGCTTTTAAAAGTTATTTTTATCACTATAAAATCATTGGATATTGACATTCCTGGCTGCTAACACTCAAAATTATAACATTCAGTTTATATATGCATTATGTTTTCTTGATTCACCAAATTAGCCAACAGCTTCCCACAAACCATGGGCTTGATTGTCTACGGATCCTTTACTTTTAACTGCCTATAAACTATATTTAAGCTTCCAAGACAGATCCTCACTTATCTTGTCAGTGCATAACGCATTTTCATTCCCTGAACGGCAGGCGTAAAATGCAGTCAGAAGGAAGTTAATTAAAAAAAAATACCACTTATTTGCTATTTAAGAACATAAAATTATAGAATCATAGACTAGTTTAGGTTGGAAGGGACCTCAAGGATCACCTAGTACCAACCCCCCTGTGGTGGGCAGCAACACCTCCCACTAGATCAGGCTTCCCAAAGCCCCAACCCACCTGGCCTTGAACACCTCCAGGGATGAGGCAGCCACATGACATAGTGTTATTGTATTCTGATGATGGCTCACCATAAACTAAAAGTCATTGGGAATAACTGGTACTAAACTCTACATATAATTTGGCCGAACATTTCCTGTTTTAACTGACTCAATTTCAGCAAATGGACTCCCGACCAGACGTGAATTGACTTGGAGAAAAAGAAAAAAAAAGTCTTGGAACATGGTAAGCCCATGGAGGAAATTAAGGGTAAAGCTTCAGAAGACAATGAAGCAAGTAAGATGTTGCACCTTCAATAAATTTGGAGATTTTACTAAGTTGGGTGGGACTGTTGTTCTACCTAAGGGCAAGAAAGGGGGTGAAGAGTTCAGAGCAACTACCCTCAAACAGATCGACGCTTCCACCCAGCTTAGTGTCACCTGTGAACTTACTAGGGGTACACTCAATATGAATATATATATATATATAATTAATTACACATCATCTACTTTGCTGCTTGGGGACAGCCAGCCAATCTACGTGAAGCAAAGGGAGCTGACAAAGCAGAGAGCTGATGCATCAGAGAGACAAAAATCGAACTCACATTGTGCAAAACAAGTTTGGTAATACTAGATCGGTATTTTCACTCGAACGTGTAACAGGAGAAGGAAGAATTCTACCACTCAGCTGAGCAGTAAATATCTCAACACTCTAACTGTTCAATTTAAGTTGCAAAACAACATATTTCGTTAGATTAGAGAATACTCATTTAAAAGAAACACTTCATTTTCCCAGCAAAGGACTGGACTGGTCCTAAGTCATCCTCAAGATACACACTGGGACAGAACTACGCTTCCAGATCTTAAGGGAAATACCTCAGAAATCGATTTTGCTGGTTTTTAATTGGTGTCTTCAGTTTTTTGGCCAAGTCTTCAAAGCAGCTGCAATAGGAAAACTCAAGATTTGCTAAATCTGTTTCCCACATGAGCAACACCTTACAAAGGAATCTTGCTACTAGGAAAGAACATTTCACACGTGATCAATAATTTTGCTTGTTTCCATTTGATTTTTTTTCTTCTGTTTTAACTACATGTTGGAAACTTTTATTTGTCTTGCTCTTGATGTTAAAGCTTGCCTTCTACTAAGAAGTCTTAAGGTGAACTGATGCACGCCAAGTTCTGTATACTACAGAAAGTTGGGAAAACTTCCATACCACAGATCTTTAAGCACAGAAAACAAAAGCTAAATATTACACTATGATTCTACACAAATCTTCATCATTCAGCATAATCGCATGCTGTTTATGTGTCACAATCCAATCTAGATGGTCCAGGGGCCACCAGGGTAGGACTCTGGATATCCTGGGAAAATTTAGGATGCCAAAGGATTGATCTAAAAAGAATTTCTTTGTACAGGCACTCAGAGGGTAGGGGGACTCTTCAAAGAGATCTCAACAGGCTGGACCACTGGGCTGAGACCACGGGGATGAGGTTTAACAAGGCCAAGTGCCGTGTCCTGCACAACAACCCTGTGCAGAGCTACAGACTAGGAGAAATCTGGCTAGAAAATTGCTTGGAGGAGAAGGACCTGGGGGTGTTGGTTGACAGCGACTGAACATGAGCCAGTAGTGGCCCAGGTGGCCAAGAAGGCCAATGGCATCTTGGCTTGTATCAGAAATGGCGTGACCAGCAGGTCCAGGGAGGTTATTCTCCCCCTGTACTTGGCACTGGTGAGACCGCACCTCGAGTACTGTGTTCAGTTCTGGGCCCCTCACCACAAGAAGGATGTTGAGGCTCTGGAGCGAGTCCAGAGAAGAGCAACGAAGCTGGTGAAGGGGCTGGAGAACAGGCCTGATGAGGAGCGGCTGAGAGAGCTGAGGGTGTTTATCCTGGAGAAGTGGAGGCTGAGGGGAGACCTCATTGCTCTCTATAACTACCTGAAAGGAGGTTGTGGAGAGGAGGAAGCTGGCCTCTTCTCCCAAGTGACAGGTGACAGGACAAGAGGGGATGGCCTCAGGCTCTGCCAGGAGATGTTCAGTCTGGACATGAGAAAATAATATTTCACAGAAAGGGCACTGGTAGAATCTGCCCAGGGAGGGGGTTGAGTCACCTTCCCTGGAGGTATTTAAAAGAGAGGTGGATGAGGTGCTGAGGGACATCTTTTAGTGTTTGATGGGAATTGTTGGACTCGATGATCCTGGAGGTCTTTTCCAACCTAGTGATTCTGTGGTTCTGTGATTCTTAGGAATAAGACTGGCATTGGCTTGCTAATTCTATGTTAATGGAAAAGAAAGAAAGAGAAAAAAGGAATGAAGGAAGAGAGAGAGAGAAAGTGCAAGGATACTACCTGGGCTTCCATATATTTAATCACTGACATTATCACAATCATCCGTGTAGGGTCAGGAGACTCCAAGCATGAGTAACCTGATCTAGTGGGATGTCCCTGCCCATGGCAGGGGGTTTGGAACTAGATGGTCTTTTAGGTCCCTTCCAACCCTAACTATTCCATGATTCTATGATTCTACAAGCCATATCTGGCTAAGAATGCAACATAGAAAATATCTGTCCCTGAAGGGCTTCTACTCTAAATTTATCACTAGAGACAAATAGTAAAAAGCAAATAAACAAAAACCAGATGGTAGTTCTGTGAAAAAGAGAGAGAACAGGATAATGCAATAAGCACAATAGCTGATAGATTAAAGTCAAATTTATAAAGATTCTGATCTCAGTGATGTGAGCTAGCAAATTGGAAGAGAAATGTAAAATTCCTGGATCCTAGTCAGGCTTAAGCATGATATAAATAGTGCTCTAAGACTCTGCCCTGCCAGAAACCACAAACCTCTCCTGAACACACAAATAAGCCGAAAATTCAAGTTGTACTTTAAGCTCAGAAAGGAGAGGCTGGTAGTTTAGCAAGCGTTTCAAAGTCCATAGTTCAAACTCAGACAACTCCAGGTGCCTTCATCGCTTTTCATTATCAAATCCTTGGAAAATGTGGGAGGCAAAAATGACTAGACTAAGAAAAACACCATAATTAAGGGTTACGCTGCATGCAGAATTCATTAGCAACAGTATGCGTCCAATGAAAGAGTAATTCATGAATCATTAGTAATGGCCACTAAACTCATGGGAAGTATCTTTTTCTAATTACTCTTCGGTAGAAAAAGAAAACAAACTGAAAAGCACAGTTAATAGAAAATAAACGTTATCTCCACAAAATAACCAGGCTTCAGAGATTGAGTGAGATGACAGAATTGACATGAATAAGTGTATATTTCTTAATAGTCTTCCAAGTCTCTTTGAAAAGATTGTGGACGTCTTGATGCACTGAGAATAAAAGGCTTCTATAAAGAAATAACCAGATTTTAAAGTCACTTGATCCTTCTCTGGCAGTCAGTGGTTGAGCTAGACATATTTTAAGGATTACACAGGAAAAGTATAATACTGGTATGGTTCTAATTCTCCCTGGTCCATACCATGTCACAACATGTGCATTGAAACAATGGCCTCCTCTCAAGGTAAAGTCCTTACAATAAAGCTAAAGCATAATTACACTTTAAATTTATACTAAAAATTGCTTACGGCAAAAAGTCTTATTATAAGTAAAAGTGAAGTGGACCTAAAATTAAGTATTATTCTATAATGAGAATAATAATTAATAATAAAAAAATAAAAATTTGTTTCATGACAGAGCAGTCTTGCTCAAATAATCATCATTTTTCATTTGCTAATGATGACAACAAAAGGCAAAACCATACTCATTGTGCAATACAAAGATTGCTCATGTGCCACAATGATGTTTTTTGTAGATATCAAGTGATATCTTGAAACTAGTGCAGACCCACAGGGATAATCTACTTTTACTTGATTTACTCCTGATAAAAGCAAACAAAATAAGTCCATTTTGACCACATGTAAGTTCATGTCCACTCACAAGATCAGGTGACAGCAATGGGGTTAAATAGTAACTGGAGTTATTGATGAGGCTCCACGAAGGTCAAGTGCAAGGTCCTACACCTGGGTTGGGGCAACCCACGTTTTCAATACAGGATGGAGGATGATGTGATTGAGAGCAGCCCTGAGGAGAAGGACTTGGAGGTGCTGGTTGATGAGAAGCTCGACATGAGGTGGCAATGGGCGCTCACAGCCCAGGAGGCCAATCAGACCTTGGGCTGCATCAAAAAAAGTGTGGCCAGCAGGGCAAAGGAGGGGATTCTGCCCCTCTGTTCCTCTCTTGCGAGACCTCATCTGCAGTATTGTGTCCATTTCTGGAATCCTCAACAGAAGGAGTTGGAGCTGTTGGAACGGATCCAGAGGAGGGCTACAAATAAGACAGGTTGGAAGGGACCTTAAAGATCATCCAGTTCCAACCCCACTGACAGGGGCAGGGACACCTCCCACTAGACCAGGCTGCCCAAAGCCCCATCCAACCTGGCCTTGAACACCTCCAGGGATGGGGCAGCCACAACTTCCCTGGGCAACACGTGTCAGAGCCTCACCACTCTCACAGTGAAGAAATTCCTCCATAAGTCTAGTCTAAATCTGCCCCACTCCAGTTTATAGCCATTGCCCCTAGTCCTACCACTATGACTTTTTGTAAAAAGTCCCTCCCCAGCTTTCTTGAAGGCCCCCTTCAGGTACTGGAAGGTCGCTATAAGGACCTTGGTATGAGTATTATTGTCTGCTTCTTCTCTTTCTATATGTAGAGGCAACTTTACGAAGATATTAATCAATTACATGTGTTCCAAGTTCCTACTTTGAAGAAAATGCTGAAAATACTGCCCTAGGATAGTTCTTACTTATTAAAGTTACTGAACCTAAACAAGAGTTAATATTTTGCAAGAAGGTAATACGAACATACAGTAATTATTTCCCATTATAGCTTGTACATCTGCTCAAATGTCACTGCTCTCTGGACAAATAAGTAACTATTCCATTCTGATTAGGTTATAAAATGGTTATCATTTGTTTCAACCAATCACCAGTCAGTTTCTCATATAATTAATTTATACAATTAAAATTTAGAAACTGATATAGTTTTTTACAAGCTATGCTTTTAACAGAAACATTTAATTACAATATTCATAGAATCATAGAATCATAGAATAACCAGGTTGGAAGAGACCCACTGGATCATCGAGTCCAACCATATTCTAATGTATTTGAAGACTTAATATACAAAACTTCAAATACTCACAGGAGTCTGTCAACATAAACAGAAATGCAACAAAAATGCATATATACCACTGTATTTATGTGTTTATTTGAACTACTGCAACTCTAAAAAAGCATTATTAGCTGTGTTTTAGTATCAAATCCTCTCTATTTCACAGCATTCAATTCACTTATAATTAGGGTAGCTCAAGAGCAATTACAAGGTTTATCAAATGGATCAGCCTTTATTCCTTGCCAAATAGAAGTCAAGCTTCCATCCTCCCACCTCTCCCCTCTATCCCCCATGAAGCTCTGCAAACCTTGCCAATATTTCAGCCACAGCAGTTATCTAAGTGAAAAGACTGAGCAACAAATTTCTTCCAGCAACTACCCAAACTCACCAAACTCATTGCCTTCAGCTAGGGTGAAGGAAGAAAGGGGATTAACAGATGCAGGGATCAAGACTTTTAAGTGAATTAAAAGTTTCCCCATTACAAAACTGCCAGTTTCTGGATGAAACTGTTTCACTAGGGATCTCTAATACATTTATTCACAAGCTTGAAGATATTTAACATCGAAACAGCACTGTGAATAAAGTAAATTTTGAACTTGGAAAGCTAAATTACAAGTTCATGGCTACACAAACAGGTGAGGTGCAGTGGAAACTCCAAGCCAGGTGCCCCAAGTCAGAGGTTTAGTATTTAACTTCTCATTAGTTTCTGTTTCTAATCCACAAACACACATAGCAGTTTGCCATTAACTCTTCGTTCCTAATTAGATGCAGCTAAACGGAGTGGCAATCCCCCAAGAGACTTGCTGAACTTGAGGTATAATTAAACCTTTTCCAGTTCTACTTTGCTCTAATGTATGATACAGAGATCAGTACGCAGAAAGAAATCAGTTAGAGGAAAAAACTAAAAGGGAAACCTCAACTGCTGAGTCCCAGGGGAAAGAGCTGAAAGGCAGGAGTTACAAATGAGTTAATAGAAAGATAAATTCTCACCTGAGGATAAAGCACTGGGGACGCTGCTCCTGGAATAGCATGTGGTAAGCTCTTTCAGCACAGGAAAATATGTGTGGGGGGAGTGAGGAACACAGTTTTCCAGAGTTACTTAAGTAAAGCTGGGTGACCTGAAAAAATGCAGAAAATTAACACGATCCATACATTTCGAAGCAATTATGTTTCATCACACTAATTCTGGGTCATTTGTATAGCTCGTGAAGCAATATGAACAGAGTCTTTGTATGTACTGAGGTGGTTACAGTGGATTACAGTATCTATGATGGTTTTAATTAAAGAAAACAGAGCTGTTAGCATAGAAGATCTAATTAAGATACAAAATCAAACATGACTAGAGTGCTTTTTAAAATGGGGTTTGCTTTACATAAAACAAAACCTAGCAAGTTTTTTTTTTATACCTCATGTTTATAGCTCTCCAATGTCTTGACATAAAAATCATGTAAACTGAAATACTATTACCCCATGAAAAGTTGAACTTGCAATCAAAAGCTTAAGTTATAAACAAATCCATTTATTCCATGACAGAGCAGTATTGCTCAAATAATCTTTCTACAACATAGAATAGTGATTCAGTCTGGAGGAGAGAAGGCTCCAGGGAGACCTTAGAACCACCTTCTAGTACCTAAAAGGGGGTACAAGAAATCTGGGAAGGGACATTTTACAAGGGCATAGAGGGATAGGATGAGGGGGAATGGCTTTAAATTGGAAGGGGGAAGGTTTAGATCAGACATTAGGAGGAAAATTTTCATGATGAGAGTGGTGAGACACTGGCACAGGTTGCCCGGGGAAGTTGTGGCTGCCTCCTCATTGGAAGTGTTGAATGTCAGGTTGGATGGGACCTTGGGCAGCCTGGTCTGGTGGGAGGTGTCCCTGTCCATGGTCAGGAGGAGAAACTGGTTGATTTTTAAGGTCCCTTCAAAACCAACCCATATGAAATCAACAGATATGCTAACACAAATATTTACATTTATGTTACACCCACTGACAAGGGGGAATGGCCTCAAGCTCCACCAGAGGAGGTTTAGGCTGGACATCAGAAAAAAATATTCCTCAGAAAGTGTCATTGGGCACTGAAACAGGCTGCCCAGGGAGGGGGTTGAGTCACCATCCCTGGAGGTGTTTAAGGCATGGGTGGATGAGGTGCTAAGGGACGTGATTTAGTGATTGATAGAATGATTGGACTAAATGATTCTGGATTCTGTGATATTTAAATAATTATTCCTTCTCAGAAGTGAATTATTAGAGAGGCAAGAGTACTACTACTGGCTTTGTGGATATGAGAGCGTATACGTGGACTCAAGTCCATACACTTTGCCTATGTATGGCTTTTGCCCAACACAAGCCACCTCTGGATTCAAACGACTGTCCCAGTGTAGAGCTAAACCTGTGCTGAGCCCTTGACACTCATTGCCTGTATGGTGTCTGACCACAGCGGTCTGGTGAGGAGCGGAGAGCCATTTTGAGCTTTTCTGCACCATTCACGGTTGTTATTTCTGTAATAAGGTGGATGTGAGCTCAACTAACCACCGCATGAACTGTTATCACAAGTTTAACCTGGAGAAGAGGAGGCTGAGGGGAGACCTCATTGCTCTCTATAACTACCTGAAAGGAGGTTGTGGAGAGGAGGGAGCTGGCCTCTTCTGCCAAGTGACAGGGGACAGGACACAGGTAAATGGCCTCAAGCTCCGCCAGGGGAGGTTCAGGCTGAACATTAGGAAAAAAATTTTCACAGAAAGGGTCATTGGTCCCTGGCAGAGGCTGCCCAGGGAGGGCGTTGAGTCACCTTCCCTGGAGGGGTGGACGAGGTGCTGAAGGGACATGGGTTAGTGATTGATGGGAACGGTTGGACTTGATGATCCGATGGGTCTTTTCCAACCTGGCGATTCCATGATTCTACGATTCAGCAGAGCAAAACCCACCAAAGTCATGTTATATATCAGGAACTGGTTTTACACAATTGGAAGTGCTACTGATACAATTAGTAAATGGCTGTTTTTTCAATTCAGACCAGGTAAAACCAGTGATATTTTGGTAGAAATCAAAATGTTTCTGGTATAACTAAAATGCTCCCAACATAAAAAGGAGCACCTGTGTTAATGAATTTTAGTGGGTTTTCCTGTCAATTGAAATGGATGAATCCGTTTAAGAAGATCAACATTGTAATATTTTAAAGAGAGAATGCTTACCATGGTAGAATAAATAGGAAGCTCTTTAAAGGGGTTAACCAGCAATAGTATATCACCAATGTAGGTCTGAAAAAAAGAAGATATAAGACATAGTTGAGTAGGCATGGTGGTTGTGGATGCCCCATTCCTGGAAGCGTTGAAGGTCAGGTTTGATGGGGCCTTGAGCAGCCTGGTCTGCTGGGAAGTGTCCCTGCTCATGGCAGAGGGGTTGGAACTGAATGGGCTTTAACGTCCCTTCCAACTCAAACCATTCTAAGATTCCATGTGGTGTTGGGCTGACGGTTGGACTATACAGTGTTAGAGATATTTTCCAACCTTAATGATTTTATGATAATAAATTAAATCTATAAAGATGCTAATGGTTTTCCTCCAAAAAGGACTTTTGGCAAAGCTTCTAAAACCGAGCTCTCAACATGCTAAACACAGTTGACAAATTCAGAGCTTTTAACTTCATAACTTTAAATTAACATCTAGATTTACAATTCAAATGGCATTAATTATTCTTTTTGTAATAAAACTCAGTTCTTCATAATGGAATATTATGCAAAGAAGAATTGAACTGTATATATTATTAGTCAATTTTTTTTGACAGTTAATTTGTAATTTACCACAAAACTACAAAAATGTGACATGCCTGCCACATAAGTTCATCAAGCAATTTTTTGAGGGATGGATGACAGAATTTAAAAATGCTGTATTGATTATGCAAAATTGATACATGAGCACATGAGTTTTATCCAAACCTACTTGAAATGCTATTCCTTATTTTATTTCTGATTTTCCTAGATAAACTTGAGAAATTGCAGGGCTTACACACACATTTAACTGTTAGATATGAGTGTGGGGTAAGTACTTGTGCTAGTAACCCTCTTTTTCCTATTCACTTATTTGCTGTTCTTTGAAAGCTTAACTCTTTGTAAATGAAAAACAACTCACATATATCTGATTATTATTAAAACGCTTTTGAATCTCATAAAGCAGGCTGCTGTCCGTTAGCTCACTCAGAGATGCCAGGTCATCATTTGGAGCTGGAGGCATTAGCTTGATCTAGAAAACACAAATTAGAGAAATAAAGTAGCTTCAAGGCCAATTATTCACAGAATCACAGAATAACCAGATTGGAAGAGACCCACCAGGTCATCGAGTCCAACCGTTCCTATCAAACACTAAACCATGTCCCTCAGCACCTCGTCCACCCGTCCCTTAAACTCCCCCAGGGAAGGTGACTCAACCACGTCCCTGGGCAGCCTGTTCCAGTGCCCAATAATTCCATACCGTAAGATTCTAACTGAAAATATAAACCTAGATCACTAGAATTTATGGAAGAAAATGCATTTGGAAACTGGGAAGCTGTAACTCCACCGAAGCAATTACACATCGTTATTCTTAGTCAAGAGAAAAACACCAAAAATTATTATAAATATTAAGGTATATAACCTCTTGAGTCTAACAGGCTCTTAAGAACAAAGACCTTTATTTGAGTGCCATTTGCCAACCCTGAACCCACGAATATTCCCAGCTTAGATGCAGTTCTCCTGTTCTCTTCATTAAATGTTTATCTCAGAAGAAATTAAAACTATCAAAGTTAGTGCACTTGTCATCTATTTATTGACCAGTATTTAACAAAGCTTTCAAACTACTCTTCATCACACAGGTTTTTAAATTCTATTAGAAATATTCCTGCAGAATAGGAGGAAGTGAATAAGAAGTGAAAATCATGTTGTCAAGGAGACTAGAAGAGACTTGAAAGCAGCTACTTTAGCCATAACTGGTGAATGAAATCAGCTTAACAGTTTTGAGATTCAGGAGGAATAATATAAGCTCTGCAAAGCAAAGTAAATGTTTCAGAAACAAAGAACTACAAAAGAATAGGAGGAAGAAGAAAAAAGAAAAGTGATAAGGGAAATCTGATTAAAGACAAAATAAACATTAATACTTGTAAACTGTGATCTACATGCAAAATGTAGGTTGATTCCTTTTTTATGTCAGGCAAAAAAAAAAACATTTTTAAATCTTAGCATGATGCCTAGAAACAGAATATTCTGTTAACGATGGTAAAGTTATTTAAATTGGCTGTTCAGAATGTACTAAAATACTTCCTCGATGTCTATTTTGAGGATGGACAATGAAGATGAATCTTATTTGTTTTATTGTTCTCTTTAAGGTGAAGGCTAGGGAGAAAAACAGACACTGCCCTTTCTGGGAGAACAATCAACATCCTCAGCATCTGGCAGCAGCATGTGACTAACAATCTTTTTCAATGTTTCTAGATACTGAAAACACACAAACACCCATTTCCATGTAATTTTTATGAGACTAGGAGCAAGCATCAGGACATCTGCAGTCATAAACAAGCAGGATGAATTAGATATGATTTTGTATCTACACTAAATCACACTTCTTTGGCCCTATCAATATTTTTCTTCTAAAAATAGTATCGGATACCGATATCAAAATATTTAACCCCAAGGCTCAGGTTGAGTCCAGTTGTGCTCAGTATCTTCATCCATGATCTGGATGAGGGGATTGAGTGTACCCTTCTTAAGTCTACAGATGACATTAAGCCGAGAGGAATTGTTGATGTGCTTGAGGGTAGGGAGGCTCTACAGAGGAATCTGGACAGGTTGGAGCCATAGGCTGCGACCAACAGAACGAGGTACAACAAGGACAAGTGCTGGGTCCGGCACTTGGGACACAACAACTCCGTGTAGCTCCAGGCTTGGGGAAGAGTGGCTGGAAAGCTGCCTGGCAGAGAAGGACCTTGGGGTGTTGGTTGACAGCCAGCTCAATATAAGCCAGCAGTGGTCCAAGTGGCCGAGAAGGCCAACGGCATCTTGGCCCGTATCAGAAACAGTGTGGCCAGCAGGACCAGAGAAGTGATTGTGTTCCTGGACTTAGCGTTGGAGAGGCTACACCTTAACTCCTGGGTTCAGTTTGGGGCTTCTCGCTCCAAGGATATTGAGGGGCTGGAGCGTGTCAAGAGAAAGGCAACAAAGCTGTAGAAGTGGCTGCAGAATAAGGCTTATCAGCAGCAGCTGAGGGAACTGGAATAGTTTAGCCTAAAGAAAAAGAGGCTGAGGGGAGACCTTATGACCGTCTACAACTGCCTGAAAGCAGGTTGTACCGAGGTGGGTGTTGAACTCTTCTCCCAGGTGACAGGTGATAGGCTCTAGGAAACAGTCTCAAGTTGCATCAGGAGAGGTTCAGATTAGATATCATGGAAAATTTCTTCCCCAAAAGGGTTCTCAGACACAGGCAGCCACTGCCCAGGGAGGTGGCTGAGTCCTCATCCCTGGAGGTGTTTAAAAGACGTGTAGATGAAGTAGTCATGGATCTGGTATAGATGTGGACAGATGTGGTTGTACTCAATGATCTCAAAGTTCTTTTCCAACCAAGTGATTCTATGATTCTATGATTATTCTGTCTCTATAGTGATTAAACCTATACAATGCTAGAGATAAATGTCTTAATTTGTAAATAAAAGAGGGCTTGGATTTGAACACTGCTGTGGATTTCTCCACTTTTTCTGAACTGTTGGCACAACTCCTTGTCCTTTCTTGGCTCCTAGGACTCGGATAGTTAATACTTGAGTATCATTCAGGTCACATATCAATGGTTATTTCATAGAATCATAGAATAGTTGGGGTGGGGAGGGACCTTAAAGATCATCCAGTTCTAACCCCCCTGCCATGGGCAGGGACACCTCCCACTGCATCAGGCTGCTCAAGGCCTCATCCAACCTGGCCTTTAACACTTCCAGGCAGGAGGCATCCACAACATTCTACTTCCCACAGGATGTTTAGGGATAGTCCCAGCTTTTCAGGGAGAAGAGTAATAGATGTGCGTGGTCCTATCCCATGTAGTCCTAGGCCACAGAACAGGCCCTGGCTTGTTTTATTTCATAATCTGAGAGCAGTCGGAGATGCTGACTCAATAGAGAGATGGTTAGGAATGTGAAGAACTCAGTTAAACTCCGAATAAGGAAGGGAATTGAAATTCCTTTTCCATTAACATCTGTTCTCTACAGAGTTAAGGATTTGGTGATTCAGCATTTTCTAGGAGACTTCACATCAAAATTCACAGCTCAAGGAACAGATAAATCACATGGAAGTGAGAAACCCTCAATGTATTAAAGTCACAACTAATTTGACACAGCAGTAAAAGTAATTTACGTTATCATAATAACTTCTTTGTAGTCTACTTCAAATATTCTGTCCTCATCTCATTTTCTGAGCATAGAGATGAGTTTTCTCTATTTTTTTTTGCCCTGATGCATGTATCTGGCTATCATACTGCTTGGATGATGCGTATTTTGCAAGACATAAAAGACAAATAGCCAAGAATGACACCAGGCTGAGTGGTGATGACACTAAGCTGAGTGGTGCAGTTGCCACATCAGCAGGACGGGATGTCATCCAGAGGGACCTGGACAAGCAGAAGTGGACCTGTGTGAACCTCAGAGGTCCTGCACCTTGGTCGGGGTAATCCACCGTTTCAATATAAGATGGGAGATGATGTGATTGAGAGCAGCCCTGAGGAGAAGGACTTGAGGGGGCTGGTTGATGCGCCAGCAATGTGCGCTCAGTGCTCAGAAGGCCAACTATATCCTGGGCTACATCAAAAGAAGTGTGGCCAGCAAGGTGAGGGAGGGGATTCTGTCCCTCTGTTCTTCTCTTGTGAGACCTCACCTGGAGCATTGTGTCCAGTACTGCAATCCTCAACAGAAGAAGGAGATGGACCATTTGGAACGGGTCCAGAGGAGGGTTAAAAAGATGATCAGAGGGCTGCGACAGAAGCCAGAAGACAGGCTGAGAGATTTGGGCTTATTTAGCCTGGAGAAGAGAAGGCTCTGAGGAGATCTTATAGCGACCTTCCAGTACCTGAAGGGACCCTACAAGAAAGCTGGAGAGGGTCTTCTTACAAAGACTTCCAGTGATAGGATGAGGGGCAATGGCTATAAACTGAAAAGGGGCAAAATTAGACTAGACAGAAGGAGGAATTTCTTCATGATGAGAGTGGTTGCCCAGGGAAGTTGTGGCTGCCCCATCCCTGGAGGTGTTCAAGGCCAGGTTGGATGGGCCTTTGGGCACCTGATCCAGTGGGAGGTGTCCCTGCCCATCCAGGGGGGTTAGAACTGGATGATCTTAAAGGTCCATTCCAACCCAAACTACTCTATGAATCTATGTTTCCATGAAATAGAGCTTCTGTTCCAATATAACTACCTCTCTGGAAGTTATTAGCTTCTGAGATTTTTGAATACTACCAACGAATTTCTCTATTTACTGATTTAAATTGCATCTACTTAACAACATGCACAGATAATAATCTCTAATGATTTTTGTTGGTTTAAATACTGCCTCACTGATATAAGTATATGCATTCCAGCTATTATGTGTAACGCTCTGATACACGTGGTTGTCCCTTGAGTATGTGATAAGTGACATGAGAATAATCAAAAGGGCATCAGGGGATACTCTATCACACAGTTCACATGGCCAATTATGTGTAAACAAGAATTATAAGCCTAAGACAATATAATTTTTTTTTGTTTAAAAAGCCCCAGTTAAGAAAAGGAAAAGATTTAATCTCTATTTGTTTGTAGCATGAAGCACAAAATTCAATTCCAGGCCAATAATTTCAATCCGCTATCAGAAAAATACCCTTCCCAGCTGAAAGAAAGAGAAATTTTCAGCTATGATAAACTGCTGGAAAATATTCACGCTTCTTCCTTTGTTTGGCAGCACAAACCTTGACATTTCAGATGATCAAAGAACATGTTTTACCTAGGAAAAATCAAAAGCTAATACAAGCCAAGACAGACTCGAAATGCCTTATCAATGTCATCATTTGATCCCAATCTCCAGTGCTTCAGGTAATAAAAGTTTACTTCATGACCAAGAATACTTCGTAAAGGTTTTCTTTTTCCATTATTTTTGCAATTAAAAAAACCCGGGGGCTACATATAAATTTGAGCTGTTAGGTTTCTCTAAGCCAAAAAAGTTATGAGCTTTCTCTATTAAAAATGCATGTTTCATATTTAACAAGATGAATTCTTTTTCTCTCTGATCCCCCAACAAAGGCCTAATTGGCATGCCATGTTGCGAAAGAACGTATGAAATTTCTGACACAAAGCATAGGAAATATCATGCTAATCTATTTCAATAATATATGAACATAAAATCCAAGTAATGACTCCACAGATCCTATTGAAAAATTAAACAGTACATGATTACTTTGAACGTAGACTGGAAAGCAACTGGTAAGAATAAAAGAGAGTGAAACTCATTAGAATTAGTCTACCCAAGAGAGAGGGAGAGAAGGAAGGGGCTGTTCAAAGCTTTCCTTTGGCATCAGCAACAAAGAAAAAATTTGCTTCCCAAATTGTGGGGGAAAAAAAAAACCACAAGAAAAGGGCTATTTAGAAATACGGTCTTTGAAAACTAAAATCTACGTAAGGGATCCGTATGGAGACCAGCGCTGTTTAATATTTTTATTGATGATACAGACAGCAAGACCTAGTGCAACATCAGCAAACTGGCAGATGACACCAAGCTGAGTGGTGCAGTTGTTGCACCAGAAGGATGGGATGTCATAGAATCATAGAACCCTAGAATAGTTTGGGTTGGAAGGGACCTTAAAGATCATCTAGTTCCAACCCCCTGCCATGGGCTGGGACACCTACCACTAGATCAGGTTACACAAGGCCCCATCCCACCTGGCCTTGAACACCTCCAGGGATGGGCATGTCATCCAGAGAGACCTGGACAAGCTGGAGAAGTGGGTCTGTGTGAACCTCATGAGGTTCAACAAGGCCAAGTGCAAGGTCCTACCCATGGATCTGGGCAGTCCACGGTTCCAACACAGGATGGGGGATAATGTGATTGAGAGCAGCCCTGCAGAGAAGGACTTGGGGATGCTGATCGATGAGAAGTTCAACATGAGCTGGCAACGTTTGCTCACAGCCCAGAAGGCCAAAAAACTAGGACCACACCTAGAGTACTGTGCCTAGTTCTTGAATACTCAACACAAGAAGGATATCGAACTGTTGGAATGGCTCCAGAGGAGGCCACAAAGATGATCAGAGAGCTGGAGCACTTCTTCTATGAGGACAAGCTGAGCGAGTTGGGGTTGTTCAGCCTGGAGAAGAGAAGTCTCATAGGAGACCTTAGAGCAACTACCAGTACCTGAAGAGGCCTCCAAAAAAGCTTGGGAGGGGCTTTTTAAAAGGGCATGGAGTGATAGGGTGAGGGGGAATGGCTTTACATTGGAAGGGGAAAGATTTAATTAGGCATAAGGAAGAAATTCTTCACAATGTGAGTGGTGAGACACTGGCACAATTTACCCAAGGATGTTGTGGCTGCCCCGTCACTGGAGGTATTTCATGACGAGTAGATGTCACACTTGGGGACATGGTCCAGTGGCGGACATCAAAGACCTGGATTGATGGTTGGAATTGATGACCTTAACGGTCTTTCCAAGCAAATCCATTCTGTGATTCTCTGAGGAGCTCTGTACCTTCCAACCTCTGCAGCTCCTGACCCATCACCAGTGGCTGCCAGAGAGCAGCTGTTAAGTTTGCCCAGAGGGAAATCTTTCCAGGGCCACACTGATTGTGGGGAGTGATCCAGGAGACAAGGGGAGACCTTATCACCGCCTACAGCTGCCTGAATGAGGGTTGTAGAGGGATGGGTGTTGGTTTCTTCTCCCAAGTGACAGGCAATAGGACAAGAAGAAATGACCTCAAGCTGCACCAGGAGATATTCAGATTGGACATCAGGAAAAAATTCTTCACCAAAAGTGTTATTAAGCACTGGCAGAGGCTGCCCAGGGAGGTGGTTGACTCCCCATCCCTGGAGGGATTTAAAAGGCAGGTAGATTAGGTGCTTAGGGACCTGGTTCAGTAGTAGACAGGTATAGTTGGGCTTGTCTATCTCAAAGGTCTTTTCCAGTCTAGACATTCTATGTTTTAGATATAGGCAATCTGCATTTCCAGACCTAAGGACTAAGAAACATTTCAAGCCACTGCAGGGCATTACCTGTTCAAGTTTTGTTGTAGTGGCCACAGGGACATTTTCCGATGTACTGTCTTGGGATTGCTGCTTACACAAGCCTTTAGCCGCATCTTTAAACATGGTGTCTTTCTCCAGCAAACTGTCCTGCTTGGCGATCGGTAAAGCCAAGGGATTGCTACAAAGAGAATCAATAAAGCAATTAGGCTCCTGCTGAAGACATCAGACGAACAAAAGGTTGCCACAAACTCAGAACCGAGATACGATTGGGTGATGAGATACTAATCCCTGCTCTAAATAAAATATATATATAAATTGGTGAGAAACAAACTGTTTGGTCTTTTCCAAAACAAGAAGATCAAACCAATTTTATTTAAAATTCACCTTTATGGATATCTTTTGCTGAAGCATAACGGAGAGTGCAAGAGAGAATACGCGTGAGTCTGCTTTTGAGAGCACCAGGCTGGCAAGTCAATAGCCAATTTGGAACCTGAATTTAAAATACACAATTAACCTAAGCTACAGCATTTTTATAAATACAATGTTTTAAATAATTCAATACATATGTTGCCATTGCAGCTAATAAAGTTAAATCCCACAGCTTTTTAAGTTACTTTTAATCAGTCAATATCCAAGGGGTATTTTATGACCAAAAACTTCTTTGAATGTGTGAAATGGTAAAAAACAGCAAGCAGCCGACTCCTGAAATTACTTGCAATGATATGCAACACTCTTTGTTCCCATGGAAGTTAAACCTATCCTTAAATGCATGGAGATGCTTTGCCTTCAGACTCTTCAGACTGTATTACACATCTGAAAAACAACAGTGCCAAAATCTTGGATGAATTTGGCAGTGTTTTGCATCCAGAGGCATTAGCAAGGAAGCAAGTCCAGGAGCTGAGAACACAAACATCTTCAAAACTGATTGTCTAGGCTCTGACAGAGCAAATGATACAATCTCACGGAGCAGCAACTTGCCAAAATACGTCCCTTGAAAGGAGAAGAGAAGACAAGGTGGGAATGTGGAAACAGTGCGTTCCATTATGGGAAAAAATCCAGATGCTGAACTTGCTTTAAAAAAAAAAATCTTATTTGTATTCAAAGATACATGATTTTAATCACTGATTATAATAGGCCAGGATTATACACACAACTAAATGAAATAAAAGGGTGGCAAGTGGTGTTTGTACTATACCACTGTCATTGTGAAGAAATTCTTCCTTATGTCTAATCTAAATCTTCCCCCTCCAGTTGAAAGCCATTCGCCCTTGTCCTGTCACGTCATGCCCTTCTGAAAAGTCCCTCCACAGTTTTCTTGGAGGTCTCCTTCAGGTACTGGAAGGTCACTCTAAGGTCTCCTCAGAGCCTTCTCCTCTCCAGGCTGAACAACCCCAATTCTCTCAGCCTGTCCTCATAGTAGAAGTCCTCCAGCCCTCTGATAATCTTCGTGACCCTCCTCGGGACCTGTTCCAACATTCCCATATCCTTCTTCCCTTGGAGATTCCAGAACTGTGCACAATACTCCAGGTGGGGTCTCACAAGAGTGGAGCAGAGGGGGAGAGTGACTTCACAGGGTGGAAATACTGACATGTAATTCATACTATCAGAAAAATGTGAATGATTAAAAGAAAAACATATTAAAATTACTCAAACAGTTAACTATGACTCAAATTCAAAAAGACGTATCTAATATATAAATAAAACAAACTGAAATAGAAGTTTTCCAGAAAACAGTAGGGTCTTACCAAAATATTTCTATTAATATTTCTATGTATTTCTATTAGTCGAAGATGAACTTAAGCAATGCTGTTTAAAATTGAACTATTAGGATGCTGCAAGAGAAGATTATATGCTAATGTAGGTGTGCGGATTAGCATAAACTGCCTTCTTTTATGAAAATTAATGGATAATTAATAGATAATTAACCACAAAGAGAGACAGAAGCCAAAATAATGTTGCATAATAGACAGAAAGGAGTGTTATCTAGGGTAATCTTATTTGAACAAGGTAGGACTGTTGCTATTGTCATAGCTAACCGGGAAATTATTGCATGTTACAAGGAGGAATAGTTATTTTAGGTTTTAGGTGTATAAGACATCGTATCATGATTCTTCCCCTCTATTCTGATCTTTTGAGAACCCCACCTAGAGTATCATTTCCCATTCTGGAATCCCTCCACAGAAGAAGGATATGGAACTGTTGGAACATGTCCAGAGGAAGGCCATGAAGATAATCAGAGGGCTGGAGCACCTCTGCTATGAGGACAGGTTGAGAGAGTTGGGGTTGTTCAGGCTGGAAGGCTTCAAGGACACTTAGGGTGGCCTTCCAGTGATTCTATGATTAAGGCTGATCATGTCCAGGTGGGTTTTGAACATCTCAAAGAACATGCAGATAGGATTCACAGACTAAGAAGTACAGTTCAAATTATAACCTGGCCTCAGTGCATCCTTCACAGAATCACAGAATCACAGAATAACCAGGTTGGAAGAGACCCACCGGATCGTCGAGTCCAACCATTCCCACCAATCCCTAAATCATGCTCCTAAACACCTCATCCACCCTCACCTTAAACACCTCCAGGGACGGTGACTCAACCACCTCCCTGGGCAGATTGTTCCAATGCCTAATCACCCTCTCCGTGAAGAACTTTTTCCTAATCTCAAGCCTAAATCTCCCCTGGCAGAGCTTGAGGCCATTCCCTCTCGTCCTGTCCCCTGTCACTTGGGAGAAGAGGCCAGCTCCCTCCTCTCCACAACCTCCCTTCAGGTAGTTGTAGAGAGTAATAAGGTCTCCCCTCAGCCTCCTCTTCTCCAGGCTGAACAACCCCAAAACAACAGAAACACTTCTTAACAACAGTAACACTTACAGTTTATTGGAAATTGTGGGCAGGTCATGGATGATCTCTTCATATGGCTCTTCTTGAGATAAAGCAGGAACAGCTAAAGGATCTTTCGTTTTTTCTTCCCAAACAACTTCAGCCTTCAGAAGCATTTCCTCGATAAACTCAGAAGATGCAACATCTAAGACATCGGAACACCAAGTAATCAGTCAAGGAAAACAGTGCCGAAAAGCTCCTTTCATTTAAAATCTCTAGGTGCTATTAAAATCAAGATTAAGCATCTGGCTAGATAAAATCAAAGAATTGCCCAGATACTGACTGTAAAATAATACTTGAAATAACTGAGACAAAGGCGAAGTATCTCTCTGCAGGTGTTGAAGGCCAGGTTGGATGGGCCTTGGGCAGCCTGATCGAGTGGGATGTCCCTGCCCATGGCAGAGGGGTTGGAACTGGATGATCTTTAAGGTCCCTTCCAACCCTAACTATTCTATGATTCTAAATTCAGTAGGGAATTAAGATTTTATTTCCAAAATCTCAGAACTGTTCTCACTGTGTAGTGAACTGAAGTATCATTCGATAATTCATAGGACTTAAGAAAAAGCAGCACAACTGGTTTCGACTCCGTATTTCAATGACAGCATGTGCTGAAATCCTTCTGAAACATTTTACATTTCTACAAACCAGATTTGTGTGTCTTGTACCTACAGAAGCGTTTGCAGACTAGAAATATGACTAACTCAGCTGCAGTCTATACCTTCCAAACAAATGCAGACTGGCACGTATCTAACCACAAAAATCCTCCCTGAGGTTGCGCCATCAAGTTCTCTGTGAATGTATTTGTAGGTGGCACGTTATTTGAAGCAAAACATATCTTAGGCAGAGGAAATTTCTCCTCATAATCATCACAGAAAGTTTCTATTTCCCACATTACTGGGTTCATTCTTAATTTTATCCTAGGCACAGCAGGCTGAACAACCACACTTTTCTTCTTTCCAACACTGCTATCTAGCAATACTGCAATTAGTTCTCCTTTGGTCACCGGGTTGCATCAGTTGATCTGAAGACCATTCCAATCTAATATATTCTATACCTTTGGAGCCGTTGCTTCTGCCTCTTGTTGCTATCTGTTCTAGGAAGGTGTTGCCTTCTGTGAGAAACAACACTTGGAAACTGGATGGTGAACTTGCTTTCCGTTGACACCTACGGAGTTTCCAGTTTGTGAGGCTATGGACTATTACCAGCTGAGACGGAGAAGTCACCAAGGTGGTGTAAACGTTGCTACCACCAAGGCACTGAAGAACTTATGAGGAAGAAACGTAATAAAAGGAAAAAGAGGGAATGCACCAAGTGGAATAACACGCTATCATTTGATATGACATCCTGCATGGTCATGTCTAGCAGCTCTCAGCAATGCATGAAAAAACACATGCATGTGTAAATAACTACATATTATATAAACTACATGTATACTCATATATATGTGTGTGCCTATATGCATATAAGGAAGCAAGAAGGAAACAAAACACAATAACTAATACATACAGGGATTTTTCACCTACCTGAAGGCTTTTCATTGTTGCAGTTAAGAAGAGTGGGATTTGCCCAGTGCATCAAAAGCAGCTTCACAAGGTTGGTCTGAAATGGGCAAAGAAAGTGACGTTTCAAACGGCAGAAGTGGGACAGGAGCAGCATAACTGTTGTTCAGTTTATTCATTCCTTTCTGCACAAGCTCAAATCATAGGATAGACCACAGGCAACACTTCAAAAGTACTACTTTCTGCAGCTTCTACACGCATTCATAAAAATCACAAAAGGCAGACTAAAATACAATTCTTGTACATTTTCAGTGTAACCTCAGCATAACCCCAGCCCTAAAATCTCCTTCCATCCTTACAGACGTAAACAAACCCACACCAATACGGATGAAACCTTCCACCACCACCTAAATTGACTTAGATCGCAAATATGTCTTTATGCCTGACTAATTCAACAACTGTGTAGCATCACTGCCAAAAGGATCTGACTCACAGCCATCGTGGAGGTAAATCTGTTCACTGTCAGTAGTTGAAATTGGCTCATTCATCTTATATTTACCAAACAAATTTAACGTATTTATAATGGGAGCAATTATAGTAGAGTAGGTTAGAATATCCTACAATTAAAAAGTCTCAAGCACATTTTCAAGTCTTGCAAGAATGCTGTAAGCAACTGGTTTTACCAAGTTCTTCTATCACTGTACTGAAGTCTCAAGAGATATTTCTCCATGAAAGGCAGGAATAAAGTGAGAAGGGCAACAAAGCTGGTGAACAAGTTTTAGAACAAGGGCTATGAGGAGCAGCTGAAGGAACTGGGGTTCTTTAGCCTGGAGAAAAGGGGGAGACCTTATCACTGCCTGAAAGGAGGCTGTAAAGAGGTGGGTGTTGGTCTCTTCTCCCAAGTGACAGACAATAGGATGAGAGGAAAAGGGCCTCAAGTTGCACCAGGGGAGGTTCAGACTGGGAATCATGGAAAAAATTTGTTCACCAAAAGGGTTCTCAGGCCCTGGTAGAGGCTGCCCAGGGAGATGGTTGCATCCCCATCCCTGGAGATACTTAAAAGATGGGTAGATGAGGTCCTTAGGGATATAGTTTAGTTGTGGACAGGTATGGTTGGACTTGATGACCTCAAAGGTCTTTTTAAACCAAGAGATTCTATGATTCTATGTCTACCGGTTGGTCAGAGAGCAGTAGGAAACTGCACAAGGAACAAAAAGTAGATTTGGAATGTCAATATAGAGCTCAACTAAATGAAAGATCTGTTTCCACTTTTGAGTATATGCTAATGCAAACAGAATTTATAACGTAAATGTAACCAGGGGAGGACAGAATGAGCATTAGGGAAAATAAACTGTGCATAGAAGAAAGGATTCTTCAGAGCAGAAAAAGAGAGTAAGTCAAATAGGACCTGAATTGAAAGGCAGCTAAGCTAAAAGATAGTACCTTGGCACCAAAACAAGTAATAAATAAATGAAATCTAAAAAAGAAGGAAATAATTGCAATAAAAATAAATGCAACACCAACAACCCATCCCCCTCTCACTAAAACTTCTAATCCCAGAAAATTAGGAAAATATTATTGCAAATTTCCATAAAAATAAAAAGATCTTGCTGTCCTCAGCTTTCCATTCTGGCAGGAAGAGCAGAAAATCCAGCAAAGCGTGGAAGCAGGGAGGAAACCCTAACAGGTTTATTTACAAATCCAATTAGTCCTGTTTCCAACCGAGAACTCTCAACACATATATCCCTGTCTTTTTTCTTTACAGAAAAATGGAGCATGCTTAGTCATTGAGCTGGCTAAATCAGCAGCAGTCCCATAATCTCATTAACAACCATTCTGAAAAGTGGTAGTTTCTATCAAAGTTGGGGGGGGGGGTGTTTAAATGCATTTTCAGTTTAGTAACAACACAAAGCTTTTTGGGTTACTAGTGGTCTGGACATATGCCACAAGTAGTCTCTTCCACGCCGCAATGTCAGTGCTTGTAGGAAATAATTCCTACAAGAAATCCTTGATGCACATCACAGAGACTAAGGTAATCAGGTCACTGCAAATTTCCATTTTCATAGTAAAATCTACTTGTCAGATCTTCAGAACCGTGCCTACATGTATAAATATTTGTAGAGTAATTGCAGCAAACTACCTCTATCCAAAGGTATTTCAACTGCAGAGTAACAGATCGTAGAATTATAGAATCATAGAACGGTTTGGGTTGGAAAGGACCTTAAAGATCTTCCAG
Source organism: Clamator glandarius (assembly GCA_033459285.1). NCBI lineage: Eukaryota > Metazoa > Chordata > Aves > Cuculiformes > Cuculidae > Clamator > Clamator glandarius. Next base: position 1,454,757 of record JAUNZM010000582.1, read on the forward strand.
TTCCAACGCCTCTGCCCTGGGCAGGGACATCTCCCATCAGACCAGACTGATCAAGGCTCCATCCAACCAGGCCTTCAACACTTCAATGAAGGGAGCACCTGCATTTTCCCAGTGTCTCTCCACCCTCATTGTGAAGAATTTCTTCCTAATGTCTAATCTTAATCTTCTCCCTTCCAATTCAAAGCCATTCCCTCTTGGCCTATCACTCCATACCCTTGGAAAAAGCCCCTCCTCATCTTTCTTGGAGCCCCTTTCAAGTACTGGAGCCATTTTAACATCTCCCTGCAGCCTTCTCTTCTCCAGGCTTGGACCTTTGAGATCATCCAGTAAGTAGATATGAATAGTTTAAGACAGCAAGATGGAATGCATGGTCAGATCTGCAGGTAGACCACCACCATGCCAGAAAAGCTATGGGGTTTCTTTTCCAAAATATGAAGTGGAAAAAGAAAATCCACATGCCTACAGTGAATCTGAGCATTAGTCCTCTTAGAAAATATAACAAAAAATATTTCTTCAGATTGGGGAAGAGCAGGCTCTGAGGAGATCTTAGAGCAAACTTCCAGTACCTGAAGGGGTCTATAAGAAAGCTGGGGAGGGACTGTTTACGAAGGATAGGATTAGGGGCAGTGGATATAAACTGGAGAGGGGCCGGTTTAGACTAGACATAAAGAGGAATTTCTTCACCTTGAGGGTGGTGAAGCACTGGCAGAGGGTGCCCAGGGAAGTGGTGGCTGCCCCATGCCTGGAGGTGTCCAAGGCCAGGTTCGATGGAGCCTTGCGTAACCTAATCTTGTGGGAGTTGTCCCTGCCCATGGCAAGGGGGTTGGAACTGGATGATCTTTAAGGTCCCTTCAAACCCAAACTATTCTATGATTACAAGCAAATGAAGTGCATTTCATTTTTGTGGGAGCAAGTCTTATGATCTAAGGAGCTAGAAGAACATATACAAATAAACAGAGAAAATATAGGCTGGACACGGGACCATTAGAGTTGAATCATTCTTATAACCTAATGAAACACGGAATGCAACACTGGAAATAAAAGCTATATGGAAAAGAAAGGCAGAATAAATAGATTTACTACAGTAGGCACTTCTAAAGCCTTCAAATACCATTTCCCTTGCCAAGTTTTACCACACATTAAATATTAGCTAAGCAATTTCAATGCTCAGTTTCATAAACCACAGGCTCAGTTCTTCGGGAGCACTGGCCAGTTGAGAGACTGTGGACTGTTGCCACAGAAAAGTGGCTGCAGTGACACAGTAGGAAATAAGGAGTATGCAGGAGTGATAGAGATTGGAAAGAATCTCCCAATTCACTTCAGGCTGCAAAGGGAGCTCCAAACTGCTCTCAAGTCATGCTAGTTACACAGTTAGCTGGGGAGCAGAATCGGTGCCCTGAATACTGTTTTCTTCTCCTGTACGCTCAGATATTTTCCTCTGAAGCAACACACACCACACCTGATCTGCTCCAACAACTGCAAAGGAGGAGCTGCTGGCTCTGGTTGAGCTTTGAACTCTTGAATTATTATCCAAGTCCCAGTGCCACTAGCACAGATCATTTATTCCCTTGTCTTTACTACTGGAGAGACACCTGCTTAAGCTGTAAATTCAGAAAGCTGGAGGTTTTATGCAAATGCCCTGATGTGCTGCTTTGCAAAGCAATGAATATGCATCATCCAATTTGCATGCACACCCAATGGTAAATTCCTTCAGCCCTCCTCTTTTCTTCCCTGTCAAAATCAACATTTCTTTATGCTCCACTCTCTCTGTTTAAAAGTTGCACCTGGTTCACCATTCATCTTTTATTCACACCACCCCATCATTTCTTATCCTTCAAGCCCTTTTTTCTCTGTTCCTTTTATCTGAGACATCCAGGTCCTTAGATGTATGTCCCCAACTTGTTTTCATCTACAATTGTCCTGATGGTCTTATCCCTTTTTTGGAGACAATGCTATATTTCTTTCTCTTCTTGACATCCATTCCTTCATCTCTTTGACTAAGCCCTCCGCACTCTCTTGCTGTGATTTCCTTCCAGCTGCTCTTACTTCTCAGGTTCCCACTCCATTTTCTCTGGACATTGTCATGCTCTCACCCACGGTGAGAATCTAGTGAATCGATGATGCTAGATCAAAATCAGCATCATTTGTTTGGACCATAAATCTCACCCTGCTGTGTGAAACAGTGAAATCTCCAAGTATTATTCTAATATCTGAAGTGTTTACATGGAATCACAGAGTGACCTGAGTTGGAAGGGACCCACAAGAATCACCGAGTCCAACTCCTATCCCTGCATAGCACAATCCCAACATTCACACCATGTGTCTGAGGGCACGGTCCAAGTGCTTTTTGAACATTGTCAGGCTTTACTCCATGACTGCATCCCTGGGGAGCCTGTTCCAGTGCTCTTGTTCCTCTGAGTGAAGAACCTTTTCCTAATATCCAACCTAAACCTTCCCTGGCACCTCTTCCCACCATTTCCTTGAGTCCTGTCATTGGTGACAGGAGAGAAGAGCTCAAAGCCTGCTCCTCTTCTTGAGGCTGGACAGATGAAGTAACTTCAGCCTCATACAACTTCCCATCTAGACCCTTCACCAGCTTTGTGGCTTCCTCTGGACACTCTCCAGCAGCTTGATATCCTTTTTCTACACCAGAGCCCAAAACTACACATAATACTTGAGATGGGTCTCCACCAGTGTGACAATCATCTCCCTCAACCTTATAGCAATGCCATTTTTTCACTAAATATGTTATTATTTCACTAATTATGTTATTATCAGCGCTTTTCACCACCAAGTAAGGTGGCCAACCTCTTCACTTGTAAGAACCATTTTTCAGTTGCTCATCAAGCTGAATTTATTTCACTGGGCTGGAAAAATGCACATTTACCTCACAATGTGTTTTTTGTTAGGCAATTTTCTAGTATTGCTGCCTCTGACTGATTATGATTTTTTATTGTTTTTTAATTAGGTAGAAAAATCAAACAATCAAAAATGAAGCACTTCTGGGACCAGAATGTGGAAAGAAACTCTTGTGAGCTCCACGGTTTGTATGATTTTGAGACTTTATATTAGGCAGAAGATTAATTCCGCAGGCTGAGAACATTCCTCTAGTTATCTGTTTGGAAAATTATCAAAACGTAGCCGATTTTCAAACCTTTGAAAAAAATCATAGACACCAGATGCTTACAGGGCAGGTTTTGCGTTATAATGGATAAATCAAAGATCTCGCTTTTAATAGTACGGTCCACCATAGGCCAAAATGTAAATCTAAGCACTATCAGGAGCTAGTGGATGATCTTTAAGGTCCCTTCCAACCAAAACGATTCTATGATTCTGTTGTTGTTGTTATTATCATCAGCAGCATCATCTTCGTTATTCAGCTTCTGTGAAAGAAGTGCTGTAACTTCATACACCCATACATTCAGCTTATGGAAAAAATAAGATCAGATAAGTCTTCCAATGAAAAACTCCTTAGAATAACACTGGAGACATGTATTTAACTGATGGAAAGAAGCTGTAATTAGTAGTTCACTAAGCAACATGGATATTAAGACGCAAGGTGCAGGATAGGGAACTACTCACTTATGCTGCTGACAATTCAAACACACGAAAGCAAATCATGAGACAGAGACTCCTAACATTTAAGAGTAAGGCAATTATTAAACTATTTGAGTTACTGTGAACTGAGTTTCGAGGATCCTATATTTGTTTCCCATAGCACAACAGTTCACTTTAGAAGACCAAATCCCCGTTAAAGCCAAAATCTCATATATTAACCCTAAACAAAAGCAATGTAATTCAGAGGCTACATAGTATTTTCTACATGAATGCAAATCTGATCCATAATTCTGCTCTAAACACAGAAAAAGACATCTGAAACTCATTACATATCCCCCTTCTTAATACAATATAGACAAGGAAGATATTTGTTTCTATTTGTGTGCAGAAAGAAAGGGACCACCTGTGGTCAGCAAAGTGGAACAGATTAGAAAAAGTAGGTTGTGGGAATAAGATTAACAGCAGGGCAGAAAGAGTGGAGGAGAAAAAAATAGAAATAGAACAGAACACGGATAAAATGCTGGACTTTGGAACTAACAGCATGACGTGAAAGAACTGGAAGGAAAGAAGAGAAATATGGCAAGGATCCAGGTTGCAGGTAGAGACAGACCAAGCAGAAAAAGAAAATGAAAGAAGAGAGTGACACGGTGAGGGAAGAACACTGAGATTGAACAAGGGAGAATGAGAGCATGAGCCAGTGGGAAAAAAGGGATAAGTATAGCAGAAAGGCAGGAAGGCTGGCAGGAAGCCGAAGTGGAGAAAAGAGAAAGTTTGGATGAGAACCAGGGAGAGGAGGAGGGGCAGAAGCTGGCTCTGCAAGGAAATCAGGATTGGGATAACACAAGTGTGGCAAGGACATGAAGCCAGGCAAATGAATGGGACAATAAGGCAAGAGAATAAAGAGAAGAATGGAACAGACTGGAGGCAATGGGACAAATGAGGTTATGTGTGGGAGGAACGAACCACGAGCACTGTTGTTTATACAGAGTTGGAATGGAACCCAGGCCCCTCAAGTGCCACACCACCTTTCTGACATGCTTGACCTATAAGGCTTAAAAGAATGCCTTGAAACCTCTGAAATACTTCAAGCAAAGGACAAATGTTTTCAGCTACCTAACCAGATGACAAAGGTCATTTAAAAGTTCTTCTACTGCTGAAATCACAGAACCATTAGGTTGGAAAAGACTTCCAGGATCATCGAGTCAACCACTCCTATCAATCACTAAACCATGCCCCTCAGCACCTCATCCACCCTTCCTTTAAACATCTGTAGGGAAGGTGATTCAACCACCTCCCTGGTCAGCCTGTTCCAGTTCCCGGTGACCCCTTCTGTAAAAAGTAAAGTCTTTATTTAGGACTGATAACGTACATCTCTATTTTTCAATTAGACAGGCAAAAAAGAAAAAACACTAGGGAAAAATGTGTGATCCTGAGATTAAATGTGCTTCTAAGTTATGGTCCTGTGAGTTCTCAACTAGTATAACAGAGAGGATCATAATTCTGACACTTCTCAAAGTTTATGTCTGAATAGTCTCATTAGACATCCTGCTCACACATTCTTCTCATTTTTATTTATACGTGTATGTATTCATACAGATCATAGAATGATAGAATTAGAGAATGGTTTGGGTAGGAAGGGACCTTAAACACTGCAAACACTGAGAGGGTTAAAGTCATTTTGTAAACTGAGGTTGTGTCTCATCTGTGTAGTAAGCTCAAACTTGTAAATCTGTTTTCTTATAATTTGGTATTGCGTGAATCTGGCTTTTCTTGCCTTAAAGTTCTGTATCCAAAATTAACGTTTATAGAAACCTTTTGAATACGTTGAGAGTGAAAGAAAGATACCATAGGCAGAAATTCCAAAGTATTCTCTTTACCTGAGGAAAACGTGTGGAGTTTGATCTAAGGAAATGTGCCTCTTCTACCCAAGTCCAATCATGCAAGCCAAAGATGAAAAAAAAAAAAAAAAGACTAAAGAAAAGAATCATAAAATCATAGAATTATAGAATCATAGAATATTTTGGGTTGGAAGGGACCTTAAAGATCATCCAGTTCTAACTCCCCTGGATGGGCAGGGACACCTCCCACTAGGTCAGGCTGCCCAAGGACCCATCCAGCCTTGAACACCTCCAGGGATGGGGCAGCTACAACTGCCCTGGGCAACCTGGACCAGTGTCTCACCACCCTCATCATGAAGAAATTCCTCCTTATGTCTAGTCTAAATCTGCCCCTCTCCAGTTTTTGTAAACAGAAGGTGAGATATATCTGGAGAAAACATTCTGTAGAGGATTTTCTGACCATAAATGAAAGATCCTAAATGCTTCAAAGGAAAAATATGCATTCCCTGAATGACTATATTCTATTCTTTTTGAAATACTGAACAATTCGTACACCCCACCTCTTCCCATTCCGCACCACCCCCCCCACCACCAACTTCTTCAGGCTCTTCTCACTGAAAACACTTGTGGAATGCGCAGAAGTTCAGAAACTACATTCAAAGGAAGTGCTATGGATGTCAAAGAATTACAGAATGGTTTCGGCTGGAAAAGACCATTAATCTCACATAGTTCAACAATCGATCCAGCCCTGCTAAGTCTGCCACTGGACCATGTCCCCATTTATGACATCTACTCATCTTTTAAACACCTCCAGGGATGGAGATTCCACCACCTCCCTCAGCAGCCTCTGTCAGTGCCGGAAAACCCCTTAAGTAAAAAAATTCCTCCTAAAATCCAACCTAAATCTCCCCTGGTGCAACCCGGGACCATTTCCCCTTGTCCTGTCAATAGCTACTGTGGAGATGAGACCAACACGCAACTTGCTGCAACCTCCTTTCAGGTAGTTGTAGAGAGAAATAAGGTCTCCGCTCAGCCTCCTTTCCTCCAGGCTAAACAACCCCAGTTCCCTCAGCTGCAGGTTTGTGCTCTAAGCCCTTGACCAGCTTTCTTGTCCTTCTCTGGACTCACTCCAGCATCTCAATGCCCTTGTAGTGAGGGGCCAGAATTGAACACAGTATTTGAAGTGCAGCCTCATCAATGCTGATAAGAGGGGAAGGATCACATCCCTGATCCTTCTGGCCACGCTACTTCTGATGCAGGCCAGGAGGATGTTGTCCTTCTTGGCCACCTGGGAAAGGTACTGGCTCATATTCAGCCAACTATCAATCGCACCTCCAGGTCCTTCTCCTCCAGGTAGCTTTCCAGCCACTCCTCTCCAAGCCTATAGCCTTGCATGGGGTTATTGTGACCCAATTGCAGAACCTGGCTTTGGCCTTGATGAATCTCATGCAATTGGTCTTGGCCCATTGATCCAGAACTTGTGACTGGCCAAACGTGAATGAGATTAAATATAATTTCCTTCAATGAGTTCACATATGTCCTTTTCCTTGAAGGATATTCTAAAGATTTGTGTACATTTTTTTCTATTCTGGGGGTAAATATGTACTTAAAGAAAAGAAATTTTCCTTCTCCAGGAAAGCTGGGGAGGGGCTCTTGATCCGGGAGTGCAGGGAGAGGATGAGTGGAATAGTTTTCAGCTGAAAGAGGGGAGATTGAGATAAGATCTTAGAAAGAGACATTCTGCTGTGAGGGTGGGGAGCCCTGGCCCAGGTTTCCTAGAGCAGTGGTGATTACTTCATCCCTGGAGGTGTTCAAGGCCAGGTTGGATGGGGCTTGGAGCAACCTGATCTAGTGGGAGGTGTCCCTGCCCATGGCAGTGGATGATCTTTAAGGTTCCTTCCAACTCCAATTGTTCTAAGAATATTCAACTATAGTTTATATTTGAGTTAAATGATTAATGTGCTCTGGTAACAATGAGCAAATTAGATCCCAAAGTAAAGAAGGGTGATCTCCTAGATATCAGTACAGAGTCTCTTCTATGACATGAAAGAAATACGGTGTCTGAACAAAATAACCAGATAGAGAAATATGCTTCAGTCCGAGCAAACAAGCCAAAGAAATGTGTATTAAGGGAGAATACAGTCACAAAATGGCACTCATAGAATCAGATAATGGCCTGCTTAGAAAAGACCTTCAAGTCCAATCATAGCAGTCCTGAGCACCTCATCTACCCCTTTCATAAATCCCTCCAGGGATGAGGACTCAACCACAGAATCACAGAATCACTAGGTTGGAAAAGACCTCTTGGATCATTGAGTCCAACCATTCTTATCAATCACTAAACCATGACCCTCAGCACCGCATCCACTCATCTTTTAAACACCTCCAAGGATGGTGACTCAACCACAACCTTGGGCTGCCTCTGACAGTGCCTAAGAGCCCTTTCAGTGAAGAATTTTTTCCTTATGTCTAATCCAAACCACCCCTGGTTCGTCTTGAGGCCATTCCCTCTTGTCCTACCGCCTGTCACTTATAAGACCAGCTCCCACTTCACTACAACCACCTTTCAGGCAGTTGTAGACTGTAATAAGGTCTCCTCTCAGCCTCCTCTTCCCCAGGCTCAACAACCCCATTTCTCTCAGCTACCTCTCATAACACTCCTTCTCCAGGCCCTTGACCAGCTTCTTTGCCCTTCTCTAGACACACTCCAGCCCCTCAACATTTTGTAGTGAGGGGCTCAAACACAGGGTGTGTAAAATATGCTAAGAAACAACAGTCAGGTATCTGAGCTTGCTCAACAGATTTTATTTATTTGGGATATTTTATTAATGGGAAATCCTTGCTGGTGCTGGAGTTAAACTTGGAGAGGAACACTCAGCAGTTCAACAATTCTCTTATCTTTTTTTTTTTTTTTTTTTTTTTTGACATCATGAAACTATTAAGCCTCAAAGCCAGAGGCTAAATATATCTCACTAAGTAAAAGAGTGGAATGGAGTAAACTTAAGTATCCCTTATAATCCATACCACTTAACTGTTAGCTCTATCCTTTACTCTGCTTTGGACCACTCCAACCAGCTCTCTACGAACAAGACTAATCTCCTATAAAGGAAACTAGCTCTGTACAATATGAATGTGAGCCAGGCGGTTGCCTGGCTTAATCTGTAGCCTTCTTTTATTTAGCAATTTAACAGTTTAGACACAGGCAGCATCCCCTAAGGATGAAATCCTGGAAGGCGTAGTGTTTAAGCTACTGGGGAGGCAGTTCTGACCTGCCTGCCTCCGATAGCTGGTTTGAATGGTGACATTTCTGTGATAAACCACAAAGAAACAGCTTGTGCCTGGGAATTGTGCCAAAGTACCCAAGGCAAACGTCAGAGCCGCAGCCTATTCCCACCACAGGGAGAGCGAGCGTGTGCTTTCCTGATCACAGAAGCTTGGAAGACGTCCAGCGGGGACAGCACTTCCAGTGCCAGATTGCTAGCTGTTCAAAAACGCGATTGCCGTGCTAAATTCAAATTAAGGGGCCAGCCTGAGAAACACAAGTCGCCTTTCCACGCAGTCGGTGCTGGTGCCAGCATGGGCGGTGTGGTACCCAAGTGACGACGCCTGCCCCTGCTCCCCTGTGCATCAGCAGCAAGATCAGAGAAACCAGCCCTCCCCACGCTGCACGTGAATTAGACAACGGAGTTCAAACTGCCACCAGTACCAGTATTAATAAGATATTACGTCCAAAATGCCTTGTTAAATTTATTTAGGCAAACATGGCAATATCCTCATGTCTTGAGAACTGTTTTGCTGCCCTCATGACCTGATTTTAAGGACGTTTTTGTGCGTTACCAATCAAATCATAGAATCATAGAGTATTCGGGGTTGGAAGGGACCTTAAAGATCGTCCCAGTTCCAACGCCCACTGCAATGAGCAGGGACACGTCCCACTAGACCAGGTTGCCCAAGGCCCAATCCAACCTGGCCTTCAGCACCTCCAGGGATGGGGCAGCCACAACTTCCCTGGACAACCTGGGCCAGTGTCTCACCACCCCCATCATCAAGAATTTCTTCCTAATGTCTAATCTAAATCTTTCCCCTCGAATTTAAAGCCATTCCCTCTTGTTTTATCATTCCATGGCCTTCTAAGAAGTCCCTAAACAGCTTTCTTGTACTTTCTTGTACCCTCTTTAGGTACTGGAAGGATATCCTGTACATAACCCTCCAACACACTGATAATACCTTGTTCTTCTGTTCAAGAAAGATGTTCTAACTGGATCTACACATTCTCACACTAATATGGCAATTCATATATCATTCACCCATGTTATTTTTCAGTGTTTGGAAATATAATATTCTCACAAATCGTAGATGGCAAAAATATCCCTGAGACTGCTTTTCCTTACAAATATACATGACGAGAGGTACATATTATTTTTTTAACATTATATAATACAGACTGGCATTGAAAATTCACGGTTGCTCCACGTCTGGAAACAATGCAACAACCTGCAACTATGTTTTGCTTTTGATAATCATAGAATCATAGAATTGTTTGGTTGGAAAAGACCTTTGAGATCATCAAGTCCAAATGTACTTGTCTACTACTGAACCGGATCCCTGAGCACCTCATCTATCCATCTTTTAAGTAACGCCAAGGATGTTGACTCAACCACCTCCCTGGACAGCCTCTGCCATCACCTGGCAATATTATGGGGAAGAAATTTCTCCTGGTGTCCAACCTGAACCTCCCTCCCCTGCTGCAACCTGAGGGTGTTCCCTCTTGTCCTATCACTTATCACTTAGGAGAAGAGACCAACAACCACTTCTCTACAACCTGCTTTTAGGCAGTTGTAGACTGCAATAAGGTCTCCCCTCAGCCTCCTTTTCTCCAGGCTAAACAATCCCTGTTCCCTCAGTTGCTCCTCATAAGGCCTGTTCTCCAGCCCCTTCACAGCCCCTTCAGTATGACCTGAAGTGGTACTACTGTAACAAAGGTGCACTAAGCATGTCCTGGGAGAGTGAGGATGAAGGAAAAGTGAAAAGGTGGAACGTTAAGAGACATAAGTCATGTTCACAGGTTATCTTCCAATCCCTAACCCATGCAACCCTTCCACAACTCAGTGTCTGGAAAACTTTGAATGCAACTGCTGTGGATCATGGACATTCATAGAAATTAACATGGAAAAAAAAAGTTAGCTAAAACTAAGAGTTTGCCACCAGAACATAATAAAATTACATATAAAAGTATTTATTTTGGCCCCCCTTTGGATTTTAGAGCAAATTTCTTTTTTTTTTGCTGGAGACAAGCTACTGTTGAAGGTAAATGGATTTTAAGAAGCTGTACGAGGCTTTTCAGTGTTAATTGATGCCACCTACACTACAGAAACGTGTAGGCTTTTCACCTTATCATGAAAATAGTCTCCCAGACTTGAAAGTATTTGCTATTGCAACAGAAGACTACCATGAAAAAAACCAAGGCAGGTAAAAAAAAAATCATGCTTTACCTGTCCATACTTTGCAGCTAAATGTAGAGGTGTCCAATACTGATTATCCACTGCATTGAGATCAGCCCCGTGATCCAATATCAGAGATGCGACATTCCTGTATCCATTAGCACAGGCCACGTGCAGCTGCAATATAAAAGCATCTTGATAGCTCAAAGAATTCATAAAAACCTGTGACACCTACTGTGTATCTTGTCTGCCCCACAGGTCGAACTGGCTAAATCATGATAATGACAAATGTAAAATATACATGTGATAACAACAGACTAGAAAACCACTACTGGCTCTTTCTTAGCATTTAGAGACAAAACCTGTCAAAAGAAAAAAAATTAGCTTATTGAGAACTACTTAAACCACTTAATTGGGTATTTTTTATAGAACTGTTGGATCAGATCAAGAGGAGTGCAGTGAAGAGGATACAAGGGTGGAGCACCAGGACAGGCTGAGAGAGTTGGGATTGTTTAGGCTGGAGAAGAGGTGGATGTGACGAGACCTTAGAGCAGCTCCCGTACCTGAAGGGGCCTCCAAGAAAGCTGGGGAAGAACTTTTTACAAGGGCCTGGAGTGATAGGATGAGAGGGAATAGCTTTAAATTGGAAAGGGGAAGATTTAGATTAGACATTAGGAAGAAATTCTTGAGGATGGGGGTGGTGAGACGCTGGCCCAGATTGCAAAGGGAAGTTGTGGCTGCTCCATCCCTGGAGATGTTGAAAACTAGGTTGGATGGGACCTTGGGCAGCGTGGTGTGGTGAGAGGTGTTCCTACCCATGGTAGAGGGTTGGAACTGGGTGATCTTCAAGGTCCCTTCCTACCTAAGACATTCTATGATTTTATGGACTATGTAGATCCAAAGTCATTATAAGCATAGAAGATACAAAAAATAGTGTGCAGGATATTATTTGCCTTATTTGCTATTTCTGGTTCAGCGGCACCCACAGAGCACGCACAACATTTTCTCTATAAACATGTTTGCTGAGTGATGAAACTCATGATGAAGGTGGTGGTAAATGGAGTTAAATCCAGCTGGAGGCCAGTGACAAGTGGGGTTCCCCAGGGCTCAGTGCTGGGTCCAGTCCTGTTCAAGGTCTTTATCAACGACCTGGATGAAGGCATTGAGTCCTCCCTTAGCAAGTTTGCAGATGACACCAAGCTGGGTGGAAGTGTGGATCTGCTGGAGGGTCGGGAGGCTCTGCAAAGGGATCTGAACAGGCTGGACTGCTGGGCTGAGACCAACGGCATGAGGTTTAACAAGGCCAAATGCCGGGTCCTGCACTTGGGGCACAACAACCCTAAGCAGAGGTACAAACCAGGAGAAGCCTGGCTGGAAAGCTGCCAGGAGGAGAGGGACCTGGGGGTGTTGGTTGACAACCAACTGAACATGAGCCAGCAGTGGCCCAGGTGGCCAAGAAGGCCAATGGCATCCTGGCTTGGATCAGAAACAGTGTGACCAGCAGGTCCAGGGAGGTTCTTCTCCCTCTGTACTTGGCACTGGTGAGACCGCACCTCGAGTACTGTGTTCAGTTCTGGGCCCCTCACCACAAGAAGGATGTTGAGGCTCTGGAGCGAGTCCAGAGAAGAGCAACGAAGCTGATGAAGGGGCTGGAGAACAGGCCTTATGAGGAGCGACTGAGGGAGCTGGGGGTGTTTAGCCTGGAGAAGAGGGGATGAGGGGAGACCTGATTACTCTCTACAACTACCTGAGGGGAGGTTGTGGAGAGGAGGGAGCTGGCCTCTACTCCCAAGTGACAGGGGACAGGACGAGAGGGAATGGCCTCAAGCTCCACCAGGGGAGATTTAGGCTTGAGATAAGGAAAAAATTCTTCACTGAAAGGGTGATTAGGCATTGGAACAATCTGCCCAGGGAGGTGGTTGAGTCACCGTCCCTGGAGGTGTTTAAGGTGAGGGTGGATGAGGTACTTAGGGGCATGGTTTAGGGATTGGTGGGAATGGTTTGACTCGACGATCCAGTGGGTCTCTTCCAACCTGGTTATTCTGTGATACTGTGAAACACACTAGAGCCCATCAAATATCTTCCCCTGGAAAGAAGGAAGAATAATCTTGCCCTGGGGACAGGGTACTCATCCTCTATACTAAAGAATCGTAGAATCACTTGGCTGGAAAAGACCTTTGAGATCATGGAGTCCAACCATACGTGTCCCCTACTAAACCAGATCCCTGAGCACTTTATCTATGCATCTTTTTAGATACCTCCAGAAATGTGGACTCAACCACCTCCCTGGGCAGCCTATGCCAGTGCCTGGCAATCATTATGGTGAAGAAATTTTTCCTCATGTCTAATCCAAACTTCCCCTGGTTCAACTTGGGTCCAGAAACGCTACAGGCTATAAAGGGTCTGATATCAAATGTTCAAAAGTGCCAAAAATTTTCCCACAATTTGACATACCTGCAGCTTTTTTGTTAGAAGAAATTACATTTTATATTCAGATGTCAATTTGACAAGTGCTGTTTTAAAGCGCTTTCAAAGCTCACAAGACAAAGAAAACATTTTATAACTGAAAGCCTTCAAATGAAAAATAACTACAGGAGAATTTAGAAGAACATTTAATTGTGTCATATATCATTCTGTGTTTGTTTTACACGTGCATGTGTTTGTTCTATGAATCTATGAGAATATGTGCATTTATATATTTATAGCATCGATTTTTTGCCTAATTCATATCAACTTACACACTGACTTCGATATATTTTGTCAAGAGAAAACAAATCTCCTTTTCAACTTACAACTGAAATATTTGTTGTTGTCTCTGTACAAATAGATGTGGAGCAACAAAGCCTTGTTCAGAGACCCCTTTGATACACATACAGATGTCACAGACTGGCTGACTCCACACCCGTGAATAGAAACAGAACAGTTTAACAAATACTGGATTTCCCATCAGTTTATCGGACAAAAGTTTTACATAATAGAAACTGGAAACCAAAGCAGAATGATCCACTCTGCAGCTTCTTATTGCAGGGTTCTGAAAGGAGCTTAAAAAAAATCAAAGTTCAACATAAAAAATGGTTTGGGAAAAAAAATGTTGCCTTTGTCCACATCTCACCAAGCCAAAACCAAAACAACGAACTCCACAAAATGCGTTTCTCCTGGCATTTTCCAGAGTGTAAAGACGTTTCAAACATGCATTTCAACTATTCCAGCTAACTACAGAAAAGTTTTCATGCAGCGATAGTTAGGTAAGATCATGACTCAGTTTAACAAAGACAATTCACTCTACACCTCGAATACTGTGTTCAGTTTTGGGCTCCTCACTACAAGAAGGACATTGAGGGGCTGGAGTGTGTCCAGAGAAGGGCAGCAAAGCTGGTGACAGGGCGGGAGAACAAGCTTTATGAGAAGCAGCTGAAGGACCTGGGGTTGTTCAGCCTGGAGAAAAGGAGGCCGAGGAGAGACCTCATTGCTGTCTACAACTACCTGAAAGAAGGCTGGAGAGACATAGGTGTTGGTCTCTTCTCCCAAGCAACAGGTGAGAGGATGAGAGGAAATGGCCTCAAGTTGCACCAGGGGAGGATCAGATTAGACATCAGGAAAAAATTTCTTCACTGAAAGGCACTGTCAGAGGGGTTGGTTGAGTCCCCAATCCTGGGGATTTAAAAGATGAGGAGATGAAGTGCTGAGGGATCTGGTTTAGTCGTGGACAAATATGGTTGAACTCAGTGATCTCAAAGGCTTTTTTCATCCAAGCAATTCTATGATTGTGAGGTAGTAAGTATACCACAATAGAAACAACTGTGCATTTTATTGTGATTTAGCAGCTTATCTTCAATGCACCTGAAAACTGGAAGTTAAATGAATGTTTTTATGAACTGAACTAAAAGTTGGGTTGTTTCTTCCCCTGCTTCCCTCCTGTTTTTAATGAGTTAACTACTGTATTAACTGGGTGGCCAACCCAGAAGTCATAGCTTATAATGAGTTAACTACTGTATTAACTGGGTGGCCAACCCAGAAGTCATAGCTTATTGCAGAGACAGAGCAAGGAGTTCAATTCAACAGTCCCAGATAAGAGGCTGGAAACTTTTTCAGTTATAATTTAAACATTCCATAGGTACTAAATTATAGAATTAAACACTAATGACACTGATGTCTAATCTGAAACTCCCCTGGTGCAACTAGTTGAGGTGATTTCCTCTTGTCCTATCGCCTGTCACTTAGGAGAAGAGGCTGCATGGGGTTGTTTTGTCCCAAGTGCAAGACTTTCCACTTGGTCTTGTCAAACCTCCTGCTGTCAATCTCAGCCCATTGATCCAGACTCCTCATGACCGTTTATTGTTGAGCGGAATTTTTTATGCAAAGAGAACATTCTACAGGCATGGCGTCTGGGAAAAATGCATTAATTTTAAAGTAATTTTGTTACATTAATTCTAGAGGTATTTGACAGTTGAAGAAGTAGTGATTGTGGAAAGAATAAAAAAAAAAAAGGATAGGAGATCTATTACAGAAGAAAAGTATAATGAAACCCAGCGACTACAGATAATGTCAAATCTGGGAGAAGGAATACTTATCCAGTGATGAAGTGGATGCTTCATTACACTGAATCAAGATTGGATAGCTAAATGAAAGAGTGTTTTAGCCTCACTCAGCAAGGAGATATGAGCCTAAACCAGGAATCACGGGGTGAAGTTTCAGGCCCTCTCTTATACACCATGTGTAAGACCACAAGTATCTGCTGCAGTTCTAAACTCTGTTTATTTTGTGCTTCAATTTTGTGTTTCTTATTCAGTGGCTAAGAGTTAAAAAGTTGTCATTAAGACACAGATGTCGCATTAACCTACTTTAAAGCCTGTACTATGCATGACATTGACATCTATTTTCAAAAGAACAGAAGAAAAGAACCAAAAACTTACATAACCTCATTCCACATCTTAGAGAACTGCCGTGCAGACGCTCTCGCTAATAACCAGTTACAGTACATGCATATTCACAGGGTGGTGATTATCTGTTCTCACTCACCAAGGTAACTCCTTCATCATTCTTCTGATTCACACTTCCTCCACTTGATATAAGCTGTCGGACATCCGTAAGCATTGTCATAGGTCTCTGTATCTTCATTTGGCGCAACGAATTCAGCTCTACACCTGGAAACAAAGAAAAGGTTGTGCTATTTCAGTCATCAATGAAAACCAGATGTATGATTCTATGTCCTGAGTTTCTAAAAGTTTAATCAACAGTTAATTAGACTTCAGGGTATATTTAGAGAGTGTTTACTGACTTATAGTTACCAACTTGTTTACTGGTACCTTTATTTATCAATCACTACAGGAATGATTTAACATCAGTCAGCAATAACAAATCATAGAATCAAATCATCGAACCACAGAATCATAGAATCATAGAATAACCAGGTTGGAAGAGACCCATCGGATCAAGTTCTACCATTCCTATCAAACACTAAACCATGCCCCTCAGCACCTCGTCCACCTGTGCCTTAAACACCTCCAGGGAAGGTGAATCAACCTCCTCCCTGGGCAGCCTGTTCCAGTGCACAATGACCGTTTCTGTGAAAAATTTTTTCCTGATGTCCAGCCTAAATCTCCACTGAAGGAGCTTGAGGCCGTTCCCTCTTGTCCTCTCACCTGTCATTTGGGAGAAGAGGCCAGCACCCTCCTCTCCACAACCTCCCTTCAGGGAGTTGGGGAGAGCAATGAGGTCTCCCCTCAGCCTCCTCTTCTCCAGGCTAAACAACCCCAGCTCTCTCAGTTGCTCCTCGTAAGGCCTGTTCTCCAGCCCCTTCATCAGCTTCGTTGCCCTTCTCTGGACTCGCTCCAGAGCCTCAACATCCTTCTTGTGGTGAGGGGCCCAGAACTGAACACAGGATTCAAGGTGCGGTCTCACCAGTGCCAAGTACAGAGGGAGAATAACTTCCCTGGATCTGCTGGTCACGTTGTTTCTGATCCAAGCCAGGATGCCATTGGCCTTCTTGGCCACCTGGGCCACTGCTGGATCATATTCAGTCGCTGTCAACCAACACCCCCAGGTCCTTCTCCTAGTCTGTACCTCTGCTCAGGGTTTTTGTGCCCCAAGAGCAGGACCCGGCATTTGGCCTCGTTAAACCTCATGCCGTTGGTCTCAGCCCAGCAGTCCAGCCTGTTCAGATCCCTTTGCAGAGCCTCCCGGCCCTCCAGCAGATCCACACTTCCACCCAGCTTAGTGTCATCTTCTAAGGGTGCCCTCGATGTCTTCATCCAGGTCATTGATAAAGACATTGAACAGGGCTGGACCCAGCACTGAGCCCTGGAGAACCCCACTTGTTACTGGCTTCCAGCTGGAGTTAACTCCATTTCCCACCACTCTCTGAGCCCGGCCATCCAGCCAGTTTTCCACCCAGGAGAGTGTGTGCTCATCCAGGCCAGAGGTGACAGTTTCCGTAGCAGAATGCTGTGAGAAACTGTGTCAAAGGCTTTACTGAAGTCCAGAAAGATACATCCACAGCCTTTCCCTCGTCCAGAATCATAGAATTAGAGAATCATAGAATCATAGAATAGTTTGGATTGGAAGGGACTTTCAAGGTTATCCATTTCCAACCCCCTGCCATGGGCAGGGACACCTCCCACTAGATCAGGTGTCCAAAGTCCCATCCAACCTGGCCCTGAACACCTCCAGGGATGGAGCCGCCACAACTTCCCTGGGCAACCAGTTCCAGGGCCTCCCCACCCTCATGGTGAAGAAATTCCTCCTTATGTCTAGTCTAAATCTTCCCCTCTCCACTTTACAGCCACAGCCCCTACCGCTACGAGCCTTTGTAAACAGTCCCTCCTCAGATCTCTTGTCAGCTGATCTGCTAATATCCAACAACAAGTTTAATCATTTACTTATGTATCAGTTGCTACATGGATGATTTAACGTCATGCAACAAAAACAAATAAACGGGACTGATATCCTACTTATTACACCTATGAGAAAGTTTACTCGTATCTTTATTTATCCGTTGATTTTTTACCATCGGTCAGCAATAACAAATAGACAGGACTGATCTCCTACTGACTGGTAAATGCAACTGTAGGTGAAGCAGTTGTAATAGTACCTGAAGGGGCTACAAGAAAGCTGGGGAGGGACTTTTTACCAAGGCTTGTAGTGATAGGACTAGGGGCAATGGCTATAAACTGGAGAGGGGCTGATATATACTAGACAGAAGGAGGAATTTCTTCACAATGAGGGTGGTGAGACACCGGCAGGAGTTGCCAAGGGAAGTTGTGGCTGCCTCATGGAGGTGTTGAAGACCAGGTAAGATAGGATTTGGGGAGCCTGATCCAGTTGGAGGTGTCCCTGCCCATCACTGGGTGGGGTTGGAACTGGCTGGGCTTTAAGGTCCCTTCCAACCCAAACTATCCTATGATTCTATAATATCGTTGAATCCACTGGGATTGTGAAAATAGCTCTGAAATGGAAAAGAATTAAACCCTCTAAGGAAGCCACTGAGGGGTCTGGCTCTTGTTTAATGAAAATTATTTTGGGCTGCATTCTTACAAGCCCGTTTATAGATCACAGCACCGATCAGTCCCTCAAATCTGTCGGCTAAACTGCTTAAGAGATTTTGAAGTGAAGAAAGTGACTTTAAAACTCAACAATTTTGTATCTTCCTGGGCTATTTTTAACTGAGACTAGTTCTTCAATTGAATCAAGATCATTGCAAGCCCTCATAAACCAAGAGAAAACATTGTTTCATGGAGACAACAACCCAATGCGAGAGAATGAATCACAGAATCACAGAATAACCAGGTTGGAAGAGACCCACCAGATCGTCGAGTCCGACCATTCCCACGAATCCCTAAACCATGCCCCTAAGTAGCTCAAAAGGAATGAAGGGCACGGTACTGCCTGTGTCAGCATTTCTGCTGAAAGAAAGTTGTGGAAGTACAGCTTTAAAAACAAGATAAGGTTGACAGTCTATAACGAGAAGAAAGCGCAGCCTCCAGTGTGAAGAGATTTAAAATTAGAAACAGAGGGTACAAAAAAATTGCTAAGTGGTTAAATTAGCAACTGGCTGTGGCTTGATTGGGATTTCTAACCAAAATTCAGGCTTTGACTCTTCAACTCCTATCTCCATGTGGTTACTTATATCCATTTATAGAAACTGTAATTAAAGTACAAAAATCCTTCCTTTATGCCTTGGCCATGACATAACAAAACCCACATGAAGAAAGAACTTCTCAGTTCTCATCCACATTTGTCAGTGAGCCTAAAAAGTAATAAATAATGCATTAACTTAAATAATATGCATTTAACTTAAATATTTTGCTTGAAAAAGTCATTTATCATGGCCTGATGGGGGGCTACAGGAAAGCTAGGGAAGGACTTTTTACAAAGGCGTGGAGTGATAGGATGAGGGAGAACGGCTTTAAATTAAAAGGGGAAGGTTTAGATTAAACATTAGGAAGTAATTCTTCATTCTGAGGGTGGTGAGGCACTGAAAGAGGTTCCCCAGGGAAGCTGTGGCATCCACCGTCCCTGGAGGTGTTGAAAGCCAGGTGGGATGGGGTCTTGGGCAGCCTGGTCTAGTGGGACATGACCCTACCCATCACAGGGTAGGGTGGACCTGGATGATCTTTTAAGGCCCCTTCCAACCCAAACCAATCTATGATTCCATGATACATATATATGATGTTTATAGCTTAGATGAGATAACAACCCAAAAGCAGAATTGAGTAACATCCTGGCAGTTGCTATTTTGGAACACAGAGCAGATTTCAAAGGATGTGCTGAGTATCTCTTAACAATCAACTTATTCATTTCATCAGAACTGAAGTTTTTATGCCTGCATCGCATTTCACTCTAATGACTTAAAACTACCTAACGACATTTACAGATTAATGATGCCATATGTTATCAATTAAACCTCATATTTCCTTTCCGTTTCTGCCTATTTCCTGCTTTTTGCAACAGTAAATTGATACTTCAACATTCTTTTGCCAGTGACCCTACTCTCTCAAATGTGTCAGTTTAAATTTCCAAAACACTATGTGATGTGAAGGGCTGTTTACACCCAAAATTAGCTATGATTTGTAGCATTCACTCTACTTTTTATGTACATTACGTAGACAGCCTGAGCAGCTGAAACGAAGCTTGACTTGTCATGATTAATCTCTTTCTAATGTTGTCAGGCAAGAAAGATTCAAGCTGAAAATATATTTATAAGTTTACTTGTGATGAAGAAGGTAGTTTTTAAGTTCTACTGGCAGTATTTATGTCATTTTTTCTTTACTTCTTGATTTCTCCAGTGAACAGGTAGAATGAGTTTCATTTTTCAAGGAGAGAGGCAAGAGATGGAAACTAATGTACAAAGTCTTTTGTGTGTGAACAACACCCAAACACACAAAAATGGAAGTTCGCAATCCACAAATTAGAAATACCAGGTTCTGACATTCTTCTGGAAGTAAGAGTGAGACTTGGAGAGTCAAACACAGATATTATCAGGTTGTTTGATTCATCATGCTTCATGTTCATCACAGTAACGGCTCCAGGCTGAGGACAGAGGCCAGTTGAGTCCACTCAGCCTTTTCTAGCTGTTTACTACCAACATACGCTCAGCACAGTCAGAGAAATAACTTACATGTATATCCTTTCACTAACAGTGAAATATTTATCCTTACACCTTGTAAACCACATTTTATAGAATCCTGGTGCATATGTATGGGGTCCCAAAAGACTTGGCTGTTGAAAGATTAACTTTCCTCAGGCTGGAGAAGGAATCAAGAATAGAGTTCAGTTGCGTCCCTTGCTATATACATTCTATCACAATTATAATTACACCAATCAGCTCAGAGAAAATGTGTTTATAATGCTACACAGCAACAAAAGGCACAGTTCACGTGAATCTCAAGACAGCTTGAAAGCAGCCCTGCAGAGAAGGACTTGGGGGTGCTGATTGATGAGAAGCTCGACATGAGCCAGCAATGTGCACTTAAAGTCCAAAAGGACAACCAGATCCTGGGTTACATCAAAAAAGCGTGGCCAGCAGATCAAGGGAGGTGATTACGCCCCTCTAGTCTGCTGTCGTGAGACCCCCCCCTAGAGTACCGCGTCCGCTTCTGGAATCCCCAACAGAGGAAGATATGGAATTGTTGGAATAGTTCCAGAGGAGCAACTCTGCTATGAGGACAGGCTGAAGGAGTTGAGATTGTTCAGCCTGGAGAAGAGAAAGCTGTGGAGACACCTTAGAGAGGCCTTCCAGTATCTGAAAGGGACCTGCAAGAAAGCCCAGGAGGGACTTTTCATAAGGGTACAAGGGTTTAAATTGGAAGGGGTAAAATTTAGATTAGATATTAGGAAGAAATTCTTTACAGTGAGGATGGTGAGACACTCAAACAAGTTGCCCAGGGAAGTTGTGGTTGCCCCTCCATGGAAGTGTTCAAGGCCAGGTTGGATGGGGTCTTGGGCAGCCAGGTCTAGTGGAAGGTGTCCCTGCTCACGGCATGGGTGGTTGGAACTGGATGGTCTTTAAGGACCCTCACAACCCAAACTGTTCTATGATTTAATGGTTTCAAACTAATAGTCTTATAAAAGAATGATACACATTACGCTAAAGAAATAGCAACAGTAAAGGTGGCAAGTAAGGTCCCACAGTGACGTGTTTGACAGTCAAGGAGTTTTGAAAATGCTGCAGAAACAACAGAGATTCCCTTCCTCTGCCTTACAGAAAATAAATAATGAAAAAAGAAAAAAATAATTGCAATTTTAGAATTGCTGAGTTCTGATTTCCAAGAATTCCGGGACTGCTAAGCTTCAGAGTGAAGGAAGGCTTTTCTGGTGGTCACCAAGTGTGAACGTGCATCATTCTCCGAGGCTCAGACAAGGAGACCTGGTCAGTAGCTGCCTTCCCTGAATCAAGTTTGTAGTTGTGGAGATTCCTCTCTCCTTCCCCAGGGACTGACACTTTTCATGAATTTAGATGGAACAACAAAGTGTTTCTCATACTCAAGCAAATAACTCTCGTTGCCTGAACCAAAGAATGAACTTCACATTGCTTTTCAAAGGCGAAATGTGGTTTAGATATTCAGCTGAAATGGGAAAACAGCCAGCATGAACAAATAGAGGAAGAAAAGCAAACTGGCACGTACTATGGGAACGGATTCCCGTTTTGAAAGAAAAAGTCAAAAGAAAGGCATAGGATGGAAAATATGTTCCAAATACCCTGTAAAATTAGAACAAGAGCCACATGCCCACACATTCTGCAGGGGATGAGTTGAGGAAGGAACTGTTAAAACAGTAGTGACCTTGCAGAGCACAGTATTTGGTGATGAGTATCAGGGCTGATGACAGCCAGGAGCATAACGTAAAAGCGATGAAATGTATAAACAGAATTGTAGAATCACTTGATTGGAAAAGACCTTTGAAATCATCAAGTCCAACCATACCTGTCCACTACTAAACCAGATCCCTAAGCACGTCTTCTACCTGCTTTTTAAATATCTTCAGGGATGGGGACTCAACCACCTCCCTGGGCAGCCTCTGCCAGGGACTAAGAACCCTTCCCATGAAGAAATTTCTCCTGGTGTCCAATCTGAACCTGCCCTGGTGCAACCTGAGGCCATTTCCTCTCATCCTATCGCCTGCCACTTGGGAGAAGAGACTAACACGCACCTCGCTACAACCTCCTTTCAGGTAGTTGTAGACAGTGATAACGCCTCCGCTCAGCCTCCTTTTCTCCAGGCTAAACACGTTATTGCTTCTCACAGTTCAAGAAAAACACCTGACAAGGCCACTTCTTATGCTTCAGCTGTCTCTCTCTCTCAGTTACTCAACTGACAAAGCAAAGGAATATAAAAACCTCAGCTAAAAAAGGGGGGAAATAACTTTCAAAAAGTTGCAGTGGTAAAAAAAAATACACAGCAAAGAACTGAGAACCGTTCTAAAAAAATGCTTCCCGCAGAAATGCCCAGCAATAAGAAGTCTCTACCTCTGTGAGGGGAAGACCCATTCCTCTCACCAGTACAAAACAGAACAGTCACTCACTGTTTGGGAAACACTCGTTACACACATAGGAAACACTCTTCCTGGAACTTGCAGCTCTTATTCTCCAGCAGGCTTAGAAGGAGCTAGAAGAGGTCAATGTCACCTTGTCTTGAGAACACAAAGGCTCATTTAAAACTTGCAACAGCTCTGAGAAACCAATCTCTCCTCTCCTCTTGCTTAAGTCTTCTTTCAGCCTGTCCATACCTGCCCTTCTTGCACAGAGCAACCTTCTAGTAACTGAAGGGGCTACAAGAAAGCTGGGGGGGGGACTTTTTACAAGGGCTTGGAGTGATAGGATAAGGGGGAATGTCTTTAAATTAGAGAGGGGGAGGTTTAGATTATAGATTAGGAAGAAATTCCTCGTTATGACGGTGGTGAGACCCTGGCACCAGTTGCCCATCGAAGTTGTGGATGCCCCTTCCATGCAAGCATTCAAGGTAAGGTTGGATGTGGCCTCGAGCAATCTGGTCTGGTGGGAGGATCCCCAGCCCATCGCAGGGAGGTTGGAACTGGATGATCTTCAATCTCCCGTTCAACCCAAACCATTCTATGACTCTATTTGATGATTCTAGGTTATGACAGCAAATCTCTCTTCATCTCAAGAGTGAAGAGCTTGCTTGTACTATTCTGTAACTGGGGACATCATAGGCTGTAATTTCAATTTTTGTCCTGTGCAGCACGGAATCATAGAATCACCAGGTTGGAAGAGACCCACTGGAGCATCGAGTCCAACCATTCCTATCAAACACTAAACTGTGTCCCTCAGCATAGTAGGATAGACATTTTCACCCAAAAAAAAAAATCAATAGGGAAAAGAAGAGTCATGGTACCAGTCTTGAAATATTAATTTACATTCCTGACCACATTTAGGTGTAGCTGTTACTTTACTCAGCTCTAGTTGCTTGAAATTTTAGAAGGACGCTTCTGGCTGCCTACTGCATGGCTTTGTAAAGATTTTTTTTGTAAATTTCTGTTAAATTACATTGTTCAGTAGCTCTTGTGCATATTACTTGGCATTAGGGGCATCTCATTTTCAAAGGTCAGCATGCCGATGACAGATACATTTCAGCAAGATTTATTACGTGAGAAGGGAAGCCAGTGTTTTCAGTATCTGCAAAAGAATGTATACTTGCAAAATTACTGAGGTCCAAAGCTCTAATTAATTACAGAAGTACAGACCCAAGAGGGAGGCAATGGGACAAGAGGGAACGGCTTCAAGTTGGGAAGGTTCAGATTGGACATCAGGAAACATTTCTTCCCTGAAAATTTTCTCAGGCCCTGGCAGAGGCTGCTCAGGAGTTGGCTGAGTCCCCATCCCTGGAAGGATTTAGAAGACAGGTAGATGAAGTGCTCAGGGATATGATTTAGTACGGTTGGACTCAATGATCTGAAAGGTCTTTTCCAACCAAATAATTCTATGATTCTATATCATTACACAGTCTTAGTGAAGCAAGTTTAGTTTGTTTCCTTCTAGTCTGAAAATGGTATCAGGAATTAAATACCTATCTGTTCCTCATGTAGACATTAGAGTAACAATTCTCCCAGTCTAGTGAAATATGCCCTTTTTTCCCCCCTTTTCTTCTATTTTAAGGATGTTTGATGACCCTTCCCCCTAAAATAAGTTAAACGAACTCTGTCTCTTCTAATCTTGCACAACAAAAATAAGTTTTCTTATTTGTTTTAAGAGATTGGCAGAATCTCAAGGCTTAATACTGTAGCATTTATCTGTGGATAAGTCTTGCACGTTTACTATTCTATTTGCAATACAAATACTAGAACACAGAAGCAAAACAAGCGCATCTTTGAAAGGATATGAAAAGACATCCCCTGTTTCTGATGTTCTTCATGTTCTTTTTTGAAATCTTTGCAAAACCCATTAGAATCATCGAGTCACAGAATAGTTTGGGTTGGGAGGGATCTCAAAGATCATCTGGTTCGAACGTCGCTGGCACGGAAAGCTGCTAGGAGTGAACCTCCCACTAGATCAGGCTGCCCCAGGCTCCATCCAACCTGGCTTTAGTCGAGGAGATGTCTGTTTTCTTTCTAGAGTCGGTTACAAAGGAGATCATAAACTACTGAGTATAACTTCAAATGTTAATTCAAGTGCCAAAAATCTGCACGGTGAGTTTAAAGTTTTTCCTTTGATAGAAACATATGGGTTACAAAATGTTTCCATATGATGGACTTTTTTCTTTAGCTCACTTGTAAACGCCCACAGATTCACATGCTGGAAACCCATAAATACTCTGAAGTCTAATACTTCAAAGACATCTTCCCAAGAAAACATAAAATTAAGGTAGCTTATTCAAGATTATTTTAGAAAACAGAAAGACCAAAGGAAGACAGATAAGTTTTCTCAACTATGACATTTTCACTGTGTCATTTTTAAGGGGTGCATCAATTTTTAGGACTTGAAGGAACCTACTGAAAGATGGTATTTGGTCCCCTGTTCTCACCGGCAACCTAACCAACTAACCCCTATCATCAATTGATCAAGTTCTCCACAGAAAATAGACAGATTTTAAGGGTAGGTGCTCCTCAATCAGCAAGAATCAGAATGAAAAAATATTTGAACCACCCTGAGGCTGTTTGGTTTTCGTCATCTTTTTTTTTTCTCCCAACCTATTGCGTTAATATTATTCACAGAAAATTTGCAAGCAGAAATGAAGACTTCAGACAAGTGACCAGCAGGTCAAGCGACGGGATTCTCCTCCTCTACTCACAACAATCTAAACTCATGAAAAACAACTTTGATTTGCGGTTTTGGTCTTATTCTCATAAGAAGTGCCAGTGTGGAGAAATGCATGAGAAGATTTATTGGCAGTTAACTATTAGCTTTAGGGAAATTCTTCTTACTGTCCAACTTCAGTTGACTGCTTCTGGTTGATGTTAAGCATTATGTTCAGTGTAGGATTCTGTACTAACCCTTACCTTCTATTTTTTTCATTACTTTCTGCTGCAAGGCAGAAAAAGAAGTTTATTCCCCTAGTTTGAAGCTGAAAAGTAGGGTTTCATCCATTTCCTAACAAGAGTTTAATAGAACCTAATCTATTTTTGTGAAATCTGCAAAATATTTTAACTAATTTAAACCCTAAAAAAGGTAAAGGGATACGATTTTCACATGATTTGGCTCTATATACATTTTTCTAAGACATTTGAATATGATCCCTTTAATATTTAGGGAACAAAAGCAAATCCATTATTCACACAGCTTGGAATATTATAAAAATTTTTGTTTAAGTACATGAAATATCTATTACCATCAAAGGTCCATAACCTTTAAACAGCTATTTTAAACTCATTTACAGCATAGAAAGTGAACTGTTAAAATCAGAAAGAATACTTTGTAGGAAATAAATAACAATTTGTTTGCTGCACCTTTGTCATAGCAGAAAAAGAAAAGCCATCTATATCTTCAGGTAGATGTGTTATTTAAATATAGCAATTTTTAAAATAAATCCACAACAGATGGTTCTCCTTTGTTTTTGTAATAGACAAGAAAGAGATTATCATAGAATCATAAAATCACTGGGCTGGAGAAGACCTTTGAGATCATCAGGTCCAAGCATACCTGTCCACTACTAAACCCGATCCCTGAGCACCTCATCCACCTGTCCACAGATGGTGACTCTACCACCTTCCTGGAAGCCTCTACCAGTGTCCAGGAACACTTTTCAGTGAAACAATTGCTCCTGATGTCGAATCTGAACCTCCCCTGGTGCAACCTGGGGCCAGATCCTCTCATCCTATCACCTGTCACTTGGGAGAAGAGACCAACACCTCATTACAATCTCCTCTCAGGGAGTTGTAGACAGCAATAAGCTCTTAAAAATAATGAATTAAGTATCCAGATACTGTTTTCTCAGATTAAATAACAAGGCTGGTATTCTTGGAGCGAACATTCATTGTACCGAAAGCTGAAGACTGAGATCTTGGAGGACAAAAGGGAGCATCTCTTTTCTTTGGAAATGAACTACACAAAGAAAGAGTCACCTCCTGTTGCTTGTAAAATGCAGAACCAAGAAATACCTGTCACTGATTTGTAGTTTAAATCTGAGTCATCTAATCCACTATGCAACTAAATACCAAGAAAAGAAGGGAAAAAAATGTTGCACTCTTCAAATCATTAAATATTTAAAGCAGCCTAAAGGGAAAAGAGGAACAAGAGTCGTATACCATAATCAGAGTTTCACTGACACACTTCTGCAGAACAAAAAGTTCTGCCTCTAAAATCAAAGAGTACATCCTAGCAGCCATTTAAAATTTATATTTTTAAAATGGCATTAATGAAACAAAAGCTTTGCCTTAAAATGTAAAGCTGACATTAATCTAAATACAAGTTACAGAAGGTGCCGGTTGGACTTTCCCAACGATTCCAATAATCAGCCAAGTTCAATATAAAACTGGACAAACAGTGGAAAAAAATCCCATTGTACTCATCCTAAATTTTTCATTTTGGAGGTAGACAATTCTTGGAGGTAAGCAATGAAAGGACAAGTGTAGCTGAAAATAAGAAAAAAAGCATGATCTGAAGGTGGCTCAGGGCTGGAATGGGAGCTCAGAGAGATTGTAGAATCTCCAACCCACCATGTAACCCATCATGGGTAACCTGGGCTTTTCCCATTTGACCTTGGCTAAAGGTGACTAAACCATATCTCTGAGCACCTCATCTACCCGTCTTTTCAATACCTCCAGGGATGGGGGATCAACCACCTCCCTGGGCAGCCTCTTCCAGTGCCTGAGAGCGCTTTCTGTGAAGAAATTTTTCCTAATGTCCAATCTAAACTTCCCCTGATTCAGCTTAAGGCCATTCCCTCTTGGCCTGTCATTTACCACTTGGGAGAAGAGACCAACACCCACCTCTCTACAACCTTCTTTCAGGAAGTTGTGGAGAGCAATAAGGTCTCCCTTCAGCCTCCTTTTCTCCAGGCTAAACAACCCCAGGTCCCTCAGCCGCTCCTTGTAAGTCTTCTTCTCCCGCCCCTTCACCAGCTTCATTGCTCTTCTCGGGACTCACTCCAGGGTCTCAATGTCAGTCTTATAGTGAGGGGCCCAAAACTGAACCCAGGATTCGAGGTGCAACCTCACCAGTACGGAGTACAAGGACACAATCACTTCTCCTGCTGGCCACATCTTTTCTGATACAAGACAAGACGTTATTGGCTTTCTTGGCCACCTGAGCACACTGCTGGCTCATGTTCAATTGGCTGTCGACCAGCACCCCTAGGTCTTCCTCTTAATGCACCGAAAACTTTTGTGACCCCAAATCATCTTCTTACCATTCATCTCCAAACCAATACAGTTGGTCTGGCTTCAGTGTTGATTCAGACCAGTTCAATATTCATCATTTCCATTTTTATGTCTTGTTCAATAAAGGCATTCCAGAAGCTTACCGTTTTCTTCCAAGTACATCAGAAGGATGCTGCTAGATTCAGTCCCTTCTATGGCATAATCAAGTGCGATGTTTCCATTCACATCTTGCAGCAGCACATTTGCTCCAGCCTACAGAAAAGAACGAAAAACGGTTTAGGAGTCTGGAGTGAAACCTCAAAACACTACCAGGACTCATATCCTACGCCAAAAAATCTGAGTTTTTTTCTAGACAGCAGGCTGATTAGAACCTGAAACAAACCAAACCACACAAAAAAGTAAAGACAAAACAAAGGATTCTTGAATATCGTAAGAGGTGGGTTTGCCTGGGACAGCTAACACTGTCCAGCCTGCCTTCACTGCTCAGATGTCTCAGCTGCTCATGAGGGAGTTTTGGAACCACCACGAGTTGCATCTTCAAGTCAAGGAAGCTGTCACAGATTACACTCTGCTGTAAAACACTCCACAATAAACAGCAGTGGTTCAAACACCAACTGTCAGGCGGCACAGACGCTCATGCAATAGGGATGGATGGACAGCTGGTAAGGGGTAACCTTGTCAGCCAGCCCAACCTCCTGTGGCCTCATCCATCAATCCAACCTCAAAGAAAACCATTCCTTGCTAAATAAAATCACCATTTGTCACCAACTGGGGACATGAAAAGAGAGCTTGGTGATTTCAACTGTAGTCCCTAAAAGAGCCAACCCGACATTCATTCAAAATTCAATATAAAGGACAAACAAGTAAAAGGAGTCATTGAGGGAGAGGAGGGGGGATGCAAATACATTCATGAGAAGCTTGAAAACACCAGCACAATAAAAAACCTTGAATTTTATTTATATTACATTTTATCAAAGTAAGAATTTGCACTATGAAGGGCCTTTTTTTTTAAATAAGAAACCTCTCATCTTATCCTTGAAAATATCACAAATGTCTGGTGGACATAGAAGCTTACATTACAGTGAAACATCATTTATCTTTCTTAAGAGGCCGTAACTTTAATTCATTTAAACCCATGGCTTTTAACTGTAAGGAACTATGAAATAAGATTGACCTCTGGTAACTTTAATTACTTTTCTTAACAGCTTGTATGATAAAAAGTTCAGCTAATAAAACTGAGGAGTATCAAGGTCAGTCTTTCTTAAAACCACAGCAGCAAAGGTCAATTGTAAGAAGGAACTATTAACAGAAGGTATGACTGCTTCTTTCAAGAGCTCGCTCTGTAAATACTATATCAAAGAAGAACTTGTAGTGGGCTCAGCTGCAAGCTCAGAGCGAATCATGACATGAAAAACTAGCAAATTCATGTGGGCTTCAGGTCATCCAGCTGAAGGTGTTAAAGCCGGACTGCTAGCATGGAGCAATCTGGGTTCACTTGCCAGTGAGCAGGAGGCTACAGGCATCAAAGAATGACTCACCTCTGCCACCTCAAATGCCTCGGATATCCTATCAGACCATATCCTAGGAAGCAAAATAAGATGTCCTGGTGTAAAGAGTCCTCCTTTCATCTAGCGCTTGTCTTGCTGCACTGACCACAAGGGGAACCTTAGACAGCATGTTTCGATTGTGTGTGGCTCATGAGGTTCAACAAGCTGGGATGCATCAAAAGCAATAAAGCTGGTGAAGGGGCTGGAGAACAAGTCTTACGAGGAGCGGCTGAGAGAGCTGGGGTTGTTTAGCCTGGAGAAGAGGAGGCTGAGGGGAGACCTCATTGCTCTCTACAACTCCCTGGAAGGAGGTTGTAGAGAGGAGGGAGCTGGGCTCTTCTGCCAAGTGACAGGAGACAAGGCGGGAATGGCCTCCAGCTCCACCAGGGGAGGTTCAGGTTTGACATCAGGGAAAAAAATCATGGAAAGGGTCACTGGGCACTGGAACAGGCTGCTCAGGGAGGTGATTGAGTCACCTTCCTGGAGGGTTTTAAAGGATGGGTGGATGAAGTGCTGAGGGGCAGGTTTTAGTGACTGATAGGAATGGTTGGACTCACTGATCCAGGGGGTCTTTTCCAACCAAGTGATTCTGCGAAAAGAAGTGAGTCCCTCAGGGTGATGGAGGGGATTCTCCCCCTCTGCTTCACTCTCATGAGATCCCACTTGGAATATTGTGTCCATTTCTGGAATCCCCAGCATAAGAACAATACAGAAGTGTTGGAATGGGTCCAGAGGAGGCCATGAAGATTACCAGAGGGCTGGAGAAACTCTGTTATGATGACAGAGTGAGAGAATCATAAAATCATAGAATCATAGCATAACCAAGTTGGAAGAGACCCACTGGATCCTCGAGTCCAACCATTCCCACCAATCTCTAAACCATGCCCCTAAGCACCTCATCTACCCTCACCTTAAACACCTCCTGGGAAGGCGAGTCAACCACCTCTATGGGCAGACTGTTCCAATGCCTAACGACCCTTTCCATGAAGAATTTTTTCCTTATCTCAAGCCTGAATCTCCCCTGGCGGAGCTTGAGGCCATTCCCTCTCGTCCTCTCACCTGTCACTTGGGAGAAGAGCCCAGCTCCCTCCTCTCCACAACCTCCCTTCAGGTAGTTGTAGAGAGTAATAAGGTCTCCCCTCAGCCTCCTCTTCTCCAGGCTGAGCAACCCCAGCTCTCTCAGCCGCTCCTCGTAAGATTTGTTCTCCAGCCCCTTCACCAGCTTTGTCGCTCTTCTCTGGACTCACTCTCTCTCTCTCTCTGGAGAGTTGGGGTTGTTCAGCCTGGAGAAGAGAAGGCTCCAAGGAGACCTTCAAGTCCAGGCTCCAAGGAGACCTTCCACCAGTACCTGAAGGAGGCCTCCAAGAAAGCTGGGGAGGGACTTTTGACAAGGGCATGGAGTCATCGAGTGAGCGGGAATGGCTTTAAATTGGAAGGGTGAAGATTTAGATTAGGCATTAGGAAGAAATTCTTTACAGTGAGGATGGTGAGACATTGGCCCACGTTGCCCAGGGAAGCTGTGGCTTCACCCTCCCTGGAGATGTTCAGGGCCAGGTTGGATGGGGCCTTGAGCAGCCTGGTCTGGTGGGAGATGTCCCTGCCCATGGCACGAGATTGGAACTGGATGATCTTTAAGGTCCTTTCCAACCCAACTATTCTATAATTACGTGTTTCCATGACTATATGCATATCTTGTCATTTGATAAATGAGATTAGATGAGAGAAGTTGGCTTCCATGATTAGTGAAAAATAATGGAAGGAGTCTTGTAGGGAAACAAACTTATAAGGTATAAAATGTGATATTAATTATAGCGCTATGAACAAAAATTTCTGCTTATGTGTCCTGCTAGAAAAAATCAAAAGATGATTAAAAATCATTTAATGGATGGATTTGCAGATCATAATATCTTTTCAGGGTGGTTTAACAACTATTTATTGAACTTATTCCACTTGTAGGAAGCATAATTTTTGTTGGTTTTGCTTTCTCATGAGAAGTTTCTTGGGGATGGCGTAAATGAAGGAAGTAACATGTTTTCATATCTAGTTGATTTACAAACAATAAAAAAAGCACAAATTCTTGAAAATACCTATCTTGCCCTGCATGTAAATCATCTTCAGGCAATGTCAGAAGGAGGTCAGAAGGATAATAATAAAACAAATCTGCATACATGTTCTTACTTGTTGAGCTAAGACCTTTGACATATTAAATTCAAGGAAAGGAGGATAATTAATTTGGCTGGCTGTACAGTTTTCATTACTTATCTAAGATTTAATATCATTGAATGATGGATGTAACGTGGAAGTACTCAGCTCCAAGTGATTTCTATTGGGTAGTTCTACATGAATTCAGTAATTAAGAAATGTTTGCAGTGAGCTGCTCCCAAACAGAAGGTCAAGATTGATAAAAGCTGTGGCAGCAGAGGCAGCTCTTGTAATTCGGGCAAAGAAGCTGTTCTGGACAATGATGCACACTGAAAATAGCATCTTGGATTTTCATAATAAGCCCTTTTTAATATGGCGTATCAACCCTGCCATTCAGTTTTGTATCATCTGTGCACTTAGAATTATAGAAGATTTGCATACAAGATACCAAATCCTAGAAATTCAGCTGGCTGCTCTTTTTGTGGCTCCTACAAGAGCCACAGAAGTTTGACTCTCATTCTTTAACAAAGCAAAAATCGTAGAATCATAGAATCACCAGGTTGGAAAAGACACACCACATCATCAAGTCCAACCATTCCGATCAAACACTAAACCATGTCCCTCAGCGCCTCCTCCACCTGTCTCTTAAACCCCTCCAGGGAAGGCGACTCAACCCCCTCCCTGGGCAGCCTGTTCCAGTGCCCAATGACCCCGTCCATGAAAAATATTTTCCTAATGTTCAGCCTAAACCTCCCCTGGTGGAGCTTGAGGCCATTCCCTCTCGTCCTCTCACCTGTCACTTGGGAGAAGAGCCCAGCTCCCTCCTCTCCACAACCTCCCTTCAGGTAGTTATAGAGTGCAATGAGGTCTCCCCTCAGCCTCCTCTTCTCCAGGATAAACACCCCCAGCTCTCTCAGCCATTCCTCATAAGGCCTGTTCTCCAGCCCCTTCCCCAGCTTCGTTGCTCTTCTCTGGACTCGCTCCAGAGCCTCAACATCCTTCTTGTGGTGAGGGGCCCAGAACTGAACACAGGATTCGAGGAGCAGTCTCACTAGTGCTGAGGTAAAGTTTCTCTACACCGTGCTCTGTTTAAGGTCATAGAATCATGGAATAATTTCATTTGGATTGGAAGGGACCTTAAGGATCATCCAGTTCCAACTCCCCTGCCACGGGCAGGGACACCTCCCACTAGATCAGGTGCCCAAGGCCCCATCCAATCTGGCCTTGAACATCTCCAGGGATGGAGCAGCCACAACTTCCCTGGGCAACCTGCGTCAGTGTCTCACCACTCTCATAGT
This sequence comes from Clamator glandarius, assembly GCA_033459285.1. Classification (NCBI taxonomy): domain Eukaryota; kingdom Metazoa; phylum Chordata; class Aves; order Cuculiformes; family Cuculidae; genus Clamator; species Clamator glandarius. The sequence goes on from JAUNZM010000582.1 coordinate 1,487,849, forward strand.
GAAGAAATTCCTCCTTCTGCCTATTCTAAATTTGCCCCTCTCCAGTTTATAGCCTTTGCCCCTCATTCTATCACTAGAAACCATTGTAAACAGTCTCGCCCCAGCTTTCTTGTAGCCCCTTCAGTGACTGCAAAGTCACTATAAGGTCTCCTCGGAGCCTTCTCTTCTCCAGGCTGAACAATCCCAACTCTCTCAGTCTGTCCTTGTATGGGAGGCCATTAGCACTGGATCTCACTTTTCATAAATTCACGGTGCTACAGTTCTCAGGGCAGGGCTCATAAAAAAACAAAGACTCCTCCACATTAGCAAACCACAGACAATGAAATAAAATATTAAATGAGGTTGAGCAGCTGCACTCAGTTCAAAAGCATTCTTTCCTTCCAAATAATTTCAACAACAGACTTTCTGTAGGCAGGAAATAACAACTTATTTAATAGAAGAGCCGGGAAAAAACAAGTGGGGTTACAATTATAGATTTTTTGTTGGTGGTTCCCCTACCTGTTCCTATCATAATCCAGATTTACCTTCTTACTAAGAAGCAAATTGCCACACAGAAGTTGAGTTACTACCTTTATTTTCTCTTTTTGGGTATAGAACAGTCTGGAAGCTGTTTTATTAATTCTCAGTATTGCCTCTCAAAATGCTGATTGCATTCTTAATACTTATTTATTTTCCACTCAAATTTTTAAGCAAGCCCTTTCCCCATGACAGCACAGATTAAGATCTTTGGAAATGTCAGCAATCCCCCGAGTGTATTCAGGACTTGCAGTCTACCTTGTAGCTCATCTGTTTCTAAATTTTCAGTCTCATCTTCCTCCACTTGGGCTTCATAGAGAAGAGAACATGGTCCCAAATCATTATTAGCCATCTATAAATACATGTAAGTTTCGTTGCAGTTCATGGCAGGCAGTAAAAATCACTTCAGAGTTAAAAAAAGTATTGAAAAATATAAAATGCCAGTCCCATCAAGTACAAATTTCTAAACTGGCTGAGTCCCCTTCCCTGGAGGGGTTTAAGGCACAGGTGGACGAGGTGCTGAGGGACATGGTTTAGTGTTTGATAGGAATGGTTGGACTCCATGATCCAGCGGGTCTTTTACAACCTGGTGATTCTATGATTCCATGAAAATAATTTCTTCCTTTGTTTCCAGAATGTCTCTAAGCCAATAATCTAAACAAGAACCCACGACAATTCAGAAACACGATCTGTATGTCACAAATCAAAATAACAACTGGAAAGGTCTGACTGCATCTGTCAAGCTTGGACTTTGATACACTAACAAACGTTCCGAGCGTGCCTTACACAGGCTTGTGCAGCTATAGAGAAAATAAAGAGAACAAAACCTCCTGCTGAGCTGATTTCCTCCATAGCAGGGCATCTCGCAAGGGATACTGAAGGAAACAAATTCTCCATTAATACAAATGGAAAAACCTCTCACTTCCTTTTAAATGGCCTTGCATAGCTCTGGCCCAGTGTAGCAGATAAAGAATAACATAACCATAACCTTGAGTTAACCTGCAGCTCATTTCAGAATCATGGAATCACTAGGTTGGAAAAGATCCATTGTATCATCGAGTCCGACCATTCCGATCAATCACTAAACCATGTCCCACAGCACCTCGTCCACCCATCCCTTAAACCCCTCCAGGGAAGGTGCCCCAACCACCTCCCTGGGCAGCCTCTGACAGTGCCCAATGACCCTTTCCGTGAAAATTTTTTTCCTGATGTCCAGCCTGAACCTCCCCTGATGGAGCTGGAGGCCATTCCCTCTTGTCCTGTCTCCTGTCACTTGGGAGAAGAGGCCGACACCCTCCTCTCTACAATCTCCTTTCAGGTAGTTTTAGAGAGCAAATCAGGTCTCCCCTCAGCCTCCTCTTCTCCAGGATAAACACCTCCAGGTTCCTCACATGCTCCTCTTGCTCTCCAGCCACTTCACCAGCTTCGTTGCTCTTCTCTGGACTCGCTCCAGAGCCTCAATATCCTTCTTGTGTTGAGGAACCTGAACTGAACACAGGATTTGAGGAGCGGTCTCACCAGTGTCAAGTACACAGGGAGAAGAACCTCCCTGGACCTGCTGGTCACGCTGTTTCTGATACAAGCCAGGATGCCATTGGCCTTCTTGGCCACCTGGGCCACTGTTGGATCATGACCAGCCACTGTCAACCAACACCCCCAGGTCCCTCTCCTCCAGGCAGCTTTCTAGACAGACTTCTCCTAGTCTGGAGCTGCCCAGGATTGTTGTACCCCAAGTGCAGGACCCAGCATTTGGCCTGTTAAATCTCCTGCCATTGGTCTCAGTCCATGGATCCAGGCTGTTCAGATCCCTTTGGAGCTTCCCTACCCTCTAGCAGATCCATGCATCCACCCAGCTCAGTGTCACCCACAAACCTGCTAAGGGTGCACTCGATGCCTTCATCCAGGTCATTGATGAAGACATTGGAACAGGGCTGGACCCAGCACTGAGCCCTGGGGAACCCCACTTGGAACTGGCCTCCAGCTTTGAAGCAGGAGATCCCAACTGTCATAGAGAAAAGATACCATTGATCAGCTGTCAGCAATCTTTGTTCTGTTTCATGGCTTTAATCTCTGTAGGAGCTGCTCCTGTCTACAAACTCATGCCTGTCACGTTACGGAAACTATTCTTACACAAGAAGGAGGAACTGTCTGCCATCTGGATGAGCTCCATTTGTGGCAGAAGCAAAGGTTTGCATTCGTTTTCAACATGCCTGATCCCACATCTTAAAAACGCAAACAGAGAGCTCAGTCCCTTATGTCTGTAACAACACAGGCTGTAGAACCAAAGCTGAATTCAGAGCCTTGTAAATCTCCTCTAGATACATAAAATAAACTGAAGAGGAGAGACTGCGTACCTCCAAGTAGACAATTTAAAGCAAATTAGGAGATAGCCCAGTGCTGAAAATTTTATGCCTATACAATTACATAATTGCTAAAACATATTCCTTTGCCTTCTAGTACCTGAAAGGGGCCTCCGAGAAAGCTGGGGAGGGACTTTTTACAAGGTAATGTAGTTGAGAGGATGATGGGGAATGGCTTTAAATTGGAAGGGGGAAGATTTAGATTAGACATTAAGAAGAAATTCTTCATGATGAGCGTGATGAGGCACTGGAACAAGTGGTCCAAGGCAGTTGTGGATGCTCCTCCCTGGGAATGTTGAAGGCCAGGTTGGATGGGGCCTTGAGCAGCCTGATCTAGTGGGAATTGTCCCTGCCCACGGCAGCGGGGTTGGAACTGGAGGATCTTGAAGGTCCCTTCTAACCCAATCCATTCTATGACTCTATTCACAGCACATCTGGTTTCCACCTTGCAGAAACGAGTACCAAAACTGGAATATACAACATAACTCCTGGTCAAAAGAGTCTTTTTTGTCATTATCTAGAAACTGGGACTTATGGATGCACAACAATGTTCATAAGGAATGCTCAGGTGCTCCAAAATTCCCAGACATCTTAACCTCTGTGACACATTGCTTAAGAAAGGATAAAGAATTTACAGCGGTTATTAATAAAAAAGCATCACTTCGACATAAACATACAAGATCACTACTGCCTACACAATCATCCAACCACACATCAAAATGTGCCTCTTGGTTGTTGAATTACTTCATATAAATAATAAAAATACTGCTTTAAAATGATCAAACTCCCACAAGCCTTTTGAGAATCATTTACTCCATGAAAAGGGCATTATTTTGTTCTTTAAACCACCAGAATGTAGGCAACATCAGTTCACAGAAAAGATTTTCAGCAGAGTTAAAATAAAAAAAAAAAGATCGCCACAGTACAAATTACAGATTGCTTAAAAGGCACAGTCTGTTCAACTAATGCATTCGGAAGATAAAAGAATTAACACTGATGACTGCAAACTAAAGACCAATATTTTCCCTTCTCTTTGTGCACCGCGGGGACTTAAATTCCACCCATCAGCTGGAAGGCATGTGAAAGAAAAATAAAATCCCACTCAGTTCCAGTACTGAGCATTTCTGATAACACCACAGAAGCAGAATATGGTGTCAATAACGTCTTTCAGGGTAAAATACAATTAAGCATACAGCTAGGAGATGAAAAGTTAAAATCTGCGAGCCCAGAAGCCATCAAACTAAAAAAAATAATGTACATTTCTCAAGTTGGCACTATTTCCATGCCATAGCACTATAACATTCATGAAGATTTGGGAACATTTTATTAATTCTAAATGCATACATTGTATCTTAATTAATTGCCAAGTCAGCTTTCATGGTTGTTCTTCATATTCTGATTCCTAGCATACATCACCAAGCTTTCTCAGAATTTAAAGTCTTAATTTCTAAGCTAAAAAAAGCCTGTTTTCCTTGACTTAGCTTTACCTAAAGGGATTGTTTTTATTTCCTCTCTTTTCCCACCTAAATCTCTGAAGACATGCAGAAACATCAAGTTAGTTTTATTAGAAATTAGGAGAGAATTATTTTTTTTAGCCATTTCTGTTTCTTTCCTTCAACACTTCATTTCGTATTTTTCCAACAACTCCAACTAATCATTTTTAACATAATCAAAATCTGAAGCTCAAATGCATGACCAAGTTTACCCATACAATTTGAACACTAATTGAATCCGCCTTGGTGTGTGGTCTTTATACGTAATCACTTCTGGTTTTGTATTTATAAGAATCATAGAATCACTTGGTTGGAAAAGACCTTTGATATCATTGAGTCAGACTTTACCTGATGACTACTAAACCAGACCCTTCAGCACCTCGTCTACCCATCTTTCAAATACCTCCAGGGATGGGGACTCCACCACCACTCTGGGCAGCATCTGCCAGTGCCTGACGAACCTTTCGGTGAAGAAGTTTTTCCCAATTTCCAATCTGAACCTCCCCTGGTGCAACTTGAGGCCATGTCCTCTCATCCTATCACCTGTCACTTGGCAGGACAGACCAACACCCACCTTTCCACAACCTCCTTTCAGGTAACTGTAGACGTTGATAAGTTCTCAGCAAGGGAGGGGATTCTGCCACTCTATTCCTCTCTTGCGAGACCTCATCTGGAGTCTCTCTCCAGTTCTGGAATCCCAAAAAGAAGAAGGACATGATACTATTGGAATGGGTTAAGAGGAGGCCATGGATATCAACTGAGGACTGTAGCTCCTCTGATATGAGGACAGACTGAGAGAGGTGGGGTTGTTCAGCCTGGAGGAGAGAAGGCTCTGTAGAGATCTTAGAGCAGCCTTGCAGGTCACCTCCAAGAAAGCTGGGGAGGCACTTTTTACAAGGGCATGGAGTGATAGGACAAGGGGGAAAGGTTTACATTGGAGGGGGAAGATTTAGATTAGTCATTAGGAAGAAATTCTTGACAATGAGAGCATTGAGGTTGTGGCACAGGTCGCCCAGGGAAGCTGTGACCGCTGCCTCCCTGGAAGTGTTGAGGGCCACGTTGGATGGGACCTTGAGCAGCCTGGTCTGGTCAGAGGTTTCCCTGCTTATAGCAAGGGGGTTGGAACTGCATGGGCTTTAGGGTCCCTCTGAACCAAAACCATTCAGTGATTCTATTTGTGCGATATTATATCACAAAGAAAAGTTCTCTTTGCCGAGAACAGCATTCACTTCTATTTTTAAGACTGCAGAAGACTGCAAAATATCAGAAAGAGGTCAACAAAAAGGGTAGTTGAAGTGCAGAACGATGGGTATTTGACTCGATATTGCCAGCTCTCAAATTATTTGGCAAGAAAAGGGAATTAGAAGGGAACCTTCAAAGAACATTGATGACTAAAGACTAAAATTTCCCCATCTGCTTGTGCACATGGGACTTGCACACTCCCCATGTGTACCAGAGCTTATGAAAAAAATATTATTCAAGCACTGAATGCCTCTGATAACAGTAGAGAAGCAGACTTTCTTTTCATTTTCATTCTAATTGTAATCATTAAAAATTACAACAGGCATACAGAAAAATGATCAGTCCCTGTCTCATAATGCTTCAACAAAAGGTTACTTGATGAAATTATTGCTTTTTATTTTTAGAACAAACCAAAAGAAATTCTCCTTCACACAGCAAGGAGGGAGCCTTTGGAATCCCTTGTCAAAGAGTCTTTAAATCCCACACTACTCTTAGAGTTAAAAGTCACGTTATAACCATTAATAAAGCTTGTAAGTACATAAGGTCAACCAAATCTCACATTTTAGGAAATAAAAAGTTCACTCTCTGGGCTTAGCAAGAATTGTCAATTATGCACAACATTGGACAGTTGGTTAGGCACAATTTTATTAGAATCATAGAATCACAGAATCAGCAGGTTGGAAGAGACCCACCAGATCATCGAGTCCAACCATTCCCACCAATCTCTAAGCCGTGCCCCTCAGTATCTCATCCACCTGCACCTTAAACACCTCCAGAGCATGCGAGTCAACCACCTCCATGGGCACACCGTTCCATTGCCTAATGACCCTTTCAGTGAAAAATTTTTTCCTTATGTCGAGCCTGAACCTCCTCTGGCAGAGCTTGAGGCCATTCCCTCTCGTCCTGTCCCCTGTCACTTGGGAGAAGAGCCCAGCTCCCTCCTCTCCACAACCTCCCTTCAGGGAGTTGCAGAGAGCAATGAGGTCTCCCCTCAGCCTCCTCTTCTCCAGGATAAACAACCCCAGGTTCCTCACATGCTCCTCTTGTTCTCCAGCCCCTTCACCAGCTTTGTTGCTCTTCTCTGGACTCACTCCAGAGCCTCAACATCCTTCTTGTGGTGAGGGGCCCAGAACTGACCCCAGGATTCGAGGAGGAGTCTCACCAGTGCCAAGTACATAGAATCATAGCATCACTTGGTTGGAAAAGACCTTTGAGATTTTCAAGTCAAATCATACCTGTCCACTACTAAACCAGAACCCCGAGCACCTCATCTACTAGTCTTTTAAACACCTCCAAGGATGGGCCTCCACTACCTCCCTGGGCAGCCTCTGCCAGTGCCTGAGGATCCTTTCCATGAAGAAAGTTTTCCTAATGTACAATCTGAATCTGCCCTGGTGAAACTTGAGGACATTTTCTCTTGTCCTATCGCCTGTTACTTGGGAGAAGAGACCAACACCCACCTCTCTACAACCTCCTTTCAGTCGTAGACAGTGATAAGGTCTCCCCTCAGCCTCCTTTTCTCCAGATTAAACAACCAGTTCCCTCAGCCTCTCCTCATTTAGCCTGTTCTCCAGCCCCTTCACCAGCTTCATTGCCCTTCTCTAGACACACTCCACTCCGTCAAGGTCTTTCTTACAGTGATGGACCCATAACTGAACCCAGGATTCGAGATGCGTCCTCACCGATGCTGAGTCCAGGGGCACAATCCCATCCCTGGTCCTGCTGGTCGTGCTGTGTCTGATCCAAGCCAAGATACTGTTGGCTTTCTTAGCCACTAGGGCCACTGCTGGATCATATTCAGTTGGCTGGAAGCTGATTTTAAGAAGCTGGCAGTCTCTAGGCTTAATTTAAATAACATAAGGGATGGGAAATCTAACTAGAGCCAAACTGAAGATCTGTTTAACATGATAGTCTTCTCCTTCCCCTCTCTGCATGCAAAGCTAGATTTATCTTCCTCCCTACGCACAGTCACATCCACGACTGTATTTATGCAATTTGGAAAATACAGATGCTCAGTGTTCTGATTTTTGCTCTCCAGTGCATCTTGAGATTGTACACACACAGAAATAGATATATAGGTAAATATTTTGCTTCAAATGGCACATGGGAATAAACGGCACTATTTCAGGCATGACATTAGCAATTATCATTTTACGAATGCAGAGGAAAAAGTCAAAGTCTACGTCAATGTACATACATGTACAGTAAAAATAAAGAAAACTGCACGATGTTTCTGGCATAAAAAGCAAGAGATTAAATAGTAAATAATAAACTATAGGTGTGTGCAGCATAGTTTCTGCAAAGATGGATGCAATCATTTCAGGCAAGGAGCTGAGAATACGGAACTGCTAATTTATCTCAGCTAAATTACATTTTTGTTATGGACTGATTCGTTGTTTTGATTGATAACATCAACACATCCCCAGCGTACAGGGAAGGGACTGTAGAGCTGCTTAATTTGCTCTCGGGGTGATACCATCCTGCTGGTTAGTAATTAAATCTATGCACACTACAAGTCATCCTGTGAAATACCAGATGTATTTAGGAAGTTTAGCATGCCAGTCATCTTCATAGAGTCATAGAATTTCTTGGTTGGAAAAGACTTTTGAGATCACCAAGCCTAACTGGACCCATCCACTACTAAACCACATCCCTGAGCAATTTATCTACCTGTCTTTTAAACACCTCCAGGGTTGAGGACTCAACCACCTCCTTGGGAGGCTTTTGCTCGTGCCTGAGAACCCTTTAAGTGAAGAAATATTTCCTGATATCTAATGTGAACCTCCCCTGGCACAGCTTGAGGCCATCTTATTACCGAAGAACTGGTTTCTCAGAACACCACCGTGTAACTAGAGAACTTGCCAGGCAAGCAGATTATCCTGTTATTTTCCTGTTCTTGGGTAATGGACATAGTGCCGCAGATATGGAGGGGTTGGAACTGGATGATGATCCAGTCCCTTCCAACCCAAACCATTTTATGATTCCATTCTATAACACTACATCGAAAAATTCCAGCCATAAAAATTAGTAACTTGCTGTATGGGACTGCAGTATCCAAAAATAACTATGAGAGAAGTAGACTCCTTGCCAAATTTTCTTTGAATATATGAAAACATACACAGTTAGCCAGATCCTACAGTTCATCACGCTTCTTTTAGGAAGCAGCACTTTTCTTTCTGAGGTCTGGGCCAGAAAGATTCAATTCTCCCACCGTTGTCCACAGAGTTCATGGTGATTTCTAGCCATCCAATACACATTTACAGACTCTTAGACAAAATCCCTGTCTTCTATCTGAAGACAAGTTTTACTTTCTGTGACCACTTCCTGCATAAAAAGACTTTGATTCATCCCATGATAATGGATCCAGAGGAGGGATACAAGAATGATCAGAGGGCTGGAGCACCTCTCGTATGCGGACAAGCTGACAGAGTTGGGCTTGTTCAGCCTGGAGAGAAGAAGGCTCCAAGGAGACCTTATAGCAACCTTCCAGTAACTGGAGGGGGCTACAAGAAAGCTGGGGAGGGACAGTTCACAAAGGCATGTGGTGATAGGACTAGGGGAAATGGGTATAAACTGGAGAGGGGAAGATTTAGACTGGACATACGGAGGAACTTTTTCACAATGAGGGCAGTGAGGCACTGGAACAGGTTGCCCAGGGAAGTTGTGGATGCTGCATCCTTGGAGGTGCTCAAGGCCAGGCTGGATGGGATCTTGGGTAGCCTGGTCTACTGGGACGTGTCCCTGCCCATTGCCTCTGGGATGGAACTGGATGACCTTTAAGGTTTCTTCCAACCCAAACTATTCTACGATTCTTTGTACTGTGAACTGCAGATTCTATTTCACTGGTTATTTCTTCTGTCAATTGAAGTTTCCAGCACTGCTTCTTTTCTCTTCTTATTATCCTCATTTCTTTACTAGGCTATCTCATTACTCTCATGATAGCACTCAAAGACAAAATGCTTTCCAAAGCTGCTGTAACCAGTTAGGCTCCTGTTGTTACCTCCCTGTGGACCATCTTAAGTGCTGCCTCACTAGCTTCATCCTTTTTTTCCTTTAGAGGAGAAAAACTAATATTTCTAAAGTTTCCCCCAAGTGTTGCCATCTGGTGTTCAGCAACTCATTAACAGCCTTCACCTAGATTCGTTCTATCTTAGCTCAGTCAGCGATGATTAAAGGATGCGAGGCACAAGTCTGGATGATGCCTCCTACATTCATCGCACGTTCACCAGCCTCTGCACATTGCGAGTAAATTCAAGCAGAAACCCACGGCTTTCCTATAAAAACCTTCTATTTAAAGTTTCTTGGAACAACCAGATATTGATAACTGCCTGTAGAAAGAAAGAAGGATCATTTTTCTCTCAGTCCACCTATAGAATAATAGAATGGTTTGTGTAGGAAGGGACCTTAAAATTCATCCAGTTCCAAGCTCCCACCAGACCAGGTTGATCAAGGCCCCATCCAACCTGGCCTTGAAAAACTCCAGGGATGAAGCATCCGCAGCTTCCCTGGAAAACCTGTGCCAGTGTCTCACCATCCTCATCATCAAGAATTTCTTCCTAATTAATTAATCTAAATCTTCCCCCTTTCAAATTAAAGCCATTCCCCCTCATCTTATCTCTACATGCTCTAGCAGAAAGTCCCTCCCCAGCTTTCCTGGAGGCCCTTTCAGGTACTGGAAGGCCATTCTAAGGGCTCCCTGCAACCTTCTCTTCTCCAGGCTGAAAAACCCCAACTCTCTCAGCCTGTCCTCATAGCAGAGGTGCTCCAGCCTTCTAATCACCTTCATGTCCCTCCTCTAAACCCATTGCAACAGTTCCACATCCTTCTTTCGTTGGACATTCCAGAACTGGACACAATACTCCAGGTGGGATCTCATGAAAGTAGAGTAGGAGGGGAGAATCCCCTCCCTCGCCCTGCTGGCCAAGCTTCTTTTGATGCAGCCCAGGATACAACTGACCTTCTGGGCTGTGAGCAAACCTGTCCCTTTATACTTTAAACTGGTATCCACCGTCCCCTCCCAACCTCTAACTGCTTTTCATTCTCTCCCTTTATTTATAAATATAGTAAATAAATATAGTAAATCCTATATTTACTTAAAGGAGGAAGTCATACTGAACAAGACTGAGTGGGAGGGCAGAACTCATTGAGGAAGCAGTGGCTTTTTCTGCTTTAATTGTTTCTGAAACTATGAGAGATAAAGATCTTTCATTATACTCTAAAGATAATGGCATTTTGATCATCTCCGCTTGCTAAAATTGTCTCATACATCTGCAAAGAACAGGGGCAAAGTAACTATGAAACTGCTGTTTGATTACATGAGTTCAGATACAAGCCACACCAAGTGTAAAGGGAAGGTGAGAAGAGAGCTACAGCACCATAAAACTTCCTTTCTTCTCATACCAGAAGATCTGTTCCTGAATTTCTTTCCCAGTAAAACTGGAAAATGGATTTTAGATTATGGATACGTAACTGTTGGAATGGCTCCAGCAGAGGCCCGTGAAGCTAATCCAAGGGTTGAAGTGCTTCTGCTAGGAGGACAGGTTGGAAGAGTTGAGGTTGTTGAGCCTGCAGAACAGGAGGCTCCACAAGGACCTTACAGCAGCCTTCCTGCACCTGAAGAAGGCCACAAGAAATCTGGAGAGGGACCTTATCCAAAGGCATGGAGCAACAGGACAAGGGAATGGCTTTAAATGGGAAGGGGAAAGATTTAGATGAGACTTTAGGAAGAAATTCTTCACACAGAGGGTGTTGGGGCACTGGCACAAGTTGCCTAGGGAAGTTGTGGGTGCCCCATCCCTGAAAATGTTGATTGAAGTCCAGGTTAGATGGGCCTTGGACAGCTTGATCTAGTGGGAGGTGTCCCTGCTCATCGCAGGGGGTTGGAACTGCATGATCTTGAAGGTCAGAGTCAAACTGTTCTATGATTCTATGATACAGCGCGAGGTCTATACTGTGCTACTATCATTTCTGTAAAAATTACCCCCTGAACCGAAGAAATATGAAGTAATAATATATGAAGGTGTTTTCTTCAAAGGAGAAATCATATTTTAGACTTTAGAAAGTATCTGGTATTCTTTATATTCCTCCTATTTGATTTTTAACGTTTCATTAGTGTCATAGAATCATAAAATCATAGAATAGTTTGGGTTAGAAGGGACCTTAAAGGTCCAGTCCAACCCTTTGCCATGGGCAGGGACACATCATGTCATATTGTTTATTTTCATGGCATAAAGACTTTCTCAGAGGTGGATCAGCAAATCTGGATTCCACATACAGTGGTTAGTGTTCTCCTGTTCAAATATTCTGTCAAATTAACACTACTTATCTACTGCTGGGGATTGAAATCTGATAAATGATCAGGGCATAACTGCCTTCTCCACAATGCTAAGCATGGATTTTCCTAAGTTCTTAAAAAGAGGAGAAAAGAGAGAAAAAATATTTAGCCACAAAATTTTTAATAATTACACTTTGCCAGATATATAATGATAATTACACTATGCCAGAACTGCATTTTGTGCTTCAGTTTGAGGTTCCAAAAAGCACAAGATGTAACACAGTTAATTGGTTGGCAGGCAGTCGTTACATTTGCTTTTTTAGTAAGGTCAGTAAAGAGAATATATTAAGAATATATTTCTACTCCCCAATTTTACCCTATCTGCATGTAAAACCTCCTGAGGATGTTGTACTGCCATCCATCATTCTAGCTAATTAAATGCCATGTAGGTTACAGTAAAGCCTTCAGGTCAATGAAAGAATAAATCTCCACTGCACAAAGTGCCGTCCAAATCCTAGAATATTGTCTCTGCCTTCCTAGTTTCATTTGACAAGATCTGCATTACAGATGATGAAAACATTACATTCCTGCTGGCCAATAAAAGGTTGCACCAGGGGAGGTTCAGATTAGACATCAGGAAGAATTTCTTCACTGAAAAGGCTCTCAAGCGCTGGCGGAGACTGCCCAGGGAGGTGGATGAATCCCCATTCCTGGAGGGATTTAAAAGACGGGGATGAGGTGCTCAGGGATATGTTTTAATAGTGGGCAGGTACGGTTGGACTCAATGATCTCCAAGGTCTTTCCCCATCAAGCAGTTCTATGATGGCAAAATCAAATTAATTACACTACAGAAATGCATTCTCACTCAAATTCTTTTTCTCTGCTGATCTCAGCCTTAGGTCAGTCGACATCAAAGATTCCATGATGGTTTGGGAGGTGGGGAGGAGGGAAAAGAAACACACACACACACCCCCAAACCAAAAATGAAGATATATTACAACAAAAAACTTGTAACTATCAACTTGTTATGTGTAAGCCAAACAGTACAGCTCAATGATGAGTTACTTGTGAAGTGCTCTGATATAAAAGTATAATAGCAAGTCATAAAGAAAACCCGTATTCTGCCACACAATTAGAATCACAGGGTTTGAAAAGACCCACAGGATTATTGAGTCCAACCATTCCTATCAAATCCTAATCTTATGAGTAGTGCCTGAGGGAGCTGGGGTTGTTTAGCCTGGAGGAAAGGAGGCTGAGGGGAGACCTTACCACTGTCTACAACTCCCTGAAAGGAGGTTGTAGAGAGGTGGGTGTTGGTCTCTTCTCCCAAGTGACAGGCACTCGGCTGAGAGGGAACGGCCTCAAGTTGCTCCAGAGCAGGTTGAGATTGGACATCAAGAAAAATGCCTTCACCGGAAGGGTTTTCAGGCATCAGGGAGGTGGCGGAGTCCCCATCTGTGGAGGGGAGATTGGGTACTCAGGGGTGTGGTTTAGTAGTGGACAAGTATGGTTGGCCTTGATGATCTCAGAGGTCTTTTCCAACCACACAACTCCATGATTCTATGATATAAAAACAAATACAGGAAAGTAAGGCAAAATAAAAAGTTGCAACGTGTCCAGGGACAATGGAAAAATTACACGCCCCAGTTGGACAAAACTGCTATCTATGTGTCTCGTCCCAAGCCTTCAAAAGGCAGTGAGGCAAGACAGAGCAGATACTTCTGATAAGTCTGACTGCTTTTCATATGCTTCCGGAGATTCCACGTGGGCACAAATGCATGCAAGCCTATGCATCTTTGTTCTTAAATGAGAGTCGTCTCCTCCAAACCTGCTATAGGAGCCTGCTTTGTACAACACACACAGAAGCAGTCTCCAATCCCAAGAGGAAAACACCCAACGCTGATGCGGAAAGGCAATGATTGATAAACACGATCTTTACCACCTCATTTGCATGGCAACCAGACCTCTACGGATCACCTTTGATCTCTGCATTTCTTCATGTGCTAGCAGCTGCCTTGGGGGCAAGTTCTTCATTGGCTGACAATACAGCAGACGTGGGGTATATTTCCTGGCTGGACTGTCCAATGCCTCCCCTGCCACCTTGCTGACAGCTATTAAATGTAAAAGACAGTAATATGTCCCTAGAAAGCTGTAACACGTTAGGTAAAACAGCGGGAGAGAAAGAAATAGCTTCAAGCATTTCATTCTGCATTTATTCCAAAAAAACAGTGCCTGCAATTTCTTTACAATGGGGGTGATGAGACAGTGCAAGAGGTTGACCAGTGAAGTTGTGGCTGCCCCATCCCTGGAAATGCTCAAGATGAGGTTGGATGGAGGCTTGGGCAGCCTGATCTAGTGGGAGGTGTCCCTGCCCATGGCAGGGGGCTTGGAAATGGATGTTCTTTGAGGTCCTTCCCAACCCAAACCATTCTATGATTCTATGAATTCCAAAAGTCTTCCAACAAGACACAACAGCAAATTATCACATTGTAAACAGCTACAGCCCCTCCTGTGTCTCAGTGAAAGACATTTCAGATAACAAGTTCTACTTTTGTCTTTCCCGTCTACTATAAGACAGATATAGTGAGTTACCACAGCTAAACTGATCACAGAATCACACAGAATCACAGAATAACCAGGTTGGAAGAGACCCACCAGATCGTCGAGTCCAACCATTCCCACCAATCCCTAAATCATGCTCCTAAGCACCTCATCTACCCTAACCATAAACACCTCCAGGGACGGTGACTCAACCACCTCCCTGGGGAGACCATTCCAATGCCTAACCACCCTCTCCGTGAAGAACTTTTTCCTAATCTCAACCCTAAATCTCCCCTGGCGGAGCTTGAGGCCATTCCCTCTCGTCCTGTCCCCTGTCACTTGGGAGAAGAGCCCAGCTCCCTCCTCTCCACAACCTCCCCTCAGGTAGTTGTAGATAGTAATGACATCTCCCCTCAGCCTCCTCTTCTCCAGGCTGAACACCCCCAGCTCTCTCAGCTGCTCCTCATAAGGCCTGTTCTCCAGCCCCTTCACCAGCTTTGTTGCCCTTCTCTGGACTCACTCCAGAGCCACAACATCCCTCTGTGGTGAGGGGCCCAGAACTGAACACAGTACTCGAGCTGCGGTCTCACCAGTGCCGAGTACAGGGGGAGAATAACCTCCCTGGATCTGCTGGTTACGCCGTTTCTGATACAAGCCAGGATGCCATTGGCCTTCTTGGCCACCTGGGCCACTGCTGGCTCATGTTCAGTCGGTTGTCAACCAGCACCCCCAGGTCCTTCTCCTCCTGGCAGCTTTCCAGCCAGGTTTCTCCTAGTTTGTACCTCTGCTTAGGGTTGTTGTGCCCCAAGTGCAGGACCCGGCATTTGGCCTTGTTAAACCTCATGCTGTTGGTCTCAGCCCAGCAGTCCAGCCTGTTCAGATCCCTTTGCAGAGCCTCCCGACCCTCCAGCAGATCGACACTTCCACCCAGCTTGGTGTCATCTGCAAACTTGCTAAGGGAGGACTCGATGCCTTCATCCAGGTCATTGATAAAGACATTGAACTGGACTGGACCCAGCACTGAGCCCTGGGGAACCCCACTTGTCACTGGTCTCCAACTGGATTTAACTCCATTTACCACCACCCTCTGGGCCCGGTCATTCAACCAGTTTTTCACCCAGGAGAGTGTTCACCTGTCCAGGTCAGAGGCCGACAGTTTCCGAAGCAGAATGCTATGAGAAACTGCATCAAAGGCTTTACTGAAGTCCAGGAAGATACATCCACAGCCTTTCCCTCGTCCAAGAGTTTAGTCACTTGGTCATAGAAGGTGATCAGATTACTCTGGCAGAATATATCGCTGCCTTGTCTCAGCCAGAGAAACAAGAAAGCCACCAAAAGTGGGATAAAATAAGAAACTGGGCATGCTTAATAATTCTTAATCAATTAAAGGACCACGCTGTTACCTTTTAACTCACTTTAAAACAGATAAAAAGCGTTGCCCATGTTGTAAAGGCAATCCAGAAGAAATATTAATCTAGAAGTAATTTATAAAGGTACATGGAGTGTTATTTTCTTATCCAGCTAGAAACTGTGGCATAATAGAAGCTGCCTGTAGCTTGTATTAACATTATCCAGGCTCACGCTACACATTATGCATGGCCCATGAAACACTTAAACCTCAAGGCAAAGTAATTCCTAATGTCAAACACAAAGGCAGTTCAGAGTTGTGAAAAATACTTCCCTGGAACCTCAAATTCCATCTTCACTTTGTCAGATGTCATTAAAGACAGCATTAATGTCACAGTTCAAAAAGTATTATAGAATCATGAAATGGTTTCAGTTGGAAAAGACCCTTAAGATCATCGAGTCCAGCTAACCCTGTTAACTCTGCCACTAGAACATGTTCCAAAGTACGACACCTACTTGTCTTTTAAACAACTCAAGGGACAATGACTCCTACACCTGGGTGGGATGTCCCTGCCCATTCTTTTGGCGTTGGAACTGAATGATCTTTAAGGTTCCTTCCAACCCTATCTATTCTGTGATTCTGTGACTCAACCACCTCCCTGGACAGTCTATCCCAACACTTACAACTCTTTCAGTAAAAAAACTCCCCCTAATATCTGACCTAAATCTACTGCTTACCTAGAAATATTTCTCCTTCTCTTGCACAGTCTTCTATTTATTATTCTTTAATGTCCCTTCCAACCCAAACCATTCTATGATTCTAGAGCAGGTATATCCTCAGAAGACATCAGAACCCTAAGAAATTACCAGAGACCATCTGGTACAGGTCCATGTTAAAACCAAAATTAGAGACTGGAAGAGATAACCACAGAACAGAGCAAAGGTAATTCCAGGCTCCAAAGTTTTTAGCCAAGTCCACGCTATTTGCAGAAGGTCTGACAGTAGCTACAGTACATCTTTCAGATACATGGCATTATATTATAGTTAACGTAGTCATTGACTCAAAATCATACGACTATTCCTCGGTGCGCTGTACTCCTAGGAATACAAGCGCAATATGAACAAAACCATTCTCTACAAACACTGAATGCTGTATCTATTACTATATTGGGTAAACTCTGCCTCAAAAAGTCAAAGGTGATGAGATTAAATTGGCTTCATTTTGACCACATCCACAAACAGTTCTTTATGAATCCTGAGCGTAATTGAGTAAATGATTGCTTTTAAGAAGGAGGTTTTGATAAGATTGTGAGCTCAACACATATCAGAAAAAAAAACCCAAAGAGAAGAGAAAGCAAATTATCCAAATATCCCATCTGTGACTGAGCACAGCGTGGACGACTCCAGCCAGCAGGCTGAGGGCTGATATTTTCCCCTTTTGCCCGTTAGACCTAAGGGGTCAAACAGATCAATGAAGTCGTGGATGCTCCGTTCCCGGAGGTGTCCAAGGCCACGTTGGATCAGAATCTCCAGCAGGAGGTGAGGTAGCACCAGAGCCACCTTCCCCTGCCCAGCCCCGTGGTTACATGGCGAGAAGCTCTTCTGGTGGATGCCTGCTCCTTGGAGCCCATCTCCGATGGGTTCGTGGTGCCTGGAGTCACAGGGCTGTCCGTGCCCGTCACTGAGCTGTGCATGGGGCTGCTGGAGGGCATCTCTGTGTCCCCAACCCTCGGTGCCATGTGCTCCCCATCCATGGGGACCTGCTCCACCTCTCTTCCCAGTGGCCGCTTCAGCAGAGGGGGCTGGCCAAGAGCTGGTGCTGGATCAGCCGCCAGCTCCTCCTCCGTCTTGGGGGTCAAGGTGGGTTTCATGTAGATGGTCACGGTGAAAACCTTCCTGACTTTACGGCACCGTGGCAAGAGATTGCAGAGGGCCCCGGAATTCGTGACGCTGCCTGAGGGAGAGCGCTGGGTGGTGTCTCCGTTCACAGGGCGCTGGGAGATGGCCGGGTGCTGGGGGAAGAAGCAGGTACAGCAGCATCTGCAGCAACCCTGCAGGCAGCTGCGGATCTTCTCGCAGCCCTTCTGCAAGCAACATCCTAGCATGCACGGCCCTAGATCTTCTAGGCCACTCGCTGCGGTCGTGGACACCAGCTGCTGAGGACTCATCTCTGCTGAGCTGCCCGTGCCTGGCGCAGCTGGGATGCTCCCGTCTGGGTTCACAGAGCTGCTTCTTTCCACCTCCACGCTGCTTATCCCACCAAGACCTCCACACAACTCCACGTTTCTGATCCTGTCAAGCCTTCTGGATATACTTTCTGCTATCAGATCCATGGCTTGAGCCACAGGGATTCTTCTGCAGGCTTCCTTGGGGCTGCTCCCGTCTGGGTACACGAAGCTGCTTCACCACGCCATTTCTGATACAAGCCAAGATGCTGCTGGCTTTGATGGCCACCTGAGCACACTGCTGGCTCATGTTTAGTCAGCTCTCAACCTACACCCCCAGGTTTTTCTCTACCAGGCAGCTTTCAAGCCGTTCATCCCCAAGCCTGCAGCGGTGTCCCAAATGCAGAGATGTCTGACTATTTACTTTATCTCCCTTCTTGGGCTCTCAACCGGCTCTAAGAGGGGAGTCAACAGAGCAGCTGAGACCAGAAATTCCTCAGTTTGTTAAATGACTCGAGTTGTTTATTTAGGAATACAAAATCTGGACCCTCTTGCAGTGACTTTGGAGACCTCACTTTTTCAAGCACACAATGCATTTAACTGTTTTACTTACGAGTAGGAGTAGCAGAACAATATCAGGATTATCGCAAGCGCAGGCTACATGCATTGATGTCCAAAAATCCTCATCTTGATGATTTATATTGACTCCTCTGTCTATCAGAATTTCTGCAGCAAACGCATTATCATAGCGGGCGCACTAGAAGAAAGAAGAGCAGATTAGGGACGGTGGTTTTACTCAATGTACAACAGAATTTATAACTTAAAATTTTCGCTCCATTTAGCATTTCAATTGAGTAGATCATATAATTATCAAATCGCAAGGTTGGATAAGACCTTTGAGATCATCAATGATGCTCTGTAGTTAAACTGTTGTGTGTGTAGGGGACAATAGAAATAGTTTGGTGAAGACCACAAGTTCCAAGTACACGATTCACAGAATCCTTTATTGCCTGTGAGAAAGCACTACATAAAATCTGCTGAAATCATAGAATGGTTTGGATTGGAAGAATCCTTAAGGGTCATCCTTAAAGAGAGTGGTGAGGCACTGGAACAGGTTTCCCAAGGAAGTTGTGGATGCCCCATGCCTGGAGGTGTTAAGCGAAAGGTTGGATGGGGCCTCGATCTAGTGGGAGGTGTCCCTGCCCATGGCTTAGGGCTTGGAATTGGATGATCATTAAGGCCCCTTCCAACCCAAACCATTCTATGGTTGAATTAAATAGAAGTGTTTCAAGTAAGAAAATAAGCAATTTTTATGATTGGTGGAGAAACATGAAGTATCGCTCTTGAGGGAGAACCGAAGGAAGACAGTAGAGGTGAATTACCAAGGTGAACTTCAGAGAAGAACAACAAACAATAAAGAACTGAGAGCCCATGGAAAAAAACCCTGGAAAAACACAAAAAAAAATTAAAGAAAGAATTCCTATTGTATAATGTGTATAAATATGTGATGATTTTATGGGGCCTTTTGCCACTTATTAAGGGGATGGTCAAACTCTGAGTTGTTAAGAAAGCAAGCCTAGAGTTACCCACTGTCTGGTGAAAATCCTTTAACAATAATCTCGTACCAAGCAGATTTTTAAGGCATTGTTAAGCTAAAATATCCCTAGAAAGCTTCCACGCAAAACAAATGACAGATGTCACTGATTTGTGTATCAATAATAGATGCAGAGCCTTTTGTGATTACTTACAGGTTTGAAAAAAGCCTAGATTTGTAGCAGCAATTTAATTGCTGCTTCTCCTCATTTCTTTTTTTAATGGATTTTGTGAATCAATTGGGGAATCAGGCTGTCCAAGGCCCATCCAACCTGGCCTTGAACATCTCCAGGGATGGGGCAGCCACCACTGCTCTGGGCAGCCTGGGCCAGTGTCTCACCACTCTCATCATGAAGAATTCCTCCTTATGCCTAGTTGAAATCTGATAGCTCTCCAGTTTATACCCATTGTCCCTAGTCCTACCACTACAAGCCTTTGTAAAAGGTCCCTTCCCAGCTTTCTTGGAGACCCCTTCAGGTACTGGAAGGTCACTCTAAGGTCTCCTTGGGGTCTTCTCCAGGCTGAACAAGCCCAACTCTCTCAGCCTGTCCTCGTATGGAAGGTACTCTAGCACCTAATCTAAATTGTTATGCAAATAACAATGAATTAAATGCAGATAATACCTTAAATAGCAACATATAGGAAATTGGTACAAGAAAATACGCCCAAAACCTAAGAAAAAAATGTTACCTTGTGATATTTCCATATAGGTTAGAGTCTCTGAACCATGTAATTCTACCTCTGAAATCACGCAGCGTTCCCTCTGTTCCTTCTTATTGCACATATGATTTATAAATAAAATATCTCATTCTCCTTTGTTAGTTCCCATTCCTAGGACATGATCCATCCTTTTGTAAGCCACTTGGAAACAACCATTTATTTCACACGCATAGCTGGATACAATCACAATCACTGTGGAGGGCAGCGTAGATAAAAAAACCCAACATTGCTAAGATTTTCTTTTGTTAATACGCCCAATCTGCTACTCAGCATCCCACCGTATTTATCCACAGTCACTAACACTAATCTTCAATCACTCTTACCAGATGGAGTAAGGAGCCTCCTGAGGAAACGAGCATATGAGGGTCAGCACCATCCTTCAACAGCCGCAGCACTGAAATATCAAAGGAAAGAGCAATAAGAATTACTGCAGCAATATACCTAATTCTGAGCTGCTAATAGGCCGATTCTTCATCATCTTCATTAAGAGCTTTAATAATATATGCAAACCTCTCAGATAACATTTGCAAAACTACCATGTCAGCATTTCCCATCTCATCTATTTTAATGGCTGAGCCTGAAAGCAAAAGACTTTTGATAATGATTTTAAATATGAACAGCGTCAAGGACTTCTCAAGCAGGCAGATGAGCACATCAGTTCTGTACATATGACAGAGGAGGGGAGCTGGACGAAGGTCGCAATGGCCTGATTAGTTCATTTAGGGGCAAAATCACAGCCAACGGGTTTTATTTGACTTTGTAGCTTTCCCATTAGATTTGTTGGCTTTTACTGTAAATGATTGAAATTAGCGTTCATAACTTACATCACTCGAAATTAATCATCACACCAAAGCTAAATGATCTGCACTCAATTTAACCTTCCCAGTGTGCCACCAGAACACTGACATAACATAATTTTTAAAACCTTATTTGGAGCCAAACCCCACTCCACATCTATCAAAACCCTTTGAAATTAAAACAGGCTGATAAAAGCATGCAAAATCACAAGCCCTCATATCGGTGCTCACTTGAGCGTGAAAATTCAGCACTTCTTCCCCATGGACTTCATTTGCCTTTATAACCTTTTCACTTAGAATCAAAGCATCGACTACCTCATGCTACCGGTGTTCATTCCTGGAGCAGAAGAGCACAGTAACAATCCAAGATTTTTTTTACAGGGGCATGGAGTGCTAGGATGAGGAGGAATATCTTAAATGGGAAGGGGGAAGATTGAGATTAGGCATTAGGAAGAAGTTCCTCACGATGAGGGTGGTGAGACACTGGCGTAGGTTGCCCAGGGAAGCTGTGGATGTCTCATCTCTGGAAATGCTCAAGACCAGGTTGGATGGGACCTTGGGCAGCCTGGTGTAGCGGGAGATGGCCCTGGCACCCACGGCAGGAGGGTTGGAACTAGATGATCTTTAAGGTCCCTTCCAATCTAAACTTATGATTCTATGACTACGACCTCTCTCTTTTGGCATTAACAGGAAACATAGGAAGGTGAGAGGGCTGGGAAACTACATCTGGAGCCTAATTCATTAACCAAGTACTGAAAGAGTTTGTGTCTATTTAGGAACAGAACATATGGATCATTTACTGTTTTGAGCTCCTCAGTATAAGACTTTGAGGTGCTAGAACGCATTCAAAGAAGGGCAACAAAGCTAGTAAAGGGGCTGGAGAAGAAGCTATATGAGAGGCAGCTCTGGGAACGGGGGTTGTTTCACCTAGAGAAAAGAAGTCCTGAGGGGAGACTTCATCACCGTCTAAAACTGCCTGGAAGGAAGTCGTAGTGAGGTGGGTGTTGGTCTCTTCTGTTGGTGACAGGAGATAGGATGAGAGGAAATGGCCTCAAATTGCACCAGAGCAGGTTCAGATTGGACATCAGGAAAAACGTCTTCACCAAAAGGGTTCTCAGGCACTGGCAGAGGCTGCCCAGGGAGGTGGTTGAGTCACCATTCCTTGAGGGATTAAAAGTTTGGTAGATGAAGCGCTCAGGGATACGGTTCAGTAGTGGATGGGTACAGTTGAAGTTGATGATCTCAAAGGTCTTTTCCAACCAAGTGACTCTATGATTCCATACGGAGAACCTTCCTTTCATCAAACTCCTGAAGACAAGGTTTTTACAGAGAAGCTATGCAAAATTTAATACCTTTCCAGTTCCATTTAGCAATACCTTGCTGTTCAGGTTAAAAAATGACAGACCATTCCACAATCCGAGATTGAAATTCATATGAATGCCTTTCCCGTGCTTTCTTGCCCCAAGGAGAAATGTAGACCAATATTACTGCATAAAGAATTAATTCATAAACTCTGATCTTAAAGTAAAATATTAAATAACTATGACCTTAAAAAGATGATCAAGTCACACAGAAAAAGTCAGGGTAAGTAGATGAAAGATCGTTCTTTTCTGTCTGGTTTATTCTCCCTCATTATTGTATGTAGACTAATCATTGCTTCTGGAAATTCAAATCACAAAGACTAACAGGGCAAGATATGAAAACTCCTTTCATCTGGGCAAGAGTTTTTGTTGTGAATCAGGATTTTATGCTACATTCATCTGCATATAAAAATATGTGAAAAACATTTCTCTTTCCTTGAATTAATCCCCCCATCAAACACATTAAAAAAGAAAATAAAGAAAAGAGGATCACAGAAGCAAAGTCCTCCTCCTTACCTTATAAGTCAATTAGGTCATCCATTTAAGACTTGACTAGTGAGTACAAAAATCTTCACCTTATGTTCATTATTCCTTTTGACAAAAATATGCTAGTTATTGCTAAAAATTTGGGATGACTTGAAAGTCTTAGATAACTCTGTTCCAGAAATCATAGAGTCAGAGAATGTTTTGGATTGGAAGGGACCTCAATGATTATTCGGGTCCAAACGCCCTGCCATGGGCAGGGACACCTCTCACAAGATCAGGCTGCTCAAGGTCCATCCAACCTGGCCTTCAACACTTCCAGGGATGGGACAGCCACAACTTCCCTGGGACACCCATACCAGTGCCTCACAGCCCTCATTATCAAGAATTTTTTCCCAATGGCTAATCTAAATCTTCCCCCTTCCAACTCAACGTCATTCCCTCTAATCCTGTCACTACGTGCTCTTAGAAAAGGTCCCTCCCCAGCTTTCTAGTAGGACCCTTCAGATACCATAAGGTCTCCCCGCAGCCTTCTCTCCTCCAGGCTGAGTAAGCCCAGCTCTCTCAGCCTCTCCTCATAGCAGAGGTTCTCCAGCCCTCTGATCATCTTTGTAGCCTCCTCTGGACCCATTCAAACAGCTCCAGATCCTTCTTATGTTGAGGATTCCAGAACTGGACACAACACTCCAGGTGAGGTCTCACAAGAGAGGAATAGAGGGGCAGAATCCTCTCCCTCAACCTGCCAGCCACATTGGAACTGGATGATCTTCAAGGTCCCTTTCAACCCTAACGATTTTATGATTCTATGAAAACACATTAGTTTTATCCCACGCTCTACTTGTGGAGAACTCAGTCAGGTCTCAGGTTTGGAAGTAGCTTAAGGGCTTGATCACTCCACAGGAGTGAACTTCAAGCAGCACAGTTAAGCATACGTCAAGATAGGTCCCCTGCTTTCTCCTAGACCTCTGCTATTTTCCCACCAGACCTTGAACCCTTAATTATTATCTGTCCATGCCCAGATTTTCAGCAAGCCTGACAGCTTCTTGCCAAGACATTGTCACTCTGCAGGTTGAAAGCACGGCCCTTCTGTTATCTGAGACAACTAGAACCAGAAAATCACATAAAAATAATGTTTATCTATCTGGGTCACACAGACACTAGGTCAAACTCCAATGAGATCTGTGAGGAGGGTCACAGCTCCCTCAGCGGGACAGATATTTCTATCATTGACATAGCCAGAATAATTCATGAGTTTAGGGACTACTATAATTTAACACTGCCAAATTTAAAACCAATTCTTCAGGCAAATTCCTTCTTTCGCGTCATTTTTAGATTCATGAAATTAAATGCAGTTTATGCCTTAACTGGAAAGTATTAAGGCCACAAATCTAATGGCTTAAAAAACCACTAATATGTGTTTCTTATGGTGCCAAAGCATAGGGGTACAAATCAACTTAAATAAAAGTCACAACGGGCAGGAGTCCAAGGTGGCACATCTGAATTACATTGTGAAATCACTGCTTTTCAGACTCTGGATAGACAGACATACCCATGGAAAAGCAGTGTAGACTCTGAGATCATTTTGAATCATAGAATTATAGAAGAGTTACGGTTAGAAGGGACCTTAAAGATTATCTAGTCCCAACCCCCCTGCCACAGTGAGGGAAATCCCACTAGATCAGGTGCCCAAGGAACCATCCAACCTGGTCTTCAACACCTCCAGGGATGGGGCAGCCACAACATCCCTTGGTAACCTGTTCCAGGTTCTCACTGCTCTCATAGTGAAGAAAGTCTTCCTAATGCCTAATCTAAATCTGTTCTTCTCCAATTTATACCCATTCCCCCTTGTCCTATCACCACAAGCTTTACAGCCCCTCTTCAGATTTCTTGTAGCCCATTTAAGGTACTGGAATGTCGCTCTAAGGTCTCCCTGGACCTTTCTCTTCTCCAGGTAGAACAACCCCAACTCTCTCAGCCTGTCCTCTTATGGGAGATGCTCCAGCCCTCAGATCATCTTTGTAGCCTCCTCTGGACCCGTCTTTAAAATCGTGGTGTTAATCCCAGTGATTTACGTGGAAAGACTGTGGTGTAAACCACAAGAATTTAGAGAAGACTGGAAATAGCCATTCAATTCCATGGCCCAAAGATATTGCTGCAAGGGCTCTAGACAATGGTGGCGAACCCTTCATTTTCTTCATTTTTACTTAACTCTTTTAGAGCTTTGTCCAGGTCACAAGGAGAAAACTGCCACGCTAAGGTCTGTCTCACTTGTATATAAAGCTGTGATTTTACCTCACTCTAAGACCTGTAGCTGTTACAGAGCTGATGCTGAAATGATTCAAGACCACCTCAAAAAATAACACATGCTTAGCTAAAAATATTGCTTCTATCACCGTAGCTGATAGCACAGGAAGGGTTTCACCATCAAAGCTACTTCCCAGACCAACAGAGCTGTGTCATTCAAACCTGATAGCACACACCTATCTGAATTCTGAACTTCTGTTAGTGAACTACAGAAACTAAACTACAATGAAACCAGAGCTTTTTAAAATCTACCATAAGATGAACCCTCTTAACTTAGGATAAAGTAGCTGATTGTATAGTAAATTTAAATAGGGCTTTTCTCAAAGCTCTCACCTCCATCTAGCTTATGAGAGTTACTTTTTCAAGGCCAGAAAGACAATAAAATACCTTTGCATCTTGGTCACCTATTACATTCTAAGTATATATTTCTTACAATAAAACTGGGAAGGGACTGTTTACGAAGGCTTGGAGTGATAAAACTAGGGGAAATGGGTATAAACAGGAGAGAAGCAGATTTAGACCAGACATAAGGAGGAATTTCTTCATGAGGAGAGTGGTGGGACGCAGGAACAGGTCATCCAGGGAAGCTGTGGATGCCCCATCCCTGGAGGTGTTGAAGGCCAGGCTGGATGGAGCCTTGACGAATATGATCTAATGGGACGCGTCCTTGCCCATACAAGGGGTTGGAACTAGCTGATCTTTAAGGTCCTTCCAGTCCAAACTATTCTATGATTCTATGACTTTATCCATTTCCCATATGTGGATTCTCCTGACAAAGGTGACTAAAACCAGCAAGAACATTGTCAACAGGCTAAAGTCGGTAATTGCAAAAGCTTGCACTCCACTGGGTTCACCTTAGCAATATCTGTCAATTTGAAAGCGCTTAAAATCAGTGACAGAATTTTTCAGCTAAATTTTCGAATAGGGACACAACCAATGGTACATTCAAAGGTTTGCAGAACTGAATAAAGGTTTCAGAACTTTACAGTGGCTTTATAGGCTTGGAGGAGAGTGGCTGGAAAGCTGCCTGGAAGGAAGGACATGGGAGTGTTGGTTGACAGCAGCTGAATATCAGTCAGCAGTGGCCCAGCTGGCCAAAAGTCAACGGCATCTTGGCCTGTATCAGAAAAAACGTGGTCAGCAGGACCAGGGAAGTGATTGCGCCCTTAAATTTGGCATTAATAGGGACACACCTTGAATATTGTGTTCAGTTTTGGATCTCTCGCTGCAAGATATTGAGGGGCTGGAGTGCATCTAGATAAGGTAAACAAAGCTGGTAAAGGGGCTGGAGAACAAGGGTTATGAGGAGCAGCTGAGGGAAATGGAATTGCTTGGCTGGAGAAAAGGAGGCTGAGTGGAGACCTTATCACCATCTGCAACTCCCTGAGAGGAGGTTGTAGAGAGGTGGGTGTTGGCATCTTCTCCCAAGTGATAGGCAATAGGAGGAGAAGAAATGGCCTCAAGCTGCACCAGGGGAGGTTCAGATTAGACATCAGGAGTAACTTCTTGATCAAAAGGGTTCTCAGGCACCGGCAGAGGCTGCCCAGGGAGGTGGTTGAGTCCCCATCCCTGCAGGTATTAAAAGATGAGCAGATGAGGTACTCAGGGACATGGTGTGTTAGTTGACAGGTATAACTGGACTCAATGATCTCAAAGATCTTTTCCAACCAAGCAATTCTATGATTCTATGGTTATTAATTTTGAAGTTTTCCAATGCTATAGTCATTTAATTAAAATACTACAACACACATCAGCAAAATAACTCACTCCATGGTCAGAACCAGCTGCATTTGAAAAAATTGACCATCTCATGCTTTTCCCTAGTGTGACAGTGAAAGGTAAAGAATTTGCATAACAACATAAATTATTTTTGCTGAATAGACCGTACGCCCCCTCTGTTTTACTCATCCCTTATGTTGCTCCTATATCAAAGCTACTTAATTGGCATAAATCGAATTACTGCTGACTTATATTCCATATCAAACAAGACTCAGTCCCTTTTTTAAACTCCTGCATTGTGCTGAGCAAGTTTATGCCAGCTGGTTTAGAAGCTGTGTAAGCAAGTGATTACAACTTGTATTAGAGATCTTCAAGGATAACAGGCTATTATCCTGCTTAGCAGCTGCTAAATGGTACTAATTACCAGCTGTAGAACACTGGCTGTTAGATTCTATATATTTAGGGGAACTCCTAGGGTGTGCAGAAGGAAGCAAACTTAAACTGGGCAGTACAGAACAAACTAGGAGCATTAGCTACCTGTGCATTGATCCAAAATAGTCATGACTGCAGCGTATGAGTGACCAGAGCAATGAAGAAAATCATAGAATCATAGAATAGTTTGGGTTGGAAGGAACCTTAAAGATCATCCTGTTCCAACCCCACTGACATGGGCAGAGACAACTCCCACTAGATCAGGTGCCCAAGGCTCCATCCAACCTGCCCTTCAACACCTCCAGGGATGGAGCAGCCGCAGCTTCCCTGGGCAACCTGTTCCAGTGTCTCACCACTCTCATCATGAAGAGATTCCTCCTTATGTCTAGTCTAAATCTGCCCCTCTCCAGTTTATACCCATTGCCCCTCATTCTATCACTACAAGCCTCTGTAAACTATCCCCCTCAAGCTTTATTTTAGGCTCCCTTTGGGTACTGGAAGGCTTCCTTCAGGTACTGGAAACGTCTGGTTCCAAGAATATCTCACTTCTTGAGATGTGGAGCTCAGCCATCACTTTTCATGGGGTGTAATCCGCGACAGTTTACCTCATCAAAATCATAGAATAACCAGGTTGGAATTTTGGAAGAGACCCACCGGATCATCGAGTCCAACCATTCCCATCAATCACTAACCCGTGTCCTTCAGCGCCTCGTCCACCTGTCCCTTAAACTCCTTCAGGGAAGGTGACTCAATCCCCTCCCTGGGCAGCCTCTGACAGGGACCAATGACCCTTGCCGTGAAAATTTTTTTCCTAATGGTCATCCTAAACCTCCCCTGGTGGAGCTTGAGGCCATTCCCTCTCATCCTGTCCCTTGGGAGAAGAGGCCAGCACCCTCCTCTCCACAATGACATTTTGGGAGAGCAACCAAAGGCAACTTCATGAGTCTGCAATGTGTGCTCACAGCACAAAAGGGCAACTATATCCTGGGCTGCATCAGAAGTGTGACCAGCGGGGCGAGGGAGGGGATTCTCCCTCTCTACTCTACTCTTGTGACACCCTACCTGGAGTATTATCATCCAGTTCTGGAACCCCCAACAGAAGAAAGATATGGAACGAACTGTTGGAAGGGGTCAAGAGGGCCATGAAAATGATCAGAGGACTAGAACACCTCCCATACAAGGAAAGTCTGAGAGAGTTGGGGTTGTTCAAAAGAGAACAACTGGAGAAGAGAAGGCTCCAGGGAGACCTTAGAGCAGCTTCCAGTACTGAAAGGAGCTTCCAAGGAAGCTGGGGAGGAATTTCTACAAGGGCATGGAGTGATACGACGAGATGGAATGGCTTTATATTGGAAGGAGAAAGATTTAGATTAGACATTAAGAAGAAATTCTTGATGATGAGGGTAGTGAGACACTGGCACAAGTTGCCCAAGGGGCCTGCGGCTGGGCTCTCCTTGGAAGTGTTGAAGTCCAATTTGGATGGGTCCTTGAGCAGCCTGGTCCAGTGGGAAGTGTCCCTGCCTATAACAGGAGGATTGGATCTAGACGATCTTTAAGATCCATTTTATGATTCTATGATGATACTTTTCCCAGCGGTAATCCAAGTAGCTTATATCCACCAACCTCCAAATCTTCTTTATTCTTCTCTCATTTTGAGCCAGCTCTTTCCACCCAAAGCGCAGGGACATGAAGGGTCTGACAGTTAGAGCCAGAGTTTCTCTCACGTCTTGGCTCCCAGATTCCCAATCTGCAAGGAATTCTTTCACCGGTGGCAAAGGGCAGGTTTGTCATATTTCATTACATAAAGCAACAACTTTTGTAATCTTTGTCCAACCCTGACAAGGCAGCCCAGATATTACCTTTCACACATACCTGCTGTGCATTTTTTTCACAGACCAAGGTACAACAGTAAGGCAACTCCTAAGCATCCTAATGACACCAAACGTGGCTCTTGTCTCAACTAAATTATTTTAGTAGATACTGGGATCATTATTACTCTCTCTGATAGCTGATGTGTGACCTGAGTGTCCAGCAAGGAGATCAAACTGCCCACAGACAGGTCTGCATATTCTCCTCTAGCCAGTCCTTCTCTGACTGCACAAGCTCAGCCTCCTGGAAATCATCCTGCATCCACTCTTATCCCACAGCTGCTTCTGGATGTTTGCAAGTTCAGAGCTTTCTGGCTAACATCTTCATTTCCTGACATCAGTGACAGCAACCACCACCATCAATATGCCAGCAACAAAAAAAACTCCTGAAAAATCAGCAGTGACTATGTAATCACCCTAAGAACAACAGACCAGATGTAGAAAAACAGCACGGAAGGGAAGAGCTATCATAAACTTGAAGCCTGTGACTACCACATCCTTAAACCACCTCAGAATAAGCAATTCCCTGATCCAGTGGGAAGTGTCCCTGCCCATGGCAGGGGGGTTGGCACTGGATGATCTTTAAGGTCCCTTCCAACCCAAACTATCCAATGATTCTAAGATCTATAGGGAGAGCTTTAAAAGCAAAAGAAGCCTAATGTTCCTCCTATATAGGAACAGAATAAAGCCAGATAATTTCAGAAGGCATTTATTAATAAGTTTGATCTCTGGTGCCTTCATATAGGATGTCCTCTTAGTAGACTATGAAACAAAGCAGCAGCCCAAATTTCCCATAGATACATCCAACTTTAAGTACATTTCAAGTCATATTTTCTGTACTATCAATGGGTAAATGTGGAGGTCTAGGCTAAAAATAGCAGTTTGTGCCAACGATAGTTGTAATTGGTAAAATCCAGAGCTCAGCCCCTAGGTCAATGGTTTAATGCTGCATCTGTCATGTTTGCCTTTCGAGTCTGAGCGTAATCAAAACCCTAAACTGTGCACGGGGTGAGGAATTACCTCCTGCAACCGTTTTACTGCCCTGTAAAATGACAGCGTGTACTGCTTGAAGGTCAACACACACACTGCACAGTAACGGCGTAATAGAGTCATCGGAAAGAAACATAGTAGGAAGCAATATGCAGCCCCAGATTGATTGAATTCCACCTTGAACCTTTTACATATGCTTAAAATCCTTCTTTAAAGCTGGCTATTTAGCAATATTGCCAATTGCACCTTAACTACTCACCTTCCCACCTCCATTCTCGGTTGCGATTCACACAAAGCCACAAGCTAAATTATCCATTCCCTTAGATTGATTGATCATATTCTTACAAGCTTCCGTTCCTCCACTGTAATAACCTGTTACTCTGATGGCTGCAAATAACAATAATCAAGAGAAATCAGTTGTCTATTCATCATGCCATATAACCTTTTCGCTCGTTTCTCCCACACAGCTATAGAGCTTGTTCACTGTCAGCTTGAAGTGCAAGAGGTTTTAACAGCTAAAGTGCCTTGCAGACCGAGTTAAGATGATTCCTCAGTGTACTGAGAAAAAAATAATCCTCCAATTGGTGTCTCGGAGAACAGAAAGATGACTGAAATAATAAGAAATATATATACTATGCGTTTAGAATTTTTATGAGGAAGAAAAACTGCTAAGCACTATCCAAATAAACCTGGCTCTGCCTCAGATGTATTTGTGTTTTACTATGAAAGGTACTAAAATTCAGGCAGTGTGAAAGAGCAGAGCAACAGAAACAGAATAAAAGTCAGGATTTTTTCATGTCCTCCTTCTTGTGTTGCAGATTCCAGAGCTGGAGTGTTGTGTCCAGTTCTGGAATCCTCAACAGAAGAGGGATATGAAACATTTGGAACAGGTCAAGAGGAGGGTCGTGAAGGTGATCAGAGTGCTGGAGCATCTCTGCTATGAGGACAAACTGAGAGAGTTGGGCTCGTTCAGCCTGGAGAAGAGAAGGATGCACAGAGACCTTAGAGCAGCTTCCAGTACCTGAGGGGGGCCACCAAAAAGCTGGGGAGGGACTTCATAGACAGGCATGGAGTGATAGGATGAAGGGGAATGGCTTTAGACTGGAAAGGGGAAGATTTAGATTAGACTTTAGGAAGAAATTCTTGACAATGAGTGCAGTGAGACACTGGCACAAGTTGCCCAGGGAAGCTGTGGCTGCCCCCTCCCTGGAGGTGTTGAAAGCCAGGTTGGATGGGGCGTTGAGCTCATGATCTAGTGGGAGGTGTCCCTGCCCATGACAAGGTGTTGGAACTGGATGGCCTTTAAGGTCCCTTCAAACCAAACCATTCTATGAAAAACACCAACATAGAGCTATAAATGAGCTTGACAAGCTTAGAATGAGAAAGAGACACATAAACCTCCATGAAGGTCAACGGAGACTAGATCCAGACTAGATCACACTCTTAAAAAGCTGAGTTCCTGTGTAGGGGTATTGGAGTTCTGAATATTTTTTTTTTTCGCATTTTGGTTTGTGAAAACCTTCTGAACTAGGCCCAGATCTCACAAATTCATGAGTAATTTACATCCTCACTTGTCCCACTAAAGAAAAGCTTCATGGCCTAGTCTAAGAAAACCAGGCGAGAATTTTGAAAATGTGTTCAGAAGTAAATAATTACACTCCTTAGGAAAACATGTGCATTTTTATAAAGGTTTCCTCATAAATGTTATGTTTTACACTTGTAATTATGGCAAAATTCAAAGCTATGATTTCTATGAAACCTAACATGTTCTTCTTTGGATTTTGAATCATAGAATGGTTTGAGTTAGAAGGACCTTAAAGATCATCCAGTTCCAACCCCCTTGCCATGGGCAGGGACACCTCCCACCAGAACAGGCTGCTCAAGGATCCATCCAACTTGGCCTTCAACATTTCCAGGGAGAGGGCAGCCACAAATTCCCTCGGCAACCTGTGCCAGCATGAAAAATTTCTTCCCACGTCTAATCTACATCTTCCCCCTTCCAGTTTCAAGCTATTAAATTTATAGGGCTGAAGTTCAATGATGGATTTATCTGCGCACAAAGCAAGCAATTCAGTGCCTACATTTCAGAAATGTGTGATTCAAAGAAAAAATCAAAAGCTAAATTTCTAGAAACTCCATATATTAGTAACAATACTTCTCAGAGAGGTGATCAACGCTGCTCAGAGAAATGCATGGAGCTCTTGAAGAAACCCATCAGCACTTCTAGGCTAGCAAAAATGGGTGGTTGACAGCTCCAACTTCAATTTCATGGAGAAAAGGAGGAAGCCGTAACTCCATTTGATGGTAAAACAGATTAATTACATTTGGTGCGAATCCCTTTCCTGGAGGGGAACCCAAAGGGATACGTATTCTTTGGTACCCTGTGTGGTACAGGCAGAGGGTGGCTGTTCAAGGTAGACCTGGCCACGTGCAGAATCAAAACCAGCAGCTAAAACAGGATAAAAGAGAAGTCATCAGGAGGAGAGGCAATCACTAGGCAGTCCAGAGCGAGAAAAAAAAGGGCTGGATAAAATCTACACCATCAAGCCTGTCGTTCACTCCTTTGATATATCATCTCTTTTTCTTTGAGTTTTACTTTTTCTAATTAAACGTTGTATACTGGGAATCATTTATAGCGACAAAAAAAGAAGTTTAACACTCAGTTCTCAGCTTTACTAAATTACTAAATATGTAAACACACAGACAAAAAAAAAAAAAAAAACAAAAAACCAAAAAGCACATATGGAATCCTGTAGGGATTCAAATGTATTCAAATTTCATTTCCCTGTGATTTTATGACTGGTTTTGAAATGGGCTGCTTTAATTACTTAACATCTGTTACCCAATAATTAAAAGCATTGTGTGTCTCTGTGTCATAACAAAAAGATAACTTGTGTTTCTATCAGCACACATGGAGCTAAAGAAGGTTGAAAACCATGCTGAACCTATAGGTTCGAAGGTTTGCTCTGGTTCAAAACGTTCCTCACCCTTCTGAGCCTTCAAAGCAGCTTGACCGTAAATGAGTGGATTGAGACGGTTGATTGATGCTTCATTGTTCTATAAACTGATTAAATCGTTAGCAGCACACCTGACAATCTTCCATGCTGGTGTCTCCCAAAGTTACAGACATATGATTCCCCAATTCGGAATCATAGAATCCTTTAGAGTTTTGTTCTGTGAGGTCATAGAATCATAGAATAGTTTGGATTGGAAGGGACCGTAAAGGTCATACAGTTCCAACAATCCTGTGATGGGCAGGGACGTGTCCCACTAGATCAGGCTGCCCAAAGCCCCATCCAACCTGGCCTTCAACACCTCCAGGGATGGGGCAGCCACGACTTCCCGGGGCAACCCATTCCAGTGCCTCACCACTCTCATCGTGAAGAAATTCCTCCTTATGTTTAGTCTAAATCTTTTCTTCTCCAGTTTATACCCATTGCCCCTAGTCCTATCACTTCAGGCCTTTGTGAACAGTCCCTCCTCAACGCGTGCATTTGTCTATCTTGGATGCATTATTTCATAATATTCATTTTTCTTTCTTTACAGCAGCCCCAATTGGGCAAAATGTTGTGCACTTCATTAATTTCATATGCTCTAAAGTCTCTTGACTTCAGCATGCAATGTCTAGCATTCACATCCCTAAGGACTGGGCAATAAATATTAAATTGTATAAATTACCATATCTATGTATTCTCATTTCATCTGCAATAGCTCCTAGTAAATCAACATGTGCCAATATTCACTCTTAGATTATCATCTAATGTACAGGTTTCTCCTCTGATTCCAAGAAAATGAACTGTAAACCCCAAAATAGCTCTGTATAGCCAAACCTTCCTGTTATTACATATACAGTGAATTTTATGTGATTTCCCAGTAGGAAAAAGAAGTTCAGATGACGTTTAGAGTGAGAGCAAATATTAATCTAAAATTAAAATAAATTAAATAACACTAGCAAGATCTTGAAACAAAGCGCTACAAAACGTGGTGGACGAGGTGCTGAGGGACACAGTTTAGTGTTTGATAGGAATGGTTGGACTTGATGATCCAGTGAGTCTCTTCCAACCTGGTGATTCTATGAAAACCTGAGAAATCCGATTGTGTTTTACATATTAAAAGGGACTAAACATGCTAAGGTAAGGAAGTAGAGTATGTAACACCCTTAAAGACATTTTAGCTGCCCTGCAGTCCTGTTTTGAGTGCTCTTAACCATGCTATGTTTGAAATTTCTTGTGCTGAGATTAGATTTAATTCACTTTTTTTTGTCCCTCTTCATGATTTCACTACGCAGGAATTAGAACATATTGTAATTAGTCTCATTCCCTGTTAATACAGGGTTTATTTGAGGGGTTTTCTTTTGTCATGAGTCACAGAATAACTTGGTTGGAAGAAACCCTTGTGACCATTGAGTCCAATGTACTTGTCCACTACTAAACGAGATCCCTGAGCACCACATCTACCCATCTTTTAAACACCTCCAGGGATGGGGCCCCAACCACCTCCCAGGGCAGCATCTGCCAGTACCTGAGAGCCCTTTTGGAGAAGAAATGTTTCCTGTAATACATATACCACAAGGTATATACTATATATATTAAAGGTATATAAAGTTATTTATTATACATAGATTAAAATACCACATACATTTATTATACCTCATAATACCACTTACTAAATTATATTCCTGCCGCTTGAGAAGGTGGGAGCTGAGATGAATTATACAAAAGAAATGCTAATTAAAGTACCTTTGGGAGGAGTAAGAAATGAAAGAAGCTGATGTTAAATATTAATCAGAAGAAACGAGGCAGGAAAATTTTTCAAGGTGGAAGTAAGCAAGAGTGTGTTATTTATTCTCCCCCTCACTACATTCTCAGGAGAACCCACTTGGTCCTGTGTCCAGTTCTGGAATCTCCAACAGAAGGAGGACGTGGGACTGTTGGAACAGGTCCAGAAGAGGTCCACAAAGACGATCTAAGGGCTGGAGAACCTCTGCTCTGAGAACAGGCTGAGAGAGTTGAGGTTGTTCAGCCTGGAGAAGAGAAGGCTGCAGGGAGACCCATAGAGTCACCCCCCAGAACCAGAAGGGGGCCAAGAAAGCTGGGGAGGCACTTTTTACAAGGACATGGAGTGATAGGAAGAGAGGAAATGATGCTAAATTGGAAGAGGGATGATTTAAATTAGACATTAGGAAGAAATCCTTGATGATGAGGGTGGTGAGGCACCGGTACAGGTTGCCCAGGGAAGCTGTGGATGTCCCATCCCTGGAGATGTTCAAGGCCAGGTTGGATGGGGCTTTGAGCAGCCTTGTCTGGTGGGAGGTTTCCCTGCTCATGGCAGAGGGGGTGGAACTTGATGATTTTCAAGGTCCCTTCCAATCCAAAGGTCCCTTCCAATTTTCTATGAAAATAATAAAAAATGTGGTTTAGTTCACCTCAGTTTCAGCTTTAGTTTTCTATTTTTAATTTACTTTTATATTATTTTTAATATATCATCTTTGACACCTCCCAAGTATTGAAAGTTAATGGTCAGCTCATCTGTCGCCTCAGATTAAAGACTCATTCTTCTTTTGAACATATTTTGCTTTCCTTTCCCCTGGGGCCAATTTATAAAGTTGTTAGTATGCAAATTACACCCCACCACCTGTACCGTCTTTATCATATCCCTGGTCTTTCTGGCCACACTATTCCTGATATGGGTCAGGACACTACAGAATCACAGAATATCCAGGTTGGAAGAGACCCACTGGATCGTCGAGTCCAACCATTCCCACCAATCCCTAAATCATGCCCCTAAGTACCTCATCCACCCTCACCTTAAACACCTCCAGGGACGGTGACTCAACTACCTCCCTGGGTAGACCGTTCCAATGTCTAACCACCCTCTCCGTGAAGAATTTCTTCCTTACTTGAAGCCTAAATCTCCCCTGGTGGAGCTTGAGGCCATTCCCTCTCGTCCTGTCCCCTGTCACTTGGGAGAAGAGCCCAGCACCCTCCCCTCCACAACCTCCCTTCAGGTAGTTGTAGAGAGTTATAAGGTCTCCCCTCAGCCTCCTCTTCTCCAGGCTAAACACCCCCAGCTCTCTCAGCCACTCCTCATCAGGCCTGTTCCCCAGCCCCTTCACCAGCTTTGTTGCTCTTCTCTGGACTCGCTCCAGAGCCTCAACATCCTTCTTGTAATGAGGGGCCCAGAACTGAACACAGGATTTGAGGTGCGGTCTCACCAGTGCCCAGTACAGAGGGAGAATAACCTCCCTGGCCCTGCTGGTTACGCCGTTTCTGCTTCAAGCCAAGATGTCATTGGCCTTCTTGGCCACATGGGCCACTGCTGGTTCGTATTCAGCCAAGTATCAATCAACAGCCCCCAGGTCCTTTCCAGCCACTCTTGTCTGAGCCTGTAGCTCTACGTGGAGTTGTGATCCAAGAGCAGGACCTGGTAGGACCTTGTTGAACCTCATGTAATTGGTCTCAGCCCATTCATCCAGCCTGTCCAGGTCCCTCTGTTGAGTTTTCCTACCCTCAGGCAGATCAACATGCCCACTCGACTTTTTTCTGGGCCCCTCGCCACAAGAAGGATGTTGAGGCTCTGGAGTGAGTCCAGAGAAGAGCAACAAAGCTGGGGAAAGGGGCTGGAGAACAGGCCTTATGAGAAACGGCTGAGAGAGCTGGGGGTGTTTATCCTGGAGAAGAGGAGGCTGAGAGGAGACCTCATTGCTCTCTATAACTACCTGAAAGGAGGTTGCGGAGAGGAGGGAGCTGGGCTCTTCTCCCAAGTGACAGGGAACAGGATGAGAGGGAATGGTCTCAAGCTCCACCAGGGGAGATTTAAGCTGAACATTAGGAAAAAAATTTTCATGGAAAGGGTCATTGGTCCCTGTCAGAGGCTGCCAAGGGAGGTAGTTGATTCACCTTCCCTGGAGGTGTTTAAGGGACAGGTGGATGAGGTGCTGAGGGACATGGGTTAATGTTTGATAGGAATGGTTGGACTCGATGATCCACTGGGTCTCTTCCAACCTGGTTATTCTGTGATTTTGTGAAACTCACCAAGGGTGAGTTCCCTCATCCATGTCATCAATAAATATATTGAAGACAACTGGACCCAACACTGGACTTGGGGGTGCTGGTCGATCAGAAGATCGACATGAGCCAGCATTGTGCACTTGCAGAAGGCCAACCTGGGCCGCATCAAAAGAAGCGTGGCCAGCAAATTGAGGCAGGGGATTCTGCCCCTCTGTTCCTCTCTTGTGAGACCTCATCTGGAGTACTGTGTCCAGTTCTGGAATACTCAACAGAAGAAGAATATGGAACGAACTCTTGGAAGGGGTCAAGAGGAGAGCCATGAAGATGATCAGAGGACTAGTGCACCTCCCATATGAGAACAGGCTGAGAGAGTTGCGCTGGAGAAGAGAAGGATCCGAGAAGACCTTAGAATGACCTTCCAGTACCTGAAGTGGGCTACAAGAAATCTGAGGAGGGTCCGTTTACAAAGGCTTGGGGGGATAGGATGAAAGGCAATAGGTATAAACTGGAAAGGAGTAGATTAAGACATAAGGAGGAATTTCTTCAAGATGAGAGTGGTGACACATTGGCAGAGGTTGCCCATGGAAGTTGTGGCTGCCCCACCTCTGGAGGTGTCGAAGGCCAGGTTGGATGGGGTCTTGGGCAGCTCTAGTGGGAGGTGTCCCTGCCCATGGCAGGAGGGTTGGAACTGGATGATCTTCAAGGTCCTTTCCAACCCAAACTATTCTATGGTTCTATAATCACACAGAACAAAGCTGCAAAGGATTTAGAGGCAAATAATCTGTAGAGATCTACAAAACCTGTGTCATAAAACACAGCACACACTTCCTCTTTCCATAGATGGCAAATCCTGAATAACAGTTGCAAAATCTCCCGAAATGCTCATCGTGAGCATTTGTTACTTAAAAAAAAATCAAATTGCATGAAGCTGCGCGGAGAAAGAGAAGGAGGATTCTCTTCAGCCTCCCTGCATCAGATAAAAGACTAAATTTCAATTAGGAACAAAACAAAATCATTTTAAAACCACTTCAAACAGAACAAAGTTCTAACATCTCACTAGGTTTTAACTTCTTGAGAAACAAAGGGAGCGTATATTTAAACTGCAATGTATCTCTTCCTAAATTCCTAGAGCAGCTGCTACTGGGCACCAAATGTATCTCGGATACATGAGACAAAGCAAATCACAGCTAAAATTTCTCAAAGCCCATTCTAAAACCAATTTTAATGCCAACTAATGATCACACCTATTAGCGTGCAGTGTCTGAGATGCATTTTGTGCCCAGTAGCAGCTTCAGTGGTAATTTTGGAAGAGATACATTGCAGTTTTCATGAATAACAGAGACACTGAATTCTTAAGAGTGAAATTGTGATCACACTCAGGTATGTAATGCCTCTGCACTAGCCACATTATAAATTCATCTTTGTATGTATTCATGTTATCCAATTTACCTCACCTACCAAACCAGACTACTACTCACAATTTCAGAGTCACAGAATCGTAGAAACGCTTGGATGAAAAAGACCTTTGAGATCATCGAGTCCAATGTACCTGTCCACTACTAAACTCAGATCCCTGAGTGCTTCATCTACTTATCTTTTAAACACCTCTAGGGATGGGGACTCAGCCACCTCTTCCAGAGCCTGAGAACACTTTCTGTGAAGAAATTACCTCTGATGTCTAATCTGAACCTCCCCTGGTGCAACTTGAGACCTCTCGTCCTCTCGCCTGTCACTTGGGAGAAGAGACCAACACCCACCTCACTACAACCTCCTTTCAGGCAGTTGTAGACAGTGATAAGGTCTCCCCTTGGCCTCGTTTTCTCTCAGCTAAACAACCCCACTTCCCTCAGCCTCCTCATAAGCCTTGTCCTCCAATTTCCAATTGTGTTGTCCAGTCTATGCTTTTTATGACAGCCCATAAGAAATGAGCCCCTGGACTTCACTTGGAAAGCTGCTTCTAACCTATTCTACTGTTGTATCCGCTTCCTATTTCTTATATTACACTGCTAGTGTTCCCTTCATAGAACTGTAAAACATCATTTCTAGCTGCCTCTTACGCTTACGGAATGTGTGTTATTTCTTGCTGATTCATTACCAGCTCATTCCAACTTGTTCAGATATAAGCACTGCTCTATCACTTTCATGTGTCTTCATCTCCTTTTTAATCGTTCTCTTTAATTCCTCCTAGTTTCTTTGCATGTCCATGGGCTCCATGCTCTACTACATTTTCCACTTAACCTGTATTTGTGAGTGATTTAGTTTTGGGGTTTTTTTTATAACCAGGCCCCAAACCAAGTACAACTACTTGGGGATCCATCAACAAACAGCATTCCGCGTAACAGAATCAAAGGAGCACAAGATAGAGTGATAGAATCATACAGAATCACAGAATAACCAGGTTGGAAGAGACCCACTGGATCGTCGAGTCCAACCATTCCCACCAATCCCTAAATCATGCCCCTAAGTACCTGATCCACCCTCACCTTAAACACCTCCAGGGAGGGTGACTGAATCACCTCCCTGGGCAGACCGTTCCAATGCCTAACCACCCTTTCCGTGAAGAATTTTTTCCTAATCTCAAGCCTAAATCTCCCCTGGTGGAGCTTGAGGCCATTCCCTCTCGTCCTGTCCCCTGTCACTTGGGAGAAGAGGCCAGCACCCTCCTCTCCACAACCTCCCTTCAGGTAGTTGTAGAGAGCAATGAGGTCTCCCCTCAGCCTCCTCTTCTCCAGGCTAAATAACCCCAGAATGACAGAATGGTTTGGGTTGGAAGGGACTTGAACGATCATCTAGTTCCAGCACCCCTGCCATGGGCGGGGACACCTCCCATGACATCTGGCTTAATATGACCTGGACAAGCTGGAGAAGCAGCGCTGTATGAACCTCATGAGGTTCAACAAGGCTAAATCCAAGGTCCTACACCTAGGTCAGGGCAATCCGTGGTTTCAGTACAGGATGGGGGATGATGTGATTGAGAAGCCCTGCAGAGAAAGACTTGGGGTGCTGACTGATGAGAAGCTCGACATGGGTCAGCATGAAGCCCAGTCATATCCTGGGCTGTATCAAAAAAGCGTTGCCAGCAGGTTCAGGGAGGTGATTCTGCCTCTTGAGAGACCCCCACCTGTATTATTGAGTCTAGTTCTGGAATCCCCAACAAAAGTAGGATATGAAACTTTTCGAACAGGTCCAGAGAAGAGCCACGAAGATAATCCAAGAGCTAGAGCCCCTCTGCTATGAGAATAGGCTGAGAGAGTAGGGGTTGTTCAGCCTGGAGAAGAAAATGTTCTGGGGAGACCTTAGAGTCATCTTCTATTACCTGAAGGGGGCTACAAGAAAAGTGGTGAGGGATTTTTCACGAGGACATGAAGTAATAGGAAGAGAGGTAATGGCTTTTGATTGGAAGGAGGAAAATTTAGATTTCACATTGGGAAGAAATTCTTGACAATGAGGGTGGCGAGACACTGGTAGAGGTTTCCCAGGGAAGTTGTGGCTGCCCTGTCCCTGGAAGTGTTGAAGGCCAGGTTGGATGGGGCCTTGGGCAGCCTGGTCTGGTGGGAGGTGACTCTGCCTATGACAGTGGGGCTGGAGCTGGATGATCTTTAAGATCCCTTCCAACACAACCTTTTCTATGATTCTATCATTCTAAATTCACCAGGTCTCAGAATATTTATTCTTTACGCTTTAGTCATTTCACTAACAAGTTATAATATGTTGTACCCAATATTCTTTTATGACATATTATTTATGCTATGAAGTATGGTTGTATTTCTTTTAAAGATAACTAAGCAGAACAGGAAAGTGTTTCCTGTGAAACTTTTAGCTGTAGAAAAAGAAAAAAAGTAGTTCAACGCTACAAAGTACCTTCTTTATCATCATGACGCTTGATCGCATCCTGTACCATATCAGCAAGATTAAAACAGACTCGATGATTCTTTCCATGTTTCAGTCTTCTCACGTAGCCCTCTCGTTTCTGGAAAGCTTTTTCCCGTTCGTAATATGCCTTTATTTGGTCACAGCGCATTCGCTTCACCAGTCGCTGTCGCTGGCCAAGAGGAAGGGTTTCCAACAAGCACTGCTCAATTTCCATCTCATGGGACCGAAAAACATTACATAGCTGGAAACAGCCTGTAAGAAATTAAAAACAAACACATTTAGATCATGTAACAGCACGTTTTCAAATGCGCCCTGAGATCTCCACCAATTTTCTTGTTGTCCTTTCTATCACGTGAGCTCCTCCTGTTTTCTCAATGCTGACTGTAGTAGATATCATTATCATTTACTCTTTGAAAACAACGTTACTAATTCCATTAAATCACTGATGCAATTTCTAAAAGCTAACTCAGCTCATCGAAACAAGTGTGAATAGAAAGAGGTCTAAAAGTTCAAATGTGAGACATGCAAAATATCTAAATAATTCAATATCATTCAAGTGGCTCACGTTTGCTTACAAACAAGAGACGGTTATGTTGAGAAATTCCAGTGCGGTGCCTGTGCTTCCTTTTTATTCATTTTCATTGTGCTTTAGGTTAGCAAATTTCTGTAATTCAGTGAGGAGAAAAATCATCATATCATAATTATAATGAGTTCATTAGCACACAGCGGATACTCAGGCAACAATCTATTAAAAACATCAAAGCCATTTCAGATTCCCAGCTATGTGTATGAATTTAGGGGGCTCTACTGGCATTGTGTAGAGCCATCCAAATGGAAACTTCTAACGAAACTATCAGATACTGAAATCTTTGCGTAGAACTCAATCACAAACGTGTCTTTGATTCAGTTAATCCCAACGTTCATAGCATTACATTTAAGTTAGATTCCTCTTCTGTTTTCACCATGAAAACTGGTATTTTTACCAACGCAGCAATAACAATGATGATTTTTTTTTTCTCCTGTGTGTTCACTTTTCCACTGAGAGTGAAGACCATAAGAGACTACAGGTTGCTAATTGTATTTTAGGGGACAGTTCTGTTACAAAAGGATCTACACACAGGCTGGGGCAACCTGCGGTTTGAATACAGGACGGGGAAAAACACAACTGAGAGCAGCCCTGCAGAGAAGAACTTGGGGTGCTGACTGATGAGAAGCTTGACATGAGCCAGCAACCTGCGCTCGCAGCCCAGAAGGCCAATCGTGTCCTGGGCTGCATCAAAAGAATCATGGCCAGCGGGGTGAGGGAGGGGAATCTACCCATCTGCTCCACTCTCAGGAGACCCCAACTTGGAGTACCGTGTCCGGTTATGGAATCCTCAAAAGAAGAAGGATACGGAGCTGTTGGAACAGGTCCAAAGGAGGCTACAAGGACGATCGGAGGGCTGGGGAACCTCCAATAAAAGTTCAGGCTGTGAGAGTTGGGGTTGCTCATCCTGGAGAAGAGAAGACTCCAAGGAGAAATTTGAGAGGCCATCCAGAACCTGAAGAGTCCCTCCAAGAAGGATGGGGGGGTAGTGGCTTTTTACAAGGGTGCGGAGTGACAGGACAAGGGGAAGTGTCTTTCAATTGGAAGTGGGGACATTTAGATTAGGCATTAAGAAGAAATGCTTCACGATGAGGGTGAGACTAGTGAGCACGAGGGACCAGCCACAGCACAAGAGGCAGAGCTTCCTGGCTATCAACCCCAAGAAGGTTACAGACACACTTCTAGAGGAAACTCTAGGGATCACTTAGCGCCACTTTGAGCAGAAGGCTAACCACCAACACTTGATCAGGTCTTATCTAGCAAAACATCTTGAAAGCCTCCACCGACAGAGATCCTCCAAGTCTTCTGGGTAACCTGTTCCAGAGCTCACTATCTTTCATTGAAAGTACATCATTTGGGGTTTTTTGGCAGACGTTATCTTTGTCATAGAAACAAATAATGCTTTGGGTTGGAAGAGACCTTAAAGATCATCCAGTTCCAACACCTCTGCCATGGGCAGGGATGCCTCCCAACAGACTAGGCTTCTCAAAGACCCATCCAACCTGGCCTTCAACACCTCTAGGGATGGGGTACCCACACCTTCCCTGGGCAACCTGTGCCAGTGCCTCACCACACTCGTTGTGAAGTATTTCTTCCTAATGTCTAATCTAAATCTTCCCCTTTCAAATTTAAAGCCCTTTCTGTAATTATCCTGGTAGTTTCCCGCTGCACTCCCTTTATTTCCTCACCGTTCATCTTCCTTACGCTGGGGGAACCAAAACTACATACAAACTTGCAGATGCAGCCAGACTAGCCCCAAGCAGAAGCAAACAATTACTTCCCTCAGTCTGCTGGCCATACTCCTCCTCATCTAGCGTACTACGTGGTTTGCTTATTTACACACATGGTGCAGGGCTGGCTCCCATTCAACTTCGTGGCTGAAATAATCCCTGCATCTTCTTCTACAGGGCTGCAGCTCAAGTCAGTCACTTCTCAGACTGCACCGATTCCTAGGGTTAGTATGTCTTAGGCACGAAAATATGCCCTCCCATTGTTGAACTGCCCAGAGATCCTGTCAGACAAATCCTCAGGATTAAGCTCTACCATTCAAAGTATGCCAGGCACTCTGTCCTAACTGAGCACTGCCAAGGGCAGCAACAACTTCAGCTGTAAAGAAAACCTCTGGGGAAAAACGAGCTGCTGAAATTTACAACTTTATTAGGCAGACGTAAACTGTTACTGTTTGAAGATTGACAACTTCACCACAGCCAGGCTCAAACGAGAAGCTGTTAGAGCCTCCTAAACAGTAACACGTGCAACAGGTCTGCCCATCCTTTTCTTCTTCATTTATGAGAAAACTGGAAGAATCCATCACGCTGAACAGGTACGAGAAACTTGTATGGGAGCTACATGTGTGAACCTCGTGAAGTTCAACAAGGCCAAGGTCCTACACCTGGGCTGGGGCAATACGCAGTTTTGATATAGGATGGGGGATGATGTGATTGACAGCAGCCCTGAGGATAAGGAGTCAGGGGTGCTGGTTGA
Organism: Clamator glandarius; assembly: GCA_033459285.1. NCBI lineage: Eukaryota > Metazoa > Chordata > Aves > Cuculiformes > Cuculidae > Clamator > Clamator glandarius. Next base: position 1,532,004 of record JAUNZM010000582.1, read on the forward strand.
TGAGAAGTTTGATATAAGCCAAAAATGTGTGCTCGCCACTCAGAAAGCCTGGGCTGCCACCAAAGAAGCATGAGCAACAGAGTGAGGAAAGGGATTCTGCCCCCTCTGCTCTGTTCTTGTGAGACCCCACCTGGAATCCTGTGTCCAGTCCTGGAATCCCCAACAGAAGAAGGCTATGGAACTGTTGGAACGGGTCCAAAGTAGGACCATGAAGGGCTGAAGCACCTCTCCTACAAGGACAGGCTGAGAGAGTTGGGGCTGTTCAAACAGCAGAAGGTTCCAGGAAGACCTTAAAGCAGCCTTCCAGTACCTGAAATGGGCCTCCAAGAAAGTTGGGGACAAGGGCATGTAGTGATAGGACAAGGGACAATGGCTTTAAACTGGAAGAGGGAAGATTTGAATTAGATTTTAGGAAGAAATTCTTCACGATGAGGGTAGTGAGACACTGGAAGAGTTTGCCCAGGGAAGTTGTGGCTGCCCCATCCCCTGTAGGTGTTCAAGGCCAGGCTGGATGGAGCCTTGGGCAGCCTGATCTAGTGGGAGGTGTCCCTGCCCATGGTCAGGGGGTTGGAACTGGAAGATCCTTAGGTCCCTCCCAACCCAAGGCACTATGATACTAGAAAGAACGCAACTGCTACAGGCATTTTCTTCCATCTCCTGTAGGTTATTTGCACCCAAGTAACATCACAGTACATAGGAACATATTTCAGTATCTCTTTTCAGAAATTGTATTGATAAAGCTTTCCTTTATATTTCTGTTTCTTATGACTTTATGCCGCTTAACCTTATTTGCTTGATCTGGCATTTAAATGGGGAGTCTAGTCATCCTAAATAACTGCACATCAGATACTAGTTCACATTTCCTGGGGTTCATTGTGTTCCTATCTAATCCAGATCCTATGTCATTTTTGTAAGCACCACAAGTTAAAAAAAAATTGTATTTTCATTATGTTGGAATCCCCAATACAAGAAGGATAAAACATTGTTGGACAATGTGCAGAGGAGACCAAGCAGATGATCAGAGGGGTGGAGCACCTCTGCTATGAGGACAGGCTGAGAGAGTTGGGGTTGCTCAGCCTGGAGAAGAGCAGGGTCTGGGGACACCTTATAGCGACCATCCAGTACCCCAAGGGCATGGAGTGATGGGGCTAGAGGGAATGGCTTTAAATTGAAAGGGGCAAGATTTAGATTAGTCATTAGGAAGGAATTCTACGCAATGGTGGTGTTGAGGCACTGATCCAGGTTGCCCAGGGAAGTTGTGGATGGCCAGTCCCTAGAAGTGTTTAAAGCTAGGTTGGATGGGGTCTTGAGCAGCCTAGTCTAGTGGGACACGTTCCTGCCTGGGGTTGGAATTGGATGATCTTTAATGTCCCTTCCAACAATACCAGCCTATGATTTTAGGAAAGCCTGCAGTGAGCAGCAAGTGCTCTGGCACTTACAGACTCAGGTACGCAGATTGTTCCAATCAGCGCTGCTTCATCCACTTAAAAAAGCTGCTTGAATTTACATCCCATATTTGATAATAGAAATCAGACCAGAAACTAGAGCACTGACCCTTTCACTAGTGCACTTTGCGGTTATATGTAACTTTACAACACATGATGGTTTCCTGCTACCAACAATGCATACTATTTAGATTTATTATATTAAATTTTAAATAGCAATTCATTCATATTTATGCAGCTTAACTGAAATCCATATGAAATCAGTGATGCAAAAATAACCGTGTAACAGAAGTTATGGTGTCTAGGCCGCAGGTCAATGCAATTTTAGAGGCACCCTCTATTACATATCATCTACCGATCTTCCAGTTTCAAAAAGAAATACTTCTTACCCCTAGAAGGGGATAGATTAGTTTAAATCCATCTCAAATTGCAGTGTTAAGGTCAGTATCAAAATACTTGGATTTGAAAAATCCTTTGTTAGGCGCAGGGAAAATTATTTCCATTTGAACAGCCTCTCCATCGCGTTTATTAAGCTGTAGCTGAAGCACGGTACTCGTAACCACTTAGCCTGATTTTAACAGCTAGAGCATCATCATCGGGTCAGCAACGCTCTGTTCACCATAGTGATGGACTCATTCCTTTGCTTTCTCCTGGCTCCCCTCCCCACCTCACAAGCCAATAATCACGAGGGAGCAGTAGAAATACAAACTATTTACCTTGTAAAGATGTAAGTAATTCAATTAATGCAGAGTTTTTGAAGAGCAAATTAAATTTCAGTAAAGGAGTTGATGTGCTTCTCCTATTCTTGGCTCCGCAGAGATTCTTTCAGGTATAATTACGAAGTTAGGGCTCTTAAATGACAGGCTTTCTCATTTTCTGCTTAACATCCAACTCTGTCTTTCCTGAAGAGCCATCCTGAGCACAGAAAAGCAACTACCCTCTTATAACCCTCTGCTCCTGTATGCTGCTCTTCAAGAGTCTTTCGATGTGACTAGACTGGTAAGCAGGTAATGCTATCAGGTTCCAGCTTGATACCAAAGAAAAGTTACTTATCAGACACTATTAACCAACTCTACAGGCTATCTAATAGACTCTATTTATCTGTCTTCGATGACACCAAGCTGAGCGGTGCTGTTGCCACATGGGAAGGACAGGATGTCATCCAGAGGGACCTGGGCAAGCTAGATAAGGTGGCCCGTGTGAATCTCCTGAGGGTCAACAAGGATAAAGTGCAGGGTCCTACACTTGGGTTGGGGCAATATGAGATTACAATACAGGGTGGGGGATGATGTGATTGAGAGCTGCCCTGCGGAGGACTTGGGGTGCTGACTGATGAGAAGTGTGATATGAGCCGGCAACGCGCGCTCTCAGCCCAGAAGGCCAACCACGTCCTGGGCTGCATCAAAAGAAGCGTGGCCAGCAGGGCGAGGTGGAGGTGAGATTCTGCCCCTCTATTGCTCTCTTGTGAGACTTCATCTGGAGTGTTGTGTCCAGTTCTGGAATACTCAAAGGAAGAAGAATATGGAGCTGTTGGAACAGGTCCAGAGGAGGCTACAAAGATGATCAGAGAGCTGAGGCACCTCCCATACAAAGACAAGTTGAGAGAGAAGGCTCCAAGGAGACCTTAGAGCAAATTTCCAGTAACTGAAGGGGCTCCAAGAAAGCTGGGGATGGTCTGTTTACAAAGGCTTGTAGTGACAGGACTAGGAACAATGGGTATAAACTGGAGAGAGGCAGATTTAGACTAGACATTAGGAATAATTTCTTCACAATGAAAGCTGTGAGACACTGGAAGAGGTTACCAAGGGAAGCTGTCGCTGCCCCATCCCTGGAGGTGTTCAAGACCAGGTTGGATGGGGCCTTGGGCAGCCTGATCTAGTGGAAGGTGTCCCTGCCCATGGCAGAGGGGTTGGAACTAGATGATCTTTAAGGTCCCTTCCAACCCAAACGATTCTATGATCTATCCATGTATCAGCAAAGATAGACACACCTATCTATTCAATAAAGTCATAGCAGCATCCTCCAAAAACTTGCTATTTTTAAATCAAAGAATCAACCAGTTTGGGATCTTGCCTTCATAGTGACCAAAAGGAGCCTGAATAATAACAAATCAAATATAACAAATGCACCTGCATTATCATTTGTGATTTATGTAATGTAGTAGGCTGTAATACATGGATATTTCGTGTACTGGGTAAAAGTCATTAACTGTGTGCCAGCCTATTGAATAAACAAAGCCAAAGTGCCTGCCCATGCAGGCAACAGAATAACACAAATAAAAAGTAAGGGATTCTTCCCATTTTTTAAAACAAAATTATCAGTATCATTTTCTTTTGCCTCTCTTGATGCACGGGGAACTCATATGTCTGAATGATCTGAGAGGAACTGCCTCAACATCCCTCTTGTGGTGAGGGGCCCAGAACTGACCCCAGGATTCAAGGAGCGGTCTCACCAGTGCCGAGTACAGAGGGAGAAGAACCTCCCTAAACCTGCTGGTCACGCCGTTTCTGATCCAAGCCAAGATGCCATTGGCCTCCTTGGCCACCTGGACAACTGCTGGATCACGTTCAGTCACTGTCAACCAACACCCCCGGGTCTTTCTATCATAATTATCTCCTTTGTGGCTTCAAAATATCACAGTGTCTAAAGTATTGCAACATAGCAGAAATGAATTCTACAACATAAACCCAAAGATGTTCATTTTTAGATGTTCTAGTAAGTTGTAGGAGAGTAGGCGTAGGCAGGGAACAGCATTTGAGGCTACAAAGCATCTGAAAGAGATGGAAGATTGGACAGGGCACAGAGCACATAATCTAGTGGAGCTTCATAGAATAGTGGAATGGGTTGGAAGGGACATTAAAGATGATCCAGTTCCAACTCCTCTACCATGGGAAGGGACACGTCCGACGAGACCAGGCTGCTCAAGACCTCATCCAACCTGGCCTTCAACACTGCTAGGGAGGCAGCAGCCACAACCTCCCTGGGCAACCTCTGCCAGTGCCTCACCACACTCAGTATCAAGAATTTCTTCCTAACGTCTAATCTAAATCATCCCCTTCCCATTTAAAGTCACTCCCCCATCCTATTCCTCCATGTTCTTGCAAAAAGTCCTTCCACAGCTTTCTTGGAGGCTTCCTTCATGTACTGGAAGGCTGTTCTAAGGTCTCCTTGCAGCCTTCTCTTCTCCAGGCCGTGTCCTCAAAGCAGAGGTAGTCCAGCCCTCCGATAATTTTCACATCACTCCTCAGGATCCATTCCAACAGTTCCATGTCCTTCTTATGTCATCCTTCGTACCCCGCACCACAAGAGGGATGTTGAGGCTCTGGAGCGAGTCCAGAGAAGAGCAACGAAGCTGGGGAAGGGGCTGGAGAACAGGCCTTATGAGGACCAGCTGAGAGAGCTGGGGGTGTTTAGCCTGGAGAAGAGGAGGCTGAGGGGAGACCTCATTGCTCTCTACAACTACCTGAAAGGAGGTTGTGGAAAGGAGGGAGCTGGGCTCTTCTTCCAAGGGACAGGGTGAGAGGGAATGGCCTCAAGCTCCAGCAGGGGAGGTTTAGGCTGGACATTAGGAAAATTTTTTCATGGAAAGGGTGATTGGTCCCTGTCAGAGGCTGCCCAGGGAGGTGGTTGATTCACCTTCCCTGGAGGTGTTTAAGGGACAGATGGACAAGGCTCTGAGGGACATGGTTTAGTGATTGATAAGAACGGTTGGATTCGATGATCCAGCGGGTCTTTTCCAACCTGATGATTCTATGACTCTGTGATTCCAGAACTGGACACAACACTCCAGTTAAGCTCTCACAAGAGCAGAGTAAATGGGGAGAATCACCTCTCTCGACCTGCTGGCAGCCCAGGATCTGGTTGGTCTTCTGGGCTGTGAGCGCACGTTCTCGGCTCACGTCAAGCTTCTCATCGGTCAGCACCCCAAGCTCTTCTCTGCAGGGCTGCTCTCAATCACGTCACCTCCCTGCCTGTATTGAAACCAAGGACCCGTAACCGGTACAGACTTAGAAATCTAACATTCAGTTCCCCACATTTGGGTAAACATACATTTATTTTCAATGTGCTTCTTTGATGGGTCTGCAGATTGCATTTATGCTACATATTTCGTGTCCTGAAATTCTGATGTTCTTCCTCAGTTCTAGAAATTTCACATCTACTTTGGAGACTCATCATGACAGCTGTCTTTGGCCCTCAAGTCTATGATGCATTGATTTTGAATCAACATCTTCCAAGATTTATATGTCAGAAAATAAATTAAAAAAAAAAAAAAACTAAGAAAAAAAACTCAAAGTATTCTGCATTTTTTCTTTGCCCTTTGAACTTTTCTTGTTTACTTGAATTTTTCATTTATTGGAACTTCTTACTATACGCTCTCTAGTAACAGAAACAAGAAAAATGGAAATCCAAATAGAGTAGGATTATAATGTGACAAAACCTCAGCTCTTAAATTCTATGATTCTATGACCCTGGGGTAGAACCTCACACTTAGCCTTTTTGAACCTCCTAAGGCTCACAGAGACCCACTTCTCCATCCTGTCCAGGTCTCTCTGCATGACACCTCATCCTTCTGGTGTGTCACCTGCAAAATTGTAAAGGATGCACTTATCTCCCTTCCTAGATCATTAAAAAAATATTAAAAAGCACTGGTCCCAGGAAGGGACACCACTTGGCAGATCTCCACCTGTAGTCGTTGACCACAAATATCACTATTTAGGCTAAAAATATACCAGGAACGCAGCGTATGAGAATTACAGGGGAGAAAACACACTGAAATAAAATTTTGCAAAAACCTGCCTGGAACATATTTAGTTAAAAAACAAATGAAAAGGGGAAAAGTAGACGCAGATCAAGACAAAGAGGATATTTAGTATCATACATCACAGACAGCCAAAAACCAGAAGGGAAACAGTGGTTCACAGACCTAACCGTAAGGACCGGCAAGCAAAAAGAAGAGGAAATCCTGTGCCAGGCAGACTGTGGTTCCACAGGCGATCTAATCACTTACAGAGATTACTGTAAAGTAAAAGCAGATGGAAAACTGGGCTGGAGTACAGCGGAGGCAGCAAGAATTCTGCAGCAGAGCTAATCTGTAGGCTTTTGGTTGCTGTTCAGCGCCCATCAAGGGACTGCGCCATCTCAGGTTTCAAAGAGCGAAAGGATTGAAAACAGGCCCTCCTCCTTCCCACGAAAAGGCAATTTATCTGGAATACGGCAGTCAGTTCTGGACAGTCAAATTGGAGCAGCTCAAACGAAACTACCACAAACGGTTCTGGGGCCTCGGGGGACTGATTTATGAGGAAAGATGAAAAGAATTCAATCTGCATAGCTGAGCTAAGCAGCAACTAAGAGGGAGACAAATTAACAGAAATTTGAAGGGTGAAAGGGGAGAAGTAAGTTTATATATCATAAAAAGGAAAGGAATTTGGAACAAAGCCATTAATTCTCATCCCACTACTCTGCTTCTGTGAGATCCCACCTGGAGCCCTGCGTCCAGTTCTGGAATCCACAAGAGAAGAAGAAGATGTAACTGTTGGAATGGGTCCAGAGAAGAGTCACAAGGATGATCCGAGGGTTGGAGCATCTCTGCTATGAGGACAGACTGGGAGAACTGGGGTTGTTCAGCCTGGAGAAGAGAAGGCTCCAAGGAGACCTTAGAGCAGCTTCCAGCACCTGATGGAGGCCTCCAAGAAAGAGGAGGAGGAACATTTTACAAGGGCACGGAGTGATAGGATGAGGGGGAAAGGCTTTAAATGGAATGGAGGAAGATTAAGATTAGACATGAGGAAGAAATTCTTGACAATGAGGATGATGCCAGTGTCTCACCACTGTCATCATCAAGAATTTCTTCCTCATGTCTAATCTAAATCTGCCCCTCCAATTTAAAGCCATTTCCCCTAGTCCTAATACTCCAAGCCCTTATGAAAAGTCCCTCCCCAGCCTTCTTGGAGGCCCTTCAGGTACTGGAAGCCACTCTAAGGTCTCCCCTCAGCATTCTCTTCTCTAGGCTGAACAACCCCAACTCTCTCACGCTGTCCTCATAACTGAGGCGCTCCAGCCCTTGGATCATCTCTGCAGCCTCCTCTGGACCCGTTCCAACAGTTCCATATCCTTCTCACGCTGGGGACTCCAGAAACGGACACAGGGTTCCAGGTGGGATCTCACAAGGACAGAGTAGAGGAGACGACTCTCCTCTCTCAACCTGCTGCAACACTTCTTTGGATGCAGCCCAGGATCCCTTTGACCTTCTGGGTTCTGAGTGCACATTGGCACCTCATGTTTCACATAAACTGAGTGCTGAGTAGGGGAAACATTCTTTTCACATAATTTCTTAGAGCCTGGGGCAATAAGCTACCAATACTACAATTCCCTACACCAATAAAAACACTATAAAGACTGAAAATAGTGGAAATTATAGATGCCTTCCTTCCTCCTGCTCAGCTTATATGTCGATGTTTACAAAATTTTTTACCGGAAAAAAAAGCTTTCGTCCCTTATATATGAAAAGGATCATAGTTTAAAGCCATCGATTAGCTTTCAAAACACGACCTTAATAAATCGCTCCATTTTCTGTAGACGTCTTTACAAGGCCGCATATATATTTTATACATCATACTTTATAACAGGATTTGCACCAAATGGGACCTCAGCAGGACTCCACCAGCCTGAAGTGCCATGGCCCAGATCTATTGCCTGTCGACATGCTCTGAATATCACTCGATCTCCCTCCTAACAGGATTTACAACCAACGAGCTCTGACTCTGCTGGTTCCTTCTTCCCAAGAATAACATTTTCAGCTTGAAAATCAACTATGAAATAAATAAAAAAAAAAAGAGTGCAGCACACAGGAACGTCTGAATTGTAACAGGGTAAAAATGCAATAATAAGCAACCAAATGCTCTTGCAGTTCTGCACTATGCCCTCCTGTCCACACTTCTTGCCAGTTCCCACTAATACTGTCCAGAAGGAGATTTAAACTGACTACGTGCCAATTCTCACTTACAGATGGGGGGAACTTGCTAGGAACAGTTGTCTTTCCAGTGTAAAACAATGCCACTTGCAAGGAAAACAGATCGGGTGATACTACTTGCATTTGTGTTTCTGCAGATTACAACAGACTGACCTGCGTCGTAGATTCAGAGAAATGTAGAATGGGTTGGGTTGGAAGGGACCTTAAAGATCATCCAGTTCCAACCCCCCTGCCACGGGCAGGGACACCTCTCACTAGATTAGGTGCCCAAGGTCCCATTCAACCTGGCTTTCAACGCTTCCAAGAAGGAGGCAGCCACAACTTCCCTGGAATACGTGTGTCAGCACCTCACCACCCTCATTGTGAGGAATTTCTTCCTAATGCCTAATCTAAATCTTCCCTACTTCCGACTTATATCCATTGCTCCTTAGCCTGTCACTACAGGCCCTTGGAAAAAGTCACTGAGCAGCTTTCTTGGAGGCCCCTTCCAGGTATTGGAGGGCTGCTCTAAGGTCTCCACAGAGCCTTTTCTTCTCCAGGCTGAACAACCCCAACCCTCTCAGCCTGTCTTGCTATGGGAGGTGCTCCAGCCCACTTAGAATCATAGAATAACCAGGTTGGAATAGACCCACCGGATCATCCAGTCCAACCACTCCTATCAATCACTAAACCATGCCCCTTAACACCTCGTCCACCCGTCCCTTAAACACCTCCAGGGAAAGTGAATCAACCACCTCCCTGGGCAGCCTCTGACAGGGACCAATGACCCTTTCGGGGAAAAATTTTTTCCTGATATCCCGCCTAAATCTCCCCTGGTGGAGCTTGAGGCCATTCCCTCTTGTCCTGTCCCCTGTCACTTGGGAGAAGAGCCCAGCTCCCTCCTCTCTACAACCTCCCCTCAGGTAGTTATAGAGAGCAATGAGGTCTCCTCTCAGCCTCCTCTTTTCCAGGCTAAACACCCCCAGCTCTCTCAGCCATTCCTCATGAGGCCTGTTATCCAGCCCCTTCCCCAGCTTCATTGCTCTCCTCTGGACTCGATCCAGAGCCTCAACATACTCTTGATCATCTTTGGAGCCTCCTCTGGACCTGCTCCTACAGATCCATATCGTGATGTTGTGGATTCCAGGACTGGACACAATACTCCAGGTGGGATCTCACAGAATCCCCTCCCTTGACCTGCTGGCCACACTTCTTTTGAAGCAACCCCAGACACGGTTGCCCTGGGCTGTGAGCACACATTGCCTGCTCCCATCAAGCTTCTCATCAACCAGCACCCACAAAAGCCCTTCTCCACCAGGCTCCTCTCAATCATGTTGTCCCACAGCTCGTATTGAAACTGCAGATTGCCCAATAAATAACTTCCATCAAAATCTTTATTCCCCTACAATTGCTTTATGCATTCTTCATGAGATCTAAAACCTCCCAAGCCGTGGCTCATCACACACAGCTGCTCGTCTCACTCTTTCTGGGCTCCTGGGGAAGATGACCCCCTGCCTTCTCTTCCCAGTCTCATTTGCAGCAGGCAGGTTCTCTCAGTCATGCTAAGCATCTCATTTCGGTAATAACCTTCACCTTATGCCATGGGTCACAGTGTCATAATTGTGTACAAGGGAAAGGAATTTCTCCCCGCAGCCACGATGCTCTTCGCTCTCTCATTGCAGAAATAAGCCGTGACAAGAGAGTTCGCTGACACCATCATGAAATATCAATCTAAAGCGATGGCATCAGTGAGGCTGCACTTTGAATTGCGTGTTCGGTTTTGGACCCATCATTACAAGAAAGACATTGAGGTCCTGGGGCGAGTCCAGCAAAGAGCAATGAAGCTGGTGAAGGGGCTGGAGAATAAGGGATATGAAGAGCGGCTGAGGGAACTGGGGTTGATTAGCCTAGAGAAAAGGAGGCTGAGGGGAGACCTTATCACTGTTTACAACTGCCTGAAAGGAGGTTGTAGAGAGGTGGATGTTGGTCTCTTCACCCAAGTGACAGGCGATAGGATGAGAGGAAACGGCCTCAAGCTGAACCAGGGCAGGTGCAGATAGGACATCAGGAAAAATTTCTTCACTGAAAAGGTTCTCAAGCACTGGTAGAGACTGCCCGGGGTGGTGGTTCACTCACCATCCCTGGAGGTATTTAAAAGATGAGGTGCTCAGGGATATGGTTTAGTAGTAGAGAGATACGGTTTGGCTTGATGACCTTAAAAGTCTTTTCCAACCTAGTGAGTCTACAAAATAGGGAACAGTACAGACATCCTGCTTATGCTTACAGCTCTCCTTCCTTCCACCTGTGGAATTTTGACTTGAGCTCCTCAGCGGTAGCAGAGGATGTCCAAGACAACATGGAAATTCTCTGGGATGCCATAAAAACCAACTGAATAAATGAATACCACCTCCTACTCAGCCTGGAACAGATGAAATCACATTCACGGGAAGGGGAAAACACTTGGAACACTTTGCTGATGCTCTCGCCTCACTAAACCTCCAGTGCGACAGATTAATTATGTGTCACATTTACTTGGATCATCACAAACGCTGCATGCAGAGTATCATGAGGGCAAAAGCTTCTTGGATTGCAGACCTACTGGAGGTCGTCATTTTTCCTGTTCAGGCTCCTCTTCTCTTCTTATTCAGTCTCAGTTACTGCAACTCACTCTGTTGAAACACAGATGGAATTTTCACAGGTTGCCTCACACGAAGAAAACTGACACGAAGGTATCACACGTTTCACCTACAGTATCGCCTTTTCATCCATGGGAGAATCAAGTTCAAGTCCCCATCCTCTGTAAACTGAAACTAACGTATCACATCTCAGCTTCTCCCAGTCCTCTCCAGGCTGCAGGTAGGGCTGTTGCTGTGGCATGTCCGGAGCCTCAGAAGGATAATAGAGCAGCTGAATCCCTTGGCACTTCCCTGGAAGTGCTGTGGCCTTGGGCAGCCTCCTCTAATGGGATGTACCCTGTCCATGGGGTTGCAACTGGATGATCTTCAAGGTCCCTTCCAACCCAAACTATTCTATGATTCTATGTGTAAATTCAGTCTAACACTATTTCTTCTGCATGTGTTTCAAATCCTGAATTAATTCACCAATAAACATCTTGTTAGTATTTCCACCCAAGATCTCTGTCAGTATTGGTCTGTAACAAAGCACAATTCAGTCTCTTAATTCATGCAACAGAGATAAAGAATCCAGAAACATGGATAATCCTGAAAGAATGGAAGTAGATTCTGATATTCAGATCTGATGATCCTAATATTTGAATAAATTCACTTGACTCAGACTTCCAGCTGCTGTGACTCTAACTCCTTAGCAAGATTTTAATTCTGTTTACATGTATGCACCTCCACAGCATTTATAGTAGAAATCAGACTCTCGAATAATGAATTTAAGCCTCCTGCTTAAAATAACTTTTTTTCTTAGTTACTTTTGCAGATCCCTCAGAGAAAGTCCAGAGTACAGGTGGAAAGCCACAGCTATAAGACACAAATTGTATTTATGTCGTAATCAGATATACAAGGGAGAGAAGATAGCGGTAAGGTGCTGCCTAATTTGCAAAATTATGTTCATTTGTGCCGTCTGTCACACAAATCATCGAAATAAAATGGTACCCAGCAGCTGGCAGATAACATGTGGTGCTCTCCTACGTACTACTACTGTCTCTCCTAAAGGGCTTCCGCTAGCTGATTGCCAAGGAGAAGCTGCCAGCACGGGCAGGGCCAGCTCTCAGCAGCAATACTCGGATGCAAAAAAAAGGAGATGGGCACTAGGAGTGACAACGTGAGCTGCTCAAACAGGCAAGCATGCTTACAGCTCATATTTTAAACGCCGCAGGCACCAGATGAAGGCTACACGACAGTTGCAGCAGGTCTTATTCCGAAGTATGACCAGGAGGAAAGACCTCACAGGGCATGGCCTCAGCCGATCTGGGCTGACTCCACCACCACCCTGGGCAGCCTTATGAACTGTAGTGCTCTGTGTTTTGCATGTGTTTGCACGTTGGATTTTTTTTTAATCTCTGCAGGGATTAAACTGAGCTGTGAAGGGCTTTCGCTACACTTCTACTGCATTAGGACGATTTTACTGATATCCTTGCTCTCCTTTCAGTGAGCTGCTCCCACCAGTAGGATGTAAAAATGAGACAGAACAAGAGGGAATGGCCTCAAGCTCCACCAGGGGAGGTTCAGGCTGGACATCAGGAAAAAAATTTTTCACGGAAAGGGTCACTGGGCACTGGCAGAGGCTGCCCAGGGAGGTGGTTGATTCACCTTCCCCCTGGAGGGGTTTAAGGGACGGGTGGATGAGGTGCTGAAGGACATGGGTTAGTGGCTGATACGAATGGTTGGACTCAATGATCCGGTGGGTCCTTTCCAACCTAGTGATTATATGATTCTATAAAACACTAGCTTTAAGGAGCCGTTTATAGAATCACTTGATTGGAAAAGATCTTTGAGATCATTGAGTCCAACTGTACCTGTTCACTACTAACCCATCTCTGAGTACCTCTACCCATCTTTTAAACACCTCCAGGGATGGGGACTCTACCACCTCCCTAGGCAGCCTCTGCCACTGCCCAAGAAACCTTTCAGTGAAGAAGTTTTTCCTGATGTCCAATCGGAACCTTCCCTGATGTAAAGTGAGTCCATTTCCTCTCATCCTATCACCTGTCATTTGGGAGAAGAGACCAACACTCGCCTCTCTACAACCTCTTTCAGGTAGTTGTAGACAGTGATGAGGTCTCCCCTCAGCCTCCTTTTCTCCAGGCTAAACAACGTTAGTTTCCTCAGCCACCTCTCGTAACTCTTGTTCTCCAAATCCTTCGCCAGCTTTGTTGCCCTTCTCTGGACACTCTCCAAGCCCTCAATGTCATCACATCGGAGTGAGGGGCTCAAAACTGAACCCAGGATTCGAAGTGCAACCTCACCAATGCCAAGTCCAGGGGCACAATCTTTTTTTCCCTGGTCCTGCTGACGCCGCTTTCCGATATCACCCAGGATGCCACTGGCCTTCTTGGCCACCTGGGCCACTGCTGGCTCATATTGAGCCACTGCCGGCTCATATTGAGCCACTGCCAACCAACATTCCCAGGTCCTTCTCTGCCAGGTGAGATATCTTTTGTGTCTCTTAGGTACTTCCCCTCTCCCCTAATTAGACCGAGACACTGCGCCTTGCAAACACACTTCCTCTGGCTCAACGTCTTATCCTCCCGCTACCAAAATCATCAGGGAATGGATTAAAAACAAAGCAAGGAATGAAAAGTCACATCCCAACCACTGTGAGGTCCAGCTGCTCTCAGCAGATATTTAAACATCAGCAGTGCTGCATGAAGCCCTGGCCTGTATTTGATCCCACCTGCCTGCCAAACACAAACATCTTCCACCTATTGGCATGTAAAGCCAGAGGGTGATGTCCAGGGGGGGATCTCAGAGGGTGTTTCTCCACCTTTAATTAAAGGTAAAGATGGGATCATATTTGCCACGTCTATACGGAGAGGCACAGGCAGTAAAAAAAGCCCTTTTGACCAACTCCATCCAGCACCCATTGTCTCCTAAAGCGCGTTATTTGGAAGGAAAAGTGCTATGTGCTAAAATGTAGTAAAAAATTAATAAATTGCAGATTTGGAGAAGAGGAAATAAACAGTCTTGCCAAAACTAATGCTGTACATTCACCTTCCCTCTGCTGTTTTCTAGTCCTTCATCCCTGCCCTCTAACCAATGCAGCGAGCATCACAAGTAGTCAGCGTTGTCTTCCTTTTAATAAGAACCCCTCAGGGTCATCCTGATCGCTTTCCAATTAAAGGAGCCTCTAGTTTCATAGTCACATATTTAATATGTTATTAAACACACACATGCCTATTTACATTCATTACAGTTTGACTTTAAGAAAGTAATTCCAGAGCAAATAAAGAATGAACGATACTTTTCTGATACCTTCAAGATAGCTATTCTGCTGCTAATTCCTTATTTGCATTTACCACATCTTATGATGAGCTCAAAAACTTGTTCTTAGAATGCAGCTTTAAACCGACCTGTGCTTCTCTACATGAACAGGGAATTTAGGCTTGTAACTCCCTTCAGTTTTAAAAGTGGCTCATACGCACATCCGATTGACTCCAGACAAGGAGAAACCCTCATAAATCATTTCTCCTTGAAATCCTTCCAGGGCACCTTAATTTCGTATTAAAATAGCAAAGAACCAGCATTTTCAAACCAGTTTCAGAAACGCCCTTGCTACATTTAAGGCATCAAAGACCACAATCTGCGGATAAAACCTTTCTCAGCAGTTTGCTATTTCTCATGTAAAAACAGGGACATAATGCCTAGGAAACTGAAGTTTCCCAAGTCCTGCAGTAAAAAATACTCATGGCTAACAAACTACTACTGGCTGTCCGAGTAGCTAAAGAACAATTCATTTTTCTGATGTCAACCCAGCAATTTCCACTCAAACCCTGGATGCTTGTAAAAGGCAAAACCCAAAAAGCTCAAAAATTGTGCAGCTAGGAAGAGAAGCAGCCTGGATAGACAGACAAAAACCATGCTGGTAGGAATTTGCTCTGCATTGAATCGATGCATTAAGCGTAGATCCTAATTTCAGTTCTTAAAGAGGCAGCTCGCACGATTCAAGGTTAAAAGTTCAATTCTTTTTTTTTTAAGTCTGTGGCATCAAATTGCTAAATAGTCCTATATGGGCAGGATACAGGAGCTAGATCTACAATAAATGATGATAAGTCTTCATAATTATGAAGTTATTTTCATTTTTATTGCCCTTATACAGAGTAAGAGCTATGTCCGAGGTTGTCCTTATAGGTATCTATAGGCTGTAAATTACGTGTTTTTCTTAGGATATTTTTTTTTTTAGGTGATTGATTTAATCAGAAGTTTTAAAAGCTGATCAGCATGAACTTCAGAGTGAGAGCTTGATCACGCACACAATGAAGTTGCCTCTGAACAGAAGAGAAAAAGAAACACTGGGCTCTGCCTTCATATTCACATGCAAAGTAACAACTCCCCGACTGCTACGTTGACATCATGCAGCATCTGCCATCGACTTTTTTTGCATATGCATTAAAAAGACACACCTCAGAGAGGAAAACGAGACAGGTTTAAAATCAAAATAACTGTTTTGTTACTTACAGCACTTGATAAAATGGTAATGAGACATTCTTTCATCTCAGGCTGTAGCCTTGCTACAGGTTTCAGCATCCTCCTCTGCTACAACCGCCGTGCCCAGAAAATGCATTATTTAGAGCCCTTCCTCAGGTAGCCGGTATACCTCAGAATACATTATTTAACGTAGTCTCTGTTCCAGGATCTTGCAGAAGCCTCCAAGTCATCCTCTCCCGACGGCTGGAGTTACAATAAACCTCTGTGCATCCTGAACCACGACTACTGCACGTGCTATTGTCGCCCAGTTGATTGACACCGTTCCTAATCCCACATCCCCGGGAATAGAAAGATTTAATTGGTGTGCACTTGCAGCCACATTCTTCCAGCACTGAGGTGTGCTGCTGCACTGCGGCTCTCTCAGTCCTGCCAGTTAATAGCTTTTGAATAGCTTTCAAATGGCAGCAAACTAAGCTTGATGAGCAGGCTCGAAAGAAACAGCAGAACAAGGGATCCTCAATTTTATTTGTGCGTATTCTTCGCGTGCCAAACGCGACCAGATCCTTAGCTGATACTAAAACAGGATTATTTTTAGTTGCCACCAGTTGCTATGTGAATAGGAAATGGATATCAGCTGCCAAAAATAACCACGTTTTAGCATCACAGATCATTTCTCAGTTTGTTGTAAGGTAAAAATCAGGATGGAGCTCACAGCCATCTTCAAACTCTCCCAGATTATGCATGAGTTCATTTAAATGGAGCTAAGAGACACGCTTGTGTGTCCATTCCTTGTTTTCTTATTTCTTTGTATTACATTTTCCACCGACAGCATATTTATATCCTAACTGCAAGCCCTGCATGGCTTATACCACGTTTATCTAATGATATTTTAATCACTGATAGTATGACAAAAAGTGTCACTAAGAACAAGTCCACACAATTCTTTATCAGACCCCGGAATATCACGTCAATCTAAACTGACGCAGTACCCGGTTTCAGATTAAGGGCACACAAAAGGCAGAGACCTGCACTGTATTTTAAACATCCAGACTGCATCATCCGCCAAGCAAAATTCCTGCATTACAGTTCCAGGAAGAGTCACCCAGGAATTTGATTCCTACTCCTTCAAGAAACCTACAGCAGATCTGTTTATAACATCAAATAATAATTTAAGAAAACTGTGCTCAAGAAAGATTTAGATTTTCTTACCATGTGTCACATTTAGCGCAGCCATCATTTCACTGAATGAGAGGGAAACTGCTAGCCCAGCCACTTCTAAATCTTTTAGTCATCTGAAAGGTTACCTACTATTTTGTATATATACCATTTGTAACACATAGAATTGCTTGGTTGGAAAAGACCTTTAAGATCATCAAGTCCAACCATATCTGTCCATTACTAAACCTGTTCCCCGAGCACCTCACCTACCCATCGTTTAAACCCCTCCAGGGATGGGGACTCCACCACCTCCCTGCGCAGCCTCTGCCAGGGCCTGAGAACCCTTCCCATCAAGAAATCTGTCCTGATGTCTAATCTGAACCTCCCTTGGTGCAACTCGAGGCCATTTCTTCTCATGCCTTCAGGTATGAGAAGAAACCACCTTTCACTTGGGAGAAAAGACCGACACGCACCTCTCTATAACTTCCTTTCAGGTAGTTGTAGACAGTGATAAGGTCTCCACTCAACCTCCTTTTCCCCAGTCTTAACACCCCCGGGTCCCTCAGCCACTCCTCGTAACCCTTGTTCTCCGACCCTTTCACCAGCTTCATTGCCCTTATGTCTGGACACGTTCCAGCCCCTCAATGTCCTTCTTGGAGTGGGGGACCCAAAACCGAACCCAGGATTTGAGGTGCAGCCTCTCCAATGCCAATACAGGTGCTCAATCACCCCCTTGGTCCTGCTGGTCGCACTGTTTCTGATACAAGCCAAGATGCTGTTGGCCTTCTTGGCCACCTAGGCACACAGCTGACCTACCAAGTGTAAAACTGTAAAGGGTCTAACTCATTACTGAGGATTATTAATTCAGATTCTAATAACTATTCAACAAAGATCCCACTAGGGTGGAAAGA
Source organism: Clamator glandarius (assembly GCA_033459285.1). Lineage (NCBI taxonomy): Eukaryota > Metazoa > Chordata > Aves > Cuculiformes > Cuculidae > Clamator > Clamator glandarius. Next base: position 1,549,582 of record JAUNZM010000582.1, read on the forward strand.
TATATTTTCACAGGCTTCCAGGGATCCATCAGCAAAACCCTTAGGTGATATCTCTCAGCTCCTAACAGGCACATATATCAAATCTAGCTTTAGGTATAATACGCACAAAAATAATTTTACAGAATTCATTATTTACCTTTTTTTTCCTGAAAATATCTTCTTTTTTTCCAAAAGAAAGAGAAAAGAATCTGGGAATAACCAGGGGAAATTAGGATAAATGATATAAAACACAATACAGTAGTTACATTACCATAGGAACTTTTTACTTTAAAGCTCAGTAGTTCAAAGTAATTAAATCGATCCAGACTTTCTTTCACACCTATACAACACCAAGCCAGTTTGAGCCATATGGCCTATAAAATAAACAGAGAGTGTTTTAAGAGACAACGTTCATCATAGTTTGTGAGCAAATGTCAAGTAATCTGACAGAAAGCCCCTTGAGCAATATTTTTCGGCAGAGACGTTCCTGACAGGTTCATCTCTGGTGATACTGTCAGGCAGAAAGACTGCCACATCTAATAACACGATGCTTCTACCAACCCACACTGGCTAAAACCAGGAGGACTTAGAGTTAATACTGGTAAACGGGAGCAACGGACAAAGGATACGATTCTGAAGACAGAAAGAGCCCTGCTCAAAGGGCACCGGGTCCAGCTCTGTTCAATGTCTTTATCAACGACCTGGATGAAGGCATCTAGGGCACCCTGAGCAAGTTTGCGGGTGACACTGAGCTAGTGGAAGCGTGGATCTGTGGAGGGTCAGGAGGCTCCACAGGGATCTGAACAGGCTGGACTGCTGGGCTGAGACCAATGGCATGAGGTTTAACAAGGCCAAATGCCGGGTCCTGCAACTTGGGGAATAACAACCCTGGGCAGCTCCAGACTAGGAGAAGTCTGTCTAGAAAGCTGCCTGGAGGAGAGGGACCTGGGGGTGTTGGTTGAACACGAGCCAGCAGCGGCCCAGGTGGCCAAGAAGGCCAATGGCATCTTGGCTTGGATCAGAAACGGTGTGGCCAGCAGGGCCCAGGGAGGTTCTTCTCCCTCTGGACTCAGCACTGGTGAGACCGCACCTCGAATCCTGTGTTCGGTTCTGGGCCCCTCACCACAAGGAGGATGTTGAGGCTCTGGAGCGAGTCCAGAGAAGAGCAACGAAGCTGGGGAAGGGGCCTCAGAACAGGCCTGATGAGGAATAGCTGAGAGAGCTGGGGGTGTTCAGCCTGGAGAAGAGGAGGCTGAGGGGAGACCTCATTGCTCTCTATAACTACCTGAGAGGAGGTTGTAGAGAAGAGGGTGCTGACCTCCCAAGGGACAGGGGACAGGACAAGAGGGAATGGCCTCAAGCTTCACCAGGGGAGGTTCAGGCTGGACATCAGAAAAATTTTCACGGAAAGGGTCTTTGGTCCCTGGCAGAGGCTGCCCAGGGAGGTGGTTGATTCGCCTTCCCTGGAGGGGTTTAAAAGACAGGTGGATGAAGTGCTGAGGACCATGGTTTAGTATTTGATAGGAATATTTGGACTCATTTCTAGCATGTCTAGTTGTGTTGTAAAACTGCCGTCTCTGATCACTAGGGAACATCAACAAGTTTTTCACCCACAGCCCCACTTGTTTCAAGAAGACTAGTTGAGTGTCAGACTCCAGAGAGAGGCCTAAGTGCACTTGGACTGGGGGACAAAGACTGAGCTGGTGTTAAAACACTTAATCTGATATATTTTATTTTGCCCAGCTGCCCAAAAATCATGATTAAAGAGAATCAAGATCAGGAATCAAGATAAATTAAGCCTTCTGGAAAAAAAAAAATCCTTGCCAATTTTCCCTAAGGAATGAAAACAGCCACTTTCATTCCATGTATAAATCCAGAGTCCAGTGAAATTACAGACTTTTTAAATAGAACCTTGGAACTGGTCAGCTATAATGAGGATAGCTATTTTTCTTAGGATAAACATGCATTTATGGATCATCATCTGAGGGCAGACACTGCTTCCACATCTCAGTTTCCAAGGTTTAAGGATTGTGTTCAAAAAAGCACTTATGAAATGCTTCCTTCAATAACCTAGCAAACAAAAATATCGCTTAAAATCATTTCTTTTCTGCCAAGAAGTGACATGTTTTATTGTATCGTCATGTAAATATTTTATTACTCTTCCACTGTCTTCTGGCTTCGCAAACAACTGCTTTAGCATTTTATACTTCACACGCAACTGTAATATTTGAGAGAGAAATGCGGAACCATCTGAAAGCAATTTGACTGATGAGAAAAATACCACAACTACCAATTTTACAAACATGACAGGTGTTCCCTGCCGATGCCATTTTCACTCAGAGCAACAGAGCTTGCTATATTCCTGCCGATGTGACAATTTCATTGCGTAACTTCTGCGTTCAAGACTGCAGAGTTAAAAAAATACAGAATGCCAAGTACCATTATCTTTGCTCATATATTTCGACAAGCGATACCGCCTAGCAATCAAACCTCGGCCACGCTATCCAGCTGCCAACAAGCCACCCTTCAAATAACATCTGGTAGTTATATGCTCATCAGGAAGCTAAGGCTGAGCCACAGCAGATGTAGGTACTTAGAGGAAGGGCTCTATACTAATTTCTTCATGCGTCGCAGCAGAACGAAAACGCAGTTTCTCTGAATAGATTTTCAGAAGAACCCGCCTGTTGTGCGCATGCGAAGTTTGCTCCACAGACAGAAGCAACAGACCAAATCGCTCAATCACTCGGCATGCGGTTGACCCCTAGAGAACTAGACAGTTTTTCCCTCTTCCTCCACACTTGACATACTTTTCTCCTATCCCATTTCACTCAAAAAGCCTTAATATTTAAGGAATCATAGAACTGGAAAAGACTTTTGAGATCATTGACTCCAACTGTACCTGTCTACTACTAAGCCAGATCCCTGGGCAACTCATCTGTCCATCTTTTAAATCCCTCCAGGGATGGGGACTCCACCATCTCCCTGGGCAGCCTCTGCCAGGCCACAAGAACCCTTTCGGTGAAGAAATTTTTCCTGATGTCTAATGTGAACCTCTACTTATGCAACTTAAGGATATTTCCTCTCATCTATCACCTGTTCCCTTTGGAGAAGAGACAAACACCCACCTCGCTACAACCTCCTGTCAGGTACTGGCAGAGAGTAATAAGGTCTCCCCTCAACCACTTTTCCTCCACGCTTTCCCTCAGTCGCCTCTCATAAGATTTCTTCTCCAGCTCCTTCATCAGCTTTGTTGCTCTTCTCCAGAGAGTGGAAGATAACTTCACCCATGTAGGCAGCAGACAAGTCGCAGCTGAGATTCCAGTGAGAAGGAACAAAAAAAAAAAAAAAAAAGAGGATTCTCCAAACACAGACAGAGAATGGTGTGGAGAGTGCTGAGAATTAATGTAGAAATACAGGATGCGGTGATAAACAGTTCCTCCAAATATAAAAAATAGAATATTCAGGTCAGATTTCTGCATATTATACAAACATGAAAAAATAAAGATAAAATTCCTCAACTCACTGAGCAGCTGATTTACCCACGAAGAACCCACTAGTAAGGCAGCTTTGTGCACTTACCGCACGTATGAGCAGCAATAAATGTCAGCAGACATCTAAACTGTGAAAATTCCGGCTGCAGGAAACTATTTTTTTTCTATTTCATAATGAAGTCCTTCATTTCTGGAATCCCCAAGAGAAGAAGAATATGGAGCTGTTGGAATGGGTCCAGAAGAGGGCTACAAGGATAATCAGAAGGATGGAGCAGCTCTGCTGTGAGAACAGGCTGAGAGAGTTGGGGTTGTTCAGCCTGGAGAAGAGAAGGCTCCGAGGGGACCTTATAGCGACCTTCCCATATCTGAAGGGGGCCTCCAAGAAAGCTGGGGAGGGACTCAATGACCCAAGAGGTCTTTTCCAACCTGGTGATTCTATGACTTTTGACAAAGACATGAAGTATTAGGACAAGGGGCAATGGCTTCAAATAGGAAGGGGGAAGATTTAGTTTAGATATTAGGAAGAAATTCTTCACAATGATGGTAGTGAGGCACGGGCACAGGTTGCCCAGGGAAGTTGTGGCTGCACCATCCCTGGAAGTGCTGAAGGTCAAGTTGGATGGGGACTTGAGCAGCTTGGTCTGGTGGGAGGTGTCCCTGCCCATGGCAGGGGAGTTGGAACTGGATGATCTTTAAGGTCCCTTCCAACCAAAACCCTACCATGATTCTATGTTATATTTCATTCCCCTGTGACTAGAAAAATCTGTGGAACCTATTCTTACAGAATAATGCATTCCTTCTCTTACAGGAATATCTGGCTGTTCATAAGAAACCGAACACTCATTTCTTTGCTCTCAAATGAACACTTACTTCTTTCAATCAAAGATTTCATTAGAAAAGTAGTTACTATTCTAATATTCTTTTCTTGGAAATAGAACAGTAATTACCTTTTATTTCAAACTGCGAAGGACACACGAGACGTTAACAAAAGAGAAATGCACGTCATGGGATAAAACTTCTCTATAGAGAAAAAATATCCAGTGGGCTAAATCACATCGTTCCAAACAATTTATAAGGCTTTTTTTTAATCTTTCATTTATTATGGTATTTTCCTTGAGAAAGAAAAGGAGCATTCAGCACCTTGACGTCCCGGCAAAGGGCAAGCTGCATAAGAAGCTCTTTCTTTCAACCTTTAGCCAAAATACAGTACGTTGAAATCCCCAAAGATTGCCACTCGATGCTGTAAATTCTCAGAAGAAAGCTACACGAGTGGCTTCATCAGCGATATTGATCGTGAGGTTGAGTGCACCCTCAGAACGTTTGCAGATGACACTAAGCTGAGCGGTGCAGTTGCCACACCAGAAGGTTGGGCCATCATCCAGAGGGACCTAGACAGGCTGGAGAAGTGAAGCTGCGAGAACCTCATGAGGTTCAACAAGGCCAAGTGTAGCTCCTACACCTGGATGAGAGCAATTCCCTGTTTCAATAGAGGATGAGGGACGATGTAATTCAGAGCAGCCCTGCAGAGAAGGGCTTGGGGGTGCTGGTCCATGAGAAACTTGACAGGAGCCGGCAATGAGTGCTTGCAGCCCAGAAGGCCAACCACGTCCTGGGCTGCAACAAAAGAAGTGTGGCCAGCAGGTCAAGGTTGGGGATTCTGTCCCTCTATTCTTCTCTTGTGAGACCTCATCTGGAGTATTGTGTCCAGTTCTGGAATCCTCAGCAAAAGAAGGATACGGAGATGTTGGAACAGGTCCAGAGGAAGCTACAAGGATGATCAGAGGGCTGGAGCAGCTCTGCTATGAGAAAAGGCTGAGAGAGTTGAGGTTGTTCAGCCTGGAGAAGAGAAGGCTCTGAGGAGACCTTAGAGCGACCTTCTAGTACCTGAAAGGGGCCTACAGAAAAGCTGGGGAGGGGCTTTTTACAAAGGCTCGTGGTGATAGGACGAGGACCAATGGCCATCAAATGGAGAGGGGAAGATTTAGACGAGACATAAGGAGGAAATTCTTCATGATGAGGACAGTGAAACATTGGCCCAGGTTGCCCAGGGAAGCTGTGGCTGCCCCATCCCTGGAGAGGTTCAAGGCCAAGTTGGATGGGGCCTCGGGCAGCCTGGTCTAGTGGGAGGTGTCCCTGCCCATGGTAGGGAGGTTGGAAGTAGATGATCTTTAAGGTCCCTTCCATCCCAAACTATTCTATGTTGAAATCTCCAAGGATTTCCACCGAGTGCTGTAAATTGTTAAAAGGAAAAGACACACGCTGGAGCTGACAATAAACCATTCTTCCATAATTCTTAGATTTTAACCTCAAAAATCAGTAGGGGCTCTGTTATTGCCTTCAAAGGAACCAAATCTAAACCCTTTGAAGTGAATGACCTGTGATTATGGGAAAATTACACAAATGAGCTATCTTGAAAGAAAAAAAGAATTAATAATTATGCATAGCACACCAAGACTAATTTGCATAACATCTTTCAAATGTTCATATTGAACTTGGTATTAACTGAAGTCTGCACATTCATCCATTTCTCAACATTCTTGTCAATATAAAAGCAATTTTCCATATCATTACCAACATATTTTTTTTCAAAATTCAATAACGACATAGCGGTAATTAACACTAATTATTAGAATATTTTTTATTACATGCAGGTCTAATCTTATGGCTTCAGCAGAAGTTAAGAGTGGATAGGGCTCAGCACCTTTTGCTGTCAGTGCTATTGGTTCTTCCAACTCCGTAAATCAAAGGTTGCGTTAATAGGGGTTTACTGAATCCAGTTCCTCATCTCATCTGCTAAAAACTGTTACCATTTGCTGAACCTAATTATAGCATCTGGAGCTAACACATAGTTAGTGTTTGCTAAAGACAGTTTCATATTCGGATGTGTTTAATCATCAGAAGTAAATTTCAAAAATGGACTTTGAACACATAAAAAAAAGCTATAAAGGCTTAACACACAGAGATAAGCAATAATTAAATGGAAAGCTCCAAAGCTTCGTGATATTGAGAAATAGAATTTATAGTTATGCTAAAAAAAGCTTCTCCTTTTGATGAGGATTCCATACATAATAGAGAAGAAAAGTTAGAACTGGTTTTCTGTGGTTCAGTCTAAAATGCAGAGTGACAGACAAGATACAAAGTTGGCACAGGTCAAAGAGTGAGTAATCATAGAATCTCTAGGTTGGAAAAGACCTTTGAGATCATCAAGTCCAACCATACCTGTCCACTGCTAAACCTGAGCACCTCATCTACCCATCTTTTCAATACCTCCAGGGATGGTGAATCAAACACCTCCCTTGGCAGCCTCTGACAGGGCCTTAAAACCTTTTTGGTGAAGAATTCTCTCCTGATGTCCAGTCTGAACCTCCCCTGATGCTACTTGAGGCCATTCCCTCTCGTCATGGAATCACAGAATAACCAGGTTGGAAGGGACCCACCAGATCGAGTCCAACCATTCCTATCAAACACTAAACCATGTCCCTCAGTGCCTCGTCCACCCATCCCTTAAACACCTCCAGGGAAGGTGAGTCAACCACCTCCCTGGGCAGCCTCTGACAGTGCCCAGTGACCTTTTCTGTGAAAATTTTTTTCCTAATATCCAGCCTAAGTCTCCCCTGGTGGAGCTTGAGGCCATTCCCTCTTGTCCTGTCCCCTGTCACTTGGGAGAAGAGCCCAGTTCCCTCCCCTCTACAACCTCCTTTCAGGTAGTTATAGAGAGCAATGAGGTCTCCCCGAAGCCTCCTCTTCTCCAGGATAAACACCTCCAGCTCCCTCAGCCGTTCCACATAAGGCCTGTTCTCCAGCCCCCTCACCAGCTTCGTTGCTCTTCTCTGGACTCGCTCCAGAGCCTCAACAAGTCAGTCAAACGAAATAAAGGAGGTTTTTCAAACTTCAATTCTTACCAAGAGATTATAGTGATTTTTGCTTTTGCTGTGGTTCTTTGTTGGCTTCTCTTTCTCTAGTCACAGAATGACCAGGTTGGAAGAGACCCACTGGATCGTCGAGTCCAACCATTCCCACCAATCCCTAAATCATGCTCCTAAGCACCTCATCTACCCTCACCTTAAACACCTCCAGGGACGGTGACTCAACCACCTCCCTGGGCAGACCGTTCCAATGCCTAACCACCCTCTCCATGAAGAATTTCTTTCTAATCTCAAGCCTAAATCTCCCCTGGCGGAGCTTGAGGCCATTCCCTCTCATCCTGTCCCCTGTCACTTGGGAGAAGAGCCCAGCTCCCTCCTCTCCACAACCTCCCCTCAGGTAGTTGTAGAGAGTAATAAGGTCTCCCCTCAGCCTCCTCTTCTCCAGGCTGAACACCCCCAGCTCTCTCAGCCGCTCCTCATAAGGCCTGTTCTCCAGCCCCTTCACCAGCTTCGTTGCTCTTCTCTGGACTCGCTCCAGAGCCTCAACATCCTTCTTGTGGTGAGGGGCCCAGAACTGAACACAGTACTCGAGGTGCGGTCTCACCAGTGCCGAGTACAGGGGGAGAATAACCTCCCTGGACCTGCTGGTCACGCCATTCCTGATCCAAGCCAAGATGCCATTGGCCTTTTTGGCCACCTGGGCCACTGCTGGCTCATGTTCAGTTGGTTGTCAACCAGCACCCCCAGGTCCTTCTCCTCCTGGCAGCTTTCCAGCCAGGTCTCTCCTAGTCTGTACCTCTGCTTAGGGTTGTTGTGCCCCAAGTGCAGGACCCAGCATTTGGCCTTGTTAAACCTCATGCTGTTGGTCTCAGCCCAGCAGTCCAGCCTGTTCAGATCCCTTTGGAGCCTCCCGACCCTCCAGCAGATCGACACTTCCACCCAGCTTGGTGTCATCTGCAAACTTGCTAAGCGAGGACTCAATGCCTTCATCCAGGTCATTGATAAAGACATTAAACAGGACTGGACCCAGGATAGTCAGACTATTTGAAACCGCAAACTATTTCTATGTTGTAAAAAAATATTTATATTAACAATTATCTCAAAGTAGCCAACACGAAAGGCTCATAACAATAGGACGAGGAGCAATGGGCAAAAACTGGAGAGGGGCAGATTTAGACTAGGTGTAAGAAGGAATTTCTTCACAATGAGGGCAGTGAGGCCCTGGAACAGGTTGCCCAAAGAAGTTGTGGCTGCCCCATCCCTGGAGATGTTCAAGGCCAGGTTGGATGGGGCCTTGGGAAGCCTGATCTAGTGGGAGGTGTCCCTGCCCGTGGCAGGGGGGTTGGAACTAGATGAACTTTACAGTCCCTTCCATCTCAAACTATTCTATGACAGCACCTGATGTTAGTAAAAAGGACAATGACCCTAACGCAGGAGGTAAAAAGACTCTGTAGTGAGCATCTAGGTTATCAGAGTAAACGAACACACTGCTACGAGCCATAGCTCAAATTATTTCTCGGAAGAGTTGGCAGCCCCTGGCTTCCCAGCGATCCTCCACCTGTAAACCGAGAGCCCTGCAGCTCCCCAGGATGCTTTCTTGGGAGTCACAAACAATAACAATGACTGGAAAACAAACTGAATAGCTCAAAAATGAAACATATATGAAAGAAACAAAGCGCACTCTCCACGTTATTAAAAGCAGAGTTACTGGCCACTCTTCCACAACAAAATATAGAAGAGTTTGGGTTGAAAGGGACCTTGAAGATCATCCAGTTTCAAACCTCTGCCATGTGCAGGAACACCTCCTGCTAGACTAGGTTGCTCAAAGCCCAAATCAACTTGGCCTTCAACACCTCTAGGCATGGGGCAGCCACCACTTCCCTGGAAAACCTGTGCTGGTACCTCACCACTCTCACAGCTCACAGAGGGAGAGGGTTGGAAGCTACCACCCTCTTTCCAGACCTTTTTCTTTCCCTTGGTTCCTCAGTGAACAAAAAAATCCTTCCTCTCCAAAAGTGGCTTTTAAAGACCAGGTTTTAAACGACAAACACTGGGGTTTTTAGTTACTCTCTGATCTGAGCTAGTTTGCGTTGTACCCTCCTGGCTGTTCTTTACACCCTAGAGACTTAACAGTACTTTTTTTCCCCTGTTTTATCAGCAGGAGGTCATGAAACGGTGCTGGTGAACAACATCCAGCTATGACGATGACAGTATCGGAGACGGGAAGGCCAGTTACAAGTGGTGTTCCCCAGGGCTCAGTGCTAGGTCCAGCCCTGTTCAATGTCTTCATCAAGGACCTGGATGAAGGCACTGAGTGAGCTGGGGTGGTTTATCCTGGAGAAGAGGAGGCTGAGAGGAGACCTCATTGCTCTCTATAACTACCTGAAAGGAGGTTGTAGAGAGGAGGGACCTGGGCTCTTCTGCCAAGTGGCAGGGGACAGGATGAGAGGGAATGACCTCAAGCTCCACCAGGGGAGATTTAGGCTGGAGATTAGGATAAAAATGTTCACAGAAAGGGTCATTGGGCACTGGCAGAGGCTGCGCAGGGAAGGGGTTAATTCACCTTCCCTGGAGGGGTTTAACGGACAGGTGGACAAGGCAGTGAGGGACATGGTTTAGTGTTTGATAGGAATGGTTGGACTCGATCTGGTGGTTCTTTTCCAACCTGATGATTCTCTGATTCTACGAAAAGGGGAAGAGAGGGTACTCCAGGTGTATTTCTTCCAGTTCTGCTCAAGGCACTCCAAGTTGGAAGAGAAAAGCAAACCTGCAGCTGTTCGCTCTGCACTCCACCAGCTACCCAAACAGAATCACAGAATAACCAGGTTGGAAGAGACCCACTGGATCGTCGAGTCCAACCATTCCCACCAATCCCTAAATCATGCTCCTAAGCACCTCATCTACCCTAACCATAAACACCTCCAGGGACGGTGACTCAACCACCTCCCTGGGCAGACCGTTCCAATGCCTAACCACCCTCTCCGTGAAGAATTTCTTCCTAATCTCAAGCCTAAATCTCCCCTGGCGGAGCTTGAGGCCATTCCCTCTCGTCCTGTCCCCTGTCACTTGGGAGAAGAGCCCAGCTCCCTCCTCTCCACAACCTCCCCTCAGGTAGTTGTAGAGCGTAATAAGGCCTCCCCTCAGCCTCCTCTTCTCCAGGCTGAACACCCCCAGCTCTCTCAGCCGCTCCTCGTAAGATTTGTTCTCCAGCCCCCTCACCAGCTTTGTTGCCCTTCTCTGGACTCGCTCCAGAGCCTCAACATCCTTCTTGTGGTGAGGGGCCCAGAACTGAACACAGTACTCGAGGAGCGGTCTCACCAGTGCCAAGTACAGAGGGAGAATAACCTCCCTGGACCTGCTGGTCACGCCGTTCCTGATCCAAGCCAGGATGCCATTGGCCTTTTTGGCCACCTGGGCCACTGCTGGCTCATGTTCAGTTGGTTGTCAACCAGCACCCCCAGGTCCTTCTCCTCCTGGCAGCTTTCCAGCCAGGTTTCTCCTAGTCTGTACCTCTGCTTAGGGTTGTTGTGCCCCAATTTGGCCTTGTTAAACCTCATGCTGTTGGTCTCAGCCCAGCAGTCCAGCCTGTTCAGATCCCTTTGGAGCCTCCCTACCCTCTAGCAGATCGACACTTCCTCCCAGCTTGGTGTCCTATTCAAACTTGCTAAGGGAAACATATCAAAGGTCAAGAAACCAAAGAGAAGGGTGAATGCCTGTCTGACAGCTGTAGCTGTAATGCTCTCACGAGCATATTCATCAGTCCAGCTCAAGCTGGCCGCCATCCTGCGAGTCACAGGCTGAGGCAGCTGCCTTGAGGAAAGCGGAGCCGGGAACAGCAGCCCTCGGGGGTTAGCTCAGCACTCCCACCGGTTCTTCCAACACAGCAGAACCGTATAACCAGCGCAGGTGGGGACATAAAGCAGAGACCTACACATCCTCAGCTCACAGTCCTGCTCCATGCATTGCAGGCAGGTAATAATTTAATACATGAAGTGATGTTTGACAGTAATCCTGCTGAGAGACATCTGAGAGCGGTGGTAAATGGAGTTAACTCCATCTGGAGGCCAGTGACAAGTGGGGTTCCCCAGGGCTCAATGCTGGGTCCAGCCCTGTTCAGTGTCTTTATCAACGACCCGGATGAAGGCATCGAGGGCACCCTGAGCAAGTTTGCAGATGACACTAAGCTGGGTGGAAGTGTCGATCTGCTGGAGGGTTGGGAGGCTCCACAGGGATCTGAACAGGCTGGATCCATAGGGTGAGACCAATGGGATGAGGTTTAACACGGCGAAATGCCGGGTCCTGCACTTGGGGCACAACAACCCTGCACAGCTACAGACTAGGAGAAGTCTGGCTGGAAAGCTGCCAGGAGGAGAAAGACTTGGGGGTGTTGGTTGAACATGATCCAGCAGTAGCCCAGGTGGCCAAAAAGGCCAATGGCATCTTGGCTTGTATCAGAAACGGCGTGACCAGCAGGACCGGGGAGGTTCTTCTCCCTCTGGACTCGGCACTGGTGAGATCGCTCCTCGAATCCTGGGGTCAGTTCTGGGCCCCTCACCACAAGAAGGATGTTGAGGCTCTGGAGCGAGTCCAGAGAAGGGCAACGAAGCTGGTGAAGGGGCTGGAGAACAGGCCTGATGAGGAGCAGCTGAGAGAGCTGGGGGTGTTTATCCTGGAGAAGAGGAGGCTGAGGGGAGACCTTATTGCTCTCTACAACTACCTGAAGGGAGGTTGTGGAGAGGAGGGACCTGGGCTCTTCTCCCAAGTGACAGGGGACAGGACGAGAGGGAATGGCCTCAAGCTCTGCCAGGGGAGATTCAGGCTTGAGATAAGGAAAAAATTCTTCACGGAGAGGGTGGTTAGGCATTGGAACGGTCTGCCCAGGGAGGTGGTTGATTCACCTTCCCTGGAGGTGTTTAAGGTGAGGGTGGATGAGGTACTTAGGGGCATGGTTTAGGGACTGGTGGGAATGGTTAGACTCGACAATTCAGTGGGTCTCTTCCAACCTGGTTATTCTGTGAAAAACAGCGTGACCAGCAGGGCCAGGGAGGTTATTCTCCCTCTGTACTCGGCATGGTGAGACCACTCCTCAAATCCTGGAGTCAGTTCTGGGCCCCTCACCACAAGAAGCACGTTGAGGCTCTGGAGCGAGTCCAGAGAAGAGCAACGAAGCTGGTGAAGGGGCTGGAGAACAGGCCTGATGAGGAACAGCTAAGAGAGCTGGGGGTGTTTATCCTGGAGAAGAGGAGGCTGAGGGGAGACCTCATTGCTCTCTATAACTACCTGAAGGGAGGTTGTGGAGAGGAGAGAGCTGGGCTCTTCTCCCAAGTGACAGGGGACAGGACATGAGTAAATGGCCTCGAGTTCTGCCAGGGGAGGTTCAGGCTCGACATCAAGAAAAGTTTTTTCACAGAAAGGGTCACTGGGCACTGGAACAGGCTGCCCAGGGAGGTGGTTGACTCACCTTCCCTGGAGAGGTTTAGGGGACGGGTGGACAAGGTGCTGAGGGACATGGTTTAGTGGTTGATAGGAATGGTTGGACTCAATGATCTGGTAGGTCTTTTCCAACCTGATGATTCTATGATTCCATAACACTTCCCAGCCAAAAGGAGGAGGCAGCTCCTCCCTAGTAAGGACCAAAACCCTTCCACTTTGTTTCAGGCACTCACCGTGTTGTTTTGTACCAAGAAGAGAACTTGTGTAATATTCCTCCAATTAGTATGTTAGGCTAATAACACACTCTTCTAATAATAAACTTCTCTACAATTGATTCCCTGTATTTCATTGGACCTTTTTATATATATTCATACAAATAAACACATCTTCTCAAGGAAGGGTTTAAACAAAATCTGAAAACAAAATCTCTTGCGTAACTTGCTAAAACAGAAGCTTTGTTGTGCACAAAGAGGATTTGCTGGCAAGCATACACAGGCTACTGTTTGAATAGGTAATGTCATGGTCCATCTACTGCTCTTGGATGACCCAATTGTACTTATCCCCTTGTAGGAAGGCTACAAAGAACAGTAGTGTTCATTTTCAAAAAGTATGAAGTATTCGAGTAGAAAATCAAAGGGAGAGCTAGACTATATTCCTCCCAGATTTACAACTGAAAGGAATAATAACTTATCGAGGAGAACAATTTATGTTAATACTGAAGTTTTCAAAGGCAGCACAAAGACTGTCTAACTCTCTAGGGCACTGGAGCTTTGTTGATAAACTAGGTATGGAAAGCTGAGTTATTTCAGATGATCCATGTAATTTAACTGCAGCTGAGAGATAAAGAACAGATGTTACACAAACAAGATTAACATATCAAGGGTTGGCAGTAAACTAGACAAATAACTGACATCAAATTTTCAGGAGAAATTGGTATGAAGGTGTATGTTCATGTGGAGATGTCAAGAAGACTGAAGTAGTAGCATCACATTATGCAGAGACATATCAACAAGGCATCATTTTCAAGAATTTGAAAGCAAAAAAATGAGTGGAGTTACTTCTAGCCCACATAGGATAGGGAATCACAGAAAAAGTGTAAAAAGAATGTAAAAAACTAGGCTGGATGGAGCCTTGGGGAGCCTGATCCAGTGGGAGGTGCCCCTGCCCATCACAGGGGGCTTGGAACAGGATGGTCTTTAAGGTACCTTACAACCTAAACTAGTCTATGATAATGCGATGCTGCAAATGTCTTGAAAACATCCTCCCTGAACCAGTGACTGAGGGAAAAAAAAAAAAAAGTGCAATTGTAAATTATTACTTAATTTCTTTACCATGATGGATATTACCTGTTTCACAGATGTGATCTGATGCCCAGGAAAAGCATACTGTGCTTGAAACGCTTCATAGCACGATTTTTCTAGCCTCTTGTTGTGGTTTGAGTTCACGTAGGAGCAGTTTCTGACTTCAAGTAAGTCTTGTCTAAGCAACTTAATTTTCTGAATTATGAGTACATGGTTTTGAGACCGCATTCCTCTCTAGAAATGAGATCCTGGGGCATTAGTATGCAGAAAGGCCATCGCTTATACTTATTCCTAAGGAAATCAGGGCCATCCTTGAGCTGCTGCAAAGAAGTCACACCCACCAGGAGGTGTGGACAGGACAGGTGACACCCGACTGACCAATGGAGGATTCCGCCCCATATACAGCAGACTTGGTATAAAATTAAGAGATCACAAGGGTCTCTTTCTTCTTGTACAGTTAACATCTAGTGAGGACGTCATCTGTTTGCCCCCGATCCCAGATCCAGGAGACCCTGAATCCAGTTCCCGAGCTCAGCTCCCTCCTAGCCATGGTCCCTTTCCCTCGTGTTTGCTCTACAGCATTTGTGGTGACGTAGAGTCATCGAGGGGCAGGAGCGTGACCTCATATTTGGATATATTTCAGTATTTTCTATAACTTCCTTCATTATTATTATTATAGATCTATTAAAGCCACAGTTTCAATTTCCAACATGCCAGCCTTTACTCTCATTTTACCCTTTTTCCTCTTGTTATTCTATTATCATGGGTAACCTGATCTCGTGGGAGGTGTCCCTGCCCATGGCAGGGGGGTTGGAACTAGATGACCTTTAAGGTCCCTTCTATCCCAAACTATTCTACGATTCTGAGATTTGCATTTAATTTCATTTCACCTTGTGGCTGACACTGCTGATAGTTTTAAACGTGCATAACTTGACTGGGTTTCATGAATTATTGCTTTTTACAGTGGTAAGGAATAATGTTTTATCTTATGAGACAAAAGAAACTGCTACACGAACATAGGAAAGTTTCATAACGTGAGGCACGGGGGAAATAGGTCAGAGAAAGTTTTCACTAACAGCCTTTGACAAGAACCATGAATGGCGTTCAGATAATATTAGGAGAGATCTAAGAAGTAAAGAAAGACATGGAAAAATCTGAAGGTAAAGGATTAAGAAGCAAATGAGTGAGAACTGGTCTTCAATATGCTGTATAAGGACTGTAGGATTAGGCCATTACAGAGAAAAATCTCACTGCAAGGAAAGATCTTCAGGAAAAAAAGACCTTTTGAGTAAACCTGACTATAGAGGGTAGAAGCGGAAAAGATTTTGTGCCTCAAACTATGAAAATCAGACTTCTTAAGTTGCCATTTTTGTAAAACCAAAAAAGTTATTTTTAGGTTCATCTATGCAAGACAATCATGTTACGTGATCACAAGACTGAGAAAGTTGAGAGATGGAGGTTTTTTTTTCCTCAGCCTAGAGAACAGAAAGCTCTGAGGAGAAATTAAATCAGGTTCCAGTACCTGAAGGGGCTACAAGAAAACAGGAGAGTGACTTGTGACAAGGGCGTGGAGTCATAGGACAAGGGAGAATGGCTTTAAATTGGAAGGTTTACATTAGACATTCGGAAGAAATTCTCGACGATAAGGATGGTGAGACGCTGACACAGGTTAGCTAGGGAAGTTGTGGCTGCCCCATCCCTGGAGGTGTTGAAGGCCAGGTTGGATGGGGCCTTGGGCACCTGATCTAGTGGGAGGCATCCCTGCCTATAACAGGAGGGTTGAAACTGGATGATCTTCAAGGTCCCTTCCAACCCAAGCCATTCTACGATTCTATTAGTGTGGAATATATGCTCAAGAACGCAATATTTTGAGATCTCTTGTGTGAAATGCCCACTGGTATAATAGGAGACTTGGGTGTAGAAGGACAGCAAGGTTGGGCTGTGCAATCAATGGGGCAGAGAGATCACTAGGAGGACACCAGCTGCGCTCTGCACCAATTATATCTCATCAAGTATAATATCTCTCAAATGGCCTATTGATATTTCCATTCATAACATGTTATTCACACCTAGCAAGTGCAGACAAGCCCATTCAGGATACATAAAATTAAAATAATGGTAAGAGCAAGGAGAGAATTTACTCAGAACAGGAAAAATAGAGGCTATGGAGAAAGACAACCCTTTGGCTGGTAAACTGTGATCAAAGCAGGCAGACAAAAGGCTTGTGAAATGGAAAACCTACTAGCCTTGGCCTGAGAATAAGGAAAACTTTGGGGTTAGAGGACCAGGTTGACCTCCAGATCACAAACTTGACACTTCATGGCGCACGCTACGTGTGCCCAGAGCAGTCACAATCTGCCACTTATAGAATCATAGAATCACCAGGTTGGAAAAGACCCACCGGATCATCCCAACTTGGGATGCTTGGGACAGCCGATAACCTCCTGGAGCCCATTCCGAAATTATCTTTTCAGGCCATACGAGGGTCTGCAAACAACACCTAAAATGTGTTTCGCAGCCAGGATGCAAGGCAGATGATGAGGAGCTGCCTTGGTTACAATCTGGAGGATACCTTGCAGAGCTGCCTGGCGGCAGTTGGTAAGTTGAAGTATTTCTGGGCACATCGTACAATTCTATAAAGGTTACTCCAGCGTTCCCAAGGAAGTCCTCGCCTGTATTTGGTTACTGGCCCCTTACACCATGAACACAGGACAAGAGGAAATGGTCTCAAGTTGCACCAGGGGAGGTTCAGATTAGACATCAGGAGAAATTTCTTGATGGGAAAGGTTCTCAGGTCCTGGCAGAGGCTGCCCAGGGAGGTGGTGGTGTCCCCATCCCTGGAGGGGTTTAAAAGATGGGAAGACAAGGTGCTCAGAGATCTGGTTTGGTAGCAGACAGGTATGTGGAAACATCTAAAATACTTCATCACTGAACTCCAGGCAGGTCATACAGTCCCTTACAAACCCTTATAGGATGCTAATATTGGTCTAGACTTAAGCTTATACCCTTGACTTAGAATTGTAACATCACAGCTAATAAACTAAAAGTTCAAGTGCAGTCCTGGGTCCTACTCTGTCTCCCTCAGTGCATGACAGGTTTAAACTAAAAGCAAGCGATGATTTCAAGGAAATATAAAAGTAAAGACAGTAACAAGACCTGTGTTTATACCCTTGATACAAGACCCCATATTCTCTAAAGAGAGTGACCAAAACCAAGCACCCAGAATCCTGACGCCTCTTTACAAAGTACGCATAAGGCAAAGTTTAAAATCCGTTCTTCCTTTCTTCTTAAGTGCAGCTGCTACATCCAGTTAACATTAAAACACTAATTATCATCTCTTTGGCACAGGAAAGACTGAAGAACCACGCACTTCCTCACTGAAACAATAATTTTCTTTGTCAAATATTCATTACCGATGTCATCTTTCTGAAGTTTGTTTAAAACCTGTTGCCAATCACCTTTTTTTTCATTGCTCAAGACTTAATGAAACCCTAGCCAGGTATTTCTTCCCCTCATCAGTTAACAAAATCCAGCTCCGACATCCCTTTTGGAAAACCATCCCAACACCACTAAGCATCGTAAATAGTTTCCTTGGAGCTAGAAGCTACCTCCATAGAGATAATTTCACAAAAGGAAACTACCAGTCTCTGGCACCCTCTATTTTCTTTGAGTTAAACCCAAAGTTGCTGGAGAACCTCTGCTCTGAGGACAGGCTGAGAGAGTTGGGGTTGTTCAACCTGGAGAAGAGAAGGCTGCAGAGAGACCTTAGAGCAGCTTCCAGTACTGAAAGAAACTTCCAAGAAAGCTGAGGAGGGATTTTTACAAGGGTATGGAGCGATACAACAAGACAGAAAGGCTTTAAATTGGAAGGGGGAAGATTTAGATTGGACATTACGAAGAAATTCTATGCATTCTATGAGTTTCCTGGAATCCATGTCTCGTGTGGAGGCCTGACCTCTAAAGGGAAGTAGTTACACGCCTTAAAAAGACACCAGCAATACAGAGAAAAAGGGAGGAGAAAGTAGATAAGACTTGAAGAAAGATGATGGTTTGCTTTATACAAAAGCTTATGGTTGGGTAACACAGATCTGTAACTCGCTGTAACAGTGAAGGGCCAGTATTTTAGTGTCGAGAAGACCTAAGCCAGTACAGAAAGAATAAAGCCCAGATTTTAGCTTGTACTTCATTTCTGAAGAGATTGAAAGATATTTTTTGGAGTTGGCAGTTCCCTCTGGAGAGCTGTAACTGATGGGCATGCTAGGAACAGGATAAAAAGGAGTCACGTAGGGATTTGGGTACCGATTCCTGGAAACTAGAAAACTTGCAGAAAGTTCCATATTTAAGTGAGCATCGTTTGGGAAAGGGATTTAGGTCCCAAAATAGAGTTTCTGGTTAAAATAAAACCCCAGAACAGACAACAGCAGGGTGACCAAAATATGACTTGGCTGCAGGAGGAGCAGGTCCCATCAGCAGCCTGCCAGATTTCTTGCCAGCTTGGCTGGTGACCTGAAAGGGAACAAAGCTTGCATTGTCTCCAGGCAGTCCTGCCATCTGGACTGCTTCCACATCATGAATCCTGAGGTCTCTAGGGACAGCAGTTCCAGGAAAGCTCTGCCACAGAGGGGTCTTGCAGGTCAAGGTCTCAAGTAGTTCCCTGCGTTGGAGATCCCCGCTCCCAAGACTGCTTGACTCCTGCAAGACACGACAGGGATCAAGTGGCCTGGGAGGATCAGGAGACAAGGACACCACCAAGAACCTTAGTCTTGGGTTTGCAGCTTCTGATAGAAAGTTATTCTATTACTAAATAATTCTACCCCCTTTGTAGGGGGCTTTTTATTCTGAAAAGTCTGGCCTTTTCATAGAATCACTAGGTCGGAAGAGACCCACCGGATCATCGAGTCCAACCATTCCCACCAATCCCTAAACCATGCCCCTAAGTACCTCATCCACCCTCACCTTAAACACCTCCAGGGAAGGGGAGTCAACCACCTCCCTGGGCAGACCGTTCCAATGCCTAACGACCTTTTCCATGAAGAATTTTTTCCTTATCTCAAGCCTGAATCTCCCCTGGCAGAGCTTGGGGCCATTCCCTCTCATCCTGTCCCCTGTCCCTTGGCAGAAGAGCCCAGCTCCCTCCTCTCCACAATCTCCCTTCAGGTAGTTGTAGAGAGTAATAACGTCTCCCCTTCAGCCTCCTCTTCTCCAGGCTAAACAACCCCAGCTCTCTCAGTCGCTCCTCGTAAGACTTTTCAAAATAATTTCCTCCAAAATAGAAATCCCAGCGGAATCTTCTATTTGATTCTTATGTAAAGTGTATTTTATACTAGGTATTCATAACCACAGAATGACCCGAGTTGGAAGGGACCCACAAGGATCATCAAGATCCGAGATTCTGAGAGCATCATCCAAATGCGTCCTGATTATTTTCAGGCTTGGTGCCGCGACTGCTTCCCCGGGGAGCTGTTTCAGTGCCACATCACCCTCCCAGTGAAGAATCTTTTCCTAATAACCAACCTAAACCTCCCCTTGCGCATCTTCCTGCCATTCCCTTGGGTCCCATCATTGGTCAGAGAGATAAGCTCAGTGCCTGCTCCTCCTCCTTCCCTTATCAGGAAGCTGTAGACTGCTATGAGGTCCCCCCTTAGCATCCTCTCCTCCAAGGCCACCTTTCTAGCTTTTGCGTTTATTAAGGAAATTTAAAACTGCCGTAGTCACTTTGTGCTCTTATAAACTTCCTCCAGACTCCTGATTTCTCCTTCTCTTCGCTTCCTGAACACGATTATTGGGGTGTGAAAGCCCACAGCATTCTCTCGCACAATATAAAAACCCGTTGAAGCCGGAAGATGACAAGCTTATTTTCTGATTTATATCACTTTCAGACTCAAGTGAAATAACACATTCAAATTAAGAAAAAAAAAAAAAATCACTGCCAAATTGGAGATGATGTTTAACTGAAACTTCTTAGCTTGCACATGTCTGCTTCACGAGCAGCTCAAAGCCTTCTTTTCCCCACTGCATCCCATCAGATGCTCAAGCTTGCAATCTGCTTGCCTATCGATTCAAGTTTTGGGCTTGCCTGGTAATGATTTCTTCACACCCCTGAGCCTTCAGAAGTGTGTTCTAGGCTAAAAAGAACCAAGTGCTTCCAGTGAAAGAATATTCATAAAGGATAAAAGTGGTACAAGAAGAAAAAAACATACACTTCAGCACTAGAAAAGGCAGTTATTATTAAAAATTTTTAATTTTATCAGTTTTAAATGGGGCCTCAAAATGTGATAAAAGCCTCATAGAAGCACTTGGTTGGGAAAGACCTTTGAGATTGACTCCAACCCTATCTGTTCACTAGTAAACCTGATCTGTGAGCACCTCATCTACCCATCCTTTAAATACCTCCAGAGATTAGGATGCAACCACCTCCCTGGGCAGCCTCTGCCAGGGCCTGAGAACATTTTCCATCAAGAAATTTCTCCTGATGTCCACTCTGAACCTCCCTGGTACAACTTGAGGCCATTTCCACTTCACTTGTCACCTGGGAGAAGAGACCAACACCCACCTCTCTCCAACCTCCTTTCAGGAAGCTGAGGACAGCGATAAGGTCTCCCCTCAACCTCTTTTTCTCTAGTTCCTTCAGCTGCGTTCCATAACCCTTGTTCTCCAGCTCATTCACCAGCAGCATTACCCTTCCCATGCACACTCCACCCCCTCAAAGCCTTTCTTGGCATGAGGGGCCCAAAACTGACGCCCGGATTTGAGGTGCATCCTCTCCAATGCCAAGTGCAAGGGCACAATCACTCCCTTGGCCCTGCTGACCGCACTGTCTCTGATACAAGCCAAGATGCCATTGGCCACCTTGGCCACTTGGGCCACTGCTGACCGACGTTCACCTAGCTGCCAACCAGGTCCTTCTCTGCCAAGCAGCTTTCCAGCCACTCTTCCTCAAGCTTCAATCTATTAGGGACTGTAAGCACCAAGGAAAGAGCAATCTGAATCATAGAATCACCAGGTTGGAAAGGACCCACCGGATCATCGAGTCCAACCATTCCTATCAATCACTAAACCATGTCCTTCAGCGCCTCATCCATCCGTCCCTTAAACCCCTCCAGGGAAGGTGAATCAACCCCCTCCCTGGGCAGCCTCTGACAGGGACCAATGACCCTTTCGGGGAAAAATGTTTTCCTAATGTCCAGCCTGAACCTCCCCTGGTGGAGCTTGAGGCCATTCCCTCTTGTCCTGTCCCCTGTCACTTGGGAGAAGAGGCCAGCTCCCTCCTCTCCACAACCTCCCCTCAGGTAGTTATAGAGAGCAATGAGGTCTCCCCTCAGCCTCCTCTTCTCCAGGATAAACACCCCCAGGTTCCTCACATGCTCCTCTTCTTCTCCAGCCCCCTCACCAGCTTTGCTGCTCTTCTCTGGACTCGCTCCAGAGCCTCAACATCCTCCTTGTGGGGAGGGGCCCAGAGCGGTCTCACCAGTGCCGAGTCCAGAGGGAGAAGAACCTCCCTGGACCTCCCTGGCCACACTGTTTCTGATCCAAGCCAAGATATTATTGGCCTTCTTGGCCACCTGGGCCACTGCTGGATCATGTTCAGTCGCTGCCAGCCAACACCCTCAGGTCCTTCTCCTCCAGGCAGCTTTCCAGCCAGGCTTCTCCTAGTCTGTAGCTGCTCAGGGTTGTTGTGCCCCAAGCGCAGGACCCGGCATTTGGCCATGTTAAACCTCCTGCCGTTGGTCTCAGCCCAGCAGTCCAGCCTGTTCAGATCCCTGTGGAGACTCCTGACCCTCCAGCAGATCCACACTTCCACCCAGCTTAGTGTCATCTGCAAACTTGCTAAGGGTGCACTCGATGCCTTCATCCAGGTCGTTGATAAAGACATGGAACAGGGCTGGACCCAGCACTGAGCCCTGGGGAACCCCACTTGGAACTGGGTCAAGATGCTTTGAGTCCAAGTGCCCAAAGACAGAGAGCAGACTAGGCATCATAATGAAGTCAAAAGAAAAACATCCTTGAAAAGAAGCCAAACATGATTAGTTGAAACCACAGCAGACCAGCTGCTTGCAACTGAAACGTCCGCCCTATCCAATCAGCATCGAGTCCCTGCTTGTTTCTAAAATTTAACCTGCATTTCCCACATTCTTCACAAACATGATCCAAGGGCTGGGACACCACTGCTATGAGGACAGGCTTAGAGAATTGGGGGTGTTAAGCCTGGAGAAGGCTCCAGGGAGACCTTAGAGCAGCTTCCAGTACCTAAAGGAAGCCTAAAATAAAGCCGAGAAGGGACTTTTTACAAGGGCCTGGAGTGATAGGATGAGGGGAATGTCTTTAAACTGGAGGGGAAAATTTAGATTAGACATTAGGAAGAAATTCTTCATGATGAGAGCGGTGAGACACTGGCCCTGGTTGCCCTGGGAAGCTGTGGAACTCCCTAGAGGCGTTGAAGACCAGGTTGGATGGAACCTTTAGCAGCCTGGTATGGTGGGAGGTGTCCCCGTCTGTGGCAGGAGAGGTGGAACTACAGAGGCTGTAACGTGCCTTCCGACTCAAACCACCCTACGATTCAGCTAGCAGAATGGTAGCAGAGCCATGAGGTTTTTCCACGTGAGATCCTCTGACTGACAGGGCCATCCCCCTTTGTTCGCTCATTTTCATCTCCACGACCCGCTGCCAACCTGCCAGGAGCCGGCTGTTTCATCCCGGCCTCAGAGCCGGTTTCCAAACAGCTGTCATCGCAAACAGAGCCCTGGCAGCGAGTTTACTCTTAAAATATTCCTAAAATGCAGGAGGGGCATTTTAAAACTATGCGTAACAGACACAGACACACTTGCGTTTGGCACTGGAATTTTCCTGCTGCTCAGATGTTTGAAGGAATGTCAGGTCAGCGAGCCATAGCAAGTCACATAATTTGCTTTTCTGATTTTAATTCTCATGCAGCGATAAATCTTCCTTGTCAGAGGGCTCGCTAGCTCTTTTCCACCTCGTATTTTGGTAAATTGCGATGCAGCTCTCATTCCACATTAATTCTGTGCCGCAGTTAATGACAAATGAGTTAATCACGATGAAATCTCTGCAGAGGATCCTTCGGGTTACCTACTTAAGCTGCTGTCAGTATTCCACAGTCATTATGCCCCAATTAAAGGATCATTATGGCATATATTGAATATTTGGCTTCACAGCAGGTAAACTCTGTTCAACACATCTCGGATGCTGAGAAACAGACTCCTTTTGTCTCCCCCTCTGAAATATCACCAGCAGGAGAAAATCCAACGGGATTACCTTATGAAAATATTCCTAGTACGAGCTGCTTCATATTTACTTCTAGGGGCCTCTTGAGACTGCTCCGTATTTCGCAGCAGTGCCCAGTAATATCATGATCACTTAGTAGACAGTGATGTTACTGCTCATACAGACTAATCTTACGAATTCCTAATCCCCTGGTGCAAAAGGCATCACAGCCTGTACAATAACAGTCCAAATAGGGGTTGTAAGTTGCTTCTTTTCACCGTTATCCCCACCACCCCTATCCCAGGGCGCCGCATAATGGAATCCTAGAATAGTTTGGGTTGGAAGGAACTTTGGAGATCATCCAGTTCCAACCCACCTGCCATGGGCAAGGACACATCCCACTGGATCAGGCTGCCTAAAGCTCCATCCAACTTGGTCTTGGACACCTCCAGGGATGGGGCAGCCACAGCTACCCTGGGCAACCCATTCCAGTGTCTTCCCCACACTCATGGTGAGAATCGGCTCATCACCGCTACCCAGCCCTCCTCAGATGCTTACCTGGCACAACTCACTCTCTTCCATTCCTATCAAACACTAACCCATGCCCTTCAGCACCTCGTCCACCCAGCCCTTAAACCCCTCCAGGGAAGGTGAATCAACCCCCTCCCTGGGCAGCCTCTGACAGGGACCAATGACCCTTTCCATGAAAAAATTTTTCTTGATGTCAAGCCTGACCCTCCCCTGGAGGAGCCTGAGGCCATTCCCTCTCATCCTGTCCCCTGTCACTTGGGAGAAGAGTCCAGCTCCCTCCTCTCTACAACCTCCTTCAAGGGAGTTATAGAGAGCAATGAGGTCTCCCCTCAGCCTCCTCTTCTCCAGGATAAACACCCCCAGGTTCCTCACATGCTCCTCTTCTTCTCCAGCCCCCTCACCATCTTCATTGCTCTTCTCTGGACTCGCTCCAGAGCCTCAACATCCTTCTTGTGGTGAGGGGCCCAGAACTGAACACAGGATTCGAGGAGCTGTCTGCCCAGGGCCGAGTCCAGAGGGAGAAGAACCTCTCTGGCCCTGCTGGCTACGCCGTTTCTGATCCAAGCCAAGATGCCATTGGCCTTCTTGGCCACCTGGGCCACTGCTGGATCATGTTCAGCCAACACCCTCAGATCCTTCTCCTCCAGGCAGCTTTCCAGCCAGACTTCCCCTAGTTTGTAGCACTGCTGGATGATGCTGCATCATCTCCCACCGACTGCTGCTCTTAAGTGTCTGAAAAATGATTCTGAAAATGAAGTAGAAAAAAAAATCCATAGTGCTTCTA
Source organism: Clamator glandarius (assembly GCA_033459285.1). Classification (NCBI taxonomy): domain Eukaryota; kingdom Metazoa; phylum Chordata; class Aves; order Cuculiformes; family Cuculidae; genus Clamator; species Clamator glandarius. The sequence continues at coordinate 1,574,189 of JAUNZM010000582.1, forward strand.
AGTGCAGGAATATATTTTAACCCTATGAAGTCTTCCTACATCATGGACAGCAAAGATCAGCAATTGAAAAGGTGATAAAAAGAAAAATCACTGCTATTCTACTTTCCTCTTCATATTGGGATACTTGCCAAATTAGGCAACTCTCCTGACAAGATGGAATATGAAAAGGAAAACCACACAGCGTTAACAGCTCAGGTGTTGCAGAAGTACTTGACAGAAAGAAAATAGCTAAGAAACCAAGGTGAGTGGTTTCTTCTTAAATACGATTGCAGCAGCTAGGCACATCTCTACTCAGAAGGGAGCTCTGGGAACAGCAAGCTTAGAATCATGGAATAGTTCAGGTTGGAAGGGACCTTAAAGATCATCCAGTTCCACCTCCATGCCATGGGCAGGGACACCTCCCACTAGATCAGGTGTCCAAGGCCCCATCCAACCTGGCCTTGAACCCCTCCAGGGATGGGATCTCCACCTGGACATCCAGCTGTTGACCACTGCTCTCAGAAAATGACCATCCAACCCATTTCTTATCCACTGAACAGCCCACCCATCCAATCCATCTCTCCAATTTAGAGAGGCAGACGTCATGGGGGACTCTGTCAAATGTTTTACAGAAGTTCAGAGAAGTCACATCCGTTGGTTTTCCCCGTGTCCACTGCTGCGGTTACCCCATTCAATAGCTCCCCGTTCTCCAACAAACGCTCATGCATTTAAAAACAAAAAAAAAACCCCACATTATAGTTTTGTGGGGATTTTTCATTAGGGAGTTTAGGTTTTTTTTATTTCTAAGACACTGTCAAAACATCAGTATGAGCTTATTATGAAGTTCTTGGCACTGTGAAAGAAATATTGGACTAGAAGCGACCCGCTTACTGTGTTCTGGGTGAGTAGGTTTAAGCAGAACCCAAATATTCCCATTGGGAGACACTTTCCTGGCTTAGCTTGACTGAGTGTGGTGCCTGGACCTTGTTTTAATAAATGCATAAATAAATAAATAAATCAGCAGTGCGACAGGACAAAGTCAAAAGCGCTCAAAGAAAAGAGAATTAAAACTAAACCAAAACAGAATTAAAGAAAGAAGCCCAGCACGACTCTGGCGCTGCCCCAATGGCAGCTTCACAGCATTCCACGGTCACGCTGTGGTACCTTTCTAACACTTTCCAGCAGCCAAAAGATACTATTTTCTGTACGACTGTGCCAAGAAGAGAAAAAGTTTTGGCTTTGAAAGCACTGCCGCAAGCCCTAAACCAGGACGTATCGCAAAGAACACAAGGAACACAATGACACCTGCATTACGAGTCTATTTAAGAAAAGAAACAACTCGCCGAAGCAGGAGATGAACCGGCTCTTTAAAGTAACTGGAATAAACACAACCCCACGTTTTCTTTAAACACAATAAGATAAAACAACAGAACAGAGGCTTTGGATTTAGTGGGGGCGGAAGCCAAATGAGTCTGTTCACTCATTAAAAATATTTTTGCACGAACAGTTTTACTCCGAAGCTCTTCTGATTATACGGTCATAAAAAAAATTAAAATAAAAATCAAACTGTTCACTCCCATCATGAGGAAATCCCTCCTTATATCCAGCCTAAATCTTCCCGTCTCCAGTTTATACTCATCCTATCACCACAAGCCTTTGTGAACAGTCCCTCCTCAGCTTTCTTGTAGCCCCTTCAAGTACCGGAAGGTCACTCTAAGGTCTCCTCAGAGCCTTCTCTTCTCCAGGCTGAACAACTCCTACTCTCTGAACCTTTCCCCATACGGGAGAAAAAGCAGCAAAAACACACAGGGATTACAACACAAGATTGGACATAATGAAAAAAAAAATGGAAGAAATTATAAAAATGCTAGTTGGTTTTGATTTTTTTTAAACTTACAGTATAACACGAGTCTAAAAAATAAACCAAAACCAAACTTGGAATGTCTTTTCTTGTTATATCCCAAACATAGCACCCTGTTTGAGTAGCTGAGGGGTTATTTTCTATCTTTCTGGCTCTACCGAGACACAGCTCTCTATTAATACAGCATTAGACAATAACAGCCCATCACACAGCGCAGCCTTGAGAGGAGAAGGCAACACAAGGAAATAAAATACCCAATACCTACATCACCTTATCCAAATCCTTTCAGCTAACAGGCTTTATAATCCTTTCAAATTGCATCTTCCAGCTGGTTTTTTTTGCCCTCACTCTTCAGCAACATCTTCAGAATAACTTCATAAACACTCACTTTCAGGTTTATTAAGGGAGACGCTCTGAAATTCTCCGGCAAAACCACAGTCATCCCGAAAACTGCCATGAGCTGAATCTCATCTTATTTAATAACCCATCTTAGATTTAGGTTTCAAAGAACTGAAGTGCGATCTCACCTTACTTCCCCGTAGGCATCTGGAAGGCTGGCGTAGCAGCACCCCTGAAGTACACGGAGCGAAGCATAAGCAGCAAGTTTGGGCATCTCTGCAACACTACTAGGGATTCTGAAGCTTTAAATGCTCTTCACTGAGGATATTCAGAAGCCTGAGAGCTCCAAAAGCCCTGCACACCATGAGGAACTGGCTGCAAAGCCTGAGCTACTTAAATCTCCATTAACCAGTCCAACAAGTTTCACATGTGCTGGTGCAGTTCCCAGGGTAGTTAAAGGCTGCAACACGCCTGAAAGGGGAATACCCTGTCTTGCTCCTGCTTTTCACACACCCTGCTCGTTATCCCTGTAAGGTAACACCAGCTCCTCTTGGACCAGCTCAGGTGCCTCTCCTTGAAGGGATTCAATGCATTAGGAAGAAATTCTTGACTGTGAGGGTGGTGAGGCACTGGAAAAGTTTCCCCGGAAGAGTTGTGGATGTCTTATCCCTGGAGACATTCAAGATCAGGTTGGATGGGACCTTGGGCAGCCTGGTTTAGTGGGAGGTGTCCCTGCCCATGGCAGGGGGATTGGAGCTGGACCATCTTTAACGTCCCTTCCAACTCAACTCAAACCGTTCTGTGATTCCATGAATGGCTCTAGGACGATGGACGAGCTGCTGAGGGGCATGGTTTAGTGTTTGATAGGAATGGTTGGACTCAATGATCTGGTGGGTCTCTTCCAACCTGGTTATTCTATGATTCTATGACTTCCATTACTAGCACCAGATACGTACAGGCTCCAGCCATTCTTTATTACCTTTAAAGTGTCAGCACAAAGTAAAGATAAATTAATAAATAGCTGGCAAACACGGATACCGTCTGGGCTACAACAGTCTGTGATGGAAAAGCTGGGAGTTGTTCTAGTGGTAACTATTGGACGGTGTGGGCATCCTCTCCCAGTTTCTACTGGTGCTCTCCCATCATTATACCCTTTGCCAACCTAATTGCAAGAAGGTGCTGCAGAGGCTGTTGATGTGAGGCTGTTTTATAAATATATTCCCTAGAAAAAAGAGTCACAAAACCGGTCCAGACCATCTTGACAGACTTCAGCAAACAACTGGTTATGTGCCCTTCAGCTGGCATTCTGGCAGCGACCGCTGGTTCCCCAGGGCTCAGTGCTGGGTCCAGTCCTGTTCCATGTCTTTATCAATGACCTGGATGAAGGCATCGAGGGCACCCTTAGCAGGTTTGCAGATGACTCCAAGCTGGGTGGAAGTGTGGATCTGCTGGAGGCTCCACAGGGATCTGAACAGGCTGGACCACTGGGCTGAGTCCAATGGGATGAGGTTTAACAAGGCCAAACGCCGGGTCCTGCACTTGGGGCACAACAACCCTGAGCAGCTACAGACTAGGAGAAGCCTGGCTGGAAAGCTGCCTGGATGAGAAGGACCTGGGAGTGTTGGTTGACAGCGACTGAACATGATCCAGCAGTGGCCCAGGTGGCCAAGAATGCCAGTGGCATCTTGGCTTGGATCAGAAATAGGGTGGCCAGGGAGGTTCTTCTCCCTCTGGACTCAGCACTGGTGAGACTGCACCTCGAATCCTGGGGTCAGTTCTGGGCCCCTCACCACAAGAAGGATGTTGAGGCTCTGCAATGAGTCCAGAGAAGAGCAACAAAGCTGGTGAAGGGGCTGGAGAACAGGCCTGATGAGGAGCGACTGAGAGAGCTGGGGGTGTTTATCCTGGAGAAGAGGAGGCTGAGGGGAGACCTCATTGCTCTCTATAACTACCTGAAAGGAGGTTGTGGAGAGGAGAGTGCTGGCCTCTTCTCCCAAGTGACAGAGGAAAGGATGAGAGGGAATGGCCTCAAGCTCCGCCAGGGGAGGTTCAGGCTGGAAATTTTTCACCGAAAGGGTCATTGATCCCTGTCAGAGGCTGCCCAGGGAGGTGGTTGAGTCACCTTCCCCGGAGGGGTTTATGGGACGGGTGGACGAGGTGCTGAGTGGTGTGGGTTAGTGATTGATGGGAATGGTTGGACTCAATGATCCGGTGGGTCTCTTCCAACCTGGTGATTCTGTGATTCTAGGAATCTGTATGAACTGCAGGAGCACGTCTAGTCATTTTCCCAGATAAAATCCACCTCCAGGTCCTATGAGCAAACATTCTATGCAAGTGAAAGGCAAAAACAGGAATGATGGCACTGAGCTTGGGTGAGGCACGTGGACAGCAGGTACATCAGGCTGGGAGCAGGAACAGTTGCCCATTGCCATCTGCTTTAGCTTGTGGGAGAACATATGCCAGCGATGCTGCTGGCTCTGTGCCGCCTGAGTGCATCAGGACACAGCAGGTGAAGATGGGGAGCTAGTGGCTGCCAGGCTTTCAGAGCTCCCTTTCGCCACCAGCTCAACCCTGACCTTGGAGAAGTTGTTTTACGCAAAGTTCTCTTAGTGTGAAGGGGTAAAGTTAGGAGAAAACTGCAGCCTTAAGCTCTAAGTCAGTCGTCATGGAAAGGTAGAACGGTTTGGGTTGGAAGGGACCTTAAAGATCATCTAGTTCCAACCCCCCTGCCATGGGCAGGGACACCTCCCACTGGATCAGGCTGCTCAAGGTACCATCCAACCTGGTCTTGAACACCTCCAGGGATGGGGCAGCCACACCTTCTCTTGGTGACCTGTTCCAGGACCTCACTACACTCTCTGCATCAAGAATTTCTTCCTAATGTCTAATCTAAATCTTCCTCTGTCCAACCTGAAGCCATTCCCCTTCCTCCTATCGATGCAGGCCCTTGGAAAATGTTCCTCAACAGCTTTCTTTGAGGCCCCCTTCAGGTATTGGAAGGCTGCTCTAAGGTCTTCTTGGAGCCTCCTCTGCTCCAGGCTGAACAACCCCAACTCTCTCAGCCTGTCCTCATATGGGAGGTGCTCCAGCCCTTCGATCACCTTCCTGGCCCTCCTCTGCACCCCTTCCAACAGCTCCATCTCCTTCTTATGTTGAAAGTTCCAGAACTGGACACGGGACTCCAGGTGGGGTCTCCAGAGAGTGGAGTAGAGGGGCAGAATCCCCTCCCTCGCCCTGCTGGCCACATTTCTTTTGCAACCCTGGACAAAGCCCCAACCAACCTGACCTTGAACGTTTGCAGGGATGGGGCAGCCACAACTTCCCTGGGCAACCTGGGCCAGGGCCTCATCACTGTCATCATGAAGAAATTTCTCCTTATTTCTAGTCTACATCTGCCCCCTCCAGTTTATCCCCATAGCCCCTCATCCTAATACTTGCAAACAGCCCCTCCTCAGGTTTCTTTTAGCCCCTTCATGTACTGGAAGGTTTCTATGAGATCTCCTCAGAGCCTTCTCTTCTCCAGGCTGAACAAGCCCAACTCTCTCAGCCTGTCCTCGTACGGGAGGTGTTCCAGCCCTCTCATCATCTTAATGCAGCCCAGGATACGATTGGCTTTCTGGGCTATCAGCTCATGTCCAAGAGTGGTAGAAAGAACGCACAGGAGCTGGAAAAGTTTGTGCAGTTTTAAAACCTCAGCAAGAATAATTTCCATGAATGCTCTTCGTTGAAATGATCATGGGTTTCCAAAACCTACTTAAGTGCACGAGGAATGGATTATATTGCCCAGCTGCATTATGAATCATAGAATCATAGACTAGTTAGGGTTGGAAGAGACCTTAAAGATCATCCAGTTCCAATCCCACTTACATGGGAAGGAACATCCCACTAGATCAGGTGCCCAAGGCCCCATCCAGCCTGGCCTTCAACACCTCCAGGGATGGGGCAGCCGCAACTTCCCTTGGTAACCTCTTCCAGTGTTGTTTGACTCTCATGGTGAAGAAATTCATCCTAATATCTAGTCTAAATCTGCCCCTCTCCAGTTTAGACCTTGTCCTGTCACCACAAGCCTTTGCAGAACTACAACATATTCGGAATGAATACAACACCTCAAAGTAACCAGAACTTTCTATCTCAGCAGTCAAGTGCATCCATACAAAAATATCTGTGGACATTTCTTCTAACCTAAGGTTATTATTATAGTAACTTCTTATTAAATAGACAGAAAGCAGCCAGAAGGTCCTCGGTCAGGCGGAAATAATCCTAGAACTTCTGCTCAATACCACAGAGAAAACTACCTAATCACTATCTACAACTCTCTGAAAGGAGGTGGTAGCAAGGTGGGTGCTGGTCTCTTCTCCCAAGAACGAGAGGGAATTGCCTCAAGTTGAACCAGGGGAGGTTCAGATGGGGCATTAGGAAAAACTTCTTCACCAAAAGGGTTCTCAGACACCAGCAGAGGCTGCCCAGGGAGGTGGTTGGGTCCCCATCCCTGGAGGTATTTAAAAGACAGGAGGATGAAGTGCTCAGGGATCAGGTTTAGTAGTGGGCAGGTATGGTTGGACTCGATCCCAAAGCTCTTTTCCAGCAAAGTGAGTCTATGATTCTATGATTTTTACTGGAGAGAGAGAGACATTCAGCCAAGCAGTTGCAGCAGATTTTTAAGAGTAAGGGTGATACCTCACAGCACTTTGAAAACTAGAAATGGAGTCTACTATGGTTAATAGAAATTAGAAAGGGAAGACGCCAGAAGAATCCCAGTGATTAAAGTGGTTGAAGTTCATGCAGGATTAGAGTCAAGAGTCCTGATTAGGCAAAAGCGTGTCCTGCAGTTTTTGTAATACCAAGTAATCCAGACCACACCCTCCACGCCATCTACCCAGAACCCAGAATCCCCTGATGCTCAGTTCAGTGATGAGTCAGGAAGGCTGAAAAACCTGGTAAAACGCTATCTTCTGCTCTACTGAAGCACTCTGGGACCTTTCCACCTAGATCCTGGTGTACCCTTGGAAAAGTTATTGTAGCCTCTATTCTCACCGGTTGTTAAAGGAAAACGGGACTTTCCCAAAGATAATCAGATCCTAAAAGTTTATGTAGAAGTGGAAGTTAAAACTTCATCTTGGCTGCGAACTATAAGCATGGCGAGCGTGTAAGAAGATACCTTTAAAGGCAATAAATTTGTTTTAGTGGTCTTGGCTTTTTAAATGATGCAGGCAAGGGTGGCATAACACTGAACAGAGAGATCAATTTATGAATATTTTCCTTTTTGACCCACTAGAGTCCATCCCCTTGCAACACGGGAAGTTCCCTACCATAGGGGAAAAAAAATGTGATGCTTTTAAAGTTTATCGGTAAATACCACAAATATTGGTACAAAAAAGGGTCAGAAAATCAGTGACCTCAAGCCATTACTAACGTAGCTCAATGCATAAGTAATGGGTCAGTCCCTGGTTTCAAAACAGGACAGGGGATGATGTGATTGAGAGCAGCCTTGCAGAGAAGGATTTGGGGGTGCTGGTCCATGAGAAGCTTGATATGAGCCGGTAACGTGTGCTCGCAGCCCAGAAACCAACCGTGTCCTGGGCTGCATCAGAAGAAACGTGGCCAGCAGGGAGAGGGAGGAGGTTCTGCCCCTCAATTCCTCTCTTGTGGGACCTCATCTGGAGTATTGTGTCCAGTTCTGGAATCCTCAACAGAAGAAGGAGATGGAGCTGTTGGAACTGGTCCAGAGGAGGCTGCAAGGATGATCCGAGGGCTGGAGCACCTCCCGTAGGAGGACAGGCTGAGAGAGTTGGGGTTGTTCAGCCTGGAGAAGAGAAGGCTCTAAGGAGAACTTATAGAAACCTTCCAGTACCTGAAGGAGCTACAAGAAATCTCAGTAGGGACAGTTTACAAAGGCTTGTGGTGATAGGACGAGGGTCAATGAGGATAAACTGGAGAGGGGCAGATTTAGACTAGAAATAAGGAGGAATATCTTCACTATGAGGGTGAGGAGCACTGGAAGAGGTTGCCCAGGAAAGTTGCGGGTGCTCCATCCCTGGGGGTGTTGGAGACCAGGTTGGATGGGACCTTGGGCAGCTCTAGTGGGAGGTGGAACTGAATGATCTTTAAGGTCCTTTCCAACCCACACCATTCCATGATTCTGTGATAAACTATCTGCAGATGAGCTGACAGACATTTGGCCACTTGGCCAAAGACGAAAACAAGGCCAGAAAAATATGAGAAAAAGAGCTCCTGTGGGTCTTCTGGTCTCAAGAGGTGGAGAATCAGGACTGCAGGATGCATCAGGAGCATTATGGACTGTAGGAAGTAACACCAAGTAGCATCACAACCGCTATTCTACTCAACGTACTCATCTACTCATCTAACCGCTATTCTACTCATCTACTCATCTAACCGCTATTCTACTCATCTACTCATCGTTAGTTCTGCTCTTTAATTCTCTTTAAACGACCAGGGACAAGGCAAACTCATTGCTGTGCTCTCACTCCCAACATCTAATCGATCATATTAGCTGCTCCTTCTGCTTTATTAATTTTACAAAAGGTAACTGCTTAGCAGGAACATCCAACTAATAGATCTAAGCTGCAAGCAGTGGCACAAAGGCTTTTGCAATATAGTTTTACCGATTAATTAAATCAACTGCTAATGTGAGCCTTCAAGAAGCAGGCGCTCACTGCAGGCAGTGCAGCTGGTCTGAAGCGTTTGAAAATAGAGCCTTAACCAAGCAGGTGCACAGAAGAATGATGGAGGGAAACAGCTGTCTCGAAGAGGGATGAAGCTAGACCAGAGAAACCACTGGCAGCTGTGCAGGAAAGAGTGGTGGCTGGAACCTCGGGCTGCAATAAGGGATTCACCAAATAAATGGTTACGTGTTCCTGAAACCCACAGAGGAGCAGCCAAGGCTACTTTTATGTTCAAGGAGGTACCAGATCATAGAATCATAGAATAGTTTGGGTTGGAAGGGACCTTAAAGATCATCCAGTTCCAACCCCTCTGCCACGGGCAGGGACACCTCCCACTAGAGCTGCCCAAGGTCGCATCCAACCTGGTCTCCAACACCCCCAGGGATGGGGCAGCCACAGCTTCCCTGGGCAACCTGTTCCAGTGTCTCACCACTCTCATCGTGAAGAAATTCCTCCTTATTTCTAGTCTAAACCTGCCCCTCTCCAGTTTATACTCATTGACCCTCGTCCCATCACTACAAGCCTTTGTGAACAGCCCCTCCTGAGATTTCTTGTAGCCCCCTTCATGTACTGGAAGGTTTCTATGAAGTCTCCTCAGAGCCTTCTCTTCTCCAGGCTGAACAACCTCAACTCTCTCAGCCTGTCCTCCTACGGGAGGTGCTCCAGCCCTTGGATCATCCTTGTAGCCTCCTCTGGACCCGTTCCAACAGCTCCATCTCCTTCTTCTGTTGAGGATTTCAGAACTGGACACAGTACTCCAGATGAGGTCTCACAAGAGAGGAACAGAGGGGCAGAATCCCCTCCCTCACCCTGCTGGCCACAAGTCTTTTGATGCAGCCCAGGACACGTTTGGCCTTCTGGGCTGTGAGCGCACATTGCCAGCTCATATCAAGCTTCTCATGGACCAGCACCCCCAAAATCCTTCTCTGCAGGACTACTCTCAACCACATCATCCCCTATCCTATATTGAAATCAAGGATTGCCTTGACCCAGATTTAAGACCTTGCACTTGGCCTTGTTGAACCTCATGAGATTCTCACATCCCCACTTCTCCAGCCTGTCCAGGTCCCTCTGGATGACATCCCATCCTTCTCGTGTGGCAACTGCACCCCTCAGCTTGGTGCCACCTGCAAACCTGCTGAGGGTGCTCTTGATCTCACCGTCAATATCATCGATGACGATATTAAATAGCACTGACCTAATTACAGACCCCTGAGGGACCCCACTTGTCACGAATCTCCAGCTGGACATCGAGCTGTTGACCTCTAATGTCTGAATACGACCCTCCAACTAGTTTCTTATCCACCGAACAGTCCACTCATCAAATCCATATGTCTCTAATTTAGAGAGAAGATTGTTCGGGAGGGACCTTTTTCCCATGTCCACTGCTGTGGTTACCCCATCATAGAAAGCAATTTGATGAAAAATGATTTTAAAAAATAAGATAAAATATAACTTAATGCTCTTCAATTTAGCACTGTTGTCATATATAGGTTTTTTATTCACAAACAAATTAAAAAAAGGGGGCTTGAATGTAAACATCCACTCATGGGAGGAGATGGAGGTGGAACAGAAAAGCCCAGCTAAGATATATTTTTTAAGCTACAACTAAAGAGCAAGTTTAGATCAAATTACTAGCAGACAAACTACTGAACGTCACAGAAGCCCCATTCTTGCCCCAAACTAGCAGACGGGCTAAAATATGTATTAAAAATAGATTTCTTTATCTCTAACACAAACAAATACCAACGCGTGCTTGCAACACGCATACAACAAAACGACCTCCAGGACCTCCTCCAGGACTAAAACCTTTCTCATTATTTGATCTTCCAGGCGAACCAAGACAAAATAGTAAATCAGAAATTCTAGATAAGACCATGCCCGATATGTGTTTTACTTCCAATGAGTAATAGGAATAGACTCTGGCGGCACATTTTCATGTAATTGTTCGCATCATGGGGAAAGGAAGATTTTTCTCTCTACGACGTTCTAAATCCTGGTCACGTAAACCACAAAATCAGGCAATGAAGCACGATCGATATTTGTTCAATAAATTTATAACCACTAGTATCTGTCTTCTGTCAGATCAACGTGCTATATCCGAAACGCACCCGCTTTCTAGTTTGTTTCTGGACATCCTATCACTGCCCTGCACTCCTAGAAATAAAGAATAATCTTAAACCTCATGTTTTTGAAACCATGCTTCCAAATACAACTTCTACAATATCAACTTCCAGCTGAGAAAAGAACTTATACTCCACTTGATTTGTTGCATTCAGATGTTATATAGCTACCAATCGGTTTTCTTTCTTTTTTGAAAGTACTTTTTAATGTTTAATATTTATATTTTTAATATTTATCTGTATCCGTTATACATGGCTGCATCTCTTAAATGCCTTATGTATGTCGAAACACACCCACCAGATGAAAAATACTAATTTTACGGTGGAAAACAAAACCTATCAGATTTTATTTTTTAAAATAAATGTTAGCGTGATGAAATATCGGAAGCGGGAAAACAAATAGATTTTATTTCCTACCAGAAATGGTACCTTGACCAATTTGGCTTCCGCATCATGCCGTGTTCCACTGAATCGATTCCGCGCTTCCTCACCTCCCTGGCTCTGCGATGTGGTTTATTCATTGGGTTTTTATTGCCATAGCAACCCGGCAACACGGTAACGTGTCAGCCGAGCAACGCTGCTCCCCTCCCCGTATACGGTGAACGGCTGCACAGTACGTATAGCATCATATTTTAATGTATATTGATCTCTGCTTCCTCTTACTAAGCTATTGGTTTAACATCCCCATTTTCTAACTCTGTATTTAACAATCTTGCATCATGACCTTCGCAATATTTAATTTGCAGTCGTCTTAGCTTATATATAAATTACTACTTTTTAAACCTTTAATACCACTAAATAGAAACAATTTAAAGTATATTTTTACTACCAGTTCCGATTAACGCATTTGGGCATTTCTGAGCAACCAGAAAGCCAAACAGCATTATTCCCACCCAAAAAAAATTCAGGGTTTCTCCTGTGTTCTTGCATCAAACGTAGGCAAATCAAGAAACTATCCTGGCAAAGGAGTGCATGCACATTCAATTTAAGATTTCCCATCAAGGCATGTGGTCTGGAGAGAGTGGAGAACCCTATTTTTCCCACACTACGACCCTCTAGGAACCTGCTGTTAAGGGACAGGGATGATGCTTTGTCCCTGGAAGGGAAGCAGCGATGGCTGAGCCCGTCAGACAGCAGGGAGAGATGCTCCGTCAGCTTCCACTTCCATGACCTCCTCCCAGACAGTGGGGGCTCATAGCGTGCTCTGAATCCCTAACTGCAGGCAGCGCGTCTCCTCCGTTGGTGTAGAAACCCAAAACAACACACCAGAAAACCAGCGGAATCTCTGCAATGGAGGCTTTAAAGCTACAAAGTCTATCGCATCAATCCTATGCAAATCAGGGCATCCCCCAACACGGATCTGGATCACAGCAAGGAGACTAGGCAATCATCCAGGGCAATAGTATGAGTGGGAGTTGAATCTGTCTCATTGACTGAGTCTTTATCTTCACCAGTTGGCAACAGTTCCACAACTGTGCTTACTCAGAGGAGAAACATCCTTGTGTTTGAACGAGGTCGCACCACGGCTTGACCTAAATGGGTTTTAAGAAAAGCTGTTTATTGGCTCTCGGAAACTCTTGGAAGAGTCTTATCAAACACAGAGGATCTGACCACATGTAACGCAGCAAAGCACAACAGGGATTGTAGAATTATAGATTCATTCAATTGGAAAAGACCTTAGAGATAATTGAGTCCAACCACACCTGTCCAGTATTAAACCTGATCCCTGAACGCCTCATCTATCTGTCTTTTAAACCCCTCCAGGGATGGGGACTCCACCACCTCCCTGGGCATCATCTGCCAGGGCCTGAGAACCTTTTCAGTGAAGGAATTTCTCCTGATGTCTAATCTGAACCTCCCATGGTGCAACTTGAGGTCATTCCCTCCTGTCCTACCACTTGTCACTCGAGTGACGAGACCAACACTCACTTCACTATAACCTCCTTTCAGGAAGATGTAGACAGTGATAAAGTCTCCCCTCAGCCTCCTTTTCTCCAGGCTACACCCCAGTTCCCTCAGCCACCTCTCCTAAGCTTCTTCTCCAGCTGCTTCACCAGCCTCATTGCCCTTCTCTTGATGCAAATCCCTTAGGAAAAGATGTGGAGCAGAAGGGAGATGGAGAAAAGTATTTTTGACTAGAACTTCCTGACTACACTCTCCACCAAGAGACAATAAGAGCTATGAAAACGCTATAAGGTGACTTCTGTTGTGGTCCAGGGCACCAGAAGGGTTTCTATCATAATTTTCTATATCTTGGCTTTGATTTGGTTGGAACCAAAATTATCTCAAATCCCAGGAGATATAAGTACTCTGCGCTCAGTAATGATCCTACAACTTGTTTCCCCCTAGAGCACCGAGAGGCCGGAGGGTTTTGCACCTGGGACGTGGCAACCATGGATCTACAAACAGACTGGGGAGCGAGAGGCTGGAAAGGGATCTGGGGGTCCTGGTCGACAGAAGCCTGAAAATATTCAAGAAGTATTTGGACAATGAGCTCACACGGTGTAAATTTGGGTGTTGCCCCGTGCAGGGATAGGAGTTCGTCTTGATGATCCTTGTGAGTGTCTTCCAACTCAAGTCCTTGTGTGATTTTTTTAGGGGGAAGGGAATAGGGGGAGACGGGGAGGATGGGAGTGATAATAAGGAAGTGAAGTGATTCATTCATATCATCGCGGTTTCAGTGGATGAGGGATAACGAGATTGAGAGCAGTCTTGAGAAGAAGGACTTGGAGGTGATGATTGATGAGAAGCTCAACATGAGCCGGCAATGTGCGCTCACAGCCCAGAAGAAACGTGGCCAGCAGGGCGAGGGAAGTGATTCTGCCCCTCTATTCCTCTCTTGTGAGACCTCATCTGGAGTCCTGTGTCCAATTCTGGAATCTTCAACAGAAGAAGGAGATGGAGCTGTTGGAAAGGGTCCAGAGGAGGCCATCAGGATGATCAGAAGGCTGGAGCACCTCCTATACCTTGCACTTGGCCATGTTGAACCTCATAAGGTTCTCAGAGGCTCACTTCTTCAGCTCACCCCATGTCAGTGGGGTTGGAACTGGATGATCTTTAGGGTCCCTTCCAACCCAAACCATTCTGTAATTCTATGATTCCATGACAGCTCTGATTTTACATCAAGATCCCAATCCCTGTATAGAATTCCTTTCAAAAGCGCTCATGGGTACCTTTATTTTCTCCCAGCAGACATGTAGTCCTGTACAAACGGAATTTCCACTTGCTGAAACTCCAAGTGTAGTTTCTAAAAACCAGTAAATACACCTTGAGACTTGCAAAACCTCCTAGATGATTCATATTTTGAGCAGCTTTTTATTTTCTTTTAAATCAGCGGACGCTATTGCAACAGGAAAATCTGCTTGATAAAATGGGTAATTCAAACAGACAGAATGGGTTATCAGGAAATAAATTGATGCCAATATAAGCAATCATCAGGTCGTGTTACGGTTGGACTCGATGATCTGGTGGGTGTCTTCCAACCTGGTTATTCTATCATCAGGCAAGCTGCGCAAGCAGAAAAAAGAAGGGACTGCAAATCAGCCCCTGCCCAGTAAAGCAGTTGGCGACAGCTTTATTTGTATTTACAGATCTTTAGTTGAGATGCTATTTTAGGCTTGACGTGCATTGCTGTGACGTGGTGTTATTCCTGATTGATTGCACCCTTCCCTCTTCATCAAGATGAATCAACACAGATAAGCAATGGACTGTCTTTAATGGCAAAAAGGTATTTATGACCTAGCCAAACGTTATCATCGCATCATTTAACATCCAATCACCTTTTTTGTTGTTGCTTAACCCAGCATTTAAGGCAAACTTAAATCAGAGGGAAGAGAAACATCACGACAGAAGATGCATTTTGATTCCTGTTGCACCACAAGGACTAGGTGAGCCCTTAACGTTGACTTCTGATGAGAATTTTTAATGAGAAAAAAAAAAGCTTAATTTGGCAAAATGCTAATAAATCCAAGAAGAATTTTAGCACTGTTAGCTTCTTCAGATTATGAAGGTTGTATACCCGTCACATTGTTAGTTTTAATCACCACATGAATCATAGACTCATAGAACAGTTTGGGTTGGAAGGACCTTAAAGATCATCCAGTTCCAAACCCTCTGACATGGGCAGGGACACCTCCCACTGGATCTGCCCCTCTCCAGTTTATACCCATCGACCCTAGTCCTGTCACTCCAAGCCTTTGTAAACAATCCCTCCTCGGCTTTCTTGGAGCCCCTTCATGTACTGGAAGGTCGCTCTAAGGTCTCCTCGGAACCTTCTCTTCTCCAGGCTGAACAATCCGAACTCTTTCAGCCTGTCCTCCTGTGGGAGGTCCTCCAGCCCTCTGATCATCTCCGTAGCCCTCCTCTGGACTCGTTCCAACAGCTCCATCTCCTTCTTCCGTTGAGGATTCCAGAACTGGCCACAAGACTCCGGAGGAGGTCTCACAAGAGAGGAACAGGGAGCAGAATCCCCTCCCTCGCCCTCCTGTCCGCACTTATTTTAACGCAGCCCAGGACACGATTGGCCTTCTCGGCTGCGAGCGCACGTTGCCGGCTCATACCAAGCTTCTCATCAATCATCACTCCTCAGTCCTTCTCTGCAGGGTGGCTCTCAAATATATATTTTTGTGTTTTGATGCTGCAAAGCTGTTACTTCGATTCCAATTAATATGAACAAATCCAAAGCTGATATCATTTCATTCACCATGGCAAAGCTGCGGGATTCTGATTGCCCTCTGTAACACGCTGAGTCTACCAGGCATCTCTTTATCCCACCCAGGACTTAATCAACATCTACTGATGAAATATTCGAAAAAAAGTATTATTCAAATCAATTTGCAAAAACCACTATAGCTCACCCCCCTCCGATTTCAAATAATAAATCTGCTTTGCGTGCTACTATGAAAAATGTGGAGATGACTTTCACAGGCTGAGGGAGTTGGGGTTGTTCAGCCTGAAGAAGAGAAGGCTCCGAGGAGACCTTAGAGCAGCTTCCAGTACCTGAAGGGGGCTCCAAGAAGGCAGGTGGGGGACATTTTCCAAGGGCATGGAGGCTTAGGATGAGGGGGAAAGGCTTTAAATTGGAAGGGGGAAGATTTAGAATAGGTGTTAGGAAGAAATTCTTCACAACGAAGGTGAGGAGGCCCTAGAACAGGTCGCCCAGGGAAGTTGTGGCTGCCCCATCCCTAGAGGTGTTGAAGACCAGGTTGGATGGTCCTTGGAGCAACCAGATCCAGCGGAAGGTGTCCCTGCCCATGGCAGGGGGGTTGGAACTGGATGATCTTTAAGGTCCCTTCCAACCCAAATCCTTTTATGATTCTATGATCGATATTTAGAGGTGAGGTCAGCGGTGGTCGCTTAGCACATATACTCCCTAAAGAAAAATAACTTCTAAAACTATTAGTCAAATCATTTTCCAGCATGAATAGCTTTGACAGAAGCCTAATCCCCATACACTGTGTTTCTACAAGGGGCACCTTGCTCTGGAACAGCTTTATTTTGGATGCAAAGTGGGATTCACCCATTTCTGTTCGCCTGACAGTCAGCCAGGAGGCACAGGGAAGGCAGCACGTTGCCCTTTAAAGATCTCTTACCCCTCACCGGCCTAGGCACCATAAAATATTTAGAGACTACTTTGGGTGGCATTTCATTGCAAATTCCTTATGCTCAGCTGAACTATTCAACGCTCACAATGACAACGAAGAGAAGACTACGTTTGAATGCACCGCGTGGCAAGTATTTTCCCCTTTAGCGGCTATAGCCCATTATCTTCTCAAATAAGCAACGCACAGCCTGCTTGCTCCATCAGCTGAGTTCCACGGTGTTAAAATGTCTCTGTGAATCATGAGGAGGCACGTGGCTCAAGCATCTACTCCAGGCTACGGGCTCAACTCCATTGATAGATAATCAGCGCACACACATCCTTGTGCACCCAGAGAGCAGAGCCTCAAGGCTCTGAGTCGATTGCACCAATCTGAGCAGTGCAGTCGCCACATCAGAAGGGGTGGGATGTCATCTAGAGGGACCTGGAGAGGCTGGAGGAGTGAGGAAGGGTGAAACTCATGAGGTTCAGTAAAACCAATGCAAGGTCCTAGACCTGGGCTTGGGCAATTCGCTGATTGATGAGAATCATAGAATCACAGAATCACCAGGTTGGAAAAGACCCACTGGATCATCGAGTCCAACCATTCCCATCAATCACTAACCCACACCCCTCAGCACCTTGCCCACCCGTCCCTTAAACCCCTCCAGGGAAGGTGAATCAACCACCTCCCTGCACAGCCTCTGACAGGGACCAATGACCCTTTAGGGGAAAAATTTCTTCCTGATGTCCAGCCTAAACCTCCCCTGGTGGAGCTTGAGGCCATTCCCTCTTGTCCTGTCCCCTGTCACTTGGGAGAAGAGCCCAGCTCCCTCCTCTCCACAACCTCCTTCAAGGGAGTTGTAGAAAGAAATGAGGTCTCCTCTCAGCCTCCTCTTTTCCAGGCTAAACACCCCCAGCTCTCTCAGCTGCTTCTCATAAGGCCTGTTCTCCAGCCCCCTCACCAGCTTTGTTGCTCTTCTCTGGACTCACTCCAGAGCCTCAATATCCTTCTTGTGATGAGGGGCCCGGAACTGACCCCAGGATTTGAGGTTTGGTCTCAACAGTGCCGAGTCCAGAGGGAGAAGAACCTCCCTGGATCTGCTGGCCACACAGTTTCTGATCCAAGCCAAGATGCCCTTGGCCTTCTTGGCCACCTGGGCCACTGCTGGATCATGTTCAACCAACACTCCCAGGTCCCTCTCCTCCAGGCAGCTTTCCAGCCAGGCTTCTCCTAGTCTGTAGCTGCACCGGGTTGTTTTGCCCCAAGTGCAGGACCTGGCATTTGGCCTTGTTAAACTTCATACCACTGGACTCTGCCCAGCAGTCCAGCCTGTTCAGATCCCTTTGGAGCCTCCGGATCCTCCAGCAGATCCACGCTTCCACCCAGCTTAGTGTCATCCTCAGACTTGCTAAGGGTGCACCATCACGTATTTGCTCTTGTCAATATGGTCCATCAAAGCGGGGCAGCAACGTTGTGTTCAAAGTTAGCTCTGCAGGGAAAGACAGTGCAGAGTGATGGAGAAGAAGAAGGTACCAGCTAGCTGAACGGGTTTTAAGTCTCCCTTCCCTTCCTTGCAGAAGAAACTGTTTCTACCATCTTAAGATGCCACTACTATGCGTTACAAATGGAGTGGAAAGGATGATCTTTTAGAGGCTCCTACAATCTTTAGGATCCTAAAGCAGCTCAGTGGATCAGCTACCTAGCAATAAAGTAGTTCAGATAATCTCAGCTCCACCCAACAATGAATCCAGGCCAAATGTCAGAGTTTTCAGTCTGCTAAAGCGGCCCAGGAACCAGCCTTGTACGACAGCTCCAGCACAAAACAGAGCTTCGCACGATCCTCTAGACATTTCTCTCTATTTTTACGTTGTGTCGCTTGACTGGGAATTTTGCAGTCTATGCAAGTTTAAAGGGATGCTTTTGCCTAGGCTTTAAACATTAAATTGATCACAGGATCATAGAATACCCAAGCTGAGATCACTGAGTCCAAATGCACCAATCCCGTACTAAATCAGATCTCTGAGTATCTCATCTACCCATCTTTTGGATACTTCCAGGGATGGGGACTCAAACACCCCCCTGGGCAGCCTCTGCCAGTGCCTGAGAACCCTTTTAGTGAACAAATTTCTCCTAATGTCCAATCTGAACCTGCCCTGATGGAGTTTGAGGCCATTTCCTCTTGTTCTATCACCTGTCACCTTGGAGAAGAGACCGACCCCACCTCCCTACAACATCCTTTTACTCAGTTTTAGATAGCGATGAGGTCTCCCCTCAGCCTCCTTTTCTCCAGACTATGCAACCCCAGTTCCCTCAGTCAGCTCTCATAACCCTTGTTCTCCAGCCTTTTCACCAGCTTTGCTGACCTTCTCTGGACTCGCTCCAGCACCTCAAGGTCCTTCTTGTAGAGAGGGACCCAAAACTGAACCCAGGATTTGAGGTGCGGCCTCACCAATACCAAGTCCAAGGGCACAATCACTTCCCTGCTCCTGCTGGTCACGTCGTTTCTGATCCAAGCCAAGATGCCACTGGCCTTCTTGGCCACCTGGGCCACTTCTGGCTCATGTTCAGTCTCTGTCAACCAACACCCCCAGGTCCTTCTCCACCAGGCAGCTTTCCAGCCGCTCTTCTCCAAGCCTGGATCTACATAGGGTTGTTGTGACCCCAGTGCAGGACCCATCATTTGGCCTTCTTGAACCTCATCCCACTGGATGAGGTTTATCCCCATAAACCCAACGTGCTCAGATAGGCTCCAGCCTCTTGCATTTGCTGCTGTGACCGTCACAATCCAGTACTCCCACTCTCTTCCTTCACGTGTACGACTGCGGGGACAGTCACCAGTCCCAAAAACCTGGGGCACGCAGATGCTCTTCTCCTCAGGAAAACTGGTGACCCATCCCCTGGTTCATTCTGTGTTATTTATGAATTCCACATTTCAAGAATTGAGAGGCAACCCATCGTGTTACGAACGGACTCTCTATTCCCAAGAATTTTCCTCC
This sequence comes from Clamator glandarius, assembly GCA_033459285.1. Lineage (NCBI taxonomy): Eukaryota > Metazoa > Chordata > Aves > Cuculiformes > Cuculidae > Clamator > Clamator glandarius. The sequence continues at coordinate 1,593,752 of JAUNZM010000582.1, forward strand.
GATAGAAAAGTATCAGACTAAACTGCCTTTTTGGTAAAGACTAATATTTTCAAAGAAATAAATAAGCAGGAAGCTTAAATCATAAACAGCGTTAGAAATACGTGAAGGCTTCTTTCTACTAAATTGGCATCGGCAAAAGACAGAATGAAATATCGATCTCCGTCTCGGAATTAGCTTTCTGAGGTTTGCAACCACCTCCTCATAGCTATGAACAGAGCGCAGTAAAACAATTGATCATCCCTCAGTTTGCAAGCCGAACTGCACGGATCATTAATGGTCGACTTGTTAATTAAATATGGTAGCGGCATCCTAGATTAGTCTTGTCGTTACAAGAAACCATTAATAAGCCTGTTTTCAATTTAGGAAACATCATCTCTTCATACAGTAGCCATTGTAATAGTTCTGCCTAAGCACAATACTTCATTCATTACCTTGACAGGTCGCATCGTTTAGACCCATCCGCGGGAATATATTTCATCAGCTTGCAAATCCTATCTCTGTTTCCATGTAGAAATCCCACAATCCAAAATTTCCCCTTTAAATCTCACATTTTCATAAAGCTGAGGGCACAAAAAAATGCCCGAAACCTAAACCACAGAATAATTTGGGTTGGAAGGGACCTTAAAGATCATCCAGTTCCAATCCCCCCACCATGGGCAGGGACACCTCCCACTTGATCAAGCTGCCCAGGAATTTCAAGAGGTTTTCTAACTGATTATGCGGCATCACGCAAAATGAACGTTCAGCTGAAGAACTACGTTCTCCTCACCGCTCTTTTTTTTTTCAGTCTCTTGCAACGTACACAAATAGGTAAAAATACTTTTCCACCTGTGTTCAACAAGGAACCACAAACAAGCTCAGTAAAGCTCTGCCCTTCATCATTTTATTACAGGCCCAGACGTGGGCCACGAAGACGATCAAAAGCTTGAAGCACCTTTGTTATAAGGACCACATATACTGTTGGGTTTGATGATCTCAAAGGTCTTTTCCAACCAAGTTATTCTATGATTCTATGACAGGCTGAGAGAGTTGGGGCCGTTCAGCCTGGAGAAGAGAAGTCTCTGGGAAGACCTTAGAGCAGCCTTCGAGAACCTGGAGCGGACTCCAAGAAAGCTGGGGAAGGATGTTTTCCAAAGACAGGATGAGGTGGGGTGACTTCAAGTAAGTGGGAAGATTTCAACTGGACATTACGAAGAAGTTCTTCATGATGAGGGTGGGGAGGCACTGGCACAGGTTGCCCAGGAGAGCTGTGGATGTCCCCTTCCTGGAGGTGTTTAAGGCCAGGTTGGATGGAGCTTTGGGCAGCCTGATCTACTGGGATGTGTCCCTGCCCATCGCACGGGGGTTGGAGCTGATTGATCTTCCAACCCAAATGATTCTACGATTCTATATTTCTATGATTCTACGATTCTACGGACTTGAGTCCATTTCGTCTCATCCCATCACCTCTCACTTGAGAGAAGAGACCAACCCCCTCATTACATACGCATGTCGATATATTTTATGCACATACAGGCGCAGAGAACCACCCTTTTAACATTTAAAAACTCGAATTTCGAGACTGCAAGACGCAACGTATGATGATCCCATTACTAGCACTTCGAAATTCTGAGGTGGCAATACTGCTAAGATACATGCTGAGATTCAATCCTGCCTTCATCAGGCAGATAAAGTCATCACCGTGGAGGTGAAGGATCATTTTTTAGGCTGGTACTTACTCAGGCTTCAAGTGCCTTTTGCTAATAACTGTGAATAATAAATTAATTCAAAGATGGAGACATACGTGCGTATAGAAGACATGATTCATAGGATGGTTTGGGTGGGAAGAGACCTTAAAGATCATCCAGTTCCAACCCCTTCCATGATCAGGGATACCTCCCACTAGATCAGGTTATCCAAGGTCCCATCCAACCTGGCCTTAAACACCTCCAGGGATGGGGCAGCCACAGCTTCCCTGAGTAACCTCTTCCAGCATCTCACCACCCTCATTGTGAAGAATTTCTTCCTAAAGTTTCGTTTAAACCTTATTCACGCAGATTTTTGTCAGCTCTGCCACTCTTAGTGGATGTAACGCAGAACGGCAGAATGTTTTGGATGGAGGGAAGACGAGCAGAGGGGATGATTTGATGATTGAAATGTTAATATCTTCATTCTAGAGTATTCACACCTACATTAAAAGGGACAGAGTTGCCCCTTGAATGAAGCGGTCTCGCCACAGAATTGAATTCTGCAGTTCATCCCATTTTTAATGGATATTCCTTCCTACTTTCTATCACAGAGTAGGTTAGGGAGCAATTCACACAGTCCTCTTCTGAAAATTAACAGCATTTACTGCATTCCAGTGGCTGCAATTGAAAAGGCAGTATTTCCACTGCTACAAAATAAATCATTAAATTATAAACTACAGACTACTTTGTGCTTAGAAAAGAACCGCGGTATTGCAGTTATCTTATTTAATGAGGTTGAAGTCTTTGCTTTTTGAGAATTATTTGAAATAAATACATTTTTTTTTTGTTAAGGTGACGATACCGAATAAATTACACGAGCTAATATGCTTTTTAGACGGACTCAATCAGTACCTGATATTCACAGACAACATAATACAGTAAATCAAAATCAGTAGGATGCCCCTCAAGGGATGAATAATTAAGTCTAACTTCAATATGTACAAAAGCACAGGGTAGCTGAGGTTCCCATTTATTCTGAAACCACTACAAATAACCGTATCCTGGGCCGCATCGAAAGAAGAGTGGCCAGCAGAGAGAGGGAAAGGATTCTGCCCCTCTGTTCCTCCCTCGTGAGACCTCACCTGGAATATCGTGTCCAGTTCTGGAATCCTCAACAGAAGAAGGAGATGGAGCTGTTGGAATGGGTCCAGAGGAGCCTACAAGGATGATCCGAGGGCTGGAGCACCTTCTCTATGAAGACAGTCTGAGAGAGTTGAGATTGTTCAGCCTGGAGAAGAGAAGGTTACGAGGAGACCTTAGAGCCACCTTCCAGTACTTGAAGGGGCTCCAAGAAATCTGGAGAGGGACGAGGTCTCACAAGAGAGGAGTAGAGGGGCAGAATCACCAGCTTTGATGTTGGCAGGGTCTGTTCTAAGAAAACTCAACTCTACATGTTTAAACCAGGTGGTGTTCTTACTGACAAGTGATAGGCTGGAATAAATACTTCGAGAAAATGTCTACCACTGGTCTGGACAGGAACAGCCTCTGCCGTGTGAAAAAACTGGCTGGATGGCCCCAGGAGTGGTGGTAAATGGAGTTGAATCCAGTTGGAGTCTGGTCACAAGTGCTGCTCCTCACAGGTCACTCTTGGTTCCACTTCTATTCAATATCTTCATCCGTGATCTGTATGAAGGGATTGAGTGTTCCTTCAGTGAATTTGCGGATGTTTTTAAGCTGGGTGGAAGCATCGATGTGCTTAAGGGTACGGAGGTTCTACAGAGGGATCTGGACAAGCTGGAGCCATGGACTGAGACCAACAGGATGAGGTCCAAGAGCAAGGTCCTGCACTTGGGACACGAGAGCTCCATGCAGCTCCAGCCTTGAGGAAGAGTGGCTGGAAAGCTGGCTGGAGGAGAAGGACCTGGGGGTGTTGACAGTAGGCTCAATATGAGCCAGCAGTGGCCCACGCGGCCAAGAGGGCCAACGGCATCTTAGCCTGGATCAGAAACAGAGTGGCCAGCAGGACCAGGGAAGGGACTTGTCCCTGTACGCAGCACTGGTGAGGCTACACCTCAAATAGAATCATAGAATCATAGAATCATAGAATCATAGAATCATAGAATCACCAGGTTAGAAAAGACCCACTGGATCATCGAGTCCAACCATTCCTATCAATCACTAAATCATGTTCCTCAGCACCTCGTCCACCCGTCCCTTAAACCCCTCCAGGAAGGCGACTCAATCTTCTCCCTGGGCAGTGTCTGACAGTTCCTGATGACCCTTTCCATCAATTTTTTTCCTAATGTCCAGCCTGAACCTCCCCTGGTGGAGCTTGAGGCCACTCCCTCTCGTCCTGTCCCCTGTCCCTTGGGAGAAGAGGCTAGCACCCTCCTCTCCACAACCTCCTTTCAGGGAGTTGGAGAGAGCAATGAGGTCTCCTCCCAGCCTCCTCTTCTCCAGGATAAACACCCCCAGGTTCCTCACATGCTCCTCTTGCTTTCCAGCCCCTTCCCCAGCTTTGTTGCTCTTCTCTGGACTCGCTCCAGAGCCTCAACATCCTTCTTGTGGTGAGGGGCCCAGAATTGACCCCAGGATTCGAGGTTCGCTCTCACTAGACAGAGAAGAACCTCCCTGGACCTGCTGGCCACGCCGTGTCTGATCCAAGCCAAGATGCTACTGGCCTTCTTGGCCACCTGGGCCCCTGCTGGCTCATGGTCAGTCACCTGTCAACCAACACCCCCAGGTCCCTCTCCTCCAGGAGAAAATACTTCGTTTAGTTTTGAGCCCCTCACTCCAAGAAGGACATGGAGGTGCTGTACTGCATCAAGTCTTTTCCAACCAAGCAATTCTATGATTTTTATTTATTTAGAAAACAAAATGTATACAAAGTGCAAAAATAAACTAACATATTCATGGAGGAACTCTGAAGTTAATACATAAATTCATTAGGGAAGCATTAAACATACTGTATAAATTAATTACGATGTGGTTATCTTCATTAAATGCTACTTAATGAGTTAATAAGCTAGAAAAGCAATGACAAATTGCTGAAGTGCACGTACAGCAGTTCTTTTTTCTTTAAAAAAAGCAACATTCTTAACCGAATTCTGCAGCTCCGGAATGGGATAATCTTTAAGGTCCCTTCCAATGCAAAGTATTCTATAATTCTCTGATTAGAATCATGGAATACGTGGTTTGAAGTCTATTATATTATTATTATTCTACATAAAGCACTGGTTCCCGGCCTAGAACTCCCACCTATGCGGGATCCATGACTTGCTGATATTTTACCATCAATGAATAAAGCTGGAAATGCCGAAACCATGCAAGGAAGACGTAGAAAGCGACACAACCACAAAATAAATTCTAGCCTTTGGGTCAACCTCCTGTTTTCTATCCAAATCCATCCGTGGGTCCCTCTCCCAAGTCGCTGGGTCTGTGTGAGAACTGTGTGTGTTCGAACCGAGAAAGAATTCGCATCTGCGCACCCCAAGTGCTTCCTCCAGAGCTGCAAATACGCTGAAAAAGCAGCCACGACATTGTTGTCCTTCCCCTATGAGAAGATCAGCGAGTATTTAAGGGCGGCTATGGGAAGACATTCAGACCCACCCTCAGCCTTCCAAAATGCCAGCACAAATAACCCTTTTGGAATGTCCACAGCCGGCCTATCAACACCACGGGGCCACCTCACGCTGACCTCTCAAATATCCTCATCCCCAGCACTTAAGCGGCCACTGAGCCGAACCGAGAGACACGGGGAGTGATACAAGGACCCATGGCGCTTATCTTCAGCTTTGTGCGTGTTTCTTTCATTTCTAGAAGAGAGAAACTGGTGCAAACAGCTACAGCATGATGCCATGATCCATAATCTATTTCCCCCTCTTCTCCACTCCCGGGAGACCCCACCAGGAGTACTGTGTCCAGTTCTGTTGAGTCCTAAACATCGGAAGGATATGGAAATGTTGGAACAGGTCCGGGAGATGCCATGAAGATGATCTGAGGGCAGGAGCATCTCTGCTATGAGGATGGGCTGAGACAGGTTCTTCAGCCTGGAGAAGGGAAGGCTGCAGGGAGATCTTATAGCACCTTCCAGTGTCTGAAGAGGCTACAAGAAAGCTGGGGAGGGACTTTTTACAAGGGCATGGAGTGGCAGCATGAGGGGGGGTTGATATATTAAGATCTACTTGGTCTAATGACTGCTTACTATATCACAGAATCAAAGAATAGTTTGGGTTGGAAGGGACCTTAAAGATCATCCAGTTTCAACCCACCTGCCATGGGCAGGGACACCTCCCACTAGATCAGGTTGCTCCAAGCCCCATCCAATCTTCAACACTTCCAGGGATGGGGCAGCCACCACCTCGCTGGGCAACCTGCTGAGCCTCACCACCCTCACTGTGTAGAAAATCTTCCTTATATCTAGTCTAAATCTGCCCCTCTTCAGTTTATCCCCATTGCCCCTCGTCCTATCACCAGAAGGCTTTGTGAACAGTCCCACTCCAGGTTTCTTGGAGGCCCCTCCAAGTACTGGAAGGTGGCCGTAAGGTCTCCTCAGAGCCTTCTCTTCTCAAGGCTCAACAACCCCAACTCTCTCAGACCGTCTTTGTATGGAAGGTGCTCCAGCCCCCACCTCATCCTTGTAGCCTCCTCTGGACCCGTTCCAACAGCTCCATCTCCTTCTTCTCTTGAGGATTCCAGAACTGGACACAATACTCCAGCTGAGGTCTCACAAGAGAAGAATAGAGGGGCAGAATCCCCTCCCTTGACCTGCTGGCCACGCTTCTTTCGATGCAGGCCAGGACACGATTGGCCTTCAGGGTTGAGTGCACATTGCCGGCTCACGTCGACCTTTGTATCAATCAGCACCCCCAAGTCCTTCTCCGCAGGGCTGCTCTCAAAATATTCAGCAGAAGAACAGAAATGGATCATCGGATAATGAAACTCCTTTGACTCAAAATTACATTTGCTATCTCATTTTTCCCTGTGGACATTGCCTAATTTCCCCTTGCTCTTCTCTCATTCGATAGACAGAAACTTTATTGGGGGCAAGGACTGTCCTTTATTCTATGTCTGCACAGGACCTAGGCCACCAAAGCCCTGAGGCTTCGAAACGCTGCTGCGTTTCAACGTCCTCGTCAAACAATGAGGACATTTGCCTACTCGTTCTAGCAGACAGGAATTGCAGTAACTATAATTAAAAGCTCTTACTGAGGAGAAAGTTTGAAAGTGGGATTTTCTATTCCTGGAAAACGATATAGAGAATGTCCCCAACAGAAGAAGGATATGGAAACGTAGGAACTGGTCCAGAGGAGGCCACAAAGATGACCTGAAGGCTGGAGAACCTTTGCTGTGAGGACAGGCTGAGAGAGTTGGGGTTGTTCAGCCTGGAGAAGAGAAGGTTCTGAGGAGACCTTAGAGCGACCTTCCAATACCTGAAGGGGAGCTACAATAAAGATGCTGAGGGAATTTTTACAAAGGCATGGAGTGATAGGATGAGGGAGAGCAGATTTAAGGGTCCCAGCTGGGTGGAAGCGTGGATCGGCTGGAGGGTCGGGAGGCTCCAAAGGGATCTGAACAGGCTGGACCACTGGGCTGAGAACAACGGCAGGAGGTTTAACGAGGCCAAATGAGGGTCCTGCACTTGGGGCACAACAACCCTGAGCAGCTCCAGACTAGAAGTCCGGATGGAAAGCTGCCTGGAGGAGAAGGACCTGGTGGTGTTGGTTGAACACGAGCCAGCAGGGGACCAGGTGGCCAAGGAGGCCAAGGGCATCTTGGCTTGGAGCAGACACGGTGTGGCCAGCAGGGCCAGGGAGGTTATTCTCCCTCTGGACTTGGGACCTCAAATCCTGGGATCAGTTCTGGGCCCCTCACCACAAGAAGGATGTTGAGGCTCTGGAGCGAGTCCAGAGAAGAGCAATGAAGCTGGGGAAGGGGCTGGAGAACAAGAGGAACATGTGAGGAACCTGGGGGTGTTTATCCTGGAGAAGAGGAGGCTGAAGGGAGACCTCATTGCTCTCTCCAACTCCCTGAAAGGAGGTTGTGGAGAGGAGGGTGCTGGCCTCTTCTCCCAAGGGACAGGGGACAAGACGAGAGGGAATGGCCTCAAGCTCCACCAGGGGAGGTTCAGGCTGGACATTAGGAAAAGATTTTTCACAGAAAAGGTCATTGGTCCCTGTCAGAGGCTGCCCAGGGAGGGGGTTGAGTCGCCTTCCTGGAGGGTTTTGAGGGACGGGTGGACGAGGTGCTGAGGGACACGGGTTAGTGATTGATGGGAATGGTTGGACTCGATGACCCGGTGGGTCTCTCCCAACCTGGTGATTCTACGATTCTATGACAACAGTCTACAGGTTGCTTCAGCAGCCACCACAGCCGGCGAGACGCTGTGCAGTTGCTCTGGGCTCTCCCTTCGCATGCCCGGGATTCTTCTTCCCACAACAACTGCACAGTTAAATCAATCCAATGCTTCTGATTAAAGCTCTGTAAGGGAAATGAAACATCCTCCTAAAACATCTTCTGTTTTATGTAAAAGATGAGGGAATATGACAGGGGAAGGTGACAGCAACCAACCCATAATGAGGAATAAAACCAGTCCCATAATGAGGAATAAAATTTCAGGTTTTTAGTGAAAACAAAGAAAAGAAACCCAACTCTGGAAGGAAATAGCTGCAACAATGAAGCATTAACACAGGCTGAGAGAGTTGGAGTTGTTCAGCCTGGAGAAGAGAAGGCTCTGAGGAGACCTTAGAGCATCCACCAGTACCTGAAGGGGCCCCCAAGGTACGGGAAGGTCACTGTAAGATCTCCTCGGAGCCTTCTCTTCTTCAGTTTATACCCATTCCCCCTTGTCCTATCTCTACAAAACTTTGTAAACAGTCTCTCCCCAGCTTATTTGTATCCCCTCCTAGTAAAATCCCACTTGATAATTGGAGTAAAGCTATTCTTGCTGTCACCATCCGCTCACCCCTGTGGTTTTTGAGCTACAGCCACACTCAAGGCTGGGGTCTCTTCACTGGCAGTGCTCGTGCTATAATCCAGCTAGGTCTGACACCTCGTAGTGCTTCTAAACTCTTATTTTTGCAGGCATCAGGGGGCAGTTAAGGGCAGGAGACCTCCTGGGAGAGAGCTAGTGAAATCTCCCAGGCCGAGGAAGCCGAATTTGGCACGCTTTGTACCCATAACGTCCATCCCAAGCAGGTCTCGAAGCAAACTTACCAGGCAACAATATCTTTCCCCCCTCCCCGCCCCTCTTCAGAAGGACCCGCTTCTCTATCTCCGGTAAGGATACTGAATTAATTAGCAGCGTGAACAAGAAGAAGACTTGAACCTGGGACTGAAGTGAGGGCGCAATTAATTGATTCTGAAACACATTCAGTGAGAAACAGTGAAAGGGGTCAAGGAAGTACTGGGCCACTTGACATCAAGAACAGTATCTGCAGGAAGGGGAAGCCGAGCGGAGTAGCTCGCAGTGGGTTTTGTGCCTTTATCCGGCTGTGCTGGCACGCGGGGACATAGAGGAGCATGTCCTGCTGGGAAAGGAAGAGATGTGACAGGACTGAGGAATCGTGAGCCCGGGGCGCGATCTCGCATGCTGAAGCTACTCCAACTGGTTTGGCATTAAACGCATCTTTCCAGGCTCAGTGCCCCTCCAGCACCCGGCGGCTCTGCCTAAAAATGAAGCGTCTTCTTTTACAAAGACGAATAAGCAAAAGATTTGTTTAAAAGGCTGCGACAACCGTTGTAGTAGTTGCAACAAAAAACTCTGGTAGAGCTATGGTAGTTTTGTTGCAACAGAAACAAGTGACAAGCTTTTAGGCGTAATTAATTAATCAGAACAATAAGGCAATAAGGTATTCGGAGCCTGAGAGTTGATTTGTTTCTTTTCCAGCTACATCGATTAAACTTATAAACAGAACTCTTCCTACAGACATTATTTATATTATATTCCTTCAGGCTGGTTACAAAGATCACTGTGTTCAAAAACATTAAAAATCATAGAATCGTAGAATAGTTTGGGTTGGAAGGGACCTTGAAGAACATCCAGTTCCAACCCGCCTGCCATGGGAAGGAACATCCCACTAGATCAGGTGCCCCAGGCTCCATCCCACCTGCCCTTGAACACCTCCAGGGTTGGGGCAGCCACAGCTTCCCTGGGCAACCTGGGCCAGTGTCTCCCCACCCTCATCACGAAGAAATTCCTCCTTACGTCTAGTCTAAATCTGCCCCTCTCCAGTTTATACCCATTGCCCCTCGTCATATCACCACAAGCCTTTGTGAACAGCCCCTCCCCAGCTTTCTTTTAGCCCCTTCAGGTACTGGAAGGTCGCTCTAAGGTCTCCTCGGAGCCTTCTCGTCTCCAGGCTGAACAACCCCAACTCTCTCAGCCTGGGGTGCTGGTTGACAGCAGTTGTCCAGGTGGCCAAGAAAGCCAGTGGCATCTTGGCTTGGATGAGAAACAGTGTGACCAGCAGGTCCAGGGAGGTTCTTCTCCCTGTGGACTCAGCACTGGTGAGACCGCTCCTCGAATCCTGGGATCAGTTCTGGGCCCCTCACCACAAGAAGGATGTTGAGGCTCTGGAGCGAGTCCAGAGAAGAGCAACGAAGCTGGTGAAGGGGCTGGAGAACAGACCTGATGAGGAGCGGCTGAGAGAGCTGGGGGTGTTTATCCTGGAGAAGAGGAGGCTGAGAGGAGACCTTATTGCTCTCTATAACTCCCTGGAAGGAGGTTGTGGAGAGGAGGGAGCTGGGCTCTTCTCCCAAGTGACAGGTGAGAGGACGAGAGGGAATGGCCTCAAGCTCCACCAGGGGAGGTTTAGGCTGGACATCAGGAAGAAATTTTTCCCCGAAAGGGTCATTGGTCCCTGTCAGAGGCTGCCCAGGGAGGGGGTTGATTCACCTTCCTGGAGGGGTTTAAGGGACGGGTGGACGAGGTGCTAAGATGGGTTAGTGATTGATGGGAATGGTTGGACTCGATGATCCAGTGGGTCTCTTCCAACCTGGTTATTCTATGATCCTATGTTTCTATGGGAGGTGCTCCAGCCTCCTCTGGACAATCTGCCATTTAAAAAGAGGAAATTACTAGGTGTCAGTTCACCGAATCATAGAATAGTTTGAGTCAGAAGGGACCTCAAAGATCATCCCGTTCCAACCCCCCTGTGATGGGCAGGGGCACCTCCCACTAGATCAGGCTGCTCAAAGCCCCATCCAAGCTGGCCTTGAACATCTCCAGGGATGGGACAGCCACAGCTTCCCTGGACGCGCTCCGTTTTAGAGCAGGCTTACGATCACTCCCAGTTGCACTTCACCATCTATGTTCGGGGCGTTGAGCAGCCTCATCTAGTGAGACGTGTCCCCGACCATGGCAGGGGGATGGAATTAGACAATCTTTAAAGTCCCTTCCAACTCAAACCATTCCATGATTCTATGTTTATATCAAGCTGCCTTGGCTGCTATAAACTGCAAGAGCACAGAGCCAAGTCCGCTTTGCCTCCACCCTGAGTTCTCCTCCTCACCACCTGGTGGCCAAAGATAACTGTGGTCACGGATGCCTTCTCCACAAGGTAATATTTGAGCAGAAACTGATCCTACACACGCACGGTCTGAACCCACAGTCGTTCGGGTTGTGATAAGTAACTATAACAGGAGTTTATAAATACTTAGCCCATATCTTTCTTTGCCACCATGTAAAAATAGAACAAAGATTAGTATTTGCTCATATTAGGGAGGGGATTCTGCCTGCCCCTCTGTTCCTCTCGTGGGACCTCATCTGGAATACCGTGTACAGTCTCGAATCCTCAACAGAAGAAGGAGATGGAGCTGTTGGAACGAGTCCAGAGGAGGCTACAAGGATGATCCAAGGGCTGGAGCACCTTCCCTATGAGGACAGGCTGAGAGAGTTGGGATTGTTCAGCCTGGAGAAGAGAAGGCTTCGAGGAGACCTTAGAGAATCCTTCCAGTACCTGAAGGGGGCTACAAGGAAGCTGAGGAGGGACTGTTCACAAAGGTTTGTGGTGATAGGACGAGGGGCAATGGGGATAAACTGGCGAGGGGCAGATTTAGACTGGACATAAGGAGGAATTTCTTCACGATGAGAGTAATGAGGCACCGGCACAGGTTGCCCAGGAGAAGCTGTGGCTGCGCCATCCCTGGAGGTTTTTGAGGCCGGGTTGGATGGAGCCTTGGGCCTCTGATCTAGTGGGATGTCCCTGTCCATGGCAGGGGGGTTGGAACTAGATGATCTTCAAAGTCCCTTCCAACCCAAACTATTCTATTATTTGAAAAAATTGTCACACAAATAAAGCCTTCTATAAATACTGCAAGTCAGTGGCTGCGATTTCTTTAAGGGCTTATTAATGCTAATTACAAAACGAGCAAGAAGCTTCGAGCAATTAGAGTGGGGTGTTAAATGAAACACTTAATTAGGGCTCCGCACACATTTACCTACAAGCTCCTCGAGCTTTCCCTTTCTAGTGGACACCCAGGACACTATCAGGAAAACGTTAAGAACCCACTTAGGGAGAGATTGTTCACAAGGGCTTGTAGGGTAGGATGAGGGGCAACGGGTATAAACTGGAGAGGGGCAGATTTAGAAGGAGGAGGAATTTCTTCACAATGAGGTCATTCACCTCTCTCTTTTAATTATATTATACAGAGAGTCCGGGCTCTTCCTCAGATTAAGTTTCCATGATGGGATTCAGCCACCAATACCATAAAAATACAAAACTATCAACATTATCTGGTTTTCCTTCCTCCTCCGCGGCATTTCTCAGCCTCCAAGCTAACGCAGTTCGGTAGATGTTTCTGTTTTATCGCACCTCATAAAAAAAGCACCTGACACAAAGGCATCTCAATTGAGAATTGATCCACAATAAACTATTGCAATACGAACAGCAACGGTTCCATTTCCTTTACTGCTTATCTGAGACGTACTTAACTGCTTCAAAAAAAAAAAAAAAAAAGCCTCCAATTATACTGACTTTCCATGCATCCCGCAGGCAGCCTCTTCAAATAGTTTGTACCCGATTCTAATCCCAAAATGACATCATCCACGATGTCAGAAAAGCAGGAGCAGAGACCTCGAGGTGTCAAAAGAAAAGCACTTTTCACCAGTTGCTTCACGGCCGCTGAATAGTGTTTCACGAGAAGAATTTCTGTTTGTCTGGAACATCTTCCTCCCACTGTGGCATCAACCAACATCAAAACTCATCGCGTCTGCTGAACGAGTACGTGAAGCAATATCTCTGAGTCACCTGGATTTCGTTGTCTGATGAGGTTTTCCAACATAGAATCAAGGAATCACAGAATCGTAGGATGGTTTGGGTTGGAGGGAACCTTAAAGATCGTCCGTCTTGCACAACAAAGATACAGAAGTCACCAAAATACATTCGTGGCCGGGACAATCAGCTGAGACAGAAGAGGCTCATGTTCAAAGCCGTAATTCAACTCATTAAAATGCCCCATTTCTTGTGGCCAGTTACCTCACGATCAATTTGAGAGAATTCCCACGTCTAAGCTCAGACACCATTTCCCTCCAGAGGAGGAAAAATGTGGTTGAAAGTGTCCTTCTGGCTGTCATCGGGTGACAAAAATACTTTAAGACAACTTTAACCTAGATATTTTTTTGTTGTCCTTGGTATGACACCCTCCATCAACACAGTATTTTAGAGACACCTTCAAGCAAAGAGCTGAATTTAGCACTAGAATTCTGTTTTACAGATGCGCGTGCCGAATTCTTTTAATATCACTATGCTGGTTTGAAATAATGGTCCTACTTAAAGTCTCATCGCGAAATGCAAGAGCTATTCCAAAGCAGCGCAAGAAGCCGCTGTTTCACGATGATCGGTTGCCTCAACCACAAATACGAATTCCAAGTTCTTCCAGCTCCATTTAATTACTACTGTGCAATTAAACACATTATATATTACGTGTTATATGTAATATATTATAAACTGCATATATTCTATAGTCTATATGACGTATTTTATAGATATACTGTAAATTATAGAGTATATATATTGAAAATACAACACCCTAGGAAGATTGGACGTCATCCCGAGGGACCACGACAAGCTGGAGAAGAGGATCTGTGTGAACCTCATGAGGTTCAACAAAGCCAAGCGCAAGGTCCTACACAATCCATGATTTCAGCCTGGGTGGGGGATAATGTGATTGAGACTCAGGGAATGGATCCAGAGGAGGCCACGGGGATGATGAGAGGGCTGGAGAACCTCTGCTATGAGGACAGGCTGAGAGAGTTGGGGTTGTTCAGCCTGGAGAAGAGAAGGCTCCAAGGAGACCTTAGAGAGTCATCCAGTACGTGACGGAGGCCTTCAAGAAAGACGTGGAAGGACTTTTTGCAAGGGCATGGAGGGATAGGATGGGGGGGGTGGCTTGAAATGGGAAGGGGGATGATTTAGATTAGGCATTAGGAAGAAATTCTTGACGATGAGGGTGGGGAGACCCTGTCCTAGGTTTTCCAGGGAAGTTGTGGCCGCCCCATCCCTGGAAGTGCGCAAGTCCAGGTTGGATGGGGCCTTGAGCAGCCTGGTCTGGTGGGAGGTGTCCCTGCCCATGGCAGAGGGGTTGGAACTGGATGTTCTTTAAGGTCCTTCCAACCCAAACCCTTCTATGATTTACTCAAACAGAATCATACTTAATCGTATATAATATTAAACCCTTCCATCTGGAAGCATTTTACTTCTTCCAGTGGCAAGACTCTCAACATCTGCCACTTCTCCACCTTAAATATATGTTCCGCATACATCAAACGCAGCCTCTAGTACAAAGTTAACCCAGGAGCAGGAAAGAAGCAGTTCACAACGAGAAATTATTACACCAGAGACCGAATGCATAAAGCCAATTTCAGTCCGGAAACTTTCAGTTCTGGCCTAACCTGCGTAATATTAGACAAACGTCTTCCCTCTGTTCCTTCCTCTTACAAATTGCTCGTTGTACCTGTGTCATCCCTCGAGGCCGAGCGCTGGCTTTCTCTTCGGATAATGTGATTTACAGCTGGGATTTCTGAACGCTGCTACAACACAAAATCAACGGTTCAGAGCTCGGCTCTACCCATCACTCTAATCCCGGTTTTTACTCCATCCCTGCTGTTCCATGACAACGGTCCGATCAGGAGAACTCATCCCATCACTCCGAACCTACTGTACACACACATTCCTACATACATAACACGCTTTTCTCTTTTTTTTTTCAACCCTCAGGTCACATCTCCAACGCTGGCCGTGAAGTCTCGGCTTTGCAGCGAAAGGGGATGGGTTTACACTCACAAAATTATTTCTGAAGTAAAATTCTTTCCTAAAAAAAAGCGACTATTTCAACGCTCCCCACTCGGTTTGGGTATAAACTACTGACAAGAGCAAGCAAAGCCACAGCTCTGCAGCAGAACACGTGCAGAATACAGGGCTCGATGCGGTTGATGAGAAGCTCAACATGAGCTGGGAATGCATGTTCTCAGCCCAGAAGGCCAACCACGTCCTGGGCTGCATCAGAAGAAACGTGGCCAGCAGGGTGAGGGAGGGGATTGTGTCCCTCTGTTCCTATCTTGGGAGACCTCATCTGGAGTCTTGTGTCCAGTTCTGGAATCCTCAACGTAAGAAGGAGATGGAGCTGTTGGAATGGGTCCAGAGGAGCCTACAAGGATGATGAGAGGGCTGGAGAACCTCCCAAAGGAGGACAGACTGAGAGAGTTGGGGTTGTTCAGCCTGGAGAAGAGAAGGCTCCAAGGAGACCTTAGAGCCACCTTCCAGTACCTGAAGGGGCAAGAAGAAAGCTGGGGAGGGACTGTTTACAAAGGCTTGAGGTGATAGGACGAGGGGAAATGGCTATGAACTGGAGAGGGGCAAATTTATACTAGACATAAAGAGGAATTTCTTCACCATGAGGATGGGGAGGCACCAGGGAAGGTGGTTGCGCAGGGAAGTTGTGGCTGCTCCCTCCCTGGAGATGTTCACGGCCAGGTTGGATGGGACCTTTGGCACGTGATCTAGTGGGAGGTGTCCCTGCCAATGGCAGGGGGGTTGGAACTGGATGATCTTCAAGGTCCCTTCCATCCAAACAACTATATAACTGTACAATTCTATGATTCTGCGTAGGAATAAGACACGTTCTGCCTAGACACGACTCTCAGCAGGAGATCCCTGCCCTGTAATCACACTCAGCCCCCGCCCTGCGCTGCTCCTGGTCTGACACTTGCGTTTCCGCAGGGCTGAAGTTCTCACTTTTATCCTCGGAATAATAATTTGAAGCCGGGCAGTTTCCCACAGAAAGTTCCTAAGCTCGCTGTGCAAACACCTAAATCACATCGCCTGCTCCTTTCCTCAAACAAACAGGGTGACTCTGGGACGTTACTCTCTATCTTCCCAGAGGGAAGGAAAAGTCATTTTTCTTCAGCGAGAGTCTCTGAGGCCAGCAGGCTCCTAAAAACAATATCCTTTCAAAGCAGAGCTTTTGGTATCCAGCCTCACACGTAGCCACCAGCTCCTAATTGCCTGTTGCGATAGCAGGGGGCAGAGAGCCCTCGGGGAGGGGACACGGCGGCTCAGGAGCCACCGCAGCCAAACCCAGCACAAAACACCGCTCAGTAACCCGACTTTCACGCATTTGCCACACACATTCCCATGAAATATTGGGATTTGGACAGGGTGGAGAAGTGGGACTCTGAGAAACTCATGAGGTTCAACAGGGCCACGAGCAAGGTCCTGCGCTTGGGTCGGGGCGGTCCCCGTTTTCAGTACCTGGTGGGGGGTGATGTGATCGAGAGCAGCCCTGTAGTGAAGGATTTGGGGTGCTGGTCGATGAGAAGCTCGACATGAGCCGGCAATGTGCTCTCCCAGCCCAGGAGAGCAAACACGTCCTGGGCTGCATCAGAAGAAGCGTGGCCAGCAGGGCAAGGGAGGGGATTCTGTCCCTCTGTTCCTATCTTGGGAGACCTCATCTGGAGTCTTGTGTCCAGTTCTGGAATCCTCAACATAAAAAGGAGATGGAGCTGTTGGAACGGGTCCAGAGGAGCCCACAAGGATGAGGCGAGGGCTGGAGCACCTTCCCTATGAGGACAGGCTGAGAGAGTTGGGGTTGTTCAGCCTGGAGAAGAGAAGGCTCCGAGGAGACCTTAGAGCGACCTTCCAGTACCTGAAAGGAGCCTCAAGAAACCTGGAGAGGTTCATAAAGGCTTGTGGTGATAGGGCGAGGGGGAACAGGGATAAACTGGAGAGAAGCAGTTTTAGCCTAGACATAAGGAGGAATTTCTTCACAATGAGGGTGGGGAGGCCCTGGAACAGGTTGCCCAGGGAAGTTGTGGCTGCCCCATCCCTGGAAATGTTCAAGGCCAGGTTGGATGGAGCCCTGGGCACCTGATCCAGTGGGAGGTGTCCCTGCCGATGTCAGTGGGGTTGGAACTGGATGATCTTTAAGGTCCCTTCTAACCCAAACTATTCCATCCCATCCCATCCCATCCCATCCCATCCCATCCCATCCCATCCCATCCCATCCCATCCCATTCCATTCCATTCCATTCCATTCCACCCCATCCCATTCAATTCTATTCTACTACATTCAATTCTATTCTACTCCATTCCATTCCAATCCATCCCATTCCACAAAATTTAACCCGCTGCCACTACCAATAACAGAAAACCCTTCTCAGAACGTTCCCACCCAGCTGCCTGTCAGCACTGATTTACACCAGTGGGGTGGCAGGATTTGCACCAGCCTCTCCCCCCAAACCCTGGGCAGGGAGGGGGGTGCTTGGGGGCTCCAGAGCATCGCCCCTAAAGCAGCTGCTTCCAAGGAAACCGCAGACCTTGGAGAGCCTGGGTGAGTTTTCCCACCTCCAGACACAATGAGAAGGGACTGAGCCAAGAGACCCGCGGGATCTTCCAGCTCCTGCAGCTCCTGCAGCTCCAAACCCGCAGCACGGGCAGCTCCTGCCTCCCCCCCAACCGCCCCCGAGCAGCGGACGGACACACGGACAAAAAGAGAGCAGGGAAAACGCACCACGGAGACACAGACACCGCAAAAACAACAACAACAAAAGAATAAACCAAAAAAAAAACCCCTTCACCCAACGCGCCTCCCCATCACCCTCAATGAGCCCGGAGGGAGAGATGCGCTCACCTCGGGGAGGGGATGCAGCCTCCGGAGCGGCTTCTACCCGCTGGAAAACGGCTTCTACCCGCTGGAAAACGGCTTCTACCCGCTGGAAAACTGCTTCTGGGCCGGTGCCGGGCAGGCAACACGCTCCGGTGCCTCTCGAGAGGGAGGATTTTAATTTGCGGCAGCGCGGGGCTGAGCGGAGCCGCTCGGCTCCCCCGGCTGGGTCCTCCCTCCCCGCTCGCCTGCCTTCCCCTGGCTCCTCCTCGCCCCCCTGCTTGCCTTCCCCCTCCTTCTCCTCCTCCTCCTCCTCCTCCTCCTCCTCCTCCTCCTCCTCCTCCCTCGCTGCTTTCCTCCCTCGCAGACGCCTCCCTGCGACGCGACGCTCGCCTGGTGGCTCCTTGTAGGATGAGGGGATGCCGAGGTTGGGAAAGACCTTGGAGAACATCGAGCACAACCCTACCTGTCATAGAATCACAGAAACAATCACAGAATCATAGAATCACCAGGTTGGAAGAGACCCACCGGATCATGGAGTCCAACCATCCCCATCAATCACTAACCCGTGTCCCTCAGCACCTAGTCCACCCGTCCCTTAAACCCCTCCAGGAAGGTGATTCCACCACCTTCTTGAGCAGATTCCACCAGCTCCCCGTGACCTTTTCCATGAAGAATTTCTGTCTGACGTCTGGTTGGAGCTCCAGTGGAGTTGGAGGCCATTCCCTCTCGTCCTGTCCCCTGTCACTTGGGAGAAGAGCCCAGCTCCCTCCTCTCCACAACCTCCTCTCAGGGAGTTGGAGGGAGCAATGAGGTCTCCCCTCAGCCTCCTCTTCTCCAGCCTAAACACCCCCAGATTCCTCACATGCTCCTCTTGTTCTCCAGCCCCTTCACCAGCTTCGTTGCTCTTTTCTAGACTCGCTCCAGAGCCTCAACATCCTTCTTGTGGGGAGGAACCAGAACTGCCCCCAGGATTCGAGGTTGGGTCTCACCAGAGGGAGAAGAACCTCCCTGGCCCTGCTGGCCACACTGTGTCTTTTCCAAGCCAAGATGCCCTTGGCCTCCTTGGCCACCTGGGCCCCTGCTGGCTCCTGTTCAACCAACACCCCCAGGTCCTTCTCCTCCAGCACTTTCCAGACTTCTCCTAGTCTGGAGCTGCTCAGGGTTGTTGTGCCCCAAGTGCAGGACGCGGCATTTGGCCGTCATCCCATTGGTCTCGACCCATGGATCCAACCAGCTTCGATCCCTTTGGAGAACCTCCAAACCCTCCAGCAGATCCACACTTCCACCCAGAAGCTGATGGTGGCTGCTCATCTCCGAGGTCGTCCATCCCTCTCCAGCATCCTGCTCTTGGTGGCCACCTGGGCCACCCCCTCTCCTCCTTCCTCCCCTCTCGGTGACACCGAGGAGCCTTGATGCACTTGAATGAACCCTTGGGTCTCCACGCGGGGACAGGTCCCTCATAAAGCTTGTTCTCCAGCCCCCTCACCACTACTAACCCACAGCCCTCCCAACACCCACTCTGGTACCAGCCGGGGCCACCCAGCGCATCAGAGAATCAAAGAATCCCTTGGATGATCTTTAAGGTCTCTTCCAACCCAAACCGTTCTGTGATTCTATGATCACGTTCGACACTAAGCTGCGAAGAAACGGTTGCTCCCTGATTTTCTCCTAGTTCAGGGATGAAGTCCTGAATCAGAAGGAGTTTCAAATATATTGAAGGTGTTGTCAAACTGCTCCTTCCTGGGACCTCCAGCTGGTGGGAAATTCTAGTGCGAGTCCATGAAGTATGTTTTACAGGTAAATGGTTAGAAAGCAGCAACAAGAAGACACGAAAATATCTGTGGCATCTGCTCCACCGAAATGCCAAGCGTGTGCGGAATAGCGTGAGTATGAAGAGCATTCCTTCTCGCAGCTAAGAAATTTCTGTTTGATTGGAAAAGGAACCGAACCTCAGGGGCTGTTCGGAGGCTGCTTTCCTACGTTTAAGTGGATTTTTCTCCTTTTTTTACTTGAGTAAAACTTTCTCCAGGTCAATTCAATCCAAAGATCGTGCTCACACTACACTTTCTGAAGGATTTCAAAGAATGGTTTGGGTTGGAAGGGACCTTAAAGATCATCCAGTTCCAACTCCCTTGCCACGGGCAGGGACACCTCCCACTCGATCAGGTGCCCAAGGTCCATCCAGCCTGGCCTGGAACATCTCCAGGGATGGAGCAGCCACAACTTCCCTAGGAAACCTGTGCCAATGTCTCACCACCTTCATCATCGAGAACTTCTTCCTAATGTCTAATCTAAATCTTCCCCCTTCCAATTTAAAGCCATTCCCCTTCATCCCCTCACTCCATGCCCTTGGAAAAAGTCCCTCCCCAGCTTTCTTGGAGGCCCCTTCAGGTCCTGGAAGGATTCTCTAAGGTCTCCTCGGAGCCTTTTCTTCTCCAGGCTGATCAACCCCAGCTCTCTCAGCCTGTCCCCATACAGGAGATGCTCGCATCATCTCTGTAGCCTCTTTTGGTCCCATTCCAACAGTTCCATGTCCTTCTTCCGCTGGGGATTCCGGAACTGGACACCGGACTCCAGGTGGGATCCCACAAGAGCCGAGTAGGGGAGGAGAATCCCCTCCCTCACCCTGTTGGCCACACTCCCGATGGGCTGTGAGCAATCATTGCTGGCTCAGTGCTCAATAAGCTCCATTTGCCTTTTAGATTTAATATTTTCCTTCTGAAATATTATTTCAGATCTGGACCTTGGGGCGTTAGGGGCTTGGCATTTTCTCTTCTTGCCCTGTGCGGGAGGACACACGTTGGGTACACGTGCTGGCCGGTTTTTTTTAAACAAAATATTCATCTGAGGAAGAAAAAAAAATAGGTAGTGTGATAGCTAAAAGCTTAGGTAGGAGGTGTGAATCGTTGCCTGAAAGCTGGGAGACACTTTGTTCATGTGAATTGAGAGTGAAGTGAGGACAGTAAAAGGTTTCCAGACAGACAGAACTGTGGTTATTGCAGAAAGGACGAGTGGAAAACTGGGTGGGAGAAGATGGAATTATGGAATCGTAGAGTTGCTTAGTTGGAAACGACCTTTGAGATCACCGTCTATTCCTAAATCCCTCAGCGCTTTGTCTATTTATCATTTAAATGAGTCCAGGAATGGAGACTCCACCACCTCCCTGGGCAGCCTCTGCCAGGTCCCAAGAACCGTTTCCAATTTTTTAGAAGTCTTTCCATTTTTTGGAACCCTTTCCAATTTTGGAGAAGCCTTTCCATTTTTGGGGAACCCTTTCCAATTTTGGAGAAGCCTTTCCATTTTTTTGGAACCCTTTCCAATTTTGGAGAAGCCTTTCCATTTTTGGGGAACCCTTTCCAATTTTGGAGAAGCCTTTCCATTTTTTTGGAACCTTTTCCAATTTTTGAGAAGCCTTTCCATTTTTATGGAACCCTTTCCAATTTTTGAGAAGCCTTTCCATTTTTATGGAACCCTTTCCAATTTTTTAGAAGCCTTTCCATTTTTGGGGAACCCTTTCCAATTTTTTAGAAGCCTTTCCATTTTTGGGGAACCCTTTCCAATTTTTGAGAAGCCTTTCCATTTTTTGGGAACCCTTTCCAATTTTTTAGAAGCCTTTCCATTTTTGGGGAACCTTTTCCAATTTTGGAGAAGCCTTTCCATTTTTTTGGAACCCTGTCCAATTTGCGGCACCACAAAAAATCTGGAAAAAGAGAAAAGAGAACAGACAAAGGGGAAAAGGAAAGGAGACGTTGTCCTTTCAGAATGGCTGAACATCTTTATTTCTATTTCCTCGATACGCAGCGGCTTGACTCGCTTTTAGGGAATAAATGTCTTTGTTGAAGTTTTCCATCAAGGTTAATGAAACATTATGGAATTTAGTCAAGGAGAAAAATTTTGTATCCAGTCGAGTGTGTATGGATTTCACAGTATTTTCGTGTCTGTCACTTCAAATTATACTCACCAATGTTTATTTGTTTCTCAGATAAGACAATGGGCTGATCGGATTGCTTTCTTTCTCCGACTCTATTAGCTAAATTCAATAATAAATACTTATTTTCCTCATAACATTTCTATATCCCGCCCTGGGAGCTCATGTATCATTTTCTTTTCTGGCCATGAGCCGATTGCAGTGTGCGTCGCGTCATTTTAATGCTGGAAAATTTAAAAAGGCGGCGGCGTAAAATATTCCCTTCGAACCTGGGGTAAAAGCACAGAAGGAAAACACAAAATACTTCCATCCTACGGATTTTCCATGTGCCTGTGCGCGGCAGATCAGATGCTAAACCTGGGCAAATTGACAAAGCCCGTTGATTTCTCTTCCTGGGTTTGCGTTAATCGAAGTCCGCAGCGTTTTAATGCATCATCTTGAACAATTAATTTGGGGAAGGACAAGATTGGAAATGCCGGAGCAGCTCCTGAGCTCTTCAGAGCACCGTGGCCAATCTGAGTTTTATGACTCCAGAAGGGCCTATCCCAACAATCAAACTACTAATTGTTGATGTGTTAATCGGGGATTGAGTTAGCGGAAGCTTCAGCTGCTTGGTAATAGCTGCATTATAAATATTGAATGAGATGCCATCGGCTTTTACAGAGGGAAATAGGTTACACTGGCAGGAATAATCATTCAGAAAACTTGCATTTAGGTATTTTCTAGACTTGTGTCCAAAATACGACTTTCAGGTAACTGGTCCGTGGATTCTTGCCATTTTTATCCCTATACGAGTGATTTACAAACATCTTTACAGGCAAAATATTGTTTATAAGGTAGAAAAACACGAGCTTCGTGACTGTTGAAGAACTGCAAGGCCACAGATCTCTGCATTTAATTTTATTTCAGTAGAAGTGTGGTTCCTTTAACTTTAAATTCTTAGTGAATCAACAAGACCAAGTGCCGGGTCCTGCACTTGGGGCACAACAACCCTGTGAAGCTCCAGGATTGGGGAAGAGCAGCTGGAAAGCCGCCTGGTGGAGAAAGACCCGGAGGTGTTGGTTGGCAGTGGCTGAACATGAGCCAGCAGTGGCCCAGGTGGCCAAGAAGGCCAACGGCATCTTGGCTTGGATCAGAAACGGCATGGCCAGCAGGACCAAGGAGGTGGCTCGGCATCGAATCCTGAGTTTAGCTTTGGGCCCCTCGCTCCAAGAAGGACATTGAGGAGCGGGAGAGCGTCTGGAGAAGGGCAAGAAATCTGCTGAAGGAACTGGAGAACAAGGGTTATGAGAGGTAGCTGAAGGACCTGGGGTTGTTTATCCTGGAGAAAAGGAGGCTGAGGGGTGACCTTATCACTCTGCCTGAAAGGAGATCGTAGCGAGGTGGGTCTTGGTCTCATCTCCCAAGCGACAGGTGATAGAACAAGAGGAAACGGCCTCAAGTGGCACCAGGCAAGGTTCAGACTGGATATTCCTTCACCAACGGAGTTCTCAGCCCTGGCAGAGGCTGCCCAGGGAGCTGGTGGAGCCCCCATCCCTGGAAGCGTTTAAAAGACGGATGGATGAGGTTCTCAGGGCTGCGGTTAGGTAGTGGACGGGAATGGTTGGACGCAATGGTCTTTTCCATCCAAGCGGTTCTGCAATTCCATGAAAAGCTTCTACCTTTCACTTAAAGGACATTGAGATCATGGTGCATGAGATAAGGTGGGTCTAAACCCTGTACTTGCCGCCTACGAGGTGTGCACGCGCACATAAAAACGCAGGCTGGAAACTGAAACTACCGTTCTAATGAAGAAGAAATAAAAATAATAATAATAATAATAGAAACAGGTATAACGAGTGGCCTTTCTGCATGACATACCCCACGTTATCACTTCTAGACAGAACCACGTCTGAAAAATAGGCATGGATGTTCAGAAAAAGAAGTCATTTAGACGAGACTGAGCTGAAATTAGAAACTGATCCTACTTGAACTCCAAACACAACATTCCACCCCTTATTCCACGTCATTTACATGATGCTCAGGTAATTCCTACTTCTCTCTTCAAAAGGTGGAACAAGGATGGGACCACGGAGAAGTACAGGGGAAAAAATCAGAGAACAGAACAGGTGAAAGAAAACGATAACAACAGGGAAGAAATTAATAATTTAAACAGGGAAGAAATTAATAATTTAAATAGCAATCTATGCTTTCCCGAAATCTCAAATCTATTTAGGGGATAATTTCTCTGATCACAAGAAATTCGTTACACCCGATGGTCCTGGACTAATGAGTTTCCTAGATAAAAGATCAGGCTGTGAAAGAAAGGACTTAAAACACAGAAGTTAATTAGCTAATTTTCACCCGGCCTTTATCAACTCCTCCACCGATTGACATGACCCAGGTGTAGGACCTTGTACTTGGCCTTGTTGAACCTCATGAGATTCTCAGAGGCCGCCTTCTCCAGCTCATCCGGGACCCTCTGGAAGGCGTCTCATCCTTCTGGTTTGACATCGGCACCAGTCAGCTTGGTGCCATCAACCTCCACCCTTCAGGAGCTCTTCTCTTGGTGCGCAGTCTCCCTCCTCCGGAACGAAGTATCTCCAGGTAAACAGATAAATAGAAAAAATGATTCGATTTCCTTGCTTAATTAAGTTTACGTGTGATGCTGATACATCAGGGGGAAAAAAAAAGTGACAGAGGACTCATGATTTTACTCTTTACTCCAGAATTCTGCTAGGCGAATATGACAATCTAATCTTTTCCTTAGCACTCCAAAAGAAACTAAATACATAGAATCATAGAATCACACAATCGCAGAATCATAGAATCACAGAATCGCAGAATCACAGAATCAAATAATCACAGAACTGTAGAATTATAGAATATTTTGGGTTGGAAGGGACCTTAAAGATCATCCAGTTCCAACCCCACTGCCATGGGAAGGAACATCCCACTGGATCAGGCTTCCCAAGGTCCCATCTAACGTGGCCTTCAACACCTCCAGGGACGGGGCAGCCACAATTTCCCTGGGCAACCACCATCCCTGCTGCCTCACCAGCTTCACCGTGAAGAAATTCCTCCTTATGTCCAGCCTAAGTCTGTCCCTCTCCAGTTTATCCCCATTGCCCCTCGTTCTATCACCACAAGCCTTTGTGAACAGTCCCTCTCCAACTTTCTTGTAGCCCCTTCAGGTACTGGAAGGTCTCTCTACGGTCTCCTCGAAGCTTTCACTTCTCCAGGCTGAACGAACCCAACTCTCTCAGCCTGTTCTCATATGGGAGGTTCTCCAGCCCCCTGATCATCTTTGTAGCCCTCTCCAAATCTCCCTCTCACCAGTTTATAGCCACAGATGGGTCCACATCAAACTTGCCAGAGTAATCTGATCACCTTCTATGTCACCGAGTGACTAGACTCTTGGACGAGGGAAAGGCTGTGGATGGATCTTCCCGGACCTCAGTAAAGTCTTTGACACAGTTTCTCACAGCATTCTGCTACGGAAACTGTCACCTCTGGCCTGGACAGGTGCACACTCTCCTTGGTGGAAAACTGGTTGGATGGAGGGCCCAGAGAGTGGTGGGAAATGGAGTTAAATCCAGCTGGAGGCCAGTGACAAGTGGGGTTCCCCAGGGCTCAGTGCTGGGTCCAGTCCTGTTTAATGTCTTTATCAATGACCTGGATGAAGGCATCAAGTGCACCCTTAGCAAGTTTGCAGATGACACTAAGCTGGGTGGAAGTGTGGATCTGCTGGAGGGTCGGGAGGCTGCAAAGGGGCCTGAACAGGCTGGACTGCTGGGCTGAGACCAATGGCATGAAGTTTAACAAGGTCAAGTGCCGGGTCCTGCACTTGGGGCACAACAACCCTGAGCAGCTACAGACTAAGAGAAGCCTGGCTGGAAACTACCAGGAGGAGAAGGACCTGGGGGTGTTGGTTGACAGCAACTGAACATGATCCAGCAGTGGCCCAGGTGGCCAAAAAGGCCAATGGCATCTTGGCTTGTATCAGAAACGGTGTGACCAGCAGGTCCAGGGAGGTTCTTCTCCCTCTGTACTCGGCACTGGTGAGACCGCACCTCGAGTCCTGTGTTCAGTTCTGGGCCCCTCACCACAAGGAGGATGTTGAGGCTCTGGAGCGAGTCCAGAGAAGAGCAACAAAGCTGGTGGAGGGGCTGGAGAACAGGCCTGATGAGGAGCGGCTGAGAGAGCTGGGGGTGTTCAGCCTGGAGAAGAGGAGGCTGAGGGGAGACCTTATTACTCTCTACAACTACCTGAAGGGAGGTTGTGGAGAGGAGGGAGCTGGGCTCTTCTCCCAAGTGACAGGGGACAGGATGAGAGGGAATGGCCTCAAGCTCCGCAAGGGGAGATTTAGGCTGGATATCAGGAAAAGATTCTTCATGGAGAGAGTGGTTAGGCATTGGAACAGGCTGCCCAGGGAGGTGGTTGACTCCCTGGAGGTGTTTAAGGTGAGGGTGGATGAGGTGCCTAGGGGCATGATTTAGGGATTGGTGGGAATGGTTGGACTCGACGATCCGGTGGGTCTCTTCCAACCTGGTTATTCTGTGATTCTGTGAAACAGACGTACCCCTCTATCTCCATTGACTTGGTGAGGTGAAAGAGTTAAATCGTGTTTAACCAGAACATCTACTTCGTGTTCTTTATCTCCCTGGAACTTGTTAGCACTTTGAGGACCGGTTCCCTAGGAATGAATAAAGCCGGGAATGACATCAGCTTCCGCCAACACGCAAGGGTTACTATGGCGATGGAGAAAGTTTTTCCACGGTACAAAACAAGCACCATGCGTGATATTATCAACCAGCCAAAGAAATCAGTCACATATAAACCACAGCGTCCTCCTAATGAACAGCCGTTTATGCAGCACGCGTGTTAGCGACTCTCCCCTGGACATCAAACTCCTGGCAGTCACACTGAAAAACTTGGCAGATTTACCGAAGTGTTAACATTTTGTTTTCGGCAGCTCGGAATTTTCTCCCCCCCACCTCGCCCAGATCTTCAGCATATTCACAGTTTCACCCAACGCCGACAAGGAAAGTCTCCGATGTGAGCTTAAACCATGCAAAAGGCAGCATGTCCAAGCCGTGCAAGCGACTCAAAATAGATTTATTTATTTATTTGCGGCAGAAGAACAGATGGCTCCTTTGTTTGGTGGTTCTTTCTATTTTATTTGCTCACCACCTTGGCCGTAAGAGTTTAATCCTCAAAGGAGCGCGGCAGGTTGGCTCCGATGCAAACCACAGAAAACCTTGAAATATTCAGTTTATGTCAGGGGGGGTGTCCATAAATATTAATATATTTATAAAATTTATTTGATTTTTAATAGATTCATATATATATATATGGATATATAGACACACGTGGTTCTTCCTTCACCAGATAAATCAAAGCCAGCACCAAGCCAAACCACAACTGGAGCACGTCCCGTACGAGAACAGGCTGAAAGAGTTGGGATTGTTCAGCCTGGAGAAGAGAAGGCTCTGAGGAGACCTTAGAGCCACTTTCCAGTACCTGAAGGGGCTCCAAGAAAGCTGGGGAGGGACTGTTCACAAAGGTTTGTGGGGACAGAACGAGGGGCAATGGGG
This sequence comes from Clamator glandarius, assembly GCA_033459285.1. NCBI lineage: Eukaryota > Metazoa > Chordata > Aves > Cuculiformes > Cuculidae > Clamator > Clamator glandarius. The sequence continues at coordinate 1,621,027 of JAUNZM010000582.1, forward strand.
ATAAAGTGGAGAGGGGCAGATTTAGGCTGGACATAAGGAGAGATTCCTTGATGATGAGGGTGGTGAGACACTGGCCCACGTGTCCCATTCTAAACTTTCGATCCTGGCAGCTCCGTATTTCTTGCTACAGAATTTCCTAAAGCACATTCTATACTGGGTATCTCAACTGTGTGTTTCGAGGCAATTTTTTTCATCATACGTTCCTAATTCGTTTTTTTCTCTGTTGTCTGATGTGTTACAATGTTTGTTTAGACATTGCCTGCATTGAGTTTATTTGTTTGTTTGCTGTTTTAAATATTGTCGAAAGGGTAAATGAGAGGGAGAGGGAAAAAAAAAGGAATTATTTTTCTCTTTTATTTGAAAGTCAACAGTGTGGCCAAGTGGCCAAGAAGGCCAACAGCATCTTGGCTTGGATGAGAAACAGCGTGGCCAGCAGGTCAAGGGGGGGATTATCCCTCTGGACTCGTATTGGTGAGGCTGCACCTTGAATCCTGGGATCGAATTTGGGCTCCTCAGTCCAAGAAGGACCTTGAGGGGCTGGAACGTGTCCGGAGACGGGAGTGGAGCTGGCGAAGGGGCTGGAGAACAAGAGTTATAAGAAGCAGTTGAGGGACCTGGGGTTGTGTAGCCTGGAGAAAGGGAGAGTGAGGGGAGACTTTATCACCACCTACAACTGACTGAGAGGAGCTTGTAGAGAGGTGGCTGGTGGTCTCTCCTCCCAAGTGACAGGTAACAGCACAAGAGGACATGGCCTCAAGTTGCACCAGGGCAGTTTCAGATTAGACATGAGGAAGGGTTTCATTCCAAGTTTGCAGATGACACCAAACTGGGTGGAAGTGTGGATCTGCTGGAGGGTCAGGAGGCTCCAAAGGGATCTGAACAGGCTGGACTGCTGGGCAGAGTCCAATGGGATGAGGTTTAAGGAGGCCAAATGCTGGGTCCTGCACTTGGGGCACAACAACCCTAAGCAGAGGTACAGACTAGGAGAGACCTGGCTGGAAAGCTGCCTGGAGGAGAAGGACCTGGGGGTGCTGGTTGACAACCGACTGAACATGAGCCAGCAGTGGCCCAGGTGGCCAAAAAGGCCAATGGCATCCTGGCTTGTATCAGGAACGGCGTGACCAGCAGGTCCAGGGAGGTTATTCTCCCCCTGTACTCGGCACTGGTGAGACCGCACCTTGAGTCCTGTGTTCAGTTCTGGGCCCCTCACCACAAGAGGGATGTTGAGGCTCTGGAGCGAGTCCAGAGAAGAGCAACAAAGCTGGTGAGGGGGCTGGAGAACAAATCTTACGAGGAGCGGCTGAGAGAGCTGGGGTTGTTCAGCCTGGAGAAGAGGAGGCTGAGGGGAGGCCTTATTACGCTCTACAACTACCTGAGGGGAGGTTGTGGAGAGGAGGGAGCTGGCCTCTTCTCCCAAGTGACAGGGGACAGGACGAGAGGGAATGGCCTCAAGCTCCACCAGGGGAGATTTAGGCTTGAGATTAGGAAGAAATTCTTCACGGAGAGGGTGGTTAGGCATTGGAACGGTCTGCCAAGGGAGGTGGTTGAGTCACCGTCCCTGGAGGTGTTTACGGTTAGGGTAGATGAGGTGCTTAGGAGCATGATTTAGGGATTGGTGGGAATGGTTGGACTCGACGATCCAGTGGGTCTCTTCCAACCTGGTTATTCTGTGATTCTGTTTGGGTAGCTGGTGGAGTGCAGAGCGAACAGCTGCAGGTTTGCTTTTCTCTTCCAACTTGGAGTGCCTTGAGCAGAACTGGAAGAAATACACCTGGAGTACCCTCTCTTACCCTTTTCGTAGAATCAGAGAATCATCAGGTTGGAAAAGAACCACCAGATCGAGTCCAACCATTCCTATCAAACAATAAACCATGTCCCTCACTGCCTTGTCCACCTGTCCGTTAAACCCCTCCAGGGAAGGTGAATTAACCCCTTCCCTGCGCAGCCTCTGCCAGTGCCCAATGACCCTTTCTGTGAACATTTTTATCCTAATCTCCAGGATGGTGGTGTCCCAGAGGTGTCCAAGGCCACGTTGGATCAGAATCTCCAGCAGGAGGTGAGGTAGCGCCAGAGCCTCCTTGCCCTGCCCAGCCCCGTGGTTACGCGGCGAGAAGCTCTTCTGGTGGACGCCTGCTCCTTGGAGCCCATCTCCGTTGGGTTCGTGGTGCCTGGAGCTGCAGGGGTGTCCGTACCCGGCTTTGCGCTGTGCGTGGGGCTGCTGGAGGGCATCTCCGTGTCCCCAACACTCGGTGCCGTGTGCTCCCCATCCACGGGGACCTGCTCCACCTCTCTTCCCAGTGGCTGCTCCAGCAGAGGGGGCTGGCCAAGAGCTGGTGTTGGATCAGCCGCCAGCTCCTCCTCCGTCTTGGGGGTTGAGGTGGGTTTCATGTAGACGGCCATGGTGACTTTACGGCACTGTGGCAAGAGGCTGCTCCCGTCTGGGTTCATAGAGCTGCTTCCTTCCACGTCCTTGCTGCTTATCCCACCAACACCTCCACCCGACTCCACGTTTCTGATTCTCTCAAGCCTTCTGGATATACTTTGTGCTATTAGATCCATGGCTTGATCCACAGGGATTCTTCCACCTGCTTCCTTGGGGCTGCTCTCATCCGGGTACATGGAGCTGCTTCCTTCCACCTCCATGCTGCTTATCCTGCCAAGATCTCCACCCGACTCCACGTTTCTGATTCTCTCAAGCCTTCTGGATATACTTTGTGCTGTTAGATCCATGGCTTGATCCACAGGGATTCTTCCACCTGCTTCCTTGGGGCTGCTCTCATCCGGGTACATGGAGCTGCTTCCTTCCACCTCCATGCTGCTTATCCTGCCAAGATCTCCACCCGACTCCACGTTTCTGATTCTCTCAAGCCTTCTGGATATACTTTGTGCTGTTAGATCCATGGCTTGATCCACAGGGATTCTTCCACCTGCTTCCTTGGGGCTGCTCTCATCCGGGTACATGGAGCTGCTTCCTTCCACCTCCATGCTGCTTATCCTGCCAAGATCTCCACCCGACTCCACGTTTCTGATTCTCTCAAGCCTTCTGGATATACTTTGTGCTGTTAGATCCATGGCTTGATCCACAGGGATTCTTCCACCTGCTTCCTTGGGGCTGCTCTCATCCGGGTACATGGAGCTGCTTCCTTCCACCTCCATGCTGCTTATCCTGCCAAGATCTCCACCCGACTCCACGTTTCTGATTCTCTCAAGCCTTCTGGATATACTTTGTGCTATCAGATCCATGGCTTGATCCACAGGGATTCTTCCACCTGCTTCCTTGGGGCTGCTCTCATCCGGGTACATGGAGCTGCTTCCTTCCACCTCCATGCTGCTTATCCTGCCAAGATCTCCACCCGACTCCACGTTTCTGATTCTCTCAAGCCTTCTGGATATACTTTGTGCTGTTAGATCCATGGCTTGATCCACAGGGATTCTTCCACCTGCTTCCTTGGGGCTGCTCTCATCCGGGTACATGGAGCTGCTTCCTTCCACCTCCATGCTGCTTATCCTGCCAAGATCTTCACCTGACTCCACGTTTCTGATTCTCTCAAGCCTTCCGGATATACTTTGTGCTGTTAGATCCATGGCTTGATCCACAGGGATTCTTCCACCTGCTTCCTTGGGGCTGCTCTCATCCGGGTACATGGAGCTGCTTCCTTCCACCTCCATGCTGCTTATCCTGCCAAGATCTTCACCTGACTCCACGTTTCTGATTCTCTCAAGCCTTCCGGATATACTTTGTGCTATCAGATCCATGGCTTGAGCCACAGGGATTCTCTCCTTGGGCTCCATGGTCCTGGCTTTGCCAAATCCTCAGCGCTGCTGCGGGAGAGGTTGAGGTTCCAACCTGCCCGGTGCAGAGCCCAGCGCCGACTGCGGCTCCTGGGGACACGCGGCCTCCTTCTAGGCTGCCCGCCCGAGCCGCGCTTTGTGACATCACAGGGCAGGCAGAGCATCCCAGTTCTGAGCCCTGGTAGCCAGGGGTGACGGGGAAGATGTCCTCGAGTGGGACATAGGATCAGAGAATCACCAGGATGGAAAAGACCCACTGGATCATGGAGTCCAACCATTCCTATCAAACACTAACCTGTATCCCTCAGCACCTCATCCACCCGTCCCTTAAACCCCTCCAGGGAAGGTAAATCAACCCCCTCCCTGGGCAGCCTCTGACAGGGACCAATGACCCTTCCCATGAAAAATTTCTTCCTAATCTCAAGCCTAAACCTCCCCTGGTGGAGCTTGAGGCCATTCCCTCTTGTCCTGTCCCCTGTCACATGGGAGATGAGCCCAGCTCCCTCCTCTCCACAACCTCCTTTCAGGGAGCTGGAGAGAGCAATGAGGTCTCCTCTCAGCCTCCTCTTCTCCAGGCTAAACAACCCCAGCTCTCTCAGCTGTTTTCTCCAGCCCCTTCACCAGCTTCGTTGCTCTTCTCTGGACTCGCTCCAGAGCCTCAACATCCTTCTTGTGGTGAGGGGCCCAGAACTGAACACAGGATTCAACGAGCGGTCTCACCAGGGCTGAGTCCAGAGGGAGAATAGCCTCCCTGGACCTGCTGGTCACACCGTTTCTGATCCAAGCCAAGATGCCATTGGCCTTCTTGGCCACCTGGGCCACTGCTGGCTCATGTTCAGCCACTGCCAACCAACACCCCCAGGTCCCTCTGCTCCTGGCAGCTTTCTAGACAGGCTTCTCCTAGTCTGTTCCTCTGCTTAGGGTTGTTGTGCCCCAAGTGCAGGACCCGGCATTTGGCCGTGTTAAACCTCATGCCATTGGACTCAGCCCTTGACATGAGCAGGGACACTTCCCACTAGATCAGGTGCCCAACGCTCCATCCAACCTGGCCTTGAACCTCTCCAGGGATGGGGCAGCCACAACTTCCCTGGGCAACTTGTTCCAGTGTCTCACCACTCACATCGTGCAGAAATTCTTCGTAATATCTCCTCTAAATCTGCCCTCCCCCAGTTTATACCCATTTCCCCTCATCCTATCACCACAAGCCTTTGTGAACAGTCCTTCTCCAGCTTTCTTGAAGCCCCTTCAGGTACTGGAAGGTCACTGTAAGGTCTCCTCGGAGCCTTCTCTTCTCCAGGCTGAACAACCCCAACACTCTCAGCCTTTCTTCACAGGGGAGGTGCTCCAGCCCTCCCATCATCCTTGTAGCCTCCTCTGGACCTGTTCCAACAGCTCTTCCTACTTCATCTATCGAGGATTCCAGAACTGGACACAAGTCTCCAGATGAGGTCTCGCAAGAGAGGAACAGAGGGGTAGAATCCCCTCCCTTGACCTGCTGGCCACGCTGCTTTTGATGCAGCCCAGGACACATTTAGCATCTGGGTTGAGTGCACTTTGCCGGCTCATATCGAGCTTCTCATCAACCAGCACCCCCAAGTCCTTCTCCTCAGGGCTGCTCTCAATCACATCATCCCCCATCGTGTACTGAAAACAGAGATTTCCCCGACCCGGGTGTAGGACCTTGCACTTGGCTTTGTTGAAACTCATGAGGTTCTCACAGATCCACTTCTCCAGCCTGTCTGGGTCCCTCTAGATGGCATCTCGTCCTTTCAATGTGGCAACTACATCCCTCATCTTGGTTCAACTATCTACCGCTTTGCTGCAGCCCTCGTGAAAGACACGGTTAGAACTTCAGCATCTCAGCACACCTGAGCCGTAGGTGCTGTTTGGAAGCCCAAGGCAACCTCACAAATAAAAGAAAATTATGATCAAGAATCTCTCAAAACTCAAGAAGAGTGGAAAAAGACGAACAAGATACTGTGAGTCCCCCTCTACTCTGCTCTCGTGAGACCCTACCTGTGACCAGTTCTGGAATCCTCAACAGAAGAAGGAGATGGAGCTGTTGGAATGGGTCCGGAGGAGGCTACAAGGATGAGGTGAGGGGCTGGAGCATCTCCAGTACGAGGACAGGCTGAGCGTGCTGGGGTAGTTCAGCCTGGAGAAGAGAAGGTTCCGAGGAGATCTTAGAGCGACCTTCCAGTATGGAAAGGCGCTCCCGGAAAGCTTTGTACAAGATCCTGGAGGGATAAGATGAGGGCTAATGGCTTTAAATTGAAAGGGGGAAGATTTAGATTGGACATAAGGGAAAAATTCTTGATGCTGAGGGTGGGGAGGCCCTGGCCCAGGCTGCCCAGAGAACTTGTGGCTGCCCCATCCCTGGAGATGTTGAAGACCGGGTTGGATGGGGCTTGGAGCCCCTGTTCCAGTGGGAGGTGTCCCTCCCAAGGCAGGGAGTTTGGAACTGGATGATCTTTATTGCCTCTTCCAACCCAACCCACTCAACGATTGCTCTCCCAGCAATCTTGACTGGGAGCTGCCCCCTCCAGTGGGGCAACCTGAAGTGGTACAAGGATAAGACCTTTACAACTAATAAATCAGATTAAAAATCAGAATTGAAAGACCAGGATTTGCCTCCTCATTGTTCCTCCTCTTCTCCAGGCTGAACAACCCCAACACGCTGAAACAACTTGGCTGTGATGTTAAGGTCGCTCTAAAAGACTCACTACCGCTTTGCGGTCTTACAAAGTAGCTTAAAAATCCTAAAAAGCTGGGAAAAACAGCAGAGTCGACTAATTCTCATAGTTTGGTTTCCATTCCACTCTGCTACAGGTTTCGCAAGGTTGTTTCTCCACTCTGCCTCATCTCTCCGTGAGACGTGCATGAAGTCAAAAAATGGAATAGTCATTACTGAGCTTAATTTTTTTTTTAACGGCGCCGAACATCGTTGCTACATGTACAGACTCTGTTGTGTGCACGTAAAAAGGGATATACTTGTCCTGCAGGAACATTAGTGCCTGATTAGATTCTCTGGGGCTACCGCATTCCAAACAATTAATCAAATCCATAGTATCCAAATTGGTCAGGAAGGCTACAGGCATTAAAAATGAGAGTTTTTTTGGCCTGCAAGCCAGCAGAGGTCAACGTGAACTCAAGGGACCTGCCAGCAGGCCACCCATTAACAAGGATTTCACCATTAATTATTTCCTCTGAATAGAAGACACGCAAGAAATATAAAGAGCAGCTAACGGGGTTTAATGAGTTTATCGCGGAAATGTAGATAAACTATTTCAGCTTGTGCTCTTATCTGCACGTATTTTGAATCATTAAAAAAATAAAGTGGGAAGTATCAGAGCTGGAAAAGATCAGGGTACATAGAAAAAAATTATTTAAGCAGGCTTCGATTTGGTAGAATTGTAAAAGATTTAGAATATTAACATGTCTTGATTGTCTTAACAGCCCTAAAACGAAGAGCAGTGCTATTTGCAGTGGCTTTAACGAAGAAGAATGATCCCGTTAGCTCAGTCTCTGTGAATAATGCATGAGGCTGAATTCACCTTATTCACCTCGTCTTGCATTCAGTATAAAATCTCCCCAAAATAAAGGGTTATATATTTAGCATTAAGGAACGAGTTCCTGTTTTAACTTGTGTATCGTTACTTCCGTGCAGTTAGAGATTGGTTGAAAAATTGTATCTTGAGTAGTTTTTAGAATTTTTCGATGTCAGACAGAGGCAAGTCTGGGAGGTTTATTTTCCCATTTAAATCTTTTAGGCCCTTGATGCATTTTTAATAGGCTGTAGAAGAATCAATTAAATCTCGTTATTTGGATTCATTACAGGGTTATGCTCTTGTGGCTCTCTAACCAGCGTTAATTAACCAAGGAAGAAAGTATTTTGTGCTTTAAAACGGTGCAAAATGCTGCGTTCACACGTTAAAGGTCTCACACAGCTTAGAAGCGAAAAGATTTATTAATAACAATGAGGTCTTTGGTGAGTCCTGACTTCTGGAGGTGTTGAAGGCCAGCTTGGATGGGACCTTGGGTAACCTGATCTAGTGGGATCTAGATGATTTTTAAGGTCCCTTCACACCCTAATTATTCTATAATTCTGTGACTTCACAGAATCACCAGGTTTGAAGAGATCCACTGGATCATGGAGTCCAACCATTCCTATCAATCACTAACCCGTGTCCCTCAGCGCCTCGTCCCTTAAACTGTCCAGGGAAGGTGAGTCAACTCCCTCCCTGAGCAGCCTCTGACAGGGACCAATGACCATTTCTATGAAAATTTTTATCCTAATGTTCAGTCTGAACCTCCCCTGGTGGAGCTTGAGGCCATTCCCTCTCGTCCTGTCCCCTGTCACATGGGAGAAGAGCCCAGCTCCCTCCTCTCCACAACCTCCTCTCAGGGAGTTGGAGAGAGCAATGAGGTGTCCTCTCAGCCTCCTCTTCTCCAGGCTAAACACCCCCAGGTTCCTTACATGCTCCTCTTGTTTTCCAGCCCCTTCACCAGCTTCGTTGCTCTTCTCTGGACTCGCTCCAGAGCCTCAACATCCTTCTTGTGGTGAGGGGCCCAGAACCGACCCCAGGATTTGAGGTTCAGTCTCAACAAAGGGAGAATAACCTCCCTGGCCCTGCTGGCCACCCCGTTTCTGATACAAGCCAAGATGCCACTGGCCTTCTTGGCCACCTGGGCCACTGCTGGCTCATGTTCAGTCGCTGTCAACCAACACCCCCAGGTCCTTCTCCTCCAGGCACTTTCCATCCAGGCTTCTCCTAGTCTGGAGCTGCCCAGGGCTGTTGTGCCCCAAGTGCAAGACGCGGCATTTGGCCTTGTTAAACCTCATGCCGTTGGTCTCAGCCCAGTGGTCCAGCCTGTTCAGATCCCTTTGGAGAACCTCCAAACCCTCCAGCAGATCCACACGTCCACTCAGCTCAGTATCACCCGCAAACTTGCTCAGGGTGCCCTCGGTGCCTTCATCCAGGTCGTTGATAAAGACATTGAACAGGGCTGGACTTATATCACCCACCGCTATGAATTTCCTGTTTATGTACAAACTATGTAAAATCAAAGTCAAGGAGATTCAAAAAGCCTTTAAATCCCCTTGCTCCTCATACACAGCCGCCCAGGAAGGATGTTCGGAATGGGAAAACTAGTCCGTTGAAGAACAGTGAAATAGTTTTCCTTTAAGAAACACGTTTTAATGAGTTCGGTCTGTTGGAAATGCAACTTCTTCTTGCAAAGAAGCCACAGAACAGCTTTGGAGGTTGATTTCCAACTTAGATGAGGTCGTTTTGATGACTTTCAGCAGCTACAGAAAAGCAGCGAGGTAAGTGCTTCCAGGCATGAAGCTGACACACTCAGTTTGTGTTGCGCAGACTGATTCAAAGGTCAAGGACGAACAAGACAGATTTGTCATCCTGATGGCCGAACATAACCTTTCATATTACTCTGGTGATGGTTTCAGGGAATTTATCAAACAGACTTTTCACAGACCTAAAAGCTGCCAAGAACTCAAACAGATCATTGACTCACAGAATCACCGGGTTTGAAGAGACCCACTGGATCATCGAGTCCAACCATTCCCATCAATCACTAACCCGTGTCCCTCAGCACCTCGCCCACCCGTCCCTTAAACCCCTCCAGGAAGGTGAATCAACCCCCTTCCCTGGGCAGCCTCTGACAGGGACCAATGACCCTTTCCATGAAAAATTTTTTCCTAATCTCCAGCCTCAACCTCCCCTGGCGGAGCTTGGGGCCATTCCCTCTTGTCCTGTCCCCTGTCACTTGGGAGAAGAGGCCAGCTCCCTCCTCTCCACAACCTCCTTTCAGGTAGTTATAGAGAGCAATGAGGTCTCCCCTCAGCCTCCTCTTCTCCAGGCTGAACACCCCCAGCTCTCTCAGCCGCTCCTCATAAGGCCTGTTCTCCAGCCCCTTCACCAGCTTCGTTGCTCTTCTCTGGACTCGCTCCAGAGCCTCAACATCCTTCTTGTGGTGAGGGGCCCAGAACTGATCCCAGGATTCGAGGAGTGGTCTCACCAGTGCCGAGTCCAGAGGGAGAAGAACCTCCCTGGAACCTCTCTTACTTTACTGGGTTTGCCCTTCTCACAAACACTTTGCAGAGGTTTCAAGATGAGGTGCTGAACTGTCGGAGAAAGAATGTGCCAGGAGAGGCAGAACTAGAAGCGCCTGAGAGCGCAGGAGCAGAATAACTCGCGCTGATGCCCACTGAGGGCAGTTTGCAAACGCTTAGCGTGAAAACGTGGTCACACTCAGCAAAGGTGTGAAATTTGCTGTCACCGTCGGAAGAAATAAGTCACTGGAAGTGAGATTCCTTCAGCAAATGCAAGTCCTGGCATGGAATTTGTAGTTCTTTTTTGATTAAGAAATGAAGCTTCTTGAGAAGAGGAGGGTTGGAGAACCTCCCATCTGAGGACGGGCTGAGAGAGTTGGGGTTGTTCAGCCTGGGGCAGAGAAGGCTCCAAGGAGACCTTAGAGTGACCCCCCAGTACACGAAGGGGCTCCAAGAAAGGTGGAGAGCGACTGTTCACAAAGACCTGTAGTGATAGGATGAGGGGGGAACAGGTGAAAACTGGACAGGGGCAGATTTTGAGGAGACATAATGAGGAATCTCTTCACAATGAGAGTGTTGAGGCACTGGAACAGGTTTTCCAGAGAACCCGTGGCTGCCCCATCCCTGCAGGTATTCAAAGCCACGTTGGATGGGTCTTTGAGCAGCCTGATCTAGTGGGAGGTGTCCCTGCCCATGCAAGGGGGTTGGAACTGGATGATCTTTAAGGTCCCTTCCAACCATAACTGTTCTATGATTCTATCATTTCTTCTAAAAAAATTATGAAGAGAGGGAGGAGAGCAGTTTTATCTGTTTAATAACAATAGTCTAAAATGAAAGCGAGAAGCAGGCAGGGGTGGGATGAAGAAAGCTGCTGCCCTGAGCGGTAATTTAGCTCTATAAGTTGTAAACCAGTAAATGTGCCGTCATCGGGATTTCGATAGCGACTCATCTTTATCCAGTTTTAATACCTGAAAGACCTGTTGAAGACTAGGAGCCGCGTGTTCTGTTTTCAAGCCGACAAAGTCTGTTGTACAATCTGCTCCCAACTACGTGATCAGGTAACGTAAGAGTCTTCTGAGACACTTGGCAGCTCTACTGTGTTTACAAAAAAGGGCTTTGGTGGAGCTTATCTGCCTTATGCAGGATCGATTTCATCGAGAGTCAAAGGCTTGATGCTAGTGAGATCATCTTTCTATCCCTCCTCTAGACCAGTTCACACAGTTTTAAGGAGGAACATGTAGACTGGACATGAGGAAGAAATTCTTGATGCTGAGGGTGGTGAGACGCTGGCCCAGGTCGCCCAGGGAAGCTGTGGCTGCCCCATCCCTGGTCGTCTTCAAGGCCAGGTTGGATGGGGCCTTGGCCACCCTGATCTCATGGGTGGTGTCCCTGCCCATGGCAGGAAGGTTGGAAGGGGATGATCTTTAAGCTCCCTTCCAACCCAAGCCCATCAAGTCCAACCATTTCTATCCTTAGAGACCGAGGGGATGGATTTATTCCCATAGACGGGGCTTGGCTTGGCAAACTGTGCCTACGTTGCTTGTGTTTCTGCTTCATTAGCGAGAGGATCACTTAATGAATGTTAGTAGTTCCAGGAAACTACTGTTCAACTTCTGTAATAGCAGGACAAAAAGAAAGTCACCTGATTTGGATGAAGGGAAGGTTTTTTATGATAGCAGTCAGTCCAAAAGGAACTGTCTTGGGCTTACCAAAGCCTGTACTAAGAAACATGAGTGACTGAAGACTGAATCCGAACCTAAATTTCAAGGAAAACTAATCAATCATAGAATCATAGAATAACCAGGTTGGAAGAGACCCACCGAATCATCGAGTCCAACCATTCCCACCAATCACTAACCCATGTCCCTCAGCACCTCGCCCACCCATCCCTTAAACCCCTCCAGGGAAGGTGAATCAACCCCCTCCCTGGGAAGCCTCTGACAGGGACCAATGACCCTTTCCATGAAAAATTTCTTCCTAATCTCCAGCCTAAATCTCCCCTGGTGGAGCTTGAGGCCATTCCCTTTCATCCTGTCCCTTGTCCCTTGGGAGAAGAGCCCAGCTCCCTCCTCTCCACAACCTCCTTTCAGGGAGTCGTAGAGAACAATAAGGTCTCCCCTCAGCCTCCTCTTCTCCAGGCTGAACACCCCCAGCTCTCTCAGTCGCTCCTCATAAGGCCTGTTCTCCAGCCCCTTCACCAGCTTCGTTGCTCTTCTCTGGACTCACTCCAGAGCCTCAACATCCTTCTTGTGGTGAGGAACCAGAACTGAACACAGGACTCGAGGAGCAATCTCACCAGTACTGAGTCCAGAGGGAGAAGAACCTCCCTGGACCTGCTGGTCACGCCGTTTCTGATCCAAGCCAAGATGCCATTGGCCTTCTTGGCCACCTGGGCCACTGCTGGCTCATGTTCAGTCGCTGTCAACCAACACCCCCAGGTCCTTCTCCTCCTGGCAGCTTTCCAGCCAGGCTTCTCCTAGTCTGTAGCTACTCAGGGTTGTTGTGTCCCAAGTGCAGGACCCGGCATTTGGCCGTGTTAAACTTCATGCCATTGGTCTCAGCCCAGCAGTCCAGCCTGTTCAGATCCCTTTGGAGCCTCCCAACCCTCCAGCAGATCCACACTTCCACCCAGCTTAGTGTCATCTGCAAACCTGCTAAGGGTGCCCTCGATGCCTTCATCCAGGTCATTTATAAAGACTTTGAACAGGGCTGGACCCAGGACTGAGCCCTGGGGAACCCCACTTGTCACTGGCCTCCAGCTGGATTTAACTGCATTTCCCACCACTCTCTGGGCCATCCATCCAACCAGTTTTCCCCACAGAAGAGTGTGCGCCCATCCAGGCCAGGGGTGACAGTTTCCGTAACAGAATGCTGTGAGAAACTGTGTCAAAGGCTTTACTGAGGTCCAGGAAGATCCATCCACAGCCTTTCCCTCATCCAGCAGCTGAGTCACTTTGTCATAGGAGGAGATCAGGTTAGTTTGGTGAGACCTGCCTTTTGCGAACCCGTGTTGACTGGGCCTGATCCCCCGGTTCTCTTGCATGTGCTTCATGATAGCACTCCAGATCACCTGCTCCATGACTTTCCCTGGCACTGAGGTCAGACTGACAGGCCTGTAGTTCCCTGGATCCTCCCTGCGACCCTTCTTGTAGATGGGCACAACATCAGCCTCCAGTCCAGTGGAACTTCCCGAGTCTCCCAGGACTGTTGGAAGATGATGGAAAGGGGTTTGGCCAGCACACCCACCAGCTCCTTCAATACCCTTCGGTGAATCCCAACTGGCCCCATAGACTTGTGGGTGTCTAGTTGGGCTAGCAAGGCTCTGACCACCTCCTCTTGGATCATGGGAGCCTCATGTTGCTCCTCTATCTCCTGGGTTTGTACAGAAAGGGAACAATTTTCTTTACAATTAAAGACTGAGGCAAAGAAGGCATTAAGTACCTCAGCCTTTTCCTCGTCCCCTGTCACTCTTGCTCCTTCTGTGTCCAAAAGGGACTGTATGGTCTCCCTAGTCCTCCTTTTCTTATTTATATATTTACAGAAAGATTTTTTGTTATCTTTCACTGATTTTGCCAATCTGATTTCTAGTTGAGCCTTAGCCCTTCTAATTTTTTCTCTACACAATCTCACTTCCCTCCTGTAGTCCACCCAAGAGGCCTGTCCCCTCTTCCAGAGCCCATAAACATTTCTCTTCTTCTTGATATCACTCAAGATCTCCCTGTTCAACCAAGCTGGTTTTTACCCCTGCCGGCTTTTTTCTCCGGAACATGGGGATGGCTTTCTCCTGAGCTGCTAGGATCTCCTTTTTTGAAGAGCTCCCAGCCCTCGTGGGCTCCCTTGCCCTTAAACACTGTCTCCCATGAGACTTTGCCAACCAGCCTTCTGACTGGCAACGTTGAGTATCTTCTGGACTTAATTGATAGACTCATAGAATGGCTTGGGTTGGAAGGGACCTTTAAGATCATCGAGTGCCAACCCCCCTGCCACGGGCAGTGACATCTCACTAGATCAGGTGCCCAAGGCCCCATCCAACCTGGCCTTCAACATCTCCAGGGATGGGGCAGAAATTCTTCCTAATGACTAGTCTAAACCCACCCCTCTCCAGTTTATACCCATTGCCCCTCATCCCGTCACCACAAGCCTTTATGAACAGTCCCTCTCCACCTTTCTTGTAGGCTCCTTTCAGGTATTGGAAGGTCACTATAAGGTCTCCTTGGAGCTTTCTCTTCTCCAGGCTGAACAACCCCAACTCTCTCAGCCTGTCAACTTAATTGATAGAATCAACTTCATTGCTATCAACTTAATTAACAGAATCACAGAATGGTCTGGGTTGGAAGGGAACTTGAAGATCATCCAGTTCCATCTTCCGAACTCAATTCATAGAATCATAAAATCGTAGAATCATGGAGTAATTTGAGTTGGAAGGGACCTCAAAGATCATCCAGTTCCAACCCCCCCTGCCATGGGCAGGGACACCTCCCACCAGACGAGGCTGCTCAAGGCCCCATCCAACCTGGCTGCTGCTAACGACTCCACCACTAACAACTATTCGCTACCTTTAACCTTGCCTTGAAGGGACTGATGTTTGACATAAAGGAACATACATAAAGGAACATAAAGGAACATACATAAAGGAACAACACAACATTCCCGTGAAGCTCCAGGCCTGGGGAAGAGCAGCTGGAAAGCTGCCTGGTGGAGAAGGACCTGGGGGTGTTGGTTGACATTGGCGGAACATGAGCCAGCAGTGGCCCAGGTGGCCAAGAAGGCCAATGGAATCTCGGCTTGGATCAGAAATGGTGTGGCCAGCAGGAGCAGGGAAGTGGTTGTGCTTTCGGAATTGCTATTGGAGAGGCCACACCTCAAATCCCGTGCTCGGTTCTGGGTCCCTCACTCCAAGAAGGACCTTGAGGCACTGGAGCCCGTCGAGAGAAGGGCAACGAAGCTGGTGAAGGGGCTGGAGAACAAGGGGTATGACAGGTGGTTGTTGGAACTAAGGTTGTTTAGCCTGGAGGAAAGGAGGTCGAGGGGAGACCTCGTCGCTATCTACAACTGCCTGAAAGGAGACTGTAGAGAGATAGGGTTTGGTTTCTTCTCCCAAGTGACAGCATATAGGATGAGAAGAAAGATCCTCAAATTTCACCACGGAAGGTTAAGATTGGACATCAGGAACAATTTTTTAACCAAAAGAGATCTCAGGCCCTGGCAGTGGCTGCCCAGGGAGGTGGTTGGTATCTATCACTGCAGGTATCTAAAAGACAGGTAGATGAGATCCTCAAGGATCTGGTTTAACAGCAGACAGGTATGGTTGGACTCAATGATCTCAAAGGTCTTTTCCAACCAAGCGATTCTATGACTCTGTGATTTTCGAATTCAAAAAAAGAAAGCCTGTGATGTTCTATCTCGAAGAGAGTGCTGAGCAGTAATTTGACACTCTGGCTAAAGGCTTCACGTTGCACTTTCATAGAATCAGAGAATCAGAGAATCAGGGAATCAGCGAATCAGAGAATCAGGGAATCAGAGAATCAGAGAATCAGCGAATCAGAGAATCAGGGAATCAGAGAATCAGAGAATCACCACTCAGCCGTGTTATTTCTATGGAAAGGGTGCAGATGAACCCAATGGGCAGTCAGTGGAAAAGACTCTGCTCTCGTGAGATCCCACCTGGAGACCTGCGTCCAGTTCTGGAATCCTCAACAGAAGAAGCAGATGGAGCTGTTGGAACAGGTCCAGAGGAGGCTACAAAGATGATCAGAGGGCTGGAGAACCTCCCCTCTGAGTTTAGCCTGGAGAAGGCTGTGAGGAGACCTTAGAGAAGCCTTCCAGTAGCTGAAGGGGCTCCAAGAAAGCTGGGGAGGGATGTTTTACAAGGGCACAGAGTGATAGGATGAGGGGGAACGGCTTTAAACTGGAAAGGAGAAGATTTAGATTAGACATAGGAAGAAATTCTTGATGGTGAAGGTGATGAGGCCCTGGTCCAGGTTGCCCTGAGAAGGTGTGGCTGCCCCATCCCTGGAAGTGCCGTAGGCCAGGTTGGATGAGACCTTGAGCAGGAACTGGATGATCTTTAAGACCCTTCCAACCCAAACCGTTCTATGATTCCATCACCCTATGAAAGGTTCCTCATGATGTGAACGAGCAAATCTTTGAAAATGTCCTGCCATACAGGCTTTGCTCTTGGATTCAAGTAGGAGAACCTGTGGACCAGCTCCTCAGCAGCACAGCAAATGAATCCATCGAGGCTAAGGAAGGCGATCACAAATGAAAGGCTTCCCTCTAGATATGTCACCCGCCCACACCCCGTCAGCAGACAGATACTTCCATATAAATAGCAAAATGTGGAGGATGACAACGTTCCTTGGGACTACAATTCATTCAGAAGCGTCTTAACGAGCAGCTTCTTTTCACTGTTTAGCGAAAGCGATTATTTTTTCTGTAGGATTCAGGCAAACGAAAGACAACGGGAGCTTTCAGGGAGTATCGATTCATTTCTTATAAGGACACGTTTGCAGCTTTTGACCAAACGCAAACAATAAACCAGAAAAACCAAAAAAAAAAAAGGGAAAAATCACTGAAAAGGGATTAACAGTCCAATGTATAAATCTAAATCATCGAATCATAGAATCATACAATCGCAGACTCGCCAGGTTGGAAAAGAGCCACGGGATCCACTGAGTCCAACCGTTCCTATCAAACACTAACCCATGTCCCTCAGCGCCTCGTCCACCTGTCCCTTAAACCCCTCCAGGGAACTTAACTCAACCCCCTCCCTGGGCAGCCAGTGGGCTTTTTCCAACCTGGTGATTCTCTGATTCTATGTCCCACTCGAGGACATCTTCCCCGTCACCCCTGGCTACCAGGGCTCAGAACTGGGATGCTCTGCCTGCCCTGTGATGTCACAAAGCGCGGCTCGGGCGGGCAGCCTAGAAGGAGGCCGCGTGTCCCCAGGAGCCGCAGTCGGCGCTGGGCTCTGCACCGGGCAGGTTGGAACCTCAACCTCTCCCGCAGCAGCGCTGAGGATTTGGCAAAGCCAGGTCCATGGAGCCCAACAAGAACCCAAGCGTGAACGACGTGCTGATGATGGCGATGATGGTGGGATATTTGCTCTTGCGTTTCACCGGGCGGCGGTTCATGAGAGTCTGGGTAAGGCTGGTGGTGGTGGAGGGGGTGGCATCTCGTGGCCTGGGGCCGGGAGCTGCTCCCGTCTCACCCAGATCCTGTGTGTCCCGCAGAATCGGAAGGCGACACTACGGAGGAGACGCGTGAGAGCCCAGAAAGCGCAGGAGACGACGCGGAAAGGTGAGAGCACCCGCAATGCGGCCGAGAGCCCCCAACAGCCCTGACCCGGGGCTGGAGCAGCGGCTCCCGCCTACTCACTGCCAAACCCCTTTGCAGGGAAGCGTCTTGCTGGGAAGGTGGTGGTGACGCTGCCCGTCCACCCAAACCCGACGGCCACGACACACAGCTCTGCGACCTCAGAGAGGAGTCGTGTGGAGCCAGAAAGGAGCAGCCACATGGAATCAGGCAGGAGGAAACCTGTGGGTCTCGAGGAGAGTAACCGCGTGGAGCAGAAAGGGAGCAGCCCCAAGGAAGCCCCCAGGAGGAGCCCTGTGGGTTTCGAGGGGAGCAACCGCATGGAGCAGGAAGGGAGCAGCCCCAAGGAAGCCCGCAGGAGGAGCCCTGTGGATCTCGAGGGGAGCAACCGCGTGGAGCAGGAAGGGAGCAGCCCCAAGGAAGCCCGCAGGAGGAGCCCTGTGGATCTCGAGGGGAGCAACCGCGTGGAGCAGGAAGGGAGCAGCCCCAAGGAAACCCGCAGAAGAATCCCTGTGGCTCAAGCCATGGATCTTGTAGCAGAGAGAGTATCCAGAAGGCTTGACAGGATCAGAAACGTGGACGTGTGTGGAAGTCTTGCTAGGATAAGCGGCACGGAGGTGGAAGGAAGCAGTTCTATGAACCCAGATGGGAGCATCCCAACTGCGCCAGGCACGGGCAGCTCAGCAGAGATGAGTCCTCAGCAGCTGGTGTCCACGACCGCAGCGAGTGGCCTAGAAGATCTAGGGCCGTGCATGCTAGGACGTTGCTTGCAGAAGGGCTGCGAGAAGATCCGCAGCTGCCTGCAGGGTTGCTGCAGATGCTGCTGTACCTGCTTCTTCCCCCAGCACCCGGCCATCTCCCAGCGCCCTGGGAACGGAGACACCACCCAGCGCTCTCCCTCAGGCAGCGTCACGAATTCCGGGGCCCTCTGCAATCTCTTGCCACGGTGCCGTAAAGTCAGGAAGGTTTTCACCGTGACCATCTACATGAAACCCACCTCGACCCCCAAGACGGAGGAGGAGCTGGCGGCTGATCCAGCACCAGCTCTTGGCCAGCCCCCTCTGCTGGAGCGGCCACTGGGAAGAGAAGTTGAGCAGGTCCCCGTGGATGGGGGGCACACGGCACCGAGCGTTGGGGACACAGAGATGCCCTCCAGCAGCCCCACGCACAGCGCAAAGCCGAGCATGGACACCCCTGCGGCTCCAGGCACCACAAACCCATCGGAGATGGGCTCCAAGGAGCAGGCGTCCACCAGAAGAGCTTCTCGCCGCGTAACCACGGGGCTGGGCAGGGGAAGGTGGCTCTGGCGCTACCTCACCTCCTGCTGGAGATTCTGATCCAACGTGGCCTTGGACACCTCCGGGAACGGAGCATCCACGACTACATTGATCTGTTTGACCCCTTCGGTCTAACGGGCAAGAGGCTTTCTTGGCCTCCTGGTCACGTCGTTGGCTCATGTTCAATCCACCATCCCAGGTTTGTTTCCGGAGCTCATCTCTGACCGAGTCAGAAATTCTCTATTCGTGCTGCTCGCAGAATCAGGTGACAAACACGGATTTGACCCTTGGAGACCCAGTTAAATAGTCAACATATTAAAAGTTGTTGCCACTTACGGAGGTTCTTCTCTGTGAATTTGCTAATTATACAAGTGCAAACCTGTCTAATTAGGTTAGGCCGCTCCTCATAAGATTTGATCTCCAGCCCCTTCACCAGCTTCGTTGCTCTTCTCTGGACTCACTCCAGAGCCACAACCACTCCCAACAAGGAGGATGGAAGCTCTTGTGAAGGTCGTATCTCAATTACCTAACCAGCGCGGTGCTAATTCTAAAGATTTTACTCTCGCAGTTGCGAAGCTTTTACAAATTGGGGTCATCGACCAGCCAGTAGATGTTCTCCTCCCCGAAGTGTGGGACGGACGCACTAAAGGTGGTTGAGGGGGCTGAGTCACCGTCCCTGGAGGTGTTTAAGGTGAGGGTGGATGAGGTACTTAGGGCCATGATTTAGGGATTGGTGGGAATGGTTGGACTCGACGATCCAGCGGGTCTCTTCCAACCTGGTTATTCTGTAAAGCGTTAGCCGAGGAGACAGTGTCCTCGGGTTGTGGGAAAAGTCTTCAGTCGTGGGGAAAGGTCTTGCAGGGGACCATACAAGAGCAGGAGACCCGGGGCGGGGCAGAGAAAGGCTGATTGTCGGTCACCCCGAAACTGGGAGTCGGGGCCGCTACACAGATTCCGTGCCCCCCAGACGACGATGACCCTGCCGGGCCTGGAGATCTGTGGGAGGGCGATACGGCCCCAGCCCGATCTGCAAACGCCGACCCGCTAAGGGAGGGACAGAGTCGGGCGGCATCCTTTCGGGGTGGGCTGGCTGAGGAGGCCGGGGGTGCGCGGGGAAAAGGGAATCCAAGGAAACCCCGGCTAGAGCAGCGCCTCGTGTGCCCCAAAATGGCGCCGAGCAGAAAGGGAAATGGCGGGGCCAGAGCCAGGAGCGGCCTCGGCGCGACGGGAGTGGGCGGGGCCAGAGCAAGGAGCGGCCTCGGCGCGAGGGGAGTGGGCGGGGCCAGAGCCAGGAGCGGCCTCGGCGCGAGGGGAGTGGGCGGGGCCAGAGCCAGGAGCGGCCTCGGCGCGAGGGGAGTGGGCGGGGCCAGAGCCAGGAGCGGCCTCGGCGCGAGGGGAGTGGGCGGGGCCAGAGCCAGCAAGAGCAACGAAGCTGGTGAAGGGGCTGGAGAACAGGCCTGAAGAGGAGCGGCTGAGAGAGCTGGGGGTGTTCAGCCTGGAGAAGAGGAGGCTGAGGGGGAGACCTCATCGCTCTCTATAAGTCCCTGAAGGGAGGTTGAGGAGAGGAGGGAGCTGGGCTCTTCTCCCAAGGGACAGGGGACAGGACGAGAGGGAATGGCCTCAAGCTCCGCCAGGGGAGATTCAGGCTTGAGATAAGGAAAAGATTCTTCACGTTGCACTTTCATAGAATCAGAGAATCAGAGAATCAGAGAATCAGAGAATCAGAGAATCAGAGAATCAGAGAATCATAGAATCAGGGAATCAGAGAATCAGGGAATCAGAGAATCAGAGAATCACCACCCAGCCCTGTTATTTCTACGGAAAGGGTGCAGATGAACCCAATGGGCAGTCAGTGAAAAAGACTCTGCTCTCGTGAGATCCCACCTGGAGACCTGCGTCCAGTTCTGGAATCCTCAACAGAAGAAGCAGATGGAGCTGTTGGAACAGGTCCAGAGGAGGCTACAAAGATGATCAGAGGGCTGGAGAACCTCCCCTGTGAGTTTAGCCTGGAGAAGGCTGTGAGGAGACCTTAGAGAAGCCTTCCAGTAGCTGATGGGGCTCCAAGAAAGCTGGGGAGGGATGTTTTAGAAGAGCACAGAGTGATAGGATGAGGAGGAACGGCTTTAAATTGGAAAGGAGAAGATTTAGATTAGACATAGGAAGAACTTCTTGATGGTGAAGGTGATGAGGCCCTGGTCCAGGTTGCCCTGAGAAGGTGTGGCTGCCCCATCCCTGGAAGTGCCGTAGGCCAGGTTGGATGAGACCTTGAGCAGGAACTGGATGATCTTTAAGACCCTTCCAACCCAAACCGTTCTATGATTCCATCACCCTATGAAAGGTTCCTCATGATGTGAACGAGCAAATCTTTGAAAATGTCCTGCCATACAGGCTTTGCTCTTGGATTCAAGTAGGAGAACCTGTGGACCAGCTCCTCAGCAGCACAGCAAATGAACCCATCGAGGCTAAGGAAGGCGATCACAAATGAAAGGCTTCCCTCTAGATATGTCACCCGCCCACACCCCGTCAGCAGACAGATACTTCCATATAAATAGCAAAATGTGGAGGATGACAACGTTCCTTGGGACTACAATTCATTCAGAAGCGCCTTAACGAGCAGCTTCTTTTCACTGTTTAGCGAAAGCGATTATTTTTTCTGTAGGATTCAGGCAAACGAAAGACAACGGGAGCTTTCAGGGAGTATCGATTCATTTCTTATAAAGACGCTTTTGCAGCTTTCGACCAAATGCAAACGATAAACCAGAAAAACCAAAAAAAAATAAGGGAAAAATCACTGAAAAGGGATTAACAGTCCAATGTCTAAATCTAAATCATTGAATCATAGAATCATACAATCGCAGACTCGCCAGGTTGGAAAAGAGCCACGGGATCCACTGAGTCCATCCGTTCCTATCAAACACTAACCCATGTCCCTCAGCGCCTCGTCCACCCGTCCCTTAAACCCCTCCAGGGAACTTAACTCAACCCCCTCCCTGGGCAGCCAGTGGGCTTTTTCCAACCTGGTGATTCTCTGATTCTATGTCCCACTCGAGGACATCTTCCCCGTCACCCCTGGCTACCAGGGCTCAGAACTGGGATGCTCTGCCTGCCCTGTGATGTCACAAAGCGCGGCTCGGGCGGGCAGCCTAGAAGGAGGCCGCGTGTCCCCAGGAGCCGCAGTCGGCGCTGGGCTCTGCACCGGGCAGGTTGGAACCTCAACCTCTCCCGCAGCAGCGCTGAGGATTTGGCAAAGCCAGGTCCATGGAGCCCAACAAGAACCCAAGCGTGAACGACGTGCTGATGATGGCGATGATGGTGGGATATTTGCTCTTGCGTTTCACCGGGCGGCGGTTCATGAGAGTCTGGGTAAGGCTGGTGGTGGTGGAGGGGGTGGCATCTCGTGGCCTGGGGCCGGGAGCTGCTCCCGTCTCACCCAGATCCTGTGTGTCCCGCAGAATCGGAAGGCGACACTACGGAGGAGACGCGTGAGAGCCCAGAAAGCGCAGGAGACGACGCGGAAAGGTGAGAGCACCCGCAATGCGGCCGAGAGTCCCCAACAGCCCTGACCCGGGGCTGGAGCAGCGGCTCCCGCGTACTCACTGCCAAACCCCTTTGCAGGGAAGCGTCTTGCTGGGAAGGTGGTGGTGACGCTGCCCGTCCACCCAAACCCGACGGCCACGACACACAGCTCTGCGACCTCAGAGAGGAGTCGTGTGGAGCCAGAAAGGAGCAGCCACATGGAATCAGGCAGGAGGAAACCTGTGGGTCTCGAGGAGAGTAACCGCGTGGAGCAGAAAGGGAGCAGCCCCAAGGAAGCCCCCAGGAGGAGCCCTGTGGGTTTCGAGGGGAGCAACCGCATGGAGCAGGAAGGGAGCAGCCCCAAGGAAGCCCGCAGGAGGAGCCCTGTGGATCTCGAGGGGAGCAACCGCATGGAGCAGGAAGGGAGCAGCCCCAAGGAAGCCCGCAGGAGGAGCCCTGTGGATCTCGAGGGGAGCAACCGCGTGGAGCAGGAAGGGAGCAGCCCCAAGGAAACCCGCAGAAGAATCCCTGTGGCTCAAGCCATGGATCTTGTAGCAGAGAGAGTATCCAGAAGGCTTGACAGGATCAGAAACGTGGACGTGTGTGGAAGTCTTGCTAGGATAAGCGACACGGAGGTGGAAGGAAGCGGCTCTCTGAACCCAGAAGGGAGCATCCCAGCTGCGCCAGGCACGGGCAGCTCAGCAGAGATGAGTCCTCAGCAGCTGGTGTCCACGACCGCAGCGAGTGGCCAAGAAGATCTAGGGCCGTGCATGCTAGGACGTTGCTTGCAGAAGGGCTGCGAGAAGATCCGCAGCTGCCTGCAGGGTTGCTGCAGATGCTGCTGTACCTGCTTCTTCCCCCAGCACCCGGCCATCTCCCAGCGCCCTGGGAACGGAGACACCACCCAGCGCTCTCCCTCAGGCAGCGTCACGAATTCCGGGGCCCTCTGCAATCTCTTGCCACGGTGCCGTAAAGTCAGGAAGGTTTTCACCGTGACCATCTACATGAAACCCACCTCGACCCCCAAGACGG
The DNA here is from genome assembly GCA_033459285.1 of Clamator glandarius. Taxonomy (NCBI): domain Eukaryota; kingdom Metazoa; phylum Chordata; class Aves; order Cuculiformes; family Cuculidae; genus Clamator; species Clamator glandarius. Next base: position 1,644,028 of record JAUNZM010000582.1, read on the forward strand.
AGGAGGAGCTGGCGGCTGATCCAGCACCAGCTCTTGGCCAGCCCCCTCTGCTGGAGCGGCCACTGGGAAGAGAAGTTGAGCAGGTCCCCGTGGATGGGGAGCACACGGCACCGAGCATTGGGGACACAGAGATGCCCTCCAGCAGCCCCACGCACAGAGCAAAGCCGAGCATGGACACCCCTGCGGCTCCAGGCACCACAAACCCATCGGAGATGGGCTCCAAGGAGCAGGCGTCCACCAGAAGAGCTTCTCGCCGCGTAACCACGGGGCTGGGCAGGGGAAGGTGGCTCTGGCGCTACCTCACCTCCTGCTGGAGATTCTGATCCAACGTGGCCTTGGACACCTCCGGGAACGGAGCATCCACGACTACATTGATCTGTTTGACCCCTTCGGTCTAACGGGCAAGAGGCTTTCTTGGCCTCCTGGTCACGTCGTTGGCTCATGTTCAATCCACCATCCCAGGTTTGTTTCCAGAGCTCATCTCTGACCGAGTCAGAAATTCTCTATTCGTGCTGATCGCAGAATCAGGTGACAAACACGGATTTGACCCTTGGAGACCCAGTTAAATAGTCAACATATTAAAAGTTGTTGCCACTTACGGAGGTTCGTCTCTGTGAATTTGCTAATCGTACAAGTGCAAACCTATATAATTAGGTCAGGCCGCTCCTCATAAGATTTGATCTCCAGCCCCTTCACCAGCTTCGTTGCTCTTCTCTGGACTCGCTCCAGAGCCACAACCACTCCCAACAAGGAGGATGGAAGCTCTTGTGAAGGTCGTATCTCAATTACCTAACCAGCGCGGTGCTAATTCTAAAGATTTTACTCTCGCAGTTGCGAAGCTTTTACAAATTGGGGTCATCGACCAGCCAGTCGATGTTCTCCTCCCCGAAGTGTGGGACGGACGCACTAAAGGTGGTTGAGGGGGCTGAGTCACCGTCCCTGGAGGTGTTTAATGTGAGGGTGGATGAGGTACTTAGGGGCATGATTTAGGGATTGGTGGGAATGGTTGGACTCGACGATCCAGCGGGTCTCTTCCAACCTGGTTATTCTGTAAAGCGTTAGCCGAGGAGACAGTGTCCTCGGGTTGTGGGAAAAGTCTTCAGTCGTGGGGAAAGGTCTTGCAGGGGACCATACAAGAGCAGGAGACCCGGGGCGGGGCAGAGAAAGGCTGATTGTCGGTCACCCCGAAACTGGGAGTCGGGGCGGCTACACAGATTCCGTGCCCCCCAGACGACGATGACCCTGCCGGGCCTGGAGATCTGTGGGAGGGCGATACGGCCCCAGCCCGATCTGCAAACGCCGACCCGCTAACGGAGGGACAGAGTCGGGCGGCATCCTTTCGGGGTGGGCTGGCTGAGGAGGCCGGGGGTGCGCGGGGAAAAGGGAATCCAAGGAAACCCCGGCTAGAGCAGCGCCTCGTGTGCCCCAAAATGGCGCCGAGCAGAAAGGGAAATGGCGGGGCCAGAGCCAGGAGCGGCCTCGGCGCGAGGGGAGTGGGCGGGGCCAGAGCCAGGAGCGGCCTCGGCGCGAGGGGAGTGGGCGGGGCCAGAGCCAGGAGCGGCCTCGGCGCGAGGGGAGTGGGCGGGGCCAGAGCCAGGGGCGGCCTCGGCGCGAGGGGAGTGGGCGGGGCCAGAGCCAGGGGCGGCCTCGGCGCGAGGGGAGTGGGCGGGGCCAGAGCCAGGAGCGGCCTCGGCGCGAGGAGAGTGGGCGGGGCCAGAGCCAGGGGCGGCCTCGGCGCGAGGGGAGTGGGCGGGGCCAGAGCAAGGAGCGGCCTCGGCGCGAGGGGAGTGGGCGGAGCCAGAGCCAGGAGCGGCCTCGGCGCGAGGGGAGTGGGCGGGGCCAGAGCCAGGAGCGGCCTCGGCGCGAGGGGAGTGGGCGGGGCCAGAGCCAGGAGCGGCCTCGCCGCGAGGAGAGTGGGCGGGGCCAGAGCCAGCAAGAGCAACGAAGCTGGTGAAGGGGCTGGAGAACAGGCCTGATGAGGAGCGGCTGAGAGAGCTGGGGGTGTTCAGCCTGGAGAAGAGGAGGCTGAGGGGAGACCTCATCGCTCTCTATAACTACCTGAAGGGAGGTTGAGGAGAGGAGGGAGCTGGGCTCTTCTCCCAAGGGACTAGGGACAGGACGAGAGGGAATGGCCTCAAGCTCCGCCAGGGGAGATTCAGGGTTGAGATAAGGAAAAGATTCTTCACGTTGCACTTTCATAGAATCAGAGAATCAGGGAATCAGAGAATCAGAGAATCAGAGAATCACAGAATCATAGAATCAGTGAATCAGAGAATCAGGGAATCAGAGAATCATAGAATCAGTGAAACAGAGAATCAGAGAATCAGGGAATCAGAGAATCAGAGAATCAGGGAATCAGAGAATCAGAGAATCAGAGAATCAGCGAATCAGAGAATCAGGGAATCAGAGAATCAGAGAATCACCGCTCAGCCCTGTTATTTCTACGGAAAGGGTGCAGATGAACCCAATGGGCAGTCAGTGGAAAAGACTCTGCTCTCGTGAGATCCCACCTGGAGACCTGCGTCCAGTTCTGGAATCCTCAACAGAAGAAGCAGATGGAGCTGTTGGAACAGGTCCAGAGGAGGCTACAAAGATGATCAGAGGGCTGGAGAACCTCCCCTCTGAGTTTAGCCTGGAGAAGGCTGTGAGGAGACCTTAGAGAAGCCTTCCAGTAGCTGATGGGGCTCCAAGAAAGCTGGGGAGGGATGTTTTAGAAGAGCACAGAGTGATAGGATGAGGAGGAACAGCTTTAAATTGGAAAGGAGAAGATTTAGATTAGACATAGGAAGAACTTCTTGATGGTGAAGGTGATGAGGCCCTGGTCCAGGTTGCCCTGAGAAGGTGTGGCTGCCCCATCCCTGGAAGTGCCGTAGGCCAGGTTGGATGAGACCTTGAGCAGGAACTGGATGATCTTTAAGACCCTTCCAACCCAAACCGTTCTATGATTCCATCACCCTATGAAAGGTTCCTCATGATGTGAACGAGCAAATCTTTGAAAATGTCCTGCCATACAGGCTTTGCTCTTGGATTCAAGTAGGAGAACCTGTGGACCAGCTCCTCAGCAGCACAGCAAATGAACCCATCGAGGCTAAGGAAGGCGATCACAAATGAAAGGCTTCCCTCTAGATATGTCACCCGCCCACACCCCGTCAGCAGGCAGATACTTCCATATAAATAGCAAAATGTGGAGGATGACAACGTTCCTTGGGACTACAATTCATTCAGAAGCGTCTTAACGAGCAGCTTCTTTTCACTGTTTAGCGAAAGCGATTATTTTTTCTGTAGGATTCAGGCAAACGAAAGACAACGGGAGCTTTCAGGGAGTATCGATTCATTTCTTATAAGGACACGTTTGCAGCTTTTGACCAAACGCAAACGATAAACCAGAAAAACCAAAAAAAAATAAGGGAAAAATCACTGAAAAGGGATTAACAGTCCAATGTCTAAATCTAAATCATCGAATCATAGAATCATACAATCGCAGACTCGCCAGGTTGGAAAAGAGCCACGGGATCCACTGAGTCCAACCGTTCCTATCAAACACTAACCCATGTCTCTCAGCGCCTCGTCCACCCGTCCCTTAAACCCCTCCAGGGAACTTAACTCAACCCCCTCCCTGGGCAGCCAGTGGGCTTTTTCCAACCTGGTGATTCTCTGATTCTATGTCCCACTCGAGGACATCTTCCCCGTCACCCCTGGCTACCAGGGCTCAGAACTGGGATGCTCTGCCTGCCCTGTGATGTCACAAAGCGCGGCTCGGGCGGGCAGCCTAGAAGGAGGCCGCGTGTCCCCAGGAGCCGCAGTCGGCGCTGGGCTCTGCACCGGGCAGGTTGGAACCTCAACCTCTCCCGCAGCAGCGCTGAGGATTTGGCAAAGCCAGGTCCATGGAGCCCAACAAGAACCCAAGCGTGAACGACGTGCTGATGATGGCGATGATGGTGGGATATTTGCTCTTGCGTTTCACCGGGCGGCGGTTCATGAGAGTCTGGGTAAGGCTGGTGGTGGTGGAGGGGGTGGCATCTCGTGGCCTGGGGCCGGGAGCTGCTCCCGTCTCACCCAGATCCTGTGTGTCCCGCAGAATCGGAAGGCGACACTACGGAGGAGACGCGTGAGAGCCCAGACAGCGCAGGAGACGACGCGGAAAGGTGAGAGCACCCGCAATGCGGCCGAGAGCCCCCAACAGCCCTGACCCGGGGCTGGAGCAGCGGCTCCCGCCTACTCACTGCCAAACCCCTTTGCAGGGAAGCGTCTTGCTGGGAAGGTGGTGGTGACGCTGCCCGTCCACCCAAACCCGACGGCCACGACACACAGCTCTGCGACCTCAGAGAGGAGTCGTGTGGAGCCAGAAAGGAGCAGCCACAAGGAATCAGGCAGGAGGAAACCTGTGGGTCTCGAGGAGAGCAACCGTGTGGAGCAGGAAGGGAGCAGCCCCAAGGAAGCCCGCAGGAGGAGCCCTGTGGATCTCGAGGGGAGCAACCGGGTGGAGCAGGAAGGGAGAAGCCTCAAGGAAGCTCGTAGGAGGAACCTTGTGCGTCTTGAGGTGAGGAACCACGTGGAGCAGGAAGGGAGCAGCCCCAAGGAAGCCCCCAGGAGGAGCCCTGTGGATCTCGAGGGGAGCAACCACGTGGAGCAGGAAGGGAGCAGCCCCAAGGAAGCCCGCAGAAGAATCCCTGTGGCTCAAGCCATGGATCTGGTAGCAGAGAGAGTATCCAGAAGGCTTGACAGGATCAGAAACGTGGACATGTGTGGAAGTCTTGCTAGGATAAGCGGCACGGAGGTGGAAGGAAGCGGGTCTATGAACCCAGAAGGGAGCATCCCAACTGCGCCAGGCACGGGCAGCTCAGCAGAGATGAGTCCTCAGCAGCTGGTGTCCACGACCGCAGCGAGTGGCCTAGAAGATCTAGGGCCGTGCATGCTAGGACGTTGCTTGCAGAAGGGCTGCGAGAAGATCCGCAGCTGCCTGCAGGGTTGCTGCAGATGCTGCTGTACCTGCTTCTTCCCCCAGCACCCGGCCATCTCCCAGCGCCCTGTGAACGGAGACACCACCCAGCGCTCTCCCTCAGGCAGCGTCACAAATTCCGGGGCCCTCTGCAATCTCTTGCCACGGTGCCGTAAAGTCAGGAAGGTTTTCACCGTGACCATCTACATGAAACCCACCTCGACCCCCAAGACGGAGGAGGAGCTGGCGGCTGATCCAGCACCAGCTCTTGGCCAGCCCCCTCTGCTGGAGCAGCCACTGGGAAGAGAAGTTGAGCAGGTCCCCGTGGATGGGGGGCACACGGCACCGAGCGTTGGGGACACAGAGATGCCCTCCAGCAGCCCCACGCACAGCGCAAAGCCGAGCATGGACACCCCTGTGGCTCCAGGCACCACAAACCCATCGGAGATGGGCTCCAAGGAGCAGGCGTCCACCAGAAGAGCTTCTCGCCGCGTAACCACGGGGCTGGGCAGGGGAAGGTGGCTCTGGCGCTACCTCACCTCCTGCTGGAGATTCTGATCCAACGTGGCCTTGGACACCTCCGGGAACGGAGCATCCACGACTACATTGATCTGTTTGACCCCTTCGGTCTAACGGGCAAGAGGCTTTCTTGGCCTCCTGGTCACGTCGTTGGCTCATGTTCAATCCACCATCCCAGGTTTGTTTCCAGAGCTCATCTCTGACCGAGTCAGAAATTCTCTATTCGTGCTGCTCGCAGAATCAGGTGACAAACACGGATTTGACCCTTGGAGACCCAGTTAAATAGTCAACATATTAAAAGTTGTTGCCACTTACGGAGGTTCGTCTCTGTGAATTTGCTAATTATACAAGTGCAAACCTATATAATTAGGTCAGGCCGCTCCTCATAAGACTTGATCTCCAGCCCCTTCACCAGCTTCGTTGCTCTTCTCTGGACTCGCTCCAGAGCCACAACCACTCCCAACAAGGAGGATGGAAGCTCTTGTGAAGGTCGTATCTCAATTACCTAACCAGCGCGGTGCTAATTCTAAAGATTTTACTCTCGCAGTTGCGAAGCTTTTACAAATTGGGGTCATCGACCAGCCAGTCGATGTTCTCCTCCCCGAAGTGTGGGACGGACGCACTAAAGGTGGTTGAGGGGGCTGAGTCACCGTCCCTGGAGGTGTTTAAGGTGAGGGTGGATGAGGTACTTAGGGGCATGATTTAGGGATTGGTGGGAATGGTTGGACTCGACGATCCAGCGGGTCTCTTCCAACCTGGTTATTCTGTAAAGCGTTAGCCGAGGAGACAGTGTCCTCGGGTTGTGGGAAAAGTCTTCAGTCGTGGGGAAAGGTCTTGCAGGGGACCATACAAGAGCAGGAGACCCGGGGCGGGGCAGAGAAAGGCTGATTGTCGGTCACCCCGAAACTGGGAGTCGGGGCGGCTACACAGATTCCGTGCCCCCCAGACGACGATGACCCTGCCGGGCCTGGAGATCTGTGGGAGGGCGATACGGCCCCAGCCCGATCTGCAAACGCCGACCCGCTAACGGAGGGACAGAGTCGGGCGGCATCCTTTCGGGGTGGGCTGGCTGAGGAGGCCGGGGGTGCCGCGGGGAGATTTAGGCTTGAGATAAGGAAAAGATTCTTCACGGAAAGGGTCAAAAATTCTTCATGGAAAGGGTCCTTAGGCATTGGAACCGGCTGCCCAGGGAGGTGGTTGACTCGCCTTCCCTGGAGGTGTTTAAGGGGAGGGTGGATGAGGTGCTTAAGGACACGGTTTAGGGATTGGTGGGAATGGTTGGACTCGATGATCCGGTGGGTCTCTTCCAACCTAGTGATTCTATGATTCTATGAAACTCCTCTCACGGATTGGAGGAAAATAAAAATGGCGTGTGCCGGATGGGCCCCAACAGCCACATTAGCGTTCCCGGTCCGGGTGACGGACGAGGGGCGGAGGCTTCATTCGCCAATAAACCCGAAGGATGTCCAAGCGATCGTTAAAGCGATCGCAGACAAAGGGCTTAATCCTGCCACGGTCTCCACCCTCACAGACGGTGTCTTCGCGGGGGACGATACGCTCCCGTTTGATATCAAGCAAACCTGTAGACTGATCTTTGACGGGGCGGGGATGATTGGTTTTAAACGAGAATGGGAAGATAACTGCGCGAAGCAGTCGGCTCGAGTAACTGGGGCGGGTCACCCACTACACGGCTCCAGCCTGCAGCGGCTAATGGGCACAGATCCAACAATTATTACCCCCCCCAGGCACAAGCCCAGGGCCTGCGGGCCCATCAAGTTATGGCGACTACCCGTGCGGCCAGAGAAGCCATCGGCACAGCCTCTAGAGTCGTTACCAAACCGACACCATGGTCCGCTATAAAGCAAAGGGAAGGTGAGAGCTTCACGCAATTTGTGGATGGTCTCCAGGCAGCGGTCGATTCTTCGACCCTGCCCGTGGAAGCGAAAGGCCCAGTTGTAGCAGAACAGGCTGGACTGCTGGGCTGAGGCCAACGGCAGGAGGGGTAACACGGCCAAGTGCCGGGTCCTGCGCTTGGGGCACAATAACCCTGAGCAGCTACAGACTAGGAGAAGCCTGGCTGGAAAGCTGCCTGGAGGAGAAGGACCTGGGAGTGTTGGTTGACAGCGACTGAACACGAGCCAGCAGCGGCCCAGGTGGCCAAGAAGGCCAATGGCATCTTGGCTTGGATCAGAAACGGCGTGACCAGCAGGTCCAGGGAGGTTCTTCTCCCTCTGGACTCGGCCCTGGTGAGACCGCACCTCGAATCCTGTGTTCAGTTCTGGGCCCCTCACCACAAGAAGGATGTTGAGGCTCTGGGGCGAGTCCAGAGAAGAGCAACGAAGCTGGTGAAGGGGCTGGAGAACAGGCCTTATGAGGAGCGGCTGGGGGAGCTGGGGGTGTTCAGCCTGGAGAAGAGGAGGCTGAGGGGAGACCTTATTACTCTCTACAACTACCTGAGGGGAGGTTGTGGAGAGGAGGGTGCTGGCCTCTTCTCCCAAGTGACAGGGGACAGGACGAGAGGGAATGGCCTCAAGCTCCACCAGGGGAGATTTAGGCTTGAGATAAGGAAAAAGGTCTTCACGGAGAGGGTGGTTAGGCATTGGAACGGTCTGCCAAGGAAGGTGGTTGAGTCACTGTCCCTGGAGGTGTTTAAGGTGAGGGTGGATGAGGTGCCTAGGGGCATGATTTAGGGATTGGTGGGAATGGTTGGACTCGACGATCCGGTGGGTCTCTTCCAACCTGGTTATTCTGTGATTCTGTGGATACGAGGCGGCCCAATTATGTCAACCCCGGATGGAGCAGAGCGCTCCCGAACCTGCTGCCCCCTCGAGAAGCGACCAATTTATGGCCCAGTCGACAGCTCAGTTAAATCCGTCCCTGCCTCAGGGGCAGCAAGGATCGCCCCGTGGGGGTGAGATCCCTGGGTGGCCCTGGCAGTAACGTGTGACAACCCACCAGTGGTGTGGGGGATTTGTTCCCTCCACCATACTCGAAATGGCACCACCATTAGTGTCCCCTTTCTGATTGACACCGGAGCAGATGCCCTTGGCCTCCTTGGCCACCTGGGCCTCTGCTGGCTCCTGTTCAACCAAACACCCCCAGGTCCTTCTCCTCCAGGCACCTTTCCAGCCAGACTTCTCCTAGTCTGGAGCTGCTCAGGGTTGTTGTGCCCCAAGTGCAGGACGCGGCGTTTGGCCTCCTTAAACCTCATCCCGTTGGTCTCGACCCATGGATCCAACCAGCTCCGATCCCTTTGGAGAACCTCCAAATCCTCCAGCAGATCCACGCTTCCACCCAGAAGCTGGTGGCGGCTGCTCGTCTCCGAGGTTGTCCCAGTCTCCCCAGCACCCTGCTCTCGGTGGCCACCTGGGCCACCCCCTCTCCTTCCTCCTCCCCACGGTGGGACCCGGGTGACACCGAGGAGCCTTGATGCACTTTAATGAACCCTCTGGTCTCCACGCAGGCCCAGGTCTCCAGCTGCAGCCCAGGAGCCGCAGTCGGCGCTGGGCTCTGCACCGGGCAGGTTGGAACCTCAACCTCTCCCGCAGCAGCGCTGAGGATTTGGCAAAGCCAGGTCCATGGAGCCCAACAAGAACCCAAGCGTGAACGACGTGCTGATGATGGCGATGATGGTGGGATATTTGCTCTTGCGTTTCACCGGGCGGCGGTTCATGAGAGTCTGGGTAAGGCTGGTGGTGGTGGAGGGGGTGGCGTCTCGTGGCCTGGGGCCGGGAGCTGCTCCCGTCTCACCCAGATCCTGTGTGTCCCGCAGAATCGGAAGGCGACACTACGGAGGAGACGCGTGAGAGCCCAGAAAGCGCAGGAGACGACGCGGAAAGGTGAGAGCACCCGCAATGCGGCCGAGAGCCCCCAACAGCCCTGACCCGGGGCTGGAGCAGCGGCTCCCGCCTACTCACTGCCAAACCCCTTTGCAGGGAAGCGTCTTGCTGGGAAGGTGGTGGTGACACTGCCCATCCACCCAAACCCGACGGCCACGACACACAGCTCTGCGACCTCCGAGAGGAGTCGTGTGGAGCCAGAAAGGAGCAGCCACATGGAATCAGGCAGGAGGAAACCTGTGGGTCTCAAGGAGAGCAACCGCGTGGAGCAGGATGCGAGCAGCCGCACGGAAGCCCGCAGGAGGAACCTTGTGCGTCTTGAGGTGAGGAACCACGTGGAGCAGGAAGGGAGCAGCCCCAAGGAAGCCCGCAGGAGGAGCCCTGTGGATCTCGAGGGGAGCAACCGCGTGGAGCAGGAAGGGAGCAGCCCCAAGGAAGCCCGCAGGAGGAGCCCTGTGGATCTCGAGGGGAGCAACCACGCAGAGCAGGAAGGGAGCAGCCCCAAGGAAGCCCGCAGAAGAATCCCTGTGGCTCAAGCCATGGATCTGGTAGCAGAGAGAGTATCCAGAAGGCTTGACAGGATCAGAAACGTGGACGTGTGTGGAAGTCTTGCTAGGATAAGCGGCACGGAGGTGGAAGGAAGCGGCTCTATGAACCCAGAAGGGAGCATCCCAACTGCGCCAGGCACGGGCAGCTCAGCAGAGATGAGTCCTCAGCAGCTGGTGTCCACGACCGCAGCGAGTGGCCTAGAAGATCTAGGGCCGTGCATGCTAGGACGTTGCTTGCAGAAGGGCTGCGAGAAGATCCGCAGCTGCCTGCAGGGTTGCTGCAGATGCTGCTGTACCTGCTTCTTCCCCCAGCACCCGGCCATCTCCCAGCACCCTGTGAACGGAGACACCACCCAGCGCTCTCCCTCAGGCAGCGTCACAAATTCCGGGGCCCTCTGCAATCTCTTGCCACGGTGCCGTAAAGTCAGGAAGGTTTTCACCGTGACCATCTACATGAAACCCACCTCGACCCCCAAGACGGAGGAGGAGCTGGCGGCTGATCCAGCACCAGCTCTTGGCCAGCCCCCTCTGCTGGAGCAGCCACTGGGAAGAGAAGTTGAGCAGGTCCCCGTGGATGGGGAGCACACGGCACCGAGCGTTGGGGACACAGAGATGCCCTCCAGCAGCTGCACGCACAGCGCAAAGCCGAGCATGGACACCCCTGTGGCTCCAGGCACCACAAACCCATCGGAGATGGGCTCCAAGGAGCAGGCGTCCACCAGAAGAGCTTCTCGCCGCGTAACCACGGGGCTGGGCAGGGCAAGGTGGCTCTGGCGCTACCTCACCTCCTGCTGGAGATTCTGATCCAACGTGGCCTTGGACACCTCCGGGAACGGAGCATCCACGACTACATTGATCTGTTTGACCCCTTCGGTCTAACGGGCAAGAGGCTTTCTTGGCCTCCTGGTCACGTCGTTGGCTCATGTTCAATCCACCATCCCAGGTTTGTTTCCAGAGCTCATCTCTGACCGAGTCAGAAATTCTCTATTTGTGCTGCTCGCAGAATCAGGTGACAAACACGGATTTGACCCTTGGAGACCCAGTTAAATAGTCAACATATTAAAAGTTGTTGCCACTTACGGAGGTTCGTCTCTGTGAATTTGCTAATTATACAAGGGCAAACCTATATAATTAGGTTAGGCCGCTCCTCATAAGACTTGATCTCCAGCCCCTTCACCAGCTTCGTTGCTCTTCTCTGGACTCGCTCCAGAGCCACAACCACTCCCAACAAGGAGGATGGAAGCTCTTGTGAAGGTCGTATCTCAATTACCTAACCAGCGTGGTGCTAATTCTAAAGATTTTACTCTCGCAGTTGCGAAGCTTTTACAAATTGGGGTCATCGACCCGCCAGTCGATGTTCTCCTCCCCGAAGTGTGGGACGGACTCACTAAAGGTGGTTGAGGGGGCTGAGTCACCGTCCCTGGAGGTGTTTAAGGTGAGGATGGATGAGGTACTTAGGGCCATGATTTAGGGATTGGTGGGAATGGTTGGACTCGACGATCCAGCGGGTCTCTTCCAACCTGGTTATTCTGTAAAGCGTTAGCCGAGGAGACAGTGTCCTCGGGTTGTGGGAAAAGTCTTCAGTCGTGGGGAAAGGTCTTGCAGGGGACCATACAAGAGCAGGAGACCCGGGGCGGGGCAGAGAAAGGCTGATTGTCGGTCACCCCGAAATTGGGAGTCGGGGCGGCTACACAGATTCCGTGCCCCCCAGACGACGATGACCCTGCCGGGCCTGGAGATCTGTGGGAGGGCGATACGGCCCCAGCCCGATCTGCAAACGCCGACCCGCTAACGGAGGGACAGAGTCGGGCGGCATCCTTTCGGGGTGGGCTGGCTGAGGAGGCCGGGGGTGCCGTGGGGAGATTTAGGCTTGAGATAAGGAAAAGATTCTTCACGGAAAGGGTCAAAAATTCTTCATGGAAAGGGTCCTTAGGCATTGGAACCAGTTGCCCAGGGAGGTGGTTGACTCGCCTTCCCTGGAGGTGTTTAAGGGGAGGGTGGATGAGGTGCTTAAGGACACGGTTTAGGGATTGGTGGGAATGGTTGGACTCGATGATCCGGTGGGTCTCTTCCAACCTAGTGATTCTATGATTCTATGAAACTCCTCTCACGGATTGGAGGAAAATAAAATTGGCGTGTGCCGGATGGGCCCCAACAGCCGCATTAGCGTTCCCGGTCCGGGTGACGGACGAGGGACGGAGGCTTCATTCGCCAATAAACCCGAAGGATGTCCAAGCGATCGTTAAAGCGATCGCAGACAAAGGGCTTAATCCTGCCACGGTCTCCACCCTCACAGACGGTGTCTTCGCGGGGGACGATACGCTCCCGTTTGATATCAAGCAAACCTGTAGACTGATCTTTGACGGGGCGGGGATGATTGGTTTTAAACGAGAATGGGAAGATAACTGCGCGAAGCAGTCGGCTCGAGTAACTGGGGCGGGTCACCCACTACACGGCTCCAGCCTGCAGCGGCTAATGGGCACAGATCCAACAATTATTACCCCCCCCAGGCACAAGCCCAGGGCCTGCGGGCCCGTCAAGTTATGGCGACTACCCGTGCGGCCAGAGAAGCCATCGGCACAGCCTCTAGAGTCGTTACCAAACCGACACCATGGTCCGCTATAAAGCAAAGGGAAGGTGAGAGCTTCACGCAATTTGTGGATGGTCTCCAGGCAGCGGTCGATTCTTCGACCCTGCCCGTGGAAGCGAAAGGCCCAGTTGTAGCAGAACAGGCTGGACTGCTGGGCTGAGGCCAACGGCAGGAGGGGTAACACGGCCAAGTGCCGGGTCCTGCGCTTGGGGCACAACAACCCTGAGCAGCTACAGACTAGGAGAAGCCTGGCTGGAAAGCTGCCAGGAGGAGAAGGACCTGGGGGTGTTGGTTGACAGCGACTGAACATGAGCCAGCAGTGGCCCAGGTGGCCAAGAAGGCCAATGGCATCTTGGCTTGGATCAGAAATGGTGTGACCAGCAGGTCCAGGGAGGTTCTTCTCCCTCTGGACTCAGCACTGGTGAGACCACTCGTTGAATCCTGTGTTCAGTTCTGGGCCCCTCACCACAAGGAGGATGTTGAGGCTCTGGAGCGAGTCCAGAGAAGAGCAACGAAGCTGGTGAAGGGGCTGGAGAACAGGCCTGATGAGGAGCGACTGAGAGAGCTGGGGGTGTTCAGCCTGGAAAAGAGGAGGCTGAGGGGAGACCTCATTACTCTCTACAACTACCTGAGGGGAGGTTGTGGAGAGGAGGGAGCTGGCCTCTTCTCCCAAGTGACAGGGGACAGGACGAGAGGGAATGGCCTCAAGCTCCACCAGGGGAGATTTAGGCTTGAGATAAGGAAAAAGTTCTTCACGGAGAGGGTGGTTAGGCATTGGAACGGTCTGCCAAGGAAGGTGGTTGAGTCACTGTCCCTGGAGGTGTTTAAGGTGAGAGTGGATGAGGTACTTAGGAGCATGACTTAGGGATTGGTGGGAATGGCTGGACTCGACGATCCGGTGGGTCTCTTCCAACCTGGTTATTCTGTGATTCTGTGGATACGAGGCGGCCCAATTATGTCAACCCCGGATGGAGCAGAGCGCTCCCGAACCTGCTGCCCCCTCGAGAAGAGACCAATTTATGGCCCAGTCGACAGCTCAGTTAAATCCGTCCCTGCCTCAGGGGCAGCAAGGATCGCCCCGTGGGGGCGAGATCCCTGGGGGGCCCTGGCAGTAACGTGTGACAACCCACCAGTGGTGTGGGGGATTTGTTCCCTCCACCATACTCGAAATGGCACCACCATTAGTGTCCCCTTTCTGATTGACGCCGGAGCAGATGCCCTTGGCCTCCTTGGCCACCTGGGCCTCTGCTGGCTCCTGTTCAACCAAACACCCCCAGGTCCTTCTCCTCCAGGCACCTTTCCAGCCAGACTTCTCCTAGTCTGGAGCTGCTCGGGGTTGTTGTGCCCCAAGTGCAGGACGCGGCGTTTGGCCTCCTTAAACCTCATCCCGTTGGTCTCGACCCATGGATCCAACCAGCTCCGATCCATTTGGAGAACCTCCAAATCCTCCAGCAGATCCACGCTTCCACCCAGAAGCTGGTGGCGGCTGCTCGTCTCCGAGGTTGTCCCAGTCTCCCCAGCACCCTGCTCTCGGTGGCCACCTGGGCCACCCCCTCTCCTTCCTCCTCCCCGCGGTGGGACCCGGGTGACACCGAGGAGCCTTGATGCACTTTAATGAACCCTCGGGTCTCCACGCAGGCCCAGGTCTCCAGCTGCAGCACAGGAGCCACAGTCGGCGCTGGGCTCTGCACCGGGCAGGTTGGAACCTCAACCTCTCCCGCAGCAGCGCTGAGGATTTGGCAAAGCCAGGTCCATGGAGCCCAACAAGAACCCAAGCGTGAACGACGTGCTGATGATGGCGATGATGGTGGGATATTTGCTCTTGCGTTTCACCGGGCGGCGGTTCATGAGAGTCTGGGTAAGGCTGGTGGTGGTGGAGGGGGTGGCATCTCGTGGCCTGGGGCCGGGGGCTGCTCCCGTCTCACCCAGATCCTGTGTGTCCCGCAGAATCGGAAGGCGACACTACGGAGGAGACGCGTGAGAGCCCAGAAAGCGCAGGAGACGACGCGGAAAGGTGAGAGCACCCGCAATGCGGCCGAGAGCCCCCAACAGCCCTGACCCGGGGCTGGAGCAGCGGCTCCCGCCTACTCACTGCCAAACCCCTTTGCAGGGAAGCGTCTTGCTGGGAAGGTGGTGGTGACGCTGCCCGTCCACCCAAACCCGACGGCCACGACACACAGCTCTGCGACCTCCGAGAGGAGTCGTGTGGAGCCAGAAAGGAGCAGCCACATGGAATCAGGCAGGAGGAAACCTGTGGGTCTCGAGGAGAGTAACCGCGTGGAGCAGGATGCAAGCAGCCGCATGGAAGCCCGCAGGAGGAACCTTGTGCGTCTTGAGGTGAGGAACCACGTGGAGCAGGAAGGGAGCAGCCCCAAGGAAGCCCGCAGGAGGAGCCCTGTGGATCTCGAGGGGAGCAACCGTGTGGAGCAGGAAGGGAGCAGCCCCAAGGAAGCCCCCAGGAGGAACCTTGTGCGTCTTGAGGTGAGGAACCACGTGGAGCAGGAAGGGAGCAGCCTCAAGGAAGCCCCCAGGAGGAACCTTGTGCGTCTTGAGGTGAGCAACCACGTGGAGCAGGAAGGGAGCAGCCCCAAGGAAGCCCGCAGAAGAATCCCTGTGGATCTCGAGGTGAGCAACCACGTGGAGCAGGAAGGGAGCAGCCCCAAGGAAGCCCGCAGGAGGAGCCCTTTGGATCTCGAGGTGAGCAACCGCGTGGAGCAGGCAGGGAGCAGCCCCAAGGAAGCCCGCAGAAGAATCCCTGTGGATCTCGAGGTGAGCAACCACGTGGAGCAGGAAGGGAGCAGCCCCAAGGAAGCCCGCAGGAGGAGCCCTGTGGATCTCGAGGGGAGCAACCGCGTGGAGCAGGAAGGGAGCAGCCCCAAGGAAGCCCGCAGAAGAATCCCTGTGGCTCAAGCCATGGATCTGGTAGCAGAGAGCGTATCCAGAAGGCTTGACAGGATCAGAAACGTGGACGTGTGTGGAAGTCTTGCTAGGATAAGCGGCACGGAGGTGGAAGGAAGCGGCTCTATGAACCCAGATGGGAGCATCCCAGCTGCGCCAGGCAGAGGCAGCTCAGCAGAGATGAGTCCTCAGCAGCTGGTGTCCACGACCGCAGCGAGTGGCCAAGAAGATCTAGGGCCGTGCATGCTAGGACGTTGCTTGCAGAAGGGCTGCGAGAAGATCCGCAGCTGCCTGCAGGGTTGCTGCAGATGCTGCTGTACCTGCTTCTTCCCCCAGCACCCGGCCATCTCCCAGCGCCCTGGGAACGGAGACACCACCCAGCGCTCTCCCTCAGGCAGCGTCACAAATTCCGGGGCCCTCTGCAATCTCTTGCCACGGTGCCGTAAAGTCAGGAAGGTTTTCACCGTGACCATCTACATGAAACCCACCTCGACCCCCAAGACGGAGGAGGAGCTGGCGGCTGATCCAGCACCAGCTCTTGGCCAGCCCCCTCTGCTGGAGCAGCCACTGGGAAGAGAAGTTGAGCAGGTCCCCGTGGATGGGGGGCACACGGCACCGAGCGTTGGGGACACAGAGATGCCCTCCAGCAGCCCCACGCACAGCACAAAGCCGAGCATGGACACCCCTGTGGCTCCAGGCACCACAAACCCATCGGAGATGGGCTCCAAGGAGCAGGCGTCCACCAGAAGAGCCTCTCGCCGCGTAACCACGGGGCTGGGCAGGGGAAGGTGGCTCTGGCGCTACCTCACCTCCTGCTGGAGATTCTGATCCAACGTGGCCTTGGACACCTCCGGGAACGGAGCATCCACGACTACATTGATCTGTTTGACCCCTTCGGTCTAACGGGCAAGAGGCTTTCTTGGCCTCCTGGTCACGTCGTTGGCTCATGTTCAATCCACCATCCCAGGTTTGTTTCCAGAGCTCATCTCTGACCGAGTCAGAAATTCTCTATTCGTGCTGCTCGCAGAATCAGGTGACAAACACGGATTTGACCCTTGGAGACCCAGTTAAATAGTCAACATATTAAAAGTTGTTGCCACTTACGGAGGTTCTTCTCTGTGAATTTGCTAATTATACAAGTGCAAACCTATATAATTAGGTTAGGCCGCTCCTCATAAGATTTGATCTCCAGCCCCTTCACCAGCTTCGTTGCTCTTCTCTGGACTCGCTCCAGAGCCACAACCACTCCCAACAAGGAGGATGGAAGCTCTTGTGAAGGTCGTATCTCAATTACCTAACCAGCGCGGTGCTAATTCTAAAGATTTTACTCTCGCAGTTGCGAAGCTTTTACAAATTGGGGTCATCGACCAGCCAGTCGATGTTCTCCTCCCCGAAGTGTGGGACGGACGCACTAAAGGTGGTTGAGGGGGCTGAGTCACCGTCCCTGGAGGTGTTTAAGGTGAGGGTGGATGAGGTACTTAGGGGCATGATTTAGGGATTGGTGGGAATGGTTGGACTCGACGATCCAGCGGGTCTCTTCCAACCTGGTTATTCTGTAAAGCGTTAGCCGAGGAGACAGTGTCCTCGGGTTGTGGGAAAAGTCTTCAGTCGTGGGGAAAGGTCTTGCAGGGGACCATACAAGAGCAGGAGACCCGGGGCGGGGCAGAGAAAGGCTGATTGTCGGTCACCCCGAAATTGGGAGTCGGGGCCGCTACACAGATTCCGTGCCCCCCAGACGACGATGACCCTGCCGGGCCTGGAGATCTGTGGGAGGGCGATACGGCCCCAGCCCGATCTGCAAACGCCGACCCGCTAACGGAGGGACAGAGTCGGGCGGCATCCTTTCGGGGTGGGCTGGCTGAGGAGGCCGGGGGTGCCGCGGGGAAAAGGGAATCCAAGGAAATCCCGGCTAGAGCAGCGCCTCGTGTGCCCCAAAATGGCGCCGAGCAGAAAGGGAAATGGCGGGGCCAGAGCCAGGAGCGGCCTCGGCGCGAGGGGAGTGGGCGGGGCCAGAGCCAGGAGCGGCCTCGCCGCGAGGGGAGTGGGCGGGGCCAGAGCCAGGAGCGGCCTCGGCGCGAGGGGAGTGGGCGGGGCCAGAGCCAGGAGCGGCCTCGGCGCGAGGGGAGTGGGCGGGGCCAGAGCCAGGAGCGGCCTCGGCGCGAGGGGAGTGGGCGGGGCCAGAGCCAGCAAGAGCAACGAAGCTGGTGAAGGGGCTGGAGAACAGGCCTGAAGAGGAGCGGCTGAGAGAGCTGGGGGTGTTCAGCCTGGAGAAGAGGAGGCTGAGGGGGAGACCTCATCGCTCTCTATAAGTCCCTGAAGGGAGGTTGTGGAGAGGAGGGAGCTGGGCTCTTCTCCCAAGGGACAGGGGACAGGACGAGAGGGAATGGCCTCAAGCTCCGCCAGGGGAGATTCAGGGTTGAGATAAGGAAAAGATTCTTCACGTTGCACTTTCATAGAATCAGAGAATCAGAGAATCAGGGAATCAGAGAATCAGAGAATCAGAGAATCAGAGAATCAGGGAATCAGAGAATCAGAGAATCAGAGAATCAGGGAATCAGAGAATCAGAGAATCAGGGAATCAGAGAATCAGAGAATCAGAGAATCAGGGAATCAGAGAATCAGAGAATCAGGGAATCAGAGAATCAGAGAATCACCGCTCAGCCCTGTTATTTCTACGGAAAGGGTGCAGATGAACCCAATGGGCAGTCAGTGGAAAAGACTCTGCTCTCGTGAGATCCCACCTGGAGACCTGCGTCCAGTTCTGGAATCCTCAACAGAAGAAGCAGATGGAGCTGTTGGAACAGGTCCAGAGGAGGCTACAAAGATGATCAGAGGGCTGGAGAACCTCCCCTCTGAGTTTAGCCTGGAGAAGGCTGTGAGGAGACCTTAGAGAAGCCTTCCAGTAGCTGAAGGGGCTCCAAGAAAGCTGGGGAGGGATGTTTTAGAAGAGCACAGAGTGATAGGATGAGGGGGAACGGCTTTAAATTGTAAAGGAGAAGATTTAGATTAGACATAGGAAGAACTTCTTGATGGTGAAGGTGATGAGGCCCTGGTCCAGGTTGCCCTGAGAAGGTGTGGCTGCCCCATCCCTGGAAGTGCCGTAGGCCAGGTTGGATGAGACCTTGAGCAGGAACTGGATGATCTTTAAGACCCTTCCAACCCAAACCGTTCTATGATTCCATCACCCTATGAAAGGTTCCTCATGATGTGAACGAGCAAATCTTTGAAAATGTCCTGCCATACAGGCTTTGCTCTTGGATTCAAGTAGGAGAACCTGTGGACCAGCTCCTCAGCAGCACAGCAAATGAATCCATCGAGGCTAAGGAAGGCGATCACAAATGAAAGGCTTCCCTCTAGATATGTCTCCCACCCACACCCCGTCAGCAGGCAGATACTTCCATATAAATAGCAAAATGTGGAGGATGACAACGTTCCTTGGGACTACAATTCATTCAGAAGCGCCTTAACGAGCAGCTTCTTTTCACTGTTTAGCGAAAGGGATTATTTTTTCTGTAGGATTCAGGCAAACGAAAGACAACGGGAGCTTTCAGGGAGTATCGATTCATTTCTTATAAGGACACGTTTGCAGCTTTTGACCAAACGCAAACGATAAACCAGAAAAACCAAAAAAAAATAAGGGAAAAATCACTGAAAAGGGATTAACAGTCCAATGTCTAAATCTAAATCATTGAATCATAGAATCATACAATCGCAGACTCGCCAGGTTGGAAAAGAGCCACGGGATCCACTGAGTCCAACCGTTCCTATCAAACACTAACCCATGTCCCTCAGCGCCTCGTCCACCCGTCCCTTAAACCCCTCCAGGGAACTCAACCCCCTCCCTGGGCAGCCAGTGGGCTTTTTCCAACCTGGTGATTCTCTGATTCTATGTCCCACTCGAGGACATCTTCCCCGTCACCCCTGGCTACCAGGGCTCAGAACTGGGATGCTCTGCCTGCCCTGTGATGTCACAAAGCGCGGCACGGGCGGGCAGCCTAGAAGGAGGCCGCGTGTCCCCAGGAGCCGCAGTCGGCGCTGGGCTCTGCACCGGGCAGGTTGGAACCTCAACCTCTCCCGCAGCAGCGCGGAGGATTTGGCAAAGCCAGGTCCATGGAGCCCAACAAGAACCCAAGCGTGAACGACGTGCTGATGATGGCGATGATGGTGGGATATTTGCTCTTGCGTTTCACCGGGCGGCGGTTCATGAGAGTCTGGGTAAGGCTGGTGGTGGTGGAGGGGGTGGCGTCTCGTGGCCTGGGGCCGGGAGCTGCTCCCGTCTCACCCAGATCCTGTGTGTCCCGCAGAATCGGAAGGCGACACTACGGAGGAGACGCGTGAGAGCCCAGAAAGCGCAGGAGACGACGCGGAAAGGTGAGAGCACCCGCAATGCGGCCGAGAGCCCCCAACAGCCCTGACCCGGGGCTGGAGCAGCGGCTCCCGCCTACTCACTGCCAAACCCCTTTGCAGGGAAGCGTCTTGCTGGGAAGGTGGTGGTGACGCTGCCCGTCCACCCAAACCCGACGGCCACGACACACAGCTCTGCGACCTCAGAGAGGAGTCGTGTGGAGCCAGAAAGGAGCAGCCACATGGAATCAGGCAGGAGGAAACCTGTGGGTCTCGAGGAGAGTAACCGCGTGGAGCAGGAAGGGAGCAGCCCCAAGGAAGCCCGCAGGAGGAGCCCTGTGGATCTCGAGGGGAGCAACCGTGTGGAGCAGGAACGGAGCAGCCCCAAGGAAGCCCGCAGGAGGAGCCCTGTGGATCTCGAGGGGAGCAACCGCTTGGAGCAGGAAGGGAGCAGCCCCAAGGAAGCCCGCAGAAGAATCCCTGTGGCTCAAGCCATGGATCTGGTAGCAGAGAGAGTATCCAGAAGGCTTGACAGGATCAGAAACGTGGACGTGTGTGGAAGTCTTGCTAGGATAAGCGGCACGGAGGTGGAAGGAAGCGGCTCTCTGAACCCAGAGGGGAGCATCCCAACTGCGCCAGGCACGGGCAGCTCAGCAGAGATGAGTCCTGAGCAGCTGGTGTCCACGACCGCAGCGAGTGGCCAAGAAGATCTAGGGCCGTGCATGCTAGGACGTTGCTTGCAGAAGGGCTGCGAGAAGATCCGCAGCTGCCTGCAGGGTTGCTGCAGATGCTGCTGTGCCTGCTTCTTCCCCCAGCACCCGGCCATCTCCCAGCGCCCTGTGAACGGAGACACCACCCAGCGCTCTCCCTCAGGCAGCGTCACAAATTCCGGGGCCCTCTGCAATCTCTTGCCACGGTGCCGTAAAGTCAGGAAGGTTTTCACCGTGACCATCTACATGAAACCCACCTCGACCACCAAGACGGAGGAGGAGCTGGAGGCTGATCCAGCACCAGCTCTTGGCCAGCCCCCTCTGCTGGAGCAGCCACTGGGAAGAGAAGTTGAGCAGGTCCCCGTGGATGGGGGGCACACGGCACCGAGCGTTGGGGACACAGAGATGCCCTCCAGCAGCCCCACGCACAGCGCAAAGCCGAGCATGGACACCCCTGTGGCTCCAGGCACCACAAACCCATCGGAGATGGGCTCCAAGGAGCAGGCGTCCACCAGAAGAGCCTCTCGCCGCGTAACCACGGGGCTGGGCAGGGGAAGGTGGCTCTGGCGCTACCTCACCTCCTGCTGGAGATTCTGATCCAACGTGGCCTTGGACACCTCCGGGAACGGAGCATCCACGACTACATTGATCTGTTTGACCCCTTCGGTCTAACGGGCAAGAGGCTTTCTTGGCCTCCTGGTCACGTCGTTGGCTCATGTTCAATCCACCATCCCAGGTTTGTTTCCGGAGCTCATCTCTGACCGAGTCAGAAATTCTCTATTCGTGCTGCTCGCAGAATCAGGTGACAAACACGGATTTGACCCTTGGAGACCCAGTTAAATAGTCAACATATTAAAAGTTGTTGCCACTTACGGAGGTTCTTCTCTGTGAATTTGCTAATTATACAAGTGCAAACCTATATAATTAGGTTAGGCCGCTCCTCATAAGATTTGATCTCCAGCCCCTTCACCAGCTTCGTTGCTCTTCTCTGGACTCGCTCCAGAGCCACAACCACTCCCAACAAGGAGGATGGAAGCTCTTGTGAAGGTCGTATCTCAATTACCTAACCAGCGCGGTGCTAATTCTAAAGATTTTACTCTCGCAGTTGCGAAGCTTTTACAAATTGGGGTCATCGACCAGCCAGTCGATGTTCTCCTCCCCGAAGTGTGGGACGGACGCACTAAAGGTGGTTGAGGGGGCTGAGTCACCGTCCCTGGAGGTGTTTAAGGTGAGGGTGGATGAGGTACTTAGGGGCATGATTTAGGGATTGGTGGGAATGGTTGGACTCGATGATCCAGCGGGTCTCTTCCAACCTGGTTATTCTGTAAAGCGTTAGCCGAGGAGACAGTGTCCTCGGGTTGTGGGAAAAGTCTTCAGTCGTGGGGAAAGGTCTTGCAGGGGACCATACAAGAGCAGGAGACCCGGGGCGGGGCAGAGAAAGGCTGATTGTCGGTCACCCCGAAATTGGGAGTCGGGGCCGCTACACAGATTCCGTGCCCCCCAGACGACGATGACCCTGCCGGGCCTGGAGATCTGTGGGAGGGCGATACGGCCCCAGCCCGATCTGCAAACGCCGACCTGCTAACGGAGGGACAGAGTCGGGCGGCATCCTTTCGGGGTGGGCTGGCTGAGGAGGCCGGGGGTGCCGCGGGGAGATTTAGGCTTGAGATAAGGAAAAGATTCTTCACGGAAAGGGTCAAAAATTCTTCATGGAAAGGGTCCTTAGGCATTGGAACCGGCTGCCCAGGGAGGTGGTTGACTCGCCTTCCCTGGAGGTGTTTAAGGGGAGGGTGGATGAGGTGCTTAAGGACACGGTTTAGGGATTGGTGGGAATGGTTGGACTCGATGATCCGGTGGGTCTCTTCCAAGCTAGTGATTCTATGATTCTATGAAACTCCTCTCACGGATTGGAGGAAAATAAAAATGGCGTGTGCCGGATGGGCCCCAACAGCCGCATTAGCGTTCCCGGTCCGGGTGACGGACGAGGGACGGAGGCTTCATTCGCCAATAAACCCGAAGGATGTCCAAGCGATCGTTAAAGCGATCGCAGACAAAGGGCTTAATCCTGCCACGGTCTCCACCCTCACAGACGGTGTCTTCGCGGGGGACGATACGCTCCCGTTTGATATCAAGCAAACCTGTAGACTGATCTTTGACGGGGCGGGGATGATTGGTTTTAAACGAGAATGGGAAGATAACTGCGCGAAGCAGTCGGCTCGAGTAACTGGGGCGGGTCACCCACTACACGGCTCCAGCCTGCAGCGGCTAATGGGCACAGATCCAACAATTATTACCCCCCCGAGGCACAAGCCCAGGGCCTGCGGGCCCGTCAAGTTATGGCGACTACCCGTGCGGCCAGAGAAGCCATCGGCACAGCCTCTAGAGTCGTTACCAAACCGACACCATGGTCCGCTATAAAGCAAAGGGAAGGTGAGAGCTTCACGCAATTTGTGGATGGTCTCCAGGCAGCGGTCGATTCTTCGACCCTGCCCGTGGAAGCGAAAGGCCCAGTTGTAGCAGAACAGGCTGGACTGCTGGGCTGAGGCCAACGGCAGGAGGGGTAACACGGCCAAGTGCCGGGTCCTGCGCTTGGGGCACAACAACCCTGAGCAGCTACAGACTAGGAGAAGCCTGGCTGGAAAGCTGCCAGGAGGAGAAGGACCTGGGGGTGTTGGTTGACAGCGACTGAACATGAGCCAGCAGTGGCCCAGGTGGCCAAGAAGGCCAATGGCATCTTGGCTTGGATCAGAAATGGTGTGAAAAGCAGGTCCAGGGAGGTTCTTCTCCCTCTGGACTGGGCCCTGGTGAGACCGCTCGTTGAATCCTGTGTTCAGTTCTGGGCCCCTCACCACAAGAAGAATGTTGAGGCTCTGGAGCGAGTCCAGAGAAGAGCAACGAAGCTGGTGAAGAGGCTGGAGAACAGGCCTGATGAGGAGCGGCTGAGAGAGCTGGGGGTGTTCAGCCTGGAGAAGAGGAGGCTGAGGGGAGACCTCATTACTCTCTACAACTACCTGAGGGGAGGTTGTGGAGAGGAGGGAGCTGGCCTCTTCTCCCAAGTGACAGGGGACAGGACGAGAGGGAATGGCCTCAAGCTCCACCAGGGGAGATTTAGGCTTGAGATAAGGAAAAAGGTCTTCACGGAGAGGGTGGTCAGGCATTGGAACGGTCTGCCAAGGAAGGTGGTTGAGTCACTGTCCCTGGAGGTGTTTAAGGTGAGAGTGGATGAGGTACTTAGGAGCATGACTTAGGGATTGGTGGGAATGGTTGGACTCGACGATCCGGTGGGTCTCTTCCAACCTGGTTATTCTGTGATTCTGTGGATACGAGGCGGCCCAATTATGTCAACCCCGGATGGAGCAGAGCGCTCCCGAACCTGCTGCCCCCTCGAGAAGCGACCAATTTATGGCCCAGTCGACAGCTCAGTTAAATCCGTCCCTGCCTCAGGGGCAGCAAGGATCGCCCTGTGGGGGCGAGATCCCTGGGGGGCCCTGGCAGTAACGTGTGACAACCCACCAGTGGTGTGGGGGATTTGTTCCCTCCACCATACTCGAAATGGCACCACCATTAGTGTCCCCTTTCTGATTGACGCCGGAGCAGATGCCCTTGGCCTCCTTGGCCACCTGGGCCTCTGCTGGCTCCTGTTCAACCAACACCCCCAGGTCCTTCTCCTCCAGGCACCTTTCCAGCCAGACTTCTCCTAGTCTGGAGCTGCTCGGGGTTGTTGTGCCCCAAGTGCAGGACGCGGCGTTTGGCCTCCTTAAACCTCATCCCGTTGGTCTCGACCCATGGATCCAACCAGCTCCGATCCCTTTGGAGAACCTCCAAATCCTCCAGCAGATCCACGCTTCCACCCAGAAGCTGGTGGCGGCTGCTCGTCTCCGAGGTTGTCCCAGTCTCCCCAGCACCCTGCTCTCGGTGGCCACCTGGGCCACCCCCTCTCCTTCCTCCTCCCCGCGGTGGGACCCGGGTGACACCGAGGAGCCTTGATGCACTTTAATGAACCCTCGGGTCTCCACGCAGGCCCAGGTCTCCAGCTGCAGCACAGGAGCCACAGTCGGCGCTGGGCTCTGCACCGGGCAGGTTGGAACCTCAACCTCTCCCGCAGCAGCGCTGAGGATTTGGCAAAGCCAGGTCCATGGAGCCCAACAAGAACCCAAGCGTGAACGACGTGCTGATGATGGCGATGATGGTGGGATATTTGCTCTTGCGTTTCACCGGGCGGCGGTTCATGAGAGTCTGGGTAAGGCTGGTGGTGGTGGAGGGGGTGGCATCTCGTGGCCTGGGGCCGGGAGCTGCTCCCGTCTCACCCAGATCCTGTGTGTCCCGCAGAATCGGAAGGCGACACTACGGAGGAGACGCGTGAGAGCCCAGAAAGCGCAGGAGACGACGCGGAAAGGTGAGAGCACCCGCAATGCGGCCGAGAGCCCCCAACAGCCCTGACCCGGGGCTGGAGCAGCGGCTCCCGCCTACTCACT
Organism: Clamator glandarius; assembly: GCA_033459285.1. NCBI lineage: Eukaryota > Metazoa > Chordata > Aves > Cuculiformes > Cuculidae > Clamator > Clamator glandarius. The sequence continues at coordinate 1,668,890 of JAUNZM010000582.1, forward strand.
GCCAAACCCCTTTGCAGGGAAGCGTCTTGCTGGGAAGGTGGTGGTGACGCTGCCCGTCCACCCAAACCCGACGGCCACGACACACAGCTCTGCGACCTCAGAGAGGAGTCGTGTGGAGCCAGAAAGGAGCAGCCACATGGAATCAGGCAGGAGGAAACCTGTGGGTCTCGAGGAGAGCAACCGCATAGAGCAGGGTGCAAGCAGCCGCATGGAAGCCAACAGGAGGAACCTTGTGCGTCTTGAGGTGAGGAACCACGTGGAGCAGGAAGGGAGCAGCCCCAAGGAAGCCCGCAGGAGGAGCCCTGTGGATCTCGAGGGGAGCAACCGCGTGGAGCAGGAAGGGAGCAGCCCCAAGGAAGCCCGCAGAAGAATCCCTGTGGCTCAAGCCATGGATCTGGTAGCAGAGAGAGTATCCAGAAGGCTTGACAGGATCAGAAACGTGGACGTGTGTGGAAGTCTTGCTAGGATAAGCGGCACGGAGGTGGAAGGAAGCGGCTCTATGAACCCAGATGGGAGCATCCCAACTGCGCCAGGCACGGGCAGCTCAGCAGAGATGAGTCCTCAGCAGCTGGTGTCCACGACCGCAGCGAGTGGCCTAGAAGATCTAGGGCCGTGCATGCTAGGACGTTGCTTGCAGAAGGGCTGCGAGAAGATCCGCAGCTGCCTGCAGGGTTGCTGCAGATGCTGCTGTACCTGCTTCTTCCCCCAGCACCCGGCCATCTCCCAGCGCCCTGTGAACGGAGACACCACCCAGCGCTCTCCCTCAGGCAGCGTCACAAATTCCGGGGCCCTCTGCAATCTCTTGCCACGGTGCCGTAAAGTCAGGAAGGTTTTCACCGTGACCATCTACATGAAACCCACCTCGACCCCCAAGACGGAGGAGGAGCTGGCGGCTGATCCAGCACCAGCTCTTGGCCAGCCCCCTCTGCTGGAGCAGCCACTGGGAAGAGAAGTTGAGCAGGTCCCCGTGGATGGGGAGCACACGGCACCGAGCGTTGGGGACACAGAGATGCCCTCCAGCAGCCCCACGCACAGCGCAAAGCCGAGCAAGGACACCCCTGTGGCTCCAGGCACCACAAACCCATCGGAGATGGGCTCCAAGGAGCAGGCGTCCACCAGAAGAGCTTCTCGCCGCGTAACCACGGGGCTGGGCAGGGGAAGGTGGCTCTGGCGCTACCTCACCTCCTGCTGGAGATTCTGATCCAACGTGGCCTTGGACACCTCTGGGAACGGAGCATCCACGACTACATTGATCTGTTTGACCCCTTCGGTCTAACGGGCAAGAGGCTTTCTTGGCCTCCTGGTCACGTCGTTGGCTCATGTTCAATCCACCATCCCAGGTTTGTTTCCGGAGCTCATCTCTGACCGAGTCAGAAATTCTCTATTCGTGCTGCTCGCAGAATCAGGTGACAAACACGGATTTGACCCTTGGAGACCCAGTTAAATAGTCAACATATTAAAAGTTGTTGCCACTTACAGAGGTTCGTCTCTGTGAATTTGCTAATTATACAAGTGCAAACCTATATAATTAGGTTAGGCCGCTCCTCATAAGACTTGATCTCCAGCCCCTTCACCAGCTTCGTTGCTCTTCTCTGGACTCGCTCCAGAGCCACAACCACTCCCAACAAGGAGGATGGAAGCTCTTGTGAAGGTCGTATCTCAATTACCTAACCAGCGCGGTGCTAATTCTAAAGATTTTACTCTCGCAGTTGCGAAGCTTTTACAAATTGGGGTCATCGACCAGCCAGTCGATGTTCTCCTCCCCGAAGTGTGGGACGGACGCACTAAAGGTGGTTGAGGGGGCTGAGTCACCGTCCCTGGAGGTGTTTAAGGTGAGGGTGGATGAGGTACTTAGGGCCATGATTTAGGGATTGGTGGGAATGGTTGGACTCGACGATCCAGCGGGTCTCTTCCAACCTGGTTATTCTGTAAAGCGTTAGCCGAGGAGACAGTGTCCTCGGGTTGTGGGAAAAGTCTTCAGTCGTGGGGAAAGGTCTTGCAGGGGACCATACAAGAGCAGGAGACCCGGGGCGGGGCAGAGAAAGGCTGATTGTCGGTCACCCCGAAATTGGGAGTCGGGGCCGCTACACAGATTCCGTGCCCCCCAGACGACGATGACCCTGCCGGGCCTGGAGATCTGTGGGAGGGCGATACGGCCCCAGCCCGATCTGCAAACGCCGACCCGCTAACGGAGGGACAGAGTCGGGCGGCATCCTTTCGGGGTGGGCTGGCTGAGGAGGCCGGGGGTGCCGCGGGGAGATTTAGGCTTGAGATAAGGAAAAGATTCTTCACGGAAAGGGTTAAAAATTCTTCATGGAAAGGGTCCTTAGGCATTGGAACCGGCTGCCCAGGGAGGTGGTTGACTCGCCTTCCCTGGAGGTGTTTAAGGGGAGGGTGGATGAGGTGCTTAAGGACACGGTTTAGGGATTGGTGGGAATGGTTGGACTCGATGATCCGGTGGGTCTCTTCCAACCTAGTGATTCTATGATTCTATGAAACTCCTCTCACGGATTGGAGGAAAATAAAAATGGCGTGTGCCGGATGGGCCCCAACAGCCGCATTAGCGTTCCCGGTCCGGGTGACGGACGGGGGACGGAGGCTTCATTCGCCAATAAACCCGAAGGATGTCCAAGCGATCGTTAAAGCGATCGCAGACAAAGGGCTTAATCCTGCCACGGTCTCCACCCTCACAGACGGTGTCTTCGCGGGGGACGATACGCTCCCGTTTGATATCAAGCAAACCTGTAGACTGATCTTTGACGGGGCGGGGATGATTGGTTTTAAATGAGAATGGGAAGATAACTGCGCGAAGCAGTCGGCTCGAGTAACTGGGGCGGGTCACCCACTACACGGCTCCAGCCTGCAGCGGCTAATGGGCACAGATCCAACAATTATTACCCCCCCCAGGCACAAGCCCAGGGCCTGCGGGCCCGTCAAGTTATGGCGACTACCCGTGCGGCCAGAGAAGCCATCGGCACAGCCTCTAGAGTCGTTACCAAACCGACACCATGGTCCGCTATAAAGCAAAGGGAAGGTGAGAGCTTCACGCAATTTGTGGATGGTCTCCAGGCAGCGGTCGATTCTTCGACCCTGCCCGTGGAAGCGAAAGGCCCAGTTGTAGCAGAACAGGCTGGACTGCTGGGCTGAGGCCAACGGCAGGAGGGGTAACACGGCCAAGTGCCGGGTCCTGCGCTTGGGGCACAACAACCCTGAGCAGCTACAGACTAGGAGAAGCCTGGCTGGAAAGCTGCCTGGAGGAGAAGGACCTGGGGGTGTTGGTTGACAGCGACTGAACATGAGCCAGCAGTGGCCCAGGTGGCCAAGAAGGCCAATGGCATCTTGGCTTGGATCAGAAACGGCGTGACCAGCAGGTCCAGGGAGGTTCTTCTCCCTCTGGACTCAGCCCTGGTGAGACCACTCGTTGAATCCTGTGTTCAGTTCTGGGCCCCTCACCACAAGAAGGATGTTGAGGCTCTGGAGCGAGTCCAGAGAAGAGCAACGAAGCTGGTGAAGGGGCTGGAGAACAGGCCTGATGAGGAGCGACTGAGAGAGCTGGGGGTGTTCAGCCTGGAAAAGAGGAGGCTGAGGGGAGACCTCATTACTCTCTACAACTACCTGAGGGGAGGTTGTGGAGAGGAGGGAGCTGGCCTCTTCTCCCAAGTGACAGGGGACAGGACGAGAGGGAATGGCCTCAAGCTCCACCAGGGGAGATTTAGGCTTGAGATAAGGAAAAAGTTCTTCACGGAGAGGGTGGTTAGGCATTGGAACGGTCTGCCAAGGAAGGTGGTTGAGTCACTGTCCCTGGAGGTGTTTAAGGTGAGAGTGGATGAGGTACTTAGGAGCATGACTTAGGGATTGGTGGGAATGGCTGGACTCGACGATCCGGTGGGTCTCTTCCAACCTGGTTATTCTGTGATTCTGTGGATACGAGGCGGCCCAATTATGTCAACCCCGGATGGAGCAGAGCGCTCCCGAACCTGCTGCCCCCTCGAGAAGAGACCAATTTATGGCCCAGTCGACAGCTCAGTTAAATCCGTCCCTGCCTCAGGGGCAGCAAGGATCGCCCCGTGGGGGTGAGATCCCTGGGTGGCCCTGGCAGTAACGTGTGACAACCCACCAGTGGTGTGGGGGATTTGTTCCCTCCACCATACTCGAAATGGCACCACCATTAGTGTCCCCTTTCTGACTGATGCCGGAGCAGATGCCCTTGGCCTCCTTGGCCACCTGGGCCTCTGCTGGCTCCTGTTCAACCAAACACCCCCAGGTCCTTCTCCTCCAGGCACCTTTCCAGCCAGACTTCTCCTAGTCTGGAGCTGCTCAGGGTTGTTGTGCCCCAAGTGCAGGACGCGGCGTTTGGCCTCCTTAAACCTCATCCCGTTGGTCTCGACCCATGGATCCAACCAGCTCCGATCCCTTTGGAGAACCTCCAAATCCTCCAGCAGATCCACGCTTCCACCCAGAAGCTGGTGGCGGCTGCTCGTCTCCGAGGTTGTCCCAGTCTCCCCAGCACCCTGCTCTCGGTGGCCACCTGGGCCACCCCCTCTCCTTCCTCCTCCCCGCGGTGGGACCCGGGTGACACCGAGGAGCCTTGATGCACTTTAATGAACCCTCGGGTCTCCACGCAGGCCCAGGTCTCCAGCTGTAGCCCAGGAGCCGCAGTCGGCGCTGGGCTCTGCACCGGGCAGGTTGGAACCTCAACCTCTCCCGCAGCAGCGCTGAGGATTTGGCAAAGCCAGGTCCATGGAGCCCAACAAGAACCCAAGCGTGAACGACGTGCTGATGATGGCGATGATGGTGGGATATTTGCTCTTGCGTTTCACCGGGCGGCGGTTCATGAGAGTCTGGGTAAGGCTGGTGGTGGTGGAGGGGGTGGCATCTCGTGGCCTGGGGCCGGGAGCTGCTCCCGTCTCACCCAGATCCTGTGTGTCCCGCAGAATCGGAAGGCGACACTACGGTGGAGACGCGTGAGAGCCCAGAAAGCGCAGGAGACGACGCGGAAAGGTGAGAGCACCCGCAATGTGGCCGAGAGCCCCCAACAGCCCTGACCCGGGGCTGGAGCAGCGGCTCCCGCGTACTCACTGCCAAACCCCTTTGCAGGGAAGCGTCTTGCTGGGAAGTTGTTGGATACGCTGTCCGTCCACCCAAACCCGACGGCCACGACACACAGCTCTGCGACCTCAGAGAGGAGTCGTGTGGAGCCAGAAAGGAGCAGCCACATGGAATCAGGCAGGAGGAAACCTGTGGGTCTCAAGGAGAGCAACCAAGTGGAGCAGGAAGGGAGAAGCCTCAAGGAAGCCTGTAGGAGGAGCCCTGTGTGTTACGAGGGGAGCAACCGCATAGAGCAGGAAGCAAGGAGCCCCAAGGAAGCCCGCAGGAGGAGCCCTGTGGATCTCGAGGGGAGCAACCGCGTGGAGTAGGAAGGGAGCAGCCCCAAGGAAGCCCGCAGGAGGAGCCCTGTGGATCTCGAGGTGAGCAACCGCATGGAGCAGGAAGGGAGCAGCCCCAAGGAAGCCCGCAGAAGAATCCCTGTGGCTCAAGCCATGGATCTGGTAGCAGAGAGAGTATCCAGAAGGCTTGACAGGATCAGAAACGTGGACGTGTGTGGAAGTCTTGCTAGGATAAGCGGCACGGAGGTGGAAGGAAGCGGCTCTCTGAACCCAGATGGGAGCATCCCAGCTGCACCAGGCAGAGGCAGCTCAGCAGAGATGAGTCCTCAGCAGCTGGTGTCCACGACCGCAGCGAGTGGCCTAGAAGATCTAGGGCCGTGCATGCTAGGACGTTGCTTGCAGAAGGGCTGCGAGAAGATCCGCAGCTGCCTGCAGGGTTGCTGCAGATGCTGCTGTACCTGCTTCTTCCCCCAGCACCCGGCCATCTCCCAGCGCCCTGGGAACGGAGACACCACCCAGCGCTCTCCCTCAGGCAGCGTCACGAATTCCGGGGCCCTCTGCAATCTCTTGCCACGGTGCCGTAAAGTCAGGAAGGTTTTCACCGTGACCATCTACATGAAACCCACCTCGACCCCCAAGACGGAGGAGGAGCTGGCGGCTGATCCAGCACCAGCTCTTGGCCAGCCCCCTCTGCTGGAGCAGCCACTGGGAAGAGAAGTTGAGCAGGTCCCCGTGGATGGGGGGCACACGGCACCGAGCGTTGGGGACACAGAGATGCCCTCCAGCAGCCCCACGCACAGCGCAAAGCCGAGCATGGACACCCCTGCGGCTCCAGGCACCACAAACCCATCGGAGATGGGCTCCAAGGAGCAGGCGTCCACCAGAAGAGCTTCTCGCCACGTAACCACGGGGCTGGGCAGGGGAAGGTGGCTCTGGCGCTACCTCACCTCCTGCTGGAGATTCTGATCCAACGTGGCCTTGGACACCTCCGGGAACGGAGCATCCACGACTACATTGATCTGTTTGACCCCTTCGGTCTAACGGGCAAGAGGCTTTCTTGGCCTCCTGGTCACGTCGTTGGCTCATGTTCAATCCACCATCCCAGGTTTGTTTCCAGAGCTCATCTCTGACCGAGTCAGAAATTCTCTATTCGTGCTGCTCGCAGAATCAGGTGACAAACATGGATTTGACCCTTGGAGACCCAGTTAAATAGTCAACATATTAAAAGTTGTTGCCACTTACGGAGGTTCGTCTCTGTGAATTTGCTAATCGTACAAGTGCAAACCTATATAATTAGGTTAGGCCGCTCCTCATAAGATTTGATCTCCAGCCCCTTCACCAGCTTCGTTGCTCTTCTCTGGACTCGCTCCAGAGCCACAACCACTCCCAACAAGGAGGATGGAAGCTCTTGTGAAGGTCGTATCTCAATTACCTAACCAGCGCGGTGCTAATTCTAAAGATTTTACTCTCGCAGTTGCGAAGCTTTTACAAATTGGGGTCATCGACCAGCCAGTCGATGTTCTCCTCCCTGAAGTGTGGGACGGACGCACTAAAGGTGGTTGAGGGGGCTGAGTCACCGTCCCTGGAGGTGTTTAAGGTGAGGGTGGATGAGGTACTTAGGGGCATGATTTAGGGATTGGTGGGAATGGTTGGACTCGACGATCCAGCGGGTCTCCTCCAACCTGGTTATTCTGTAAAGCGTTAGCCGAGGAGACAGTGTCCTCGGGTTGTGGGAAAAGTCTTCAGTCGTGGGGAAAGGTCTTGCAGGGGACCATACAAGAGCAGGAGACCCGGGGCGGGGCAGAGAAAGGCTGATTGTCGGTCACCCCGAAATTGGGAGTCGGGGCCGCTACACAGATTCCGTGCCCCCCAGACGACGATGACCCTGCCGGGCCTGGAGATCTGTGGGAGGGCGATACGGCCCCAGCCCGATCTGCAAACGCCGACCCGCTAACGGAGGGACAGAGTCGGGCGGCATCCTTTCGGGGTGGGCTGGCTGAGGAGGCCGGGGGTGCCGCGGGGAGATTTAGGCTTGAGATAAGGAAAAGATTCTTCATGGAAAGGGTCAAAAATTCTTCATGGAAAGGGTCCTTAGGCATTGAAACCGGCTGCCCAGGGAGGTGGTTGACTCGCCTTCCCTGGAGGTGTTTAAGGGGAGGGTGGATGAGGTGCTTAAGGACACGGTTTAGGGATTGGTGGGAATGGTTGGACTCGATGATCCGGTGGGTCTCTTCCAACCTAGTGATTCTATGATTCTATGAAACTCCTCTCACGGATTGGAGGAAAATAAAAATGGCGTGTGCCGGATGGGCCCCAACAGCCGCATTAGCGTTCCCGGTCCGGGTGACGGACGGGGGACGGAGGCTTCATTCGCCAATAAACCCGAAGGATGTCCAAGCGATCGTTAAAGCGATCGCAGACAAAGGGCTTAATCCTGCCACGGTCTCCACCCTCACAGACGGTGTCTTCGGGGGGGACGATACGCTCCCGTTTGATATCAAGCAAACCTGTAGACTGATCTTTGACGGGGCGGGGATGATTGGTTTTAAACGAGAATGGGAAGATAACTGCGCGAAGCAGTCGGCTCGAGTAACTGGGGCGGGTCACCCACTACACGGCTCCAGCCTGCAGCGGCTAATGGGCACAGATCCAACAATTATTACCCCCCCCAGGCACAAGCCCAGGGCCTGCGGGCCCGTCAAGTTATGGCGACTACCCGTGCGGCCAGAGAAGCCATCGGCACAGCCTCTAGAGTCGTTACCAAACCGACACCATGGTCCGCTATAAAGCAAAGGGAAGGTGAGAGCTTCACGCAATTTGTGGATGGTCTCCAGGCAGCGGTCGATTCTTCGACCCTGCCCGTGGAAGCGAAAGGCCCAGTTGTAGCAGAACAGGCTGGACTGCTGGGCTGAGGCCAACGGCAGGAGGGGTAACACGGCCAAGTGCCGGGTCCTGCGCTTGGGGCACAACAACCCTGAGCAGCTACAGACTAGGAGAAGCCTGGCTGGAAAACTGCCAGGAGGAGAAGGACCGGGGGGTGTTGGTTGACAGCGACTGAACATGAGCCAGCAGTGGCCCAGGTGGCCAAGAAGGCCAATGGCATCTTGGCTTGGATCAGAAACGGCGTGACCAGCAGGTCCAGGGAGGTTCTTCTCCCTCTGGACTCAGCACTGGTGAGACCACTCGTTGAATCCTGTGTTCAGTTCTGGGCCCCTCACCACAAGAAGGATGTTGAGGCTCTGGAGCGAGTCCAGAGAAGAGCAACGAAGCTGGTGAAGGGGCTGGAGAACAGGCCTGATGAGGAGCGACTGAGAGAGCTGGGGGTGTTCAGCCTGGAGAAGAGGAGGCTGAGGGGAGACCTCATTACTCTCTACAACTACCTGAGGGGAGGTTGTGGAGAGGAGGGAGCTGGCCTCTTCTCCCAAGTGACAGGGGACAGGACGAGAGGGAATGGCCTCAAGCTCCACCAGGGGAGATTTAGGCTTGAGATAAGGAAAAAGTTCTTCACGGAGAGGGTGGTTAGGCATTGGAACGGTCTGCCCAGGGAGGTGGTTGAGTCACTGTCCCTGGAGGTGTTTAAGGTGAGGGTGGATGAGGTACTTAGGAGCATGACTTAGGGATTGGTGGGAATGGCTGGACTCGATGATCCGGTGGGTCTCTTCCAACCTGGTTATTCTGTGGTTCTGTGGATACGAGGCGGCCCAATTATGTCAACCCCGGATGGAGCAGAGCGCTCCCGAACCTGCTGCCCCCTCGAGAAGAGACCAATTTATGGCCCAGTCGACAGCTCAGTTAAATCCGTCCCTGCCTCAGGGGCATCAAGGATCGCCCCGTGGGGGCGAGATCCCTGGGTGGCCCTGGCAGTAACGTGTGACAACCCACCAGTGGTGTGGGGGATTTGTTCCCTCCACGATACTCGAAATGGCACCACCATTAGTGTCCCCTTTCTGATTGACGCCGGAGCAGATGCCCTTGGCCTCCTTGGCCACCTGGGCTTCTGCTGGCTCCTGTTCAACCAAACAACCCCAGGTCCTTCTCCTCCAGGCACCTTTCCAGCCAGACTTCTCCTAGTCTGGAGCTGCTCAGGGTTGTTGTGCCCCAAGTGCAGGACGCGGCGTTTGGCCTCCTTAAACCTCATCCCGTTGGTCTCGACCTATGGATCCAACCAGCTCCGATCCCTTTCGAGAACCTCCAAATCCTCCAGCAGATCCACGCTTCCACCCAGAAGCTGGTGGCGGCTGCTCGTCTCCGAGGTTGTCCAAGTCTCCCCAGCACCCTGCTCTCGGTGGCCACCTGGGCCACCCCCTCTACTTCCTCCTCCCCGCGGTGGGACCCGGGTGACACCGAGGAGCCTTGATGCACTTTAATAAACCCTCTGGTTTCCACGCAGGCCCAGGTCTCCAGCTGCAGCCCAGGAGCCGCAGTCGGCGCTGGGCTCTGCACCGGGCAGGTTGGAACCTCAACCTCTCCCGCAGCAGCGCTGAGGATTTGGCAAAGCCAGGTCCATGGAGCCCAACAAGAACCCAAGCGTGAACGACGTGCTGATGATGGCGATGATGGTGGGATATTTGCTCTTGCGTTTCACCGGGCGGCGGTTCATGAGAGTCTGGGTAAGGCTGGTGGTGGTGGAGGGGGTGGCGTCTCGTGGCCTGGGGCCGGGAGCTGCTCCCGTCTCACCCAGCTCCTGTGTGTCCCGCAGAATCGGAAGGCGACACTACGGAGGAGACGCGTGAGAGCCCAGAAAGCGCAGGAGACGACGCGGAAAGGTGAGAGCACCCGCAATGCGGCCGAGAGCCCCCAACAGCCCTGACCCGGGGCTGGAGCAGCGGCTCCCGCCTACTCACTGCCAAACCCCTTTGCAGGGAAGCGTCTTGCTGGGAAGGTGGTGGTGACGCTGCCCGTCCACCCAAACCCGACGGCCACGACACACAGCTCTGCGACCTCAGAGAGGAGTCGTGTGGAGCCAGAAAGGAGCAGCCACATGGAATCAGGCAGGAGGAAACCTGTGGGTCTCGAGGAGAGCAACCGCGTGGAGCAGGATGCGAGCAGCCGCACGGAAGCCCGCAGGAGGAACCTTGTGCGTCTTGAGGTGAGGAACCACGTGGAGCAGGAAGGGAGCAGCCCCAAGGAAGCCCGCAGGAGGAGCCCTGTGGATCTCGAGGTGAGCAACCACGTGGAGCAGGAAGGGAGCAGCCCCAAGGAAGCCCGCAGGAGGAGCCCTGTGGATCTCGAGGGGAGCAACCACGCAGAGCAGGAAGGGAGCAGCCCCAAGGAAGCCCGCAGGAGGAGCCCTCTGCGTCTCAAGGTGAGCAACCGCGTGGAGCAGGAAGGGAGCAGCCCCAAGGAAGCCCGCAGAAGAATCCCTGTGGCTCAAGCCATGGATCTGGTAGCAGAGAGAGTATCCAGAAGGCTTGACAGGATCAGAAACGTGGACGTGTGTGGAAGTCTTGCTAGGATAAGCGGCACGGAGGTGGAAGGAAGCAGTTCTATGAACCCAGATGGGAGCATCCCAGCTGCACCAGGCAGAGGCAGCTCAGCAGAGATGAGTCCTCAGCAGCTGGTGTCCACGACCGCAGCGAGTGGCCTAGAAGATCTAGGGCCGTGCATGCTAGGACGTTGCTTGCAGAAGGGCTGCGAGAAGATCCGCAGCTGCCTGCAGGGTTGCTGCAGATGCTGCTGTACCTGCTTCTTCCCCCAGCACCCGGCCATCTCCCAGCGCCCTGGGAACGGAGACACCACCCAGCGCTCTCCCTCAGGCAGCGTCACAAATTCCGGGGCCCTCTGCAATCTCTTGCCACGGTGCCGTAAAGTCAGGAAGGTTTTCACCGTGACCATCTACATGAAACCCACCTCGACCCCCAAGACGGAGGAGGAGCTGGCGGCTGATCCAGCACCAGCTCTTGGCCAGCCCCCTCTGCTGGAGCAGCCACTGGGAAGAGAAGTTGAGCAGGTCCCCGTGGATGGGGGGCACACGGCACCGAGCGTTGGGGACACAGAGATGCCCTCCAGCAGCCGCACGCAGAGCGCAAAGCCGAGCATGGACACCCCTGTGGCTCCAGGCACCACAAACCCATCGGAGATGGGCTCCAAGGAGCAGGCGTCCACCAGAAGAGCTTCTCGCCGCGTAACCACGGGGCTGGGCAGGGGAAGGTGGCTCTGGCGCTACCTCACCTCCTGCTGGAGATTCTGATCCAACGTGGCCTTGGACACCTCCGGGAACGGAGCATCCACGACTACATTGATCTGTTTGACCCCTTCGGTCTAACGGGCAAGAGGCTTTCTTGGCCTCCTGGTCACGTCGTTGGCTCATGTTCAATCCACCATCCCAGGTTTGTTTCCGGAGCTCATCTCTGACCGAGTCAGAAATTCTCTATTCGTGCTGCTCGCAGAATCAGGTGACAAACACGGATTTGACCCTTGGAGACCCAGTTAAATAGTCAACATATTAAAAGTTGTTGCCACTTACGGAGGTTCGTCTCTGTGAATTTGCTAATTATACAAGTGCAAACCTATATAATTAGGTTAGGCCGCTCCTCATAAGACTTGATCTCCAGCCCCTTCACCAGCTTCGTTGCTCTTCTCTGGACTCGCTCCAGAGCCACAACCACTCCCAACAAGGAGGATGGAAGCTCTTGTGAAGGTCGTATCTCAATTACCTAACCAGCGCGGTGCTAATTCTAAAGATTTTACTCTCGCAGTTGCGAAGCTTTTACAAATTGGGGTCATCGACCAGCCAGTCGATGTTCTCCTCCCCGAAGTGTGGGACGGACGCACTAAAGGTGGTTGAGGGGGATGAGTCACCGTCCCTGGAGGTGTTTAAGGTGAGGGTGGATGAGGTACTTAGGGGCATGATTTAGGGATTGGTGGGAATGGTTGGACTCGACGATCCAGCGGGTCTCTTCCAACCTGGTTATTCTGTAAAGCGTTAGCCGAGGAGACAGTGTCCTCGGGTTGTGGGAAAAGTCTTCAGTCGTGGGGAAAGGTCTTGCAGGGGACCATACAAGAGCAGGAGACCCGGGGCGGGGCAGAGAAAGGCTGATTGTCGGTCACCCCGAAATTGGGAGTCGGGGCCGCTACACAGATTCCGTGCCCCCCAGACGACGATGACCCTGCCGGGCCTGGAGATCTGTGGGAGGGCGATACGGCCCCAGCCCGATCTGCAAACGCCGACCCGCTAACGGAGGGACAGAGTCGGGCGGCATCCTTTCGGGGTGGGCTGGCTGAGGAGGCCGGGGGTGCCGCGGGGAGATTTAGGCTTGAGATAAGGAAAAGATTCTTCACGGAAAGGGTCAAAAATTCTTCATGGAAAGGGTCCTTAGGCATTGGAACCGGCTGCCCAGGGAGGTGGTTGACTCGCCTTCCCTGGAGGTGTTTAAGGGGAGGGTGGATGAGGTGCTTAAGGACACGGTTTAGGGATTGGTGGGAATGGTTGGACTCGATGATCCAGTGGGTCTCTTCCAAGCTAGTGATTCTATGATTCTATGAAACTCCTCTCACGGATTGGAGGAAAATAAAAATGGCGTGTGCCGGATGGGCCCCAACAGCCGCATTAGCGTTCCCGGTCCGGGTGACGGACGAGGGACGGAGGCTTCATTCGCCAATAAACCCGAAGGATGTCCAAGCGATCGTTAAAGCGATCGCAGACAAAGGGCTTAATCCTGCCACGGTCTCCACCCTCACAGACGGTGTCTTCGCGGGGGACGATACGCTCCCGTTTGATATCAAGCAAACCTGTAGACTGATCTTTGACGGGGCGGGGATGATTGGTTTTAAACGAGAATGGGAAGATAACTGCGCGAAGCAGTCGGCTCGAGTAACTGGGGCGGGTCACCCACTACACGGCTCCAGCCTGCAGCGGCTAATGGGCACAGATCCAACAATTATTACCCCCCCGAGGCACAAGCCCAGGGCCTGCGGGCCCGTCAAGTTATGGCGACTACCCGTGCGGCCAGAGAAGCCATCGGCACAGCCTCTAGAGTCGTTACCAAACCGACACCATGGTCCGCTATAAAGCAAAGGGAAGGTGAGAGCTTCACGCAATTTGTGGATGGTCTCCAGGCAGCGGTCGATTCTTCGACCCTGCCCGTGGAAGCGAAAGGCCCAGTTGTAGCAGAACAGGCTGGACTGCTGGGCTGAGGCCAACGGCAGGAGGGGTAACACGGCCAAGTGCCGGGTCCTGCGCTTGGGGCACAACAACCCTGAGCAGCTACAGACTAGGAGAAGCCTGGCTGGAAAGTTGCCTGGAGGAGAAGGACCTGGGGGTGTTGGTTGACAGCGACTGAACACGAGCCAGCAGCGGCCCAGGTGGCCAAGAAGGCCAATGGCATCTTGGCTTGGATCAGAAACGGCGTGACCAGCAGGTCCAGGGAGGTTCTTCTCCCTCTGGACTCAGCACTGGTGAGACCACTCGTTGAATCCTGTGTTCAGTTCTGGGCCCCTCACCACAAGGAGGATGTTGAGGCTCTGGAGCGAGTCCAGAGAAGAGCAACGAAGCTGGTGAAGGGGCTGGAGAACAGGCCTGATGAGGAGCGGCTGAGAGAGCTGGGGGTGTTCAGCCTGGAGAAGAGGAGGCTGAGGGGAGACCTTATTACTCTCTACAACTACCTGAGGGGAGGTTGTGGAGAGGAGGGAGCTGGGCTCTTCTCCCAAGTGACAGGGGACAGGACAAGAGGGAATGGCCTCAAGCTCCGCAAGGGGAGATTTAGGCTTGAGATTAGGAAAAGATTCTTCACGGAGAGGGTGGTTAGGCATTGGAACGGTCTGCCCAGGGGGCTGGTTGAGTCACCGTCCCTGGAGATATTTAAGGTGAGGGTGGATGAGGTACTTAGGGGCAAGACTTAGGGATTGGTGGGAATGGTTGGACTCGACGATCCCGTGGGTCTCTTCCAACCTGGTTATTCTGTGGTTCTGAGAATGCTTACGCCAGCAGTGTAATTCAGCAACCAAAGAAATTTTACGATCATTGCCAGCGGGGTCAAGCATTGCGGACACGATCAAGTATGTCGCGAATGAAGAGCATCTAGCTCCCATCCAGGCCACCGTTCGCTCAGCAATGGCTAATGTGATGGCACGTTTCAAATGTGGCCAGGCAGGCCACGTTGTGGCAAACTGCCCTCAGTCGGGGGACCCACCAACAACGCTTCCCCCGCACCAAAACCAACCCAGAATACCGTGCTGGACCTGTGGAAAGAAAGGGGCATCTTGCCAAGGAATGTAGAACTAAATTTCAGGGAAGCGGAAGGGGGAGAGGGCACCTAGGCCGCACACGGACATCTCCCACTTACTAGGAGAAGCCTGACTGGAAAGCTGCCTGGAGGAGAAGGACCTGGGGGTGTTGGTTGACAGCGACTGAATATAAGCCAGCAGTGGCCCAGGTGGCCAAGAAGGCCAATGGCATCTTGGCTTGGATCAGAAATGGTGTGACCAGCAGGTCCAGGGAGGTTCTTCTCCCTCTGGACTCAGCCCTGGTGAGACCGCACCTCGAATCCTGTGTTCAGTTCTGGGCCCCTCACCACAAGAAGGATGTTGAGGCTCTGGAGCAAGTCCAGAGAAGAGCAACAAAGCTGGTGAAGGGGCTGGAGAACAGGCCTTATGAGGAGCGACTGAGAGAGCTGGGGGTGTTCAGCCTGGAGAAGAGGAGGCTGAGGGGAGACCTTATTACGCTCTACAACTACCTGAGGGGAGGTTGTGGAGAGGAGGGAGCTGGCCTCTTCTCCCAAGTGACAGGGGACAGGACGAGAGGGAATGGCCTCAAGCTCCACCAGGGGAGATTTAGGCTTGAGATAAGGAAAAAGGTCTTCACGGAGAGGGTGGTTAGGCATTGGAACAGTCTGCCAAGGGAGGTGGTTGAGTCACTGTCCCTGGAGGTGTTTAAGGTGAGAGTGGATGAGGTACTTAGGAGCATGACTTAGGGATTGGTGGGAATGGCTGGACTCGACGATCCGGTGGGTCTCTTCCAACCTGGTTATTCTGTGATTCTGTGGATACGAGGCGGCCCAATTATGTCAACCCCGGATGGAGCAGAGCGCTCCCGAACCTGCTGCCCCCTCGAGAAGAGACCAATTTATGGCCCAGTCGACAGCTCAGTTAAATCCGTCCCTGCCTCAGGGGCAGCAAGGATCGCCCCGTGGGGGCGAGATCCCTGGGTGGCCCTGGCAGTAACGTGTGACAACCCACCAGTGGTGTGGGGGATTTGTTCCCTCCACCATACTCGAAATGGCACCACCATTAGTGTCCCCTTTCTGATTGACGCCGAAGCAGATGCCCTTGGCCTCCTTGGCCACCTGGGCCTCTGCTGGCTCCTGTTCAACCAACACCCCCAGGTCCTTCTCCTCCAGGCACCTTTCCAGCCAGACTTCTCCTAGTCTGGAGCTGCTCAGGGTTGTTGTGCCCCAAGTGCAGGAAGCGGCGTTTGGCCTCCTTAAACCTCATCCCGTTGGTCTCGACCTATGGATCCAACCAGCTCCGATCCCTTTGGAGAACCTCCAAATCCTCCAGCAGATCCACGCTTCCACCCAGAAGCTGGTGGCGGCTGCTCGTCTCCGAGGTTGTCCCAGTCTCCCCAGCACCCTGCTCTCGGTGGCCACCTGGGCCACCCCCTCTCCTTCCTCCTACCCGCGGTGGGACCCGGGTGACACCGAGGAGCCTTGATGCACTTTAATGAACCCTCTGGTCTCCACGCAGGACCAGGTCTCCAGCTGTAGCCCAGGAGCCGCAGTCGGCGCTGGGCTCTGCACCGGGCAGGTTGGAACCTCAACCTCTCCCGCAGCAGCGCTGAGGATTTGGCAAAGCCAGGTCCATGGAGCCCAACAAGAACCCAAGCGTGAACGACGTGCTGATGATGGCGATGATGGTGGGATATTTGCTCTTGCGTTTCACCGGGCGGCGGTTCATGAGAGTCTGGGTAAGGCTGGTGGTGGTGGAGGGGGTGGCATCTCGTGGCCTGGGGCCGGGAGCTGCTCCCGTCTCACCCAGCTCCTGTGTGTCCCACAGAATCGGAAGGCGACACTACGGAGGAGACGCGTGAGAGCCCAGAAAGCGCAGGAGACGACGCGGAAAGGTGAGAGCACCCGCAATGCGGCCGAGAGCCCCCAACAGCCCTGACCCGGGGCTGGAGCAGCGGCTCCCGCCTACTCACTGCCAAACCCCTTTGCAGGGAAGCGTCTTGCTGGGAAGGTGGTGGTGACGCTGCCCGTCCACCCAAACCCGACGGCCACGACACACAGCTCTGCGACCTCAGAGAGGAGTCGTGTGGAGCCAGAAAGGAGCAGCCACATGGAATCAGGCAGGAGGAAACCTGTGGGTCTCAAGGAGAGCAACCAAGTGGAGCAGGAAGGGAGAAGCCTCAAGGAAGCCCCCAGGAGGAGCCCTGTGTGTTACGAGGGGAGCAACCGCATAGAGCAGGAAGCAAGGAGCCCCAAGGAAGCCCGCAGGAGGAGCCCTCTGCGTCTCAAGGTGAGCAACCGTGTGGAGCAGGAAGGGAGCAGCCCCAAGGAAGCCCGCAGGAGGAACCTTGTTCGTCTCAAGGTGAGCAACCATGTGGAGCAGGAAGGGAGCAGCCCCAAGGAAGCCCGCAGAAGAATCCCTGTGGCTCAAGCCATGGATCTGGTAGCAGAGAGAGTATCCAGAAGGCTTGACAGGATCAGAAACGTGGACGTGTGTGGAAGTCTTGCTAGGATAAGCGGCACGGAGGTGGAAGGAAGCGGTTCTATGAACCCAAAAGGGAGCATCCCAACTGCGTCAGGCACGGGCAGCTCAGCAGAGATGAGTCCTCAGCAGCTGGTGTCCACGACCGCAGCGAGTGGCCTAGAAGATCTAGGGCCGTGCATGCTAGGACGTTGCTTCCAGAAGGGCTGCAAGAAGATCCGCAGCTGCCTGCAGGGTTGCTGCAGATGCTGCTGTACCTGCTTCTTCCACCAGCACCCGGCCATCTCCCAGCGCCCTGTGAACGGAGACACCACCCAGCGCTCTCCCTCAGGCAGCGTCACAAATTCCGGGGCCCTCTGCAATCTCTTGCCACGGTGCCGTAAAGTCAGGAAGGTTTTCACCGTGACCATCTACATGAAACCCACCTCGACCCCCAAGACGGAGGAGGAGCTGGCGGCTGATCCAGCACCAGCTCTTGGCCAGCCCCCTCTGCTGGAGCAGCCACTGGGAAGAGAAGTTGAGCAGGTCCCCATGGATGGGGAGCACACGGCACCGAGCGTTGGGGACACAGAGATGCCCTCCAGCAGCCCCACGCACAGCGCAAAGCCGAGCATGGACACCCCTGTGGCTCCAGGCACCACAAACCCATCGGAGATGGGCTCCAAGGAGCAGGCGTCCACCAGAAGAGCTTCTCGCCGCGTAACCACGGGGCTGGGCAGGGGAAGGTGGCTCTGGCGCTACCTCACCTCCTGCTGGAGATTCTGATCCAACGTGGCCTTGGACACCTCCGGGAACGGAGCATCCACGACTACATTGATCTGTTTGACCCCTTCGGTCTAACGGGCAAGAGGCTTTCTTGGCCTCCTGGTCACGTCGTTGGCTCATGTTCAATCCACCATCCCAGGTTTGTTTCCGGAGCTCATCTCTGACCGAGTCAGAAATTCTCTATTCGTGCTGCTCGCAGAATCAGGTGACAAACACGGATTTGACCCTTGGAGACCCAGTTAAATAGTCAACATATTAAAAGTTGTTGCCACTTACGGAGGTTCGTCTCTGTGAATTTGCTAATTATACAAGTGCAAACCTATATAATTAGGTCAGGCCGCTCCTCATAAGACTTGATCTCCAGCCCCTTCACCAGCTTCGTTGCTCTTCTCTGGACTCGCTCCAGAGCCACAACCACTCTCACAAGGAGGATGGAAGCTCTTGTGAAGGTCGTATCTCAATTACCTAACCAGCGCGGTGCTAATTCTAAAGATTTTACTCTCGCAGTTGCGAAGCTTTTACAAATTGGGGTCATCGACCAGCCAGTCGATGTTCTCCTCCCCGAAGTGTGGGACGGACGCACTAAAGGTGGTTGAGGGGGCTGAGTCACCATCCCTGGAGGTGTTTAAGGTGAGGGTGGATGAGGTACTTAGGGCCATGATTTAGGGATTGGTGGGAATGGTTGGACTCGACGATCCAGCGTGTCTCTTCCAACCTGGTTATTCTGTAAAGCGTTAGCCGAGGAGACAGTGTCCTCGGGTTGTGGGAAAAGTCTTCAGTCGTGGGGAAAGGTCTTGCAGGGGACCATACAAGAGCAGGAGACCCGGGGCGGGGCAGAGAAAGGCTGATTGTCGGTCACCCCGAAACTGGGAGTCGGGGCGGCTACACAGATTCCGTGCCCCCCAGACGACGATGACCCTGCCGGGCCTGGAGATCTGTGGGAGGGCGATACGGCCCCAGCCCGATCTGCAAACGCCGACCCGCTAACGGAGGGACAGAGTCGGGCGGCATCCTTTCGGGGTGGGCTGGCTGAGGAGGCCGGGGGTGCCGCGGGGAGATTTAGGCTTGAGATAAGGAAAAGATTCTTCACGGAAAGGGTCAAAAATTCTTCATGGAAAGGGTCCTTAGGCATTGGAACCGGCTGCCCAGGGAGGTGGTTGACTCGCCTTCCCTGGAGGTGTTTAAGGGGAGGGTGGATGAGGTGCTTAAGGACACGGTTTAGGGATTGGTGGGAATGGTTGGACTCGATGATCCGGTGGGTCTCTTCCAACCTAGTGATTCTATGATTCTATGAAACTCCCTCACGGATTGGAGGAAAATAAAATTGGCGTGTGCCGGATGGGCCCCAACAGCCGCATTAGCGTTCCCGGTCCGGGTGACGGACGAGGGACGGAGGCTTCATTCGCCAATAAACCCGAAGGATGTCCAAGCGATCGTTAAAGCGATCGCAGACAAAGGGCTTAATCCTGCCACGGTCTCCACCCTCACAGACGGTGTCTTCGCGGGGGACGATACGCTCCCGTTTGATATCAAGCAAACCTGTAGACTGATCTTTGACGGGGCGGGGATGATTGGTTTTAAACGAGAATGGGAAGATAACTGCGCGAAGCAGTCGGCTCGAGTAACTGGGGCGGGTCACCCACTACACAGCTCCAGCCTGCAGCGGCTGATGGGCACAGATCCAACAATTATTACCCCCCCCCAGGCACAAGCCCAGGGCCTGCGGGCCCGTCAAGTTATGGCGACTACCCGTGCGGCCAGAGAAGCCATCGGCACAGCCTCTAGAGTCGTTACCAAACCGACACCATGGTCCGCTATAAAGCAAAGGGAAGGTGAGAGCTTCACGCAATTTGTGGATGGTCTCCAGGCAGCGGTCGATTTTTCGACCCTGCCCGTGGAAGCGAAAGGCCCAGTTGTAGCAGAACAGGCTGGACTGCTGGGCTGAGGCCAACGGCAGGAGGGGTAACACGGCCAAGTGCCGGGTCCTGCGCTTGGGGCACAACAACCCTGAGCAGCTACAGACTAGGAGAAGCCTGGCTGGAAAGCTGCCTGGAGGAGAAGGACCTGGGGGTGTTGGTTGACAGCGACTGAACATGAGCCAGCAGTGGCCCAGGTGGCCAAGAAGGCCAATGGCATCTTGGCTTGGATCAGAAACGGCGTGACCAGCAGGTCCAGGGAGGTTCTTCTCCCTCTGGACTCAGCACTGGTGAGACCGCTCGTTGAATCCTGTGTTCAGTTCTGGGCCCCTCACCACAAGAAGGATGTTGAGGCTCTGGAGCGAGTCCAGAGAAGAGCAACGAAGCTGGTGAAGGGGCTGGAGAACAGGCCTGATGAGGAGCGACTGAGAGAGCTGGGGGTGTTCAGCCTGGAGAAGAGGAGGCTGAGGGGAGACCTCATTACTCTCTACAACTACCTGAGGGGAGGTTGTGGAGAGGAGGGAGCTGGCCTCTTCTCCCAAGTGACAGGGGACAGGACGAGAGGGAATGGCCTCAAGCTCCACCAGGGGAGATTTAGGCTTGAGATAAGGAAAAAGTTCTTCACGGAGAGGGTGGTTAGGCATTGGAACGGTCTGCCAAGGGAGGTGGTTGAGTCACTGTCCCTGGAGGTGTTTAAGGTGAGAGTGGATGAGGTACTTAGGAGCATGACTTAGGGATTGGTGGGAATGGTTGGACTCGATGATCCGGTGGGTCTCTTCCAACCTGGTTATTCTGTGATTCTGTGGATACGAGGCGGCCCAATTATGTCAACCCCGGATGGAGCAGAGCGCTCCCGAACCTGCTGCCCCCTCGAGAAGAGACCAATTTATGGCCCAGTCGACAGCTCAGTTAAATCCGTCCCTGCCTCAGGGGCAGCAAGGATCGCCCCGTGGGGGCGAGATCCCTGGGTGGCCCTGGCAGTAACGTGTGACAACCCACCAGTGGTGTGGGGGATTTGTTCCCTCCACCATACTCGAAATGGCACCACCATTAGTGTCCCCTTTCTGATTGATGCCGGAGCAGATGCCCTTGGCCTCCTTGGCCACCTGGGCCTCTGCTGGCTCCTGTTCAACCAACACCCCCAGGTCCTTCTCCTCCAGGCACCTTTCCAGCCAGACTTCTCCTAGTCTGGAGCTGCTCAGGGTTGTTGTGCCCCAAGTGCCGGACGCGGCGTTTGGCCTCCTTAAACCTCATCCCGTTGGTCTTGACCCATGGATCCAACCAGCTCCGATCCCTTTGGAGAACCTCCAAATCCTCCAGCAGATCCACGCTTCCACCCAGAAGCTGGTGGCGGCTGCTCGTCTCCGAGGTTGTCCCAGTCTCCCCAGCACCCTGCTCTCGGTGGCCACCTGGGACATCCCCTCTCCTTCCTCCTCCCCGCGGTGGGACCCGGGTGACACCGAGGAGCCTTGATGCACTTTAATGAACCCTCGGGTCTCCACGCAGGCCCAGGTCTCCAGCTGCAGCCCAGGAGCCGCAGTCGGCGCTGGGCTCTGCACCGGGCAGGTTGGAACCTCAACCTCTCCCGCAGCAGCGCTGAGGATTTGGCAAAGCCAGGTCCATGGAGCCCAACAAGAACCCAAGCGTGAACGACGTGCTGATGATGGCGATGATGGTGGGATATTTGCTCTTGCGTTTCACCGGGCGGCGGTTCATGAGAGTCTGGGTAAGGCTGGTGGTGGTGGAGGGGGTGGCGTCTCGTGGCCTGGGGCCGGGAGCTGCTCCCGTCTCACCCAGATCCTGTGTGTCCCGCAGAATCGGAAGGCGACACTACGGAGGAGACGCGTGAGAGCCCAGAAAGCGCAGGAGACGACGCGGAAAGGTGAGAGCACCCGCAATGCGGCCGAGAGCCCCCAACAGCCCTGACCCGGGGCTGGAGCAGCGGCTCCCGCCTACTCACTGCCAAACCCCTTTGCAGGGAAGCGTCTTGCTGGGAAGGTGGTGGTGACGCTGCCCGTCCACCCAAACCCGACGGCCACGACACACAGCTCTGCGACCTCAGAGAGGAGTCGTGTGGAGCCAGAAAGGAGCAGCCACATGGAATCAGGCAGGAGGAAACCTGTGGGTCTCAAGGAGAGCAACCAAGTGGAGCAGGAAGGGAGAAGCCTCAAGGAAGCCCGTAGGAGGAGCCCTGTGTGTTACGAGGGGAGCAACCGCACAGAGCAGGAAGCAAGGAGCCCCAAGGAAGCCCGCAGGAGGAGCCCTGTGGATCTCGAGGGGAGCAACCGCATGGAGCAGGAAGGGAGCAGCCCCAAGGAAGCCCGCAGAAGAATCCCTGTGGCTCAAGCCATGGATCTGGTAGCAGAGAGAGTATCCAGAAGGCTTGACAGGATCAGAAACGTGGACGTGTGTGGAAGTCTTGCTAGGATAAGCGGCACGGAGGTGGAAGGAAGCGGCTCTCTGAACCCAGAGGGGAGCATCCCAACTGCGCCAGGCACGGGCAGCTCAGCAGAGATGAGTCCTCAGCAGCTGGTGTCCACGACCGCAGCGAGTGGCCAAGAAGATCTAGGGCCGTGCATGCTAGGACGTTGCTTGCAGAAGGGCTGCGAGAAGATCCGCAGCTGCCTGCAGGGTTGCTGCAGATGCTGCTGTACCTGCTTCTTCCCCCAGCACCCGGCCATCTCCCAGCACCCTGTGAACGGAGACACCACCCAGCGCTCTCCCTCAGGCAGCGTCACGAATTCCGGGGCCCTCTGCAATCTCTTGCCACGGTGCCGTAAAGTCAGGAAGGTTTTCACCGTGACCATCTACATGAAACCCACCTCAACCCCCAAGACGGAGGAGGAGCTGGCGGCTGATCCAGCACCAGCTCTTGGCCAGCCCCCTCTGCTGGAGCAGCCACTGGGAAGAGAAGTTGAGCAGGTCCCCGTGGATGGGGAGCACACGGCACAGAGCGTTGGGGACACAGAGATGCCCTCCAGCAGCCGCACGCACAGCGCAAAGCCGAGCATGGACACCCCTGTGGCTCCAGGCACCACAAACCCATCAGAGATGGGCTCCAAGGAGCAGGCGTCCACCAGAAGAGCTTCTCGCCGCGTAACCACGGGGCTGGGCAGGGGAAGGTGGCTCTGGCGCTACCTCACCTCCTGCTGGAGATTCTGATCCAACGTGGCCTTGGACACCTCCGGGTACGGAGCATCCACGACTACATTGATCTGTTTGACCCCTTCGGTCTAACGGGCAAGAGGCTTTCTTGGCCTCCTGGTCACGTCGTTGGCTCATGTTCAATCCACCATCCCAGGTTTGTTTCCAGAGCTCATCTCTGACCGAGTCAGAAATTCTCTATTCGTGCTGCTCGCAGAATCAGGTGACAAACACGGATTTGACCCTTGGAGACCCAGTTAAATAGTCAACATATTAAAAGTTGTTGCCACTTACGGAGGTTCTTCTCTGTGAATTTGCTAATTATACAAGTGCAAACCTATATAATTAGGTTAGGCCGCTCCTCATAAGACTTGATCTCCAGCCCCTTCACCAGCTTCGTTGCTCTTCTCTGGACTCGCTCCAGAGCCACAACCACTCCCAACAAGGAGGATGGAAGCTCTTGTGAAGGTCGTATCTCAATTACCTAACCAGCGCGGTGCTAATTCTAAAGATTTTACTCTCGCAGTTGCGAAGCTTTTACAAATTGGGGTCATCGACCCGCCAGTCGATGTTCTCCTCCCCGAAGTGTGGGACGGACGCACTAAAGGTGGTTGAGGGGGCTGAGTCACCGTCCCTGGAGGTGTTTAAGGTGAGGGTGGATGAGGTACTTAGGGCCATGGTTTAGGGATTGGTGGGAATGGTTGGACTCGACGATCCAGCGGGTCTCTTGCAACCTGGTTATTCTGTAAAGCGTTAGCCGAGGAGACAGTGTCCTCGGGTTGTGGGAAAAGTCTTCAGTCGTGGGGAAAGGTCTTGCAGGGGACCATACAAGAGCAGGAGACCCGGGGCGGGGCAGAGAAAGGCTGATTGTCGGTCACCCCGAAATTGGGAGTCGGGGCCGCTACACAGATTCCGTGCCCCCCAGACGACGATGACCCTGCCGGGCCTGGAGATCTGTGGGAGGGCGATACGGCCCCAGCCCGATCTGCAAACGCCGACCCGCTAACGGAGGGACAGAGTCGGGCGGCATCCTTTCGGGGTGGGCTGGCTGAGGAGGCCGGGGGTGCGCGGGGAAAAGGGAATCCAAGGAAAACGCGGCTAGAGCAGCGCCTCGTGTGCCCCAAAATGGCGCCGGGCAGAAAGGGAAATGGCGGGGCCAGAGCCAGGAGCGGCCTCGGCGCGAGGGGAGTGGGCGGGGCCAGAGCCAGGAGCGGCCTCGGCGCGAGGGGAGTGGGCGGGGCCAGAGCCAGGAGCGGCCTCGGCGCGAGGGGAGTGGGCGGGGCCAGAGCCAGCAAGAGCAACGAAGCTGGTGAAGGGGCTGGAGAACAGGCCTGAAGAGGAGCGGCTGAGAGAGCTGGGGGTGTTCAGCCTGGAGAAGAGGAGGCTGAGGGGGAGACCTCATCGCTCTCTATAAGTCCCTGAAGGGAGGTTGAGGAGAGGAGGGAGCTGGGCTCTTCTCCCAAGGGACAGGGGACAGGACGAGAGGGAATGGCCTCAAGCTCCACCAGGGGAGATTCAGGGTTGAGATAAGGAACAGATTCTTCACGTTGCACTTTCATAGAATCAGAGAATCAGAGAATCAGGGAATCAGAGAATCAGAGAATCAGAGAATCAGAGAATCAGTGAATCAGAGAATCAGAGAATCAGTGAATCAGAGAATCAGTGAATCAGAGAATCAGGGAATCATAGAATCATAGAATCAGTGAAACAGAGAATCAGAGAATCAGGGAATCAGAGAATCAGAGAATCAGAGAATCAGGGAATCAGAGAATCAGAGAATCAGAGAATCAGAGAATCAGGGAATCAGAGAATCAGAGAATCACCACTCAGCCCTGTTATTTCTACGGAAAGGGTGCAGATGAACCCAATGGGCAGTCAGTGGAAAAGACTCTGCTCTCGTGAGATCCCACCTGGAGACCTGCGTCCAGTTCTGGAATCCTCAACAGAAGAAGCAGATGGAGCTGTTGGAACAGGTCCAGAGGAGGCTACAAAGATGATCAGAGGGCTGGAGAACCTCCCCTCTGAGTTTAGCCTGGAGAAGGCTGTGAGGAGACCTTAGAGAAGCCTTCCAGTAGCTGAAGGGGCTCCAAGAAAGCTGGGGAGGGATGTTTTAGAAGAGCACAGAGTGATAGGATGAGGGGGAACGGCTTTAAACTGGAAAGGAGAAGATTTAGATTAGACATAGGAAGAAATTCTTGATGGTGAAGGTGATGAGGCCCTGGTCCAGGTTGCCCTGAGAAGGTGTGGCTGCCCCATCCCTGGAAGTGCCGTAGGCCAGGTTGGATGAGACCTTGAGCAGGAACTGGATGATCTTTAAGACCCTTCCAACCCAAACCGTTCTATGATTCCATCACCCTATGAAAGGTTCCTCATGATGTGAACGAGTAAATCTTTGAAAATGTCCTGCCATACAGCCTTTGCTCTTGGATTCAAGTAGGAGAACCTGTGGACCAGCTCCTCAGCAGCACAGCAAATGAACCCATCGAGGCTAAGGAAGGCGATCACAAATGAAAGGCTTCCCTCTAGATATGTCTCCCACCCACACCCCGTCAGCAGGCAGATACTTCCATATAAATAGCAAAATGTGGAGGATGACAACGTTCCTTGGGACTACAATTCATTCAGAAGCGTCTTAACGAGCAGCTTCTTTTCACTGTTTAGCGAAAGCGATTATTTTTTCTGTAGGATTCAGGCAAACGAAAGACAACGGGAGCTTTCAGGGAGTATCGATTCATTTCTTATAAGGACACGTTTGCAGCTTTTGACCAAACGCAAACGATAAACCAGAAAAACCAAAAAAAAAAAAGGGAAAAATCACTGAAAAGGGATTAACAGTCCAATGTCTAAATCTAAATCATCGAATCATAGAATCATACAATCGCAGACTCGCCAGGTTGGAAAAGAGCCACGGGATCCACTGAGTCCAACCGTTCCTATCAAACACTAACCCATGTCCCTCAGCGCCTCGTCCACCTGTCCCTTAAACCCCTCCAGGGAACTTAACTCAACCCCCTCCCTGGGCAGCCAGTGGGCTTTTTCCAACCTGGTGATTCTCTGATTCTATGTCCCACTCGAGGACATCTTCCCCGTCACCCCTGGCTACCAGGGCTCAGAACTGGGATGCTCTGCCTGCCCTGTGATGTCACAAAGCGCGGCTCGGGCGGGCAGCCTAGAAGGAGGCCGCGTGTCCCCAGGAGCCGCAGTCGGCGCTGGGCTCTGCACCGGGCAGGTTGGAACCTCAACCTCTCCCACAGCAGCGCTGAGGATTTGGCAAAGCCAGGTCCATGGAGCCCAACAAGAACCCAAGCGTGAACGACGTGCTGATGATGGCGATGATGGTGGGATATTTGCTCTTGCGTTTCACCGGGCGGCGGTTCATGAGAGTCTGGGTAAGGCTGGTGGTGGTGGAGGGGGTGGCATCTCGTGGCCTGGGGCCGGGAGCTGCTCCCGTCTCACCCAGCTCCTGTGTGTCCCACAGAATCGGAAGGCGACACTACGGAGGAGACGCGTGAGAGCCCAGAAAGCGCAGGAGACGACGCGGAAAGGTGAGAGCACCCGCAATGCGGCCGAGAGCCCCCAACAGCCCTGACCCGGGGCTGGAGCAGCGGCTCCCGCCTACTCACTGCCAAACCCCTTTGCAGGGAAGCGTCTTGCTGGGAAGGTGGTGGTGACGCTGCCCGTCCACCCAAACCCGACGGCCACGACACACAGCTCTGCGACCTCCGAGAGGAGTCGTGTGGAGCCAGAAAGGAGCAGCCACATGGAATCAGGCAGGAGGAAACCTGTGGGTCTCGAGGAGAGCAACCGCATAGAGCAGGATGCAAGCAGCCGCATGGAAGCCCGCAGGAGGAACCTTGTGCGTCTTGAGGTGAGGAACCACGTGGAGCAGGAAGGGAGAAGCCCCAAGGAAGCCCACAGGAGGAGCCCTGTGGGTCTCGAGGAGAGCAACCGTGTGGAGCAAGAAGGGAGCAGCCCCAAGGAAGCCCGCAGGAGGAGCCCTGTGGATCTCGAGGAGAGCAACCGTGTGGAGCAGGAAGGGAGCAGCCCCAAGGAAGCCCGCAGGAGGAGCCCTGTGGGTCTCGAGGAGAGCAACCGTGTGGAGCAGGAAGGGAGCAGCCCCAAGGAAGCCCGGAGGAGGAGCCCTGTGGATCTCGAGGAGAGCAACCGCGTGGAGCAGGAAGGGAGCAGCCCCAAGGAAGCCCGCAGGAGGAGCCCTGTGGATCTCGAGGGGAGCAACCACGCAGAGCAGGAAGGGAGCAGCCCCAAGGAAGCCCGCAGGAGGAGCCCTGTGGATCTCGAGGGGAGCAACCGCGTGGAGCAGGAAGGGAGCAGCCCCAAGGAAGCCCGCAGAAGAATCCCTGTGGCTCAAGCCATGGATCTGGTAGCAGAGAGAGTATCCAGAAGGCTTGACAGGATCAGAAACGTGGACGTGTGTGGAAGTCTTGCTAGGATAAGCGGCACGGAGGTAGAAGGAAGCAGTTCTATGAACCCAGATGGGAGCATCCCAACTGCGCCAGGCACGGGCAGCTCAGCAGAGATGAGTCCTCAGCAGCTGGTGTCCACGACCGCAGCGAGTGGCCAAGAAGATCTAGGGCCGTGCATGCTAGGACGTTGCTTGCAGAAGGGCTGCGAGAAGATCCGCAGCTGCCTGCAGGGTTGCTGCAGATGCTGCTGTGCCTGCTTCTTCCCCCAGCACCCGGCCATCTCCCAGCGCCCTGGGAACGGAGACACCACCCAGCGCTCTCCCTCAGGCAGCGTCACAAATTCCGGGGCCCTCTGCAATCTCTTGCCACAGTGCCGTAAAGTCAGGAAGGTTTTCACCGTGACCATCTACATGAAACCCACCTCAACCCCCAAGACGGAGGAGGAGCTGGCGGCTGATCCAGCACCAGCTCTTGGCCAGCCCCCTCTGCTGGAGCAGCCACTGGGAAGAGAAGTTGAGCAGGTCCCCGTGGATGGGGAGCACACGGCACCGAGCGTTGGGGACACAGAGATGCCCTCCAGCAGCCGCACGCACAGCGCAAAGCCGAGCATGGACACCCCTGTTGCTCCAGGCACCACAAACCCATCGGAGATGGGCTCCAAGGAGCAGGCATCCACCAGAAGAGCCTCTCGCCGCGTAACCACGGGGCTGGGCAGGGGAAGGTGGCTCTGGCGCTACCTCACCTCCTGCTGGAGATTCTGATCCAATGTGGCCTTGGACACCTCCGGGAACGGAGCATCCACGACTACATTGATCTGTTTGACCCCTTCGGTCTAACGGGCAAGAGGCTTTCTTGGCCTCCTGGTCACGTCGTTGGCTCATGTTCAATCCACCATCCCAGGTTTGTTTCCAGAGCTCATCTCTGACCGAGTCAGAAATTCTCTATTCGTGCTGCTCGCAGAATCAGGTGACAAACATGGATTTGACCCTTGGAGACCCAGTTAAATAGTCAACGTATTAAAAGTTCTTGCCACTTACAGAGGTTCATCTCTGTGAATTTGCTAATTATACAAGTGCAAACCTGTCTAATTAGGTTAGGCCGCTCCTCATAAGACTTGATCTCCAGCCCCTTCACCAGCTTCGTTGCTCTTCTCTGGACTTGCTCCAGAGCCACAACCACTCCCAACAAGGAGGATGGAAGCTCTTGTGAAGGTCGTATCTCAATTACCTAACCAGCGCGGTGCTAATTCTAAAGATTTTACTCTCGCAGTTGCGAAGCTTTTACAAATTGGGGTCATCGACCAGCCAGTCGATGTTCTCCTCCCCGAAGTGTGGGACGGACGCACTAAAGGTGGTTGAGGGGGCTGAGTCACCGTCCCTGGAGGTGTTTAAGGTGAGGGTGGATGAGGTACTTAGGGGCATGATTTAGGGACTGGTGGGAATGGTTGGACTCGACGATCCAGCGGGTCTCTTCCAACCTGGTTATTCTGTAAAGCGTTAGCCGAGGAGACAGTGTCCTCGGGTTGTGGGAA
Source organism: Clamator glandarius (assembly GCA_033459285.1). NCBI lineage: Eukaryota > Metazoa > Chordata > Aves > Cuculiformes > Cuculidae > Clamator > Clamator glandarius. The sequence continues at coordinate 1,697,703 of JAUNZM010000582.1, forward strand.
AAGTCTTCAGTCGTGGGGAAAGGTCTTGCAGGGGACCATACAAGAGCAGGAGACCCGGGGCGGGGCAGAGAAAGGCTGATTGTCGGTCACCCCGAAATTGGGAGTCGGGGCCGCTACACAGATTCCGTGCCCCCCAGACGACGATGACCCTGCCGGGCCTGGAGATCTGTGGGAGGGCGATACGGCCCCAGCCCGATCTGCAAACGCCGACCCGCTAACGGAGGGACAGAGTCGGGCGGCATCCTTTCGGGGTGGGCTGGCTGAGGAGGCCGGGGGTGCCGCGGGGAGATTTAGGCTTGAGATAAGGAAAAGATTCTTCACGGAAAGGGTCAAAAATTCTTCATGGAAAGGGTCCTTAGGCATTGGAACCGGCTGCCCAGGGAGGTGGTTGACTCGCCTTCCCTGGAGGTGTTTAAGGGGAGGGTGGATGAGGTGCTTAAGGACACGGTTTAGGGATTGGTGGGAATGGTTGGACTCGATGATCCGGTGGGTCTCTTCCAACCTAGTGATTCTATGATTCTATGAAACTCCTCTCACGGATTGGAGGAAAATAAAAATGGCGTGTGCCGGATGGGCTCCAACAGCCGCATTAGCGTTCCCGGTCCGGGTGACGGACGAGGGACGGAGGCTTCATTCGCCAATAAACCCGAAGGATGTCCAAGCGATCGTTAAAGCGATCGCAGACAAAGGGCTTAATCCTGCCACGGTCTCCACCCTCACAGACGGTGTCTTCGCGGGGGACGATACGCTCCCGTTTGATATCAAGCAAACCTGTAGACTGATCTTTGACGGGGCGGGGATGATTGGTTTTAAACGAGAATGGGAAGATAACTGCGCGAAGCAGTCGGCTCGAGTAACTGGGGCGGGTCACCCACTACACGGCTCCAGCCTGCAGCGGCTAATGGGCACAGATCCAACAATTATTACCCCCCCCAGGCACAAGCCCAGGGCCTGCGGGCCCGTCAAGTTATGGTGACTACCCTTGCGGCCAGAGAAGCCATCGGCACAGCCTCTAGAGTCGCTACCAAACCGACACCATGGTCCGCTATAAAGCAAAGGGAAGGTGAGAGCTTCACGCAATTTGTGGATGGTCTCCAGGCAGCGGTCGATTCTTCGACCCTGCCCGTGGAAGCGAAAGGCCCAGTTGTAGCAGAACAGGCTGGACTGCTGGGCTGAGGCCAACGGCAGGAGGGGTAACACGGCCAAGTGCCGGGTCCTGCGCTTGGGGCACAACAACCCTGAGCAGCTACAGACTAGGAGAAGCCTGGCTGGAAAGCTGCCTGGAGGAGAAGGACCTGGGGGTGTTGGTTGACAGCGACTGAACACAAGCCAGCAGCGGCCCAGGTGGCCAAGAAGGCCAATGGCATCTTGGCTTGGATCAGAAACGGCGTGACCAGCAGGTCCAGGGAGGTTCTTCTCCCTCTGGACTCAGCCCTGGTGAGACCACTCGTTGAATCCTGTGTTCAGTTCTGGGCCCCTCACCACAAGGAGGATGTTGAGGCTCTGGAGCGAGTCCAGAGAAGAGCAACGAAGCTGGTGAAGGGGCTGGAGAACAGGCCTGATGAGGAGCGGCTGAGAGAGCTGGGGGTGTTTAGCCTGGAGAAGAGGAGGCTGAGGGGAGACCTTATTACTCTCTACAACTACCTGAAGGGAGGTTGTGGAGAGGAGGGAGCTGGGCTCTTCTCCCAAGTGACAGGGGACAGGACAAGAGGGAATGGCCTCAAGCTCCACCAGGGGAGATTTAGGCTTGAGATTAGGAAAAGATTCTTCACGGAGAGGGTGGTTAGGCATTGGAACGGTCTGCCCAGGGGGCTGGTTGAGTCACCGTCCCTGGAGATATTTAAGGTGAGGGTGGATGAGGTACTTAGGGGCAAGACTTAGGGATTGGTGGGAATGGTTGGACTCGACGATCCCGTGGGTCTCTTCCAACCTGGTTATTCTGTGATTCTGAGAATGCTTACGCCAGCAGTGTAATTCAGCAACCAAAGAAATTTTACGATCATTGCCAGCGGGGTCAAGCATTGCGGACACGATCAAGTATGTCGCGAATGAAGAGCATCTAGCTCCCATCCAGGCCGCCGTTCTCTCAGCAATGGCTAATGTGATGGCACGTTTCAAATGTGGCCAGGCAGGCCACGTTGTGGCAAACTGCCCTCAGTCGGGGGACCCACCAACAACGCTTCCCCCGCACCAAAACCAACCCAGAATACCGTGCTGGACCTGTGGAAAGAAAGGGGCATCTTGCCAAGGAATGTAGAACTAAATTTCAGGGAAGCGGAAGGGGGAGAGGGCACCTAGGCCGCACACGGACATCTCCCACTTACTAGGAGAAGCCTGACTGGAAAGCTGCCTGGAGGAGAAGGACCTGGGAGTGTTGGTTGACAGCGATTGAATATAAGCCAGCAGTGGCCCAGGTGGCCAAGAAGGCCAATGGCATCTTGGCTTGGATCAGAAATGGTGTGACCAGCAGGTCCAGGGAGGTTCTTCTCCCTCTGGACTCGGCCCTGGTGAGACCGCTCGTTGAATCCTGTGTTCAGTTCTGGGCCCCTCACCACAAGAAGGATGTTGAGGCTCTGGAGCGAGTCCAGAGAAGAGCAACGAAGCTGGTGAAGGGGCTGGAGAACAGGCCTTATGAGGAACGGCTGAGAGAGCTGGGGGTGTTCAGCCTGGAGAAGAGGAGGCTGAGAGGAGACCTTATTACTCTCTACAACTACCTGAGGGGAGGTTGTGGAGAGGAGAGAGCTGGGCTCTTCTCCCAAGTGACAGGGGACAGGACGAGAGGGAATGGCCTCAAGCTCCACCAGGGGAGATTTAGGCTTGAGATAAGGAAAAAGTTCTTCACGGAGAGGGTGGTTAGGCATTGGAACCATCTGCCAAGGGAGGTGGTTGAGTCACTGTCCCTGGAGGTGTTTAAGGTGAGGGTGGATGAGGTACTTAGGAGCATGATTTAGGGATTGGTGGGAATGGTTGGACTCGATGATCCGGTGGGTCTCTTCCAACCTGGTTATTCTGTGATTCTGTGGATACGAGGCGGCCCAATTATGTCAACCCCGGATGGAGCAGAGCGCTCCCGAACCTGCTGCCCCCTCGAGAAGAGACCAATTTATGGCCCAGTCGACAGCTCAGTTAAATCCGTCCCTGCCTCAGGGGCAGCAAGGATCGCCCCGTGGGGGCGAGATCCCTGGGTGGCCCTGGCAGTAACGTGTGACAACCCACCAGTGGTGTGGGGGATTTGTTCCCTCCACCATACTCGAAATGGCACCACCATTAGTGTCCCCTTTCTGACTGATGCCGGAGCAGATGCCCTTGGCCTCCTTGGCCACCTGGGCCTCTGCTGGCTCCTGTTCAACCAAACACCCCCAGGTCCTTCTCCTCCAGGCACCTTTCCAGCCAGACTTCTCCTAGTCTGGAGCTGCTCAGGGTTGTTGTGCCCCAAGTGCAGGACGCGGCGTTTGGCCTCCTTAAACCTCATCCTGTTGGTCTCGACCCATGGATCCAACCAGCTCAGATCCCTTTGGAAAACCTCCAAATCCTCCAGCAGATTCACGCTTCCACCCAGAAGCTGGTGGCGGCTGCTCGTCTCCGAGGTTGTCCCAGTCTCCCCAGCACCCTGCTCTCGGTGGCCACCTGGGCCACCCCCTCTCCTACCTACACCCCGCGGTGGGACCCGGGTGACACCGAGGAGCCTTGATGCACTTTAATGAACCCTTGGGTCTCCACGCAGGCCCAGGTCTCCAGCTTGGAGGGGTCTAAGATCCACCCCCGTCAGGCAGCAGGACCAGCAGATACTGGCCCAGGTGGCCCCCACCGTGTTGGGGAGCAGACAGATCCTCTCCGGAGGCGCCACGTCCCCACGGAGTCGTGTGGGGTTCTGAGAATTTGAGGAGGGACACACACCCCCATCCCCGTGACGAGTTGCTCCCCGGTCTCAGCCCAGCCGCCCGCTCGTGGTCGGTGCCGGTGGTGGCCACCGCACCTCCCTGGTGGCAACGCCGAAGGGGCTGAGCACCACGCAGGTGAAGTTGGTGTGAAGGTCCCGGGTGGCGAAGGAGTCGAAAAGGAGCTCACGGTGCATGGTCACCACGGAACCTCGCGGTTCCTCCCTGAGGAGCCAGGAGGAACCGCTCAGCGCCAACCTCTTCACCCTTGGGCTTAGGGACACGGGGTCTTCGTCCCGGCCCGGAGCTCCCAGGAACCACCCCATCACCACCACCCCCACCCCCCGACTCCGGTGATCCCGGGACTCACAGCACCGTCCCCTCCCGCACGGCGCCGTCGGGGTGAAGCTTCTCCACGAAGGAGCCGTTCGCCAACCAGTAGAGCAGCGTGAACTCGGGGAACCCGCTCGCCGCCTCGCACGAGACCTTCACGCTTTCTCCTGGAGGCGCAGGGGACGCAGGGGTCAGGGGGGCCGCGAGGGGCTCCGGGGGGGCTCCGGGGACACAGGTCCAGCTGCTCCTCACGGAGGGGAATGTCCTCCCACCTCACCAGCACCCCAAAATCTCAGCTCCTCCCATGTCTCAAGGGGGAACATTTGCAACCTCACCAGCACCCCAAAACCTTGTCTCTTGGGGCTCATGTTCCTCGTGTGTCCAAGGAGAACGTCCTCCCACCTCACCAGCACCCCAAAACCTCACCTGCTCTTTATGTTTCAAGGGGGAACCTCCTCCTCCTCCTCAGCACCCCAAAACCTTGTCTCTTGAGGATGATGCTCCTCCTGTGTCCAAGGGGAATGTCCTCCCACCCCCCTAGCACCCCAAAATCTTGTGTATCAGGGCTCATGTTCCTCATGTCTCAAGGGGGAACCTCCTCCTCCTCCCCAGCACCCCAGAACCTTGTCTCTTGAGGATGATGCTCCTGTTGTGTCCAGGGAGAATGTCCTCCCACCTCACCAGCACCCCAAAATCTCAGCTTTTGGGGTTCACATTCCTCCTATGTCCAAGGGGAATGTTCTCCACCTCACTAGCACCCCAAAACCTTGACTGTTGAGGATGATGCTCCTTCTGTGTCCAAGCGGAACGTCTTCTACATCATCAGCTCCCCAAAACCTCAGCTGCTCCTCATGTCTCGAGGGGAACATCCTTCCATCCCACCAGCACCCCAAAATCATCAATACTGAGGATGATGTTCCTCATGTGTCCAAGGGGAATGTCCTCCCACCTCAGCAGCACCCCAAAATCTTGGCTGTTGGGACTCATGTTCCTCATGTCTCAAGGGGGAACCTCCTCCTCCTCCTCAGCACCCCAAAACCTTGGCTGTTGAGGATGATGCTCCTCCTGTGTCCAAGGGGAATATTCTCCCACCTCACCAGCACCCCAAAATCTCAGCTCCTCCTCATGCCTCAAGGGGGAACATCCTCCACCTCACCCACACCCCAAAATCTTGGCTCTTGTGGATGATGCTCCTCCTGTGTCCAAGGGGAACGTCCTCCCACCTCACTAGCACCCCAAAATCTCGGCTCTTGGGGCTCACATTCCTCCTATGTCCAAGGGGAACATCCTCCACCTCACTAGCACCCCAAAACCTTGGCTCTTGAGGATGATGCTCCTCCTGTGTCCAAGGGGAATGTCGTCTACATCATCAGCTCCCCAAAACCTCAGCTGCTCCTCATGTCTTGAGGGGAACATCCTTCCATCCCACCAGCACCCCAAAATCATCAATACTGAGGATGATGCTCCTCATGGTGTCCAAGGGGAATGTCCTCCCACCTCAGCAGCACCCCAAAATCTTAGCTGTTGGGACTCATGTTCCTCATGTCTCAAGGGGGAACCTCCTCCTCCTCCTCCTCAGCACCCCAAAACCTTGGCTGTTGAGGATGATGCTCCTCCTGTGTCCAAGGGGAATGTTCTCCCACCTCACCAGCACCCCAAAATCTCAGCTCCTCCTCATGTCTCAAGGGGGAACATCCTCCACCTCACTAGCACCCCAAAACCGGCTCATGTTCCTCGTGTGTCCAAGGAGAACGTCCTCCCACCTCACCAGCACCCCAAAACCGGCTCATGTTCCTCGTGTGTCCAAGGAGAACGTCCTCCCAACTCACCAGCACCCCAAAACCGGCTCATGTTCCTCGTGTGTCCAAGGAGAACGTCCTCCCACCTCACCAGCACCCCAAAACCTCAGCTCTTGGGGCTCACATTCCTCCTATGTCCAAGGGGAATGTCCACCACCTCACTAGCACCCCAAAACCTTGGCTCTTGAGGATGATGCTCCTCCTCTCTCTAAAGGGAACGTCCTCCCCCCTCACCAGCACCCCAAAATCTTGTGTATTGGGGCTCATGTTCCTCATGTCTCAAGGGGGAACCTCCTCCCCAGCACCCCAAAACCTTGTCTCTTGAGGATGATGCTCCTCCTGTGTCCAAGGGGAACGTCCTCCCACCCTACCAGCCCCCCAAAATCCTGTCTGCTTGCCCCTGGCTGAAGTTCTCGCTGCGGTCCCGTCACCATCAGCCCCACCACGATCCGGGGAGGGGGGGTGCGGGGGGGTCACTCACCGATCTGGGGGGTCCGTGCCGGCGTCCACAGGGCTGTGATGCCGGGGGGCTGCAGGGCCATGGCACCTGGGGGACCAGAGCGGGGTGACCGGGGTCGGGGGGTGCAACATCTATCCCCTCCCCCTCCCCAAAATTCCACATCTCCAAGGTGGACAAGGTCCTGCTGAGAAGGTGCAAGAGCCACCAACATCACTTACCTGTGGGGCAGGTGACCAGGGTCCAGCAGAGCAGGGGCAGGAGGAGCTGGACTCGGGGTCCTGGGGTTCCTGGAAGGGGGGGGGGGCAGACACACACGGGGTCACATCAGGATGATCCCCACCCACCCACCCCAGGACTGGATGGTTCCTCCCAGTGTCACCATCGCCACCCCCACCACCACCCCCCCCATCACCCCGTACTGGTCATGGCCCCTCCCAGCATCCCCCGAGGCGCTGGTGCACCTACCAGTATCCCCCAGTATCCTCCCAGTATACCCCTAGTATCCCCCCAATATCCGCCTCCCTCCAGCATCCCACTGATATACCCCTCGACCAGTTTCCCCCCCAGTATCCCACCAGTATCTCACCAGTATCCCCCCCCGTATCCCCCTCTAGCATCCCACCAGCATCCTCACCCCTCCAGTATTCCCCCAGTATCCCCACCAGTACCCCCCAGTACCCACCAGTATCCCCCCCCGTATCCCCCTCTAGCATCCCACCAGCATCCTCACCCCTCCAGTATTCCCCCGGTATCCCCACCAGTACCCCCCAGTACCCTCCAGTATCCCCCCAGTAACCCCCTCTAGCATCCCACCAGCATCTACACCCCAGTACCCTCCACCAGTATCAGACCAGTATCCCACCAGTAGCCTCTCCCACCAGTATCTCCCACCAGTATCTCACCAGCAACCCACCAGTATCCCCCCCGTATCCCCCTCTAGCATCCCACCAGCATCCTCACCCCTCCTGTATTCCCCCAGTATCCCACCAGTACCCCCCCAGTAACCCCCTCTAGCATCTCACCAGTATCCACCTCCCAGTACCCCACACCAGTATCTCCCCAGTATCCCACCAGTATCTTCTCCCACCAGTATCTCCCACCAGTATCCCCCTCCAGCATCCCACCAGCATCCTCAGCCCTCCAGTATTCCCCAGTATCCCCACCAGTATCCCCCACCAGTATCTGACCAGTATCCCACCAGTATCCCCCCCAACCACTATCTCCCACCAGTATCTCACCAGTAACTCACCAGTATCCCACCAGTACCCCCCAGTATCCCCCTCTACCATCCCACCAGCATCCTCACCCCTCCAGTATTCCCACCAGTACCCTCCAGTATCCCCCAGTAACACCCTCTAGCATCCCACCAGCATCCTCAGCCCTCCAGTATTCCCCCAGTATCCCACCAGTACCCCCCAGTACCTTCCAGTATCCCCCAGTAACCCCCTCTAGCATCCCACCAGCATCCACCCCTCAGTACCCCCCACTAGTATCTGACCAGTATCCCACCAGTATCTTCTCCCACCAGTATCTCCCACCAGTATCTCACCAGCAACCCACCAGTATCCCCCCCAGTAACCCCCTCTAGCATCTCACCAGTATCCACCTCCCAGTACCCCACACCAGTATCTCCCCAGTATCCCACCAGTATCTCGCACCAGTACCCCCCAGTATCCCCCTCTAGCATCCCACCAGCATCCTCACCCCTCCAGTATTCCCCCAGTATCCCACCAGTATCCCCCACCAGTATCTGACCAGTATCCCACCAGTATCCCCCCACCAGTATCTCCCACCAGTATCTCACCAGTAACTCACCAGTATCCCACCAGTACCCCCAGTATCCCCCTCTACCATCCCACCAGCATCCTCACCCCTCCAGTATTCCCCCAGTATCCCCACCAGTACCCCCCAGTACCCTCCAGTATCCCCCAGTAACCCCCTCTAGCATCCCACCAGTACCCACCCCCCACCAGTATCTGACCAGTATTCCCCCAGTATCCCACCAGTATCCCCACCCCTACCCCCCAGTATCCCCCTCTAGCATCCCACCAGCATCCTCACCCCTCCAGTATTCCCCCAGTATCCCCACCAGTATCTCCCAGTACCCCCCAGTATACCCCCCAGTAACCCCCTCTAGCATCCCACCGGCATCCACCCCCCAGTACCCCCCACCAGTATCTGACCAGTATCCCCCCAGTATCCCACAAGTATCCCCCCAGTTCCTCCCAGTAATCCCCCTTTAGCATCCTATCAGCATCCCCCACACCAGTATCCCCCCAGTATACCCCAGTATCCCCCCAGTATTCCTCCAGTATCCCCCACCAGTATCCTACCAGTATCCCCCTGTAGCCCCCAGTATCCCTCCCAGTATCCCCCCAGTATCCCCCAGTATCCCTCCCAGTATCCCACCAGTATCATTCCCCGCCAGTATCTCCACCAGTATCCCACCAGTGCCCCCCAGTATCCCACCAGTGCCCCCCAGTATCCCACCAGTGCCCCCCACTATCCCACCAGTGCCCCCCAGTATCCCACCAGTGCCCCTCAGTATCCCACCAGTGCCCCCCACTATCCCACCAGTGCCCCCCAGTATCCCACCAGTATCCCCCCAGTATTTGCCCAGTACCCACCAGTATGCCACCAGTGTCCCTCCCAGTGTCCCCCCAGCATCCCACCAGTATCCCCCTCAGTATTCCCCCAGTAGCCTCCCAGAACCCCCCAGTATCCCCATCAGTACCTCCCAGTATCCCCCCAGTATCCCTCACCAGTAACCCCCAGTACCCCCCAGTATCCCCCTCTAGCGTCCCACCAGCATCCTCCCCCCCATATCCTCCCAGCATCCCCCGGTCCCCCCTCCCAGCGCCCCCTAAGCCCCAGCCCTGTCCCCCAGTCCCCCCCCCAGCCCCTCCCAGTCGCTCCCAGTGCTCCCAGTCGCTCCCAGTCGCTCCCAGTGCTCCCAGTCGCTCCCAGTGCTCCCAGTTCCCGCTGTACCCGTGGCTCTCGGAGGGTCCATGTGGCGGCGGCGCTGGGGGAGGCGCCGCTTTATGCGCCCGGAACGCCCCGGGGCGGGTCCCCAAGGTCCCCTCCCAGTGTCCCCTGGGGCCCTCCCAGTGTCCCCAGGATGTGACCGGTGTCCCCAGGATGTGTCTGATGTCCCCCAGTGTCCCCAGGATGTGACCGGTGTCCCCAGGATGTGTCTGGTGTCCCCCAGTGTCCCCAGGATGTGTCTGGTGTCCCCTGTGTCCCCAGGATGTGACCAGTGTCCCCAGGATGTGTCTGGTGTCCCCCAGTGTCCCCAGGATGTGACCGGTGTCCCCAGGATGTGTCTGATGTCCCCCAGTGTCCCCAGGATGTGACCGGTGTCCCCAGGATGTGTCTGATGTCCCCCAGTGTCCCCAGGATGTGACCGGTGTCCCCAGGATGTGTCTGATGTCCCCCAGTGTCCCCAGGATGTGTCTGGTGTCCCCCAGTGTCCCCAGGATGTGACCGGTGTCCCCAGGATGTCCCCAGTATCCCGTGTGTCCCCAGGATGTGCCCAGTGTCCCCCATGTCCCCCTGTGCCCCCCCATGTCACACCCCATGTCCCCAGGATGTACCCGATGTCCCCACGTGTCCCCTCGTCCCACATCCATGTCCCCAGGACCCCAGGACATACCCAGTGTCCCCAGGATGTGCCCACTGTCCCCTGTGTCCCCTATGCCACACCCCATGTCCCCAGGACCCCAGGATGTGACCAGTGTCCTCCATGTCCCCAGGATGTCCCCAGTGTCCCCCCATGTCCCCTGTACCCCTATGTCACACCTCATGTCCCCAGGATGTGTCTGGTGTCCCCTGTGTCCCCAGGATGTCCCAGTGTCCCCCCATGTCCCCTGTGTCCCCCCTGCCACACCCCACATCCCTAGGATGAACCCAATGTCCCCACATGTCCCTTGTCCCACATCCATGTCCCCAGGACCCCAGGATGTGCCCGGTGTCCCCCATGTCCCCCTGTGCCCCCCACGTCACATCCCATGTCCCCACGACCCCAGGATGTACCCAGTGTCCCCTGTGTCCCCAGGATGTCCCAGTGTCCCCCCATGTCCCCCGTGTCCCCCATGTCACACCCCGTGTCCCCAGGATGTACCCAATGTCCCCACGTGTCCCCTTGTTCCACATCCATGTCCCCAGGACCCCAGGATGTGCCCGATGTCCCCCATATCCCCCTGTGCCCCCCATGTCACACCCTGTGTCCCCAGGCCTCCAGGATGTGACCAGTGTCCTCCATGTCCCCAGGACGTCCCCAGTGTCCCCCCATGTCCCCTGTACCCCTATGTCACACCTCAAGTCCCCAGGATGTGTCTGGTGTCCCCTGTGTCCCCAGGATGTCCCAGTGTCCCCCCATGTCCCCTGTGTCCCCCCTGCCACACCCCACATCCCTAGGATGAACCCGATGTCCCCACATGTCCCTTGTCCCACATTCATGTCCCCAGGAGCCCAGGATGTGCCCGGTGTCCCCCATGTCCCTCTGTGCCCCCCATGTCACATCCCGTGTCCCCAGGCCTCCAGGATGTGTCCAGTGTCCCCACATGTCTCCTGTGTCCCCCCTGCCACACCCCATGTCCCTAGGATGTACCCAATGTCCCCACGTGTCCCCTCGTCCCACATCCATGTCCCCAGGACCCCAGGATGTGCCCAGTGTCCCCTGTGTCCCCTCGTCCCACATCCATGTCCCCAGGACCCCAGGACGTACCCAATGTCCCCACATGTCCCCTCATCCCACATCCATGTCCCTAGGACCCCAGGATGTGCCTAGTGTCCCCTCGTCCCACATCCCATGTCCCCAGGACCCCAGGATGTGCCCAGTGTCCCCACGTGTCCCCTCGTCCCACATCCATGTCCCCAGGACCCCAGGATGTGCCCAGTGTCCCCACGTGTCCCCTCATCCCACATCCATGTCCCCAGGATGTGCCCAGTGTCCCCACGTGTCCCCTCGTCCCACATCCATGTCCCCAGGACCCCAGGATGTGCCCAGTGCCCCCACGTGTCCCCTCATCCCACATCCATGTCCCCAGGATGTGCCCAGTGCCCCCACGTGTCCCCTCGTCCCACATCCATGTCCCCAGGACCCCAAGATGTGCCCAGTGCCCCCTGTGTCCCCTCGTCCCACATCCCATGTCCCCAGGACCCCAGGATGTGCCCAGTGTCCCCTGTGTCCCCTCGTCCCACATCCCATGTCCCCAGGACCCCAGGATGTGCCCAGTGTCCCCTGTGTCCCCTCGTCCCACATCCATGTCCCCAGGACCCCAAGATGTGCCCAATGTCCCCTGTGTCCCCTCATCCCACATCCCACGTCCCCAGGACCCCAGGATGTGTCCAGTGCCCCCTGTGTCCCCTCGTCCCACACCCCATGTCCCTAGGATGTACCCAATGTCCCCACATGTCCCCTCATCCCACATCCATGTCCCCAGGACCCCAAGATGTGCCCAGTGTCCCCTGTGTCCCCTCGTCCCACATCCCATGTCCCTAGGATGTACCCAATGTCCCCACATGTCCCCTCATCCCACATCCATGTCCCCAGGACCCCAAGATGTGCCCAGTGTCCCCTGTGTCCCCTCGTCCCACATCCCATGTCCCTAGGATGTACCCAATGTCCCCACATGTCCCCTCATCCCACATCCATGTCCCCAGGACCCCAGGATGTGCCCAGTGTCCCCTGTGTCCCCTCATCCCACACCCCATGTCCCTAGGATGTACCCAATGTCCCCACATGTCCCCTCATCCCACATCCATGTCCCCAGGACCCCAGGATGTGCCCAGTGTCCCCTGTGTCCCCTCATCCCACACCCCATGTCCCTAGGATGTACCCAATGTCCCCACATGTCCCCTCATCCCACATCCATGTCCCCAGGACCCCAAGATGTGCCCAGTGTCCCCATGTGTCCCCTCGTCCCACATCCATGTCCCCAGGACCCCAAGATGTGCCCAGTGTCCCCACGTGTCCCCTCGTCCCACATCCATGTCCCCAGGACCCCAAGATGTGCCCAGTGTCCCCTGTGTCCCCTCGTCCCACATCCCACGTCCCCAGGACCCCAAGATGTGCCCAGTGTCCCCTGTGTCCCCTCATCCCACATCCCACGTCCCCAGGACCCCAGGATGTTTCCGGTGTCCCCTGTGTCCCCAGGATGAGCCCCGTGCGTGTGTCCCCGTTCCCCCCCCCCCCCCCCCCGGTCCCCTGCCTTTCCCAACCCCCCCGAGATCCACCAGGAACACCAGGAGAAGCCCCTTGGGGCCAGTTCCACACCCAACTCTCCTCTTCCCGGCAGCTCCGGGGCTGCCAGCCCCGGCCGAGCTCCACACGGAAAATCCCTGGCAGGATTCCCAGCGGAGACGATTCCCGGAAACCCAACTGGAAGAGGCACTTGGAGACCTCTCCGAGCTCAGCTCCTTCCTCCTGCTGGGACAGTGACAGCAGGAGCTTGACCTCCAGCAGAAGCAAAGAAGGGACTGGGGACTCCATCCTGCTGAGGTGGCACCTGGAATTCCGGCTTCAGTTTTGGATCCTTCACTCCAAGAAGGACCTTGAGGGGCTGGAGAACGTCTGGGGAAGGGACCGGAGCTGGAGAAGGGGCTGGAGAACGAGGGTTGAGGAGCAGTTGAGGGACCTGGGGGGGGTTTAACCTGGAGAAGAGGAGGTCGAGGAGACCTCGTCGCCGTCTACAACTGAAAGGAGGTTGGAGAGAGGTGGGGTTGGTCTCTTCTCCCCGGTGACGGGATGAGAAGAAGTGACCTCGAGTAGCTCCAGAGGAGCTTCAGACGGGACCTCAGGAGAAGTTTCTCGATGGGAAGGGTCCTCAGGGCCTGGTAGAAGCTCCCGGGAGGTGGTGGAACCTCCATCCCTGGAGAGATTGAGAAGCCGATGAGCTGAGGTGCTCAGGGGTCCTTGTGGCCATGGGTGGTTGGACTTGATGATCTCCAAGGTCTTTTTCCCACCCTAAGGATCCTCCGGTTCCTCCGCCGGGGGAGGAGACGCGTGTCCCGGCTTCTCCTGCCGCCGTCCCACCAGCCGGTGCCACCACCTCCCAGTTCCAGCCACCACCCGGCACCTTCCTCCTTCCCCACCGCTCGTCCCGGGGTCCTCAGCTTCTCGGGCTCCTCAACAGCCACTGGAAATGGGGCCCTTGGTCCAGCTCCACCAGTTGGTTCCACCTCATCCCATCCCAGCATGTTCCTCCTTCCCCAAAACCCCCTCTGGTGACTCCACCAGCGACTCCAACTTCTAGGAATCGCTCAGGATCTCCTGGAAAACGCCTTCTCTGTTCCAGTTCCACCAGTTGGTTCCACCCCAGCCCATCCCAGCACCTTCCTCCTTCCCCAAATCCCCCTGTGGTGACTCCACCAGGGTCTCCAAGTTCTTGGAAAGGCTCAGAATGATCTGGAACTGGGGCCCTTGATCCAGTTCCACCAGTTGGTTCCACCTCATCCCATCCCAGCACCTTCCTCCTTCCCCAAAACCCTCTGGTGACTCCACCGGGGTTTCCGATTTCTTGGAATGGCTCAGGATCTCCAGGAACTGGGGCCATTGATCCAGTTCCACCAGTTGGTTCCACCCCAGCCCATCCCAGCACCTTCCTGCTTCCCAAAACCCTCTGGTGACTCCACCAGGGTCTCCAACTTCTTGGAATCGCTCAGAATCACATGGAAATGGGGCGCTTGGTCCAGTTCCTCCAGTTGGTTCCACCCCACCCCATTCCAGCACCTTCCTGCTTCCCCAAAACCCTCTGGTGACCCCACCAGTGACTCCAACTTCTAGGAATCGCTCAGGATCTCCTGGAAAATGCCTTCTCTGATCCAGTTCCACCAGTTGGTTCCACCCCATCCCATCCCAGCATCTTCCTGCTTCCCCAAAACCCTCTGGTGACCCCACCAGGGTCTCCAAGTTCTTGGAAAGGCTCAGAATGACCTGGAAATGGGGCCCCTCATCCAGTTCCACCAGTTGGTTCCACCTCATCCCATCCCAGCATGTTCCTCCTTCCCCGAAACCCTCTGGTGACTCCACCGGGGTTTCCGATTTCTTGGAACGGCTCAGGATTTCCTTGAACTGGGGCCCTTGATCCAGTTCCACCAGTTGGTCCCACCCCAGCCCATCCCAGCATGTTCCTCCTGCCCCAAAATCCCTGGTGACCCCACCAGGGTCTCCAAGTTCTTGGAATCGCTCAGAATCACATGGAAATGGGGCGCTTGGTCCAGTTCCTCCAGTTGGTTCCACCCCATCCCATCCCAGCACCTTCCTGCTTCCCCAAAACCCTCTGGTGACTCCACCAGTGACTCCAACTTCTAGGAATCGCTCAGGATCTCCTGGAAAACGCCTTCTCTGTTCCAGCTCCACCAGTTGGTTCCACCTCATCCCATCCCAGCACCTTCCTCCTTCCCCAAAACCCTCCCTAGTGACCCCACCGGGGTCTCCATCCTCTTGGAATGGCCCAGGATCTCCTGGAAAGCTGCCGGAGGATCCAGAGCTCGGAAGGCGTTGAAGGAAACCCCGAAACCCCCCGTCTCCGTTTCCTCGATTCTATTTCTGTGACGCAGAAACAAAACCAAAAGGATCCGGGTGGGACACGTGGCTCGGTCACGCCAGGAGCTCCCGGGGTGACGTCACCGCGGGGTCATCGTCACCGCGGCCACTTCCCAACCGGCCGCCTGACTCGGAATCGGTGACGGGGCCGGCGTCCCCTCGCTGTGTCACCAACCACAACTCGGCACCCTCAGGGGACACGATGTCACCTCCCCGACTCCCCCAAAGCTCCGTGTCCCCTTGTCCCCTTGTCACATCTCAGCACCCTCAGGGGACACGGTGACACCTCCTCGACTCCCCCAAAGCTCCGTGTCCCCGTGTCCCCTTGTCACATCTCAGCACCCTCAGGGGACACGGTGACACCTCCCCGACTCCCCCAAAGCTCCGTGTCCCCGTGTCCCCTTGTCACATCTCAGCACCCTCAGGGGACACAGTGACACCTCCCCGACTCCCGCAAAGCTCCGTGTCCCCTTGTCACATCTCAGAACCCTCAAGGGACACAGTGACATCTCCCCGACTCCCCCAAAGCTCCGTGTCCCCTTGTCACATCTCAGCACCCTCAAGGGACACAGTGACACCTCCCCGACTCCCCCAAAGCTCCGTGTCCCCATGTCCCCTTGTCACATCTCAGCACCCTCAAGGGACACAGTGACACCTCCCCGACTCCCCCAAAGCTCCGTGTCCCCTTGTCACATCTCAGCACCCTCAAGGAACACGGTGACACCTCCCCGACTCCCCCAAAGCTCCGTGTCCCCGTGTCCCCTTGTCACATCTCAGCACCCTCAAGGGACACAGTGACACCTCCCCGACTCCCCCAAAGCTCCGTGTCCCCGTGTCCCCTTGTCACATCTCAGCACCCTCAGGGGACACAGTGACACCTCCTCGACTCCCCCAAAGCTCCGTGTCCCCGTGTCCCCTTGTCACATCTCAGCACCCTCAGGGGACACGGTGACACCTCCCCGACTCCCCCAAAGCTCCGTGTCCCCGTGTCCCCTTGTCACATCTCAGCACCCTCAGGGGACACAGTGACACCTCCTCGACTCCCCCAAAGCTCCGTGTCCCCTTGTCACATCTCAGCACCCTCAGGGGACACGGTGACACCTCCCCGACTCCCCCAAAGCTCCGTGTCCCCGTGTCACATCTCAGCACCCTCAGGGGACACAGTGACACCTCCCCGACTCCCCCAAAGCTCCGTGTCCCCGTGTCCCCTTGTCACATCTCAGCACCCTCAGGGGACACAGTGACACCTCCCCGACTCCCCCAAAGCTCCGTGTCCCCTTGTCACATCTCAGCACCCTCAAGGGACACAGTGACACCTCCCCGACTCCCCCAAAGCTCCGTGTCCCCATGTCCCCTTGTCACATCTCAGCACCCTCAGGGGACACAGTGACACCTCCCTGACTCCCCCAAAGCTCCGTGTCCCCGTGTCCCCTTGTCACATCTCAGCACCCTCAAGGGACACAGTGACACCTCCCCGACTCCCCCAAAGCTCCGTGTCCCCATGTCCCCTTGTCACATCTCAGCACCCTCAGGGGACACAGTGACACCTCCTCGACTCCCCCAAAGCTCCGTGTCCCCTTGTCACATCTCAGCACCCTCAGGGGACACGGTGACACCTCCCCGACTCCCCCAAAGCTCCGTGTCCCCTTGTCACATCTCAGCACCCTCAAGGGACACAGTGACACCTCCCCGACTCCCGCAAAGCTCCGTGTCCCCTTGTCACATCTCAGCACCCTCAGGGGACACAATGTCACATCCCCGACTCCCCCAAAGCTCCGTGTCCCCGTGTCCCCTTGTCACATCTCAGCACCCTCAAGGGACACGGTGACACCTCCCCGACTCCCCCAAAGCTCCGTGTCCCCGTGTCCCCTTGTCACATCTCAGCACCCTCAGGGGACACGGTGACATCTCCCCGACTCCCCCAAAGCTCCGTGTCCCCGTGTCCCCTTGTCACATCTCAGCACCCTCAGGGGACACGGTGACACCTCCCCGACTCCCCCAAAGCTCCGTGTCCCCGTGTCACATCTCAGCACCCTCAGGGGACACAGTGACACCTCCCCGACTCCCCCAAAGCTCCGTGTCCCCGTGTCCCCTTGTCACATCTCAGCACCCTCAGGGGACACAGTGACACCTCCCCGACTCCCCCAAAGCTCCGTGTCCCCTTATCACATCTCAGCACCCTCAGGGGACACAGTGACACCTCCCCGACTCCCCCAAAGCTCCGTGTCCCCGTGTCCCCTTGTCACATCTCAGCACCCTCAAGGGACACGGTGACACCTCCCCGACTCCCCCAAAGCTCCGTGTCCCCGTGTCCCCTTGTCACATCTCAGCACCCTCAGGGGACACAGTGACACCTCCCCGACTCCCCCAAAGCTCCGTGTCCCCTTGTCACATCTCAGCACCCTCAAGGGACACAGTGACACCTCCCCGACTCCCCCAAAGCTCCGTGTCCCCATGTCCCCTTGTCACATCTCAGCACCCTCAGGGGACACAGTGACACCTCCCCGACTCCCCCAAAGCTCCGTGTCCCCGTGTCCCCTTGTCACATCTCAGCAACCTCAGGGGACACAGTGACACCTCCCCGACTCCCCCAAAGCTCCGTGTCCCCTTGTCACATCTCAGCACCCTCAAGGGACACAGTGACACCTCCCCGACTCCCCCAAAGCTCCGTGTCCCCATGTCCCCTTGTCACATCTCAGCACCCTCAAGGGACACAGTGACACCTCCCCGACTCCCCCAAAGCTCCGTGTCCCCATGTCCCCTTATCACATCTCAGCACCCTCAAGGGACACGGTGACACCTCCCCGACTCCCCCAAAGCTCCGTGTCCCCGTGTCCCCTTGTCACATCTCAGCACCCTCAAGGGACACAGTGACACCTCCTCGACTCCCCCAAAGCTCCGTGTCCCCGTGTCCTCTTGTCACATCACGACACCCTCAGGGGCCACAGGGCCACCGCCTCATCTCCTCGCCCCCCCCCTAAGCTCCATGTCACCTCCCTGGGCTCAAGAAGCCCCCATCCCACCGTCTCCCAAGAATCAAGCCGAGAAGGTCCCTTTGCTCCGGAGGGACGGGACAACGGCTCCGTGTCCCATCTCGAGGTGACACCGAGGGCCGGGAACCCAGCGCCAGCCTGGCCCGTGACCATCGCTCCAGCTCCGTTTATTCCATTCCCAGAAGAAGCTGTTGCCAGCAGGACACCTCGGAGCAGGAGCTCCTTGGGTTCCTCTTGAGGTCCCACCAGCATCTCCAGCACCTTGAGGAGACGGGACCATCCCAAATTGCTCCTGGAGGAGACGGGACCATCCCAAAGGGCTCCTGGAGGAGATGGGACCGTCCCAAAGGGCTCCTGGAGGAGACGGGACCATCCCAAATTGCTCCTGGAGCAGACGGGACCATCCCAAAGGGCTCCTGGAGGAGACGGGACAGTCCCAAAGGGCTCCTGGAGGAGACGGGACCATCCCAAAGGGCTCCTGGAGGAGACGGGACCATCCCAAAGGGCTCCTGGAGGAGACGGGACCATCCCAAAGGGCTCCTGGAGGAGACGGGACCATCCCAAAGGGCTCCTGGAGGAGACGGGACCGTCCCAAAGGGCTCCTGGAGGAGACGGGACCATCCCAAAGGGCTCCTGGAGGAGACGGGACCATCCCAAAGGGCTCCTGGAGGAGACGGGACCATCCCAAAGGGCTCCTGGAGGAGACGGGACAGTCCCAAAGGGCTCCTGGAGGAGACGGGACCATCCCAAAGGGCTCCTGGAGGAGACGGGACCATCCCAAAGGGCTCCTGGAGGAGACGGGACCATCCCAAAGGGCTCCTGGAGGAGACGGGACAGTCCCAAAGGGCTCCTGGAGGAGACGGGACAGTCCCAAAGGGCTCCTGGAGGAGACGGGACAGTCCCAAAGGGCTCCTGGAGGAGATGGGACCATCCCAAAGGGCTCCTGGAGGAGAAGGAACCATCCCAAAGGGCTCCTGGAGGAGACGGGACCGTCCCAAATTGCTCCTGGAGCAGACGGGACAGTCCCAAAGGGCTCCTGGAGGAGACGGGACCATCCCAAAGGGCTCCTGGAGGAGACGGGACCGTCCCAAAGGGCTCCTGGAGGAGACGGGACCATCCCAAATTGCTCCTGGAGCAGACGGGACCGTCCCAAAGGGCTCCTGGAGGAGACGGGACAGTCCCAAAGGGCTCCTGGAGGAGACGGGACAGTCCCAAAGGGCTCCTGGAGGAGACGGGACCATCCCAAAGGGCTCCTGGAGGAGACGGGACCATCCCAAAGGGCTCCTGGAGGAGACGGGACAGTCCCAAAGGGCTCCTGGAGGAGACGGGACAGTCCCAAAGGGCTCCTGGAGGAGACGGGACCATCCCAAAGGGCTCCTGGAGGAGACGGGACCATCCCAAAGGGCTCCTGGAGCAGACGGGACCATCCCAAAGGGCTCCTGGAGGAGACGGGACCGTCCCAAAGGGCTCCTGGAGGAGACGGGACAGTCCCAAAGGGCTCCTGGAGGAGACGGGACAGTCCCAAAGGGCTCCTGGAGGAGATGGGACCATCCCAAAGGGCTCCTGGAGGAGACGGGACAGTCCCAAAGGGCTCCTGGAGGAGACGGGACCATCCCAAAGGGCTCCTGGAGGAGACGGGACCATCCCAAAGGGCTCCTGGAGGAGACGGGACCATCCCAAAGGGCTCCTGGAGGAGACGGGACCGTCCCAAAGGGCTCCTGGAGGAGACGGGACCGTCCCAAAGGGCTCCTGGAGGAGACGGGACCATCCCAAAGGGCTCCTTGAAGCTGGGAGATGCCACCAGGATGACTCGGTTCCTCCTCAAACACCCAAAGCAGGAGACGCGGCAACCAAGTGTCCCCGTTCCCTCAATCCAGGGTGGTGGGTTCCAGCTTTTCTGGGAAGAAGAAGGGTCCCATCCCGATCCTGCGTCCAGGAGAAGGAGATGGAGCCCGACGCCAACCACCGATGAACTTCTACGAGGAGGAGAAAAACGGGACCACAAAATCTCTTTTTTTTTTTTTTTTTTTTTCCGGTTGCGACCCCAGAAGTTTTCAATCCGCTCCTTCCAAGACTCGTTTTTCCAAGCCCAAGCCCGGCAGGAGGAGCTCCAAGGTTCTTCTCGGCCCTCAACATCATCGTGGTCCTCGGCGGTGGCCGAGATCCTGAGAAGTGACGGAGAAAAGGCGACGTTCCCAGCCGGCTGGTGTCTCCTGGACCTGGACGTGGGCGTCCTCGGGTGTCTCCGTGGTTCTTCCACCTTATTCCAAGCCCAGGATGTAGTTGATTCCTTGGACCAGGCCGATGATCACCGGTTGCCAGGCCACCAGGTAGCGAAGCCAGTCCAGGAGTTGCCCGTAGAGGACGTGGGGCCTCTCCCAGCTGAGCAGGAAGGAGTTAAAGATCCACGCTGGACAAGAAGGAGAAGAACCGAGGTCACCTCAAGGCGCCACCAAGCTCCGAGGTGGCTCCGGGTTGGACCATTCAAGGAGAAGTCGGGATGCGACCAGGGCTGGCGTGGGACGAGGAGGGTCTGGGATGCAAGCGGGTGTCCCCGGAGGAGCTCCAGGTCACGGTCCCAACCCCCTCGTGGTGGATCCCACCGGGAGAAAAGGATACGGGTTGCTGAACATCCTCTTGAGATCCACCTTCTCCTTGCAGTAGGGACACGTCTGCTTCTTCCCCACGATGCACCAGCCCCGGATGCAGAACTCGTGGAAGCTGAGGAGCAACGAGTTAAGGGGGAAAAGCACCTCGGGACGCGAGGATGGAGAAGGAGAGACGCCACCCAGCTCCAAAACCTCATCCAGATCCACCTGGTGGATCCGCAGCCCGTTCCTAGCGGGACCTGGAGCTCCTGAGGTGGTGGGATGAGGATGAGGAGGGCGGTGACCACCAGCCCGAGCACTGGTGGGACTCAAACCCTTCCCTGCGGTGCAGAGAAGCTCCTCAAAAGGAGGGACGAGGGCCAGCAGGACCCTCCGGAGATGCCTCCGGGGCTTTGAGCACCATGAAGGTTCCTCCAGCCCAGGAGAACGTGGTGAAGTCGACTCGGTGCGTCACCAAAGCTCCTGGAAAGGTTTCTGAGCTCCCGGAGAAGATCGGGAACCGCTCCAGATCATGGATTTGCTCTTCCAGCCAAGACCCGATGTCCGAGCCCAGCTCCTTCCTCAACCCTGGAGCAGATCCACCAACCCCTCAACCCCAGGAGAACCACGAGAACCGAGTCCTCCAGCCACCACAACCCCTCGTGAGCTGCTGGAGGGTTGGAGACACCAGGACCACGTCAGCAGGAACCTCCCTGCTGGGTCCCAGTTGCTAAATTTAGAAATTTTGGGGGGGGGGGGGGGGGGGGGGGCGGCTGGTCAACGTGACCTTTATCAGGACCAAGTTTGGAAACCACCAGGGAACGAGGAACGTCAGAGAGACGCTGGAGGAGATCCCGGCACTGGGAAACCCCTCGATGACGCGTCCCCCGCTGGGGCTGAGCAAGAGCCGAGACTTCCAGTTTCGAGATGACTGGGAGCAACCACCTGACTGGGAGGGTCGAGAAGGTCCAGGGCGTTGGAAACCCTGGTGGAGTCACCAAAGGGGTTCGGAGAAGGGAATGGGATGGGCTGGGGTGGAACCAACTGGTGGAACTGGATCGAGGGCCCCATTTCCAGGTCTTTCGGAGCCATTCCAAGGAGGTGGAGACCCTGGTGGAGTCACCAGAGGGTTTTGGGGAAGGAGGAAGGTGCTGGGATGGGATGGGGTGGAACCAACTGGTGGAGCTGGAACAGAGAAGGCGTTTTCTAGGAGATCCTGAGCGATTCCTAGAAGTTGGAGACCCTGGTGGAGTCACCAGAGGGTTTGGGGGAAAGAGGAACATGCTGGAATGGGGTGGGGTGGAACCAACTGGTGGAGCTGGAAGAGAGAAGACGTTTTCCAGAAGATCCTGAGTGATTCCTAGAAGTTGGAGACCCTGGTGGGGTCACCAGAGGGTTTGGGGGAAAGAGGAACATGCTGGAATGGGGGTTGGGGTGGAACCAACTGGTGGAGCTGGAACAGAGAAGGCGTTTTCCAGAAGATCCTGAGTGATTCCTAGAAGTTGGAGACCCTGGTGGAGTCACCAGAGGGTTTTGGGGAAGCAGGAAGATGCTGGGATGGGATGGGGTGGAACCAACTGGTGGAACTGGACCAAGAGCCCCATTTCCATGTGATTCTGAGCGATTCCAAGAACTTGGAGACCCTGGTGGAGTCACCAGGGATTTTGGGGCAGGAGGAACATGCTGGGATGGGATGGGGTGGGACCAACTGGTGGAACTGGATCAAGGGCCCCAGTTCCAGGAGATCCTGAGCCGTTCCAAGAAATCGGAAACCCCGGTGGAGTCACCAGAGGGTTTTAGGGAAGGAGGAAGGTGCTGGGATGGGCTGGGGTGGAACCAACTGGTGGAGCTGGAACAGAGAAGGCGTTTTCCAGGAGATCCTGAGCGATTCCAAGAAGTTGGAGACCCTGGAGGAGGCACCAGGGAAGGTTTTGGGGAAGGAGGAACACGGTGGGATGGGGTGTGGTGGAACCAACTGGTGGAACTGGATGAGGGGCCCCATTTCCAGGTCATTCTGAGTGATTCCAAGGAGTTGGAAGCCCTGGTGGGGTCACCAGAGGGGACTCTGGGGAAGGAGGAACACGCTGGGATGGGATGAGGTGGAACCAACTGGCGGAGCTGGATCAGAGAAGAAGTTTCCATGGGATTCTGAGCGATTCCAAGGAGTTGGAAGCCCTGGTGGGGTCACCAGAGGGGACTCTGGGGAAGGAGGAACACGCTGGGATGGGATGAGGTGGAACCAACTGGCGGAGCTGGATCAGAGAAGAAGTTTCCATGGGATTCTGAGCGATTCCAAGGAGTTGGAAGCCCTGGTGGGGTCACCAGAGGGGGTTTTGGGGAAGGAGGAACATGCTGGGATGGGATGAGGTGGAACCAACTGGTGGAGCTGGACCAAGGGCCCCATTTCCAGTGGCTGTTGAGGAGCCCGAGAAGCTGAGGACCCCGGGACGAGCGGTGGGGAAGGAGGAAGGTGCCGGGTGGTGGCTGGAACTGGGAGGTGGTGGCACCGGCTGGTGGGACGGCGGCAGGAGAAGCCGGGACACGCGTCTCCTCCCCCGGCGGAGGAACCGGAGGATCCTTAGGGCGGGAAAAAGACCTTGGAGATCATCAAGTCCAACCACCCATGGCCACAAGGACCCCTGAGCACCTCAGCTCATCGGCTTCTCAATCTCTCCAGGGATGGAGGTTCCACCACCTCCCGGGAGCTTCTACCAGGCCCTGAGGACCCTTCCCATCGAGAAACTTCTCCTGAGGTCCCGTCTGAAGCTCCTCTGGAGCTACTCGAGGTCACTTCTTCTCATCCCGTCACCGGGGAGAAGAGACCAACCCCACCTCTCTCCAACCTCCTTTCAGTTGTAGACGGCGACGAGGTCTCCTCGACCTCCTCTTCTCCAGGTTAAACCCCCCCCAGGTCCCTCAACTGCTCCTCAACCCTCGTTCTCCAGCCCCTTCTCCAGCTCCGCTCCCTTCCCCAGACGTTCTCCAGCCCCTCAAGGTCCTTCTTGGAGAGAAGGATCCAAAACTGAAGCCGGAATTCGAGGTGCGACCTCACCGGGGGGACAACCCCTTCCCTTCTCCTGCCGGCCACCTCCTTTCTGCTCCAAGCCAAGATGCTGGTGGCCTTTGTGGCCACCTGAGCCCCCGCTGGATCACGTTCCACCACCACCCTGAGGTCCTTCTCCGCCAGGAACCTTTCCAGCTGCTCTTCCCCAAGCCCGGAGCTGCTCGGGGTCGTGTCCCAAGCGCTCGGCCTGGTGGAACCTCATCCTGTTGTTCTCATCCCGAGGTTCCAGATTCTCCCATAGATCCTCCTGGAACCTCATCCCGTCGGTCTCCTCCCGAGGTTCCAGATCCTCCTGTAGATCCTCCTGGAACCTCATCCCATCGTTCTCCTCCCGAGGTTCCAGATCCTCCTGTAGATCCTCCTGGAACCTCATCCCATCGGTCTCCTCCCGAGGTTCCAGATCCTCCTGTAGATCCTCCTGGAACCTCATCCCATCGTTCTCCTCCCGAGGTTCCAGATCCTCCCAACCCTCCCGGCTCGGCGTCATCTCCAACCTCTCTCCATCCAGACCCTCAACCCAAAGACGGAGGAGACCGGGTGCCACCACCAAGCCCTGGAGATGCCACCGACCTCCATTCCCCAGCGCTTTTTTGGACTCGGCCCTCAAGTCCAGGAGGAGGAAGAGGAGGAGGAGGAGCTCCAGCTCCTGGAGGAGAAGGATACACGTGGTTGCAGGAGAGCCGGTAGGTGTTCTCGATGATTCCTTCCTCGTTAACGTCGACGAAGATCTGCTGGCCGCACACGGCGCAGACGCTGTCCGAGAGGTGCTTGGTGGGCATCCCCGAGGCGCTGTAGAACTGGAAGGGGAGGAGGACGACGGTGACCACGGGGACGCGGCCAAACGCGCCTCCAGCGTCATGGAAAGGTGGAGGGTCACCAGCCGAGGCGTCCACCTGGTCCCCCCCCCGGGGCGGAGAAACCTCGTTAAGGGGATTAATCGCAAGAGGAGGAGCTCGAAGGCCTGGTGGCCCCTGAGCTTCTCGGTGTCTCCTCAAGAGGTGAGGGAGGAGAACGTGGGGTGAGATGTGGAAAATTCCAGTTCCAGAGGTTCCTGAAGCTCAGATGGTGGAGAAGCCACCACCGACCACCCTCTCCAGGCCACCGACCACCCTCTCCAGGTCACCGACCACCATCTCCAGGCCACCGATCACCCTCTCCAGGCCACCGATCACCATCTCCAGATCACCGACCACCATCTCCAGGTCACCGGCCACCATCTCCAGGCCACCGACCACCATCTCCAGATCACCGACCACCATCTCCAGGTCACCGACCACCCTCTCCAGGCCACCGATCACCATCTCCAGGTCACCGACCACCATCTCCAGGTCACCGGCCACCATCTCCAGGTCACCGACCACCCTCTCCAGGCCACCGACCACCCTCTCCAGGCCACCGATCACCATCTCCAGGTCACCGGCCACCATCTCCAGGTCACCGGCCACCATCTCCAGGTCACCGACCACCCTCTCCAGGCCACCGACCACCCTCTCCAGGCCACCGACCACCCTCTCCAGGCCACCGATCACCATCTCCAGGCCACCGACCACCCTCTCCAGGCCACCGACCACCATCTCCAGGCCACCGACCACCATCTCCAGGCCACCGACCACCATCTCCAGGCCACCGACCACCCTCTCCAGGCCACCGACCACCATCTCCAGGTCACCGACCACCCTCTCCAGGCCACCGACCACCCTTACCAGGCCACCGACCACCATCTCCAGGTCACCGACCACCCTCTCCAGGCCACCGACCACCCTCTCCAAGTCACCGACCACCATCTCCAGGCCACCGACCACCCTCTCCAGGCCACCGACCACCCTCTCCAGGCCACCGACCACCATCTCCAGGCCACCGACCACCATCTCCAGGTCACCGACCACCATCTCCAGGTCACCGACCACCCTCTCCAGGCCACCGACCACCCTCTCCAGGTCACCGACCACCCTCTCCAGGCCACCGACCACCCTCTCCAGGCCACCGACCACCCTCTCCAGGTCACCGACCACCCTCTCCAGGTCACCGACCACCATCTCCAGGCCACCGACCACCATCTCCAGTCACCGACCACCATCTCCAGGCCACCGACCACCATCTCCAGGCCACCGACCACCATCTCCAGGTCACCGACCACCATCTCCAGGTCAGCGACCACCCTCTCCAGGCCACCGACCACCCTCTCCAGGCCACCGACCACCATCTCCAGGCCACCGACCACCATCTCCAGGTCACCGACCACCATCTCCAGGCCAGCGACCACCATCTCCAGGTCACCGACCACCCTCTCCAGGTCACCGACCACCATCTCCAGGTCACCGACCACCCTCTCCAGGTCACCGACCACCATCTCCAGGCCAGCGACCACCCTCTCCAGGCCACCGACCACCCTCTCCAGGTCACCGACCACCATCTCCAGGTCACCGACCACCCTCTCCAGGTCACCGACCACCCTCTCCAGGCCACCGACCACCATCTCCAGGCCAGCGACCACCCTCTCCAGGTCACCGACCACCCTCTCCAGGCCACCGACCACCCTCTCCAGGTCACCGACCACCATCTCCAGGTCACCGACCACCATCTCCAGGTCACCGACCACCATCTCCAGGTCACCGACCACCATCTCCAGGCCACCGACCACCCTCTCCAGGCCACCGACCACCATCTCCAGGCCACCGACCACCATCTCCAGGCCACCGACCACCCTCTCCAGGCCACTGACCACCAAGTCCACGTTCCTCCACATGGAAGGACCACGTGGACCCAACCACAAGACTAAGAGCCCCATCTAGATGCTCCTTGAGCTTGGAGACACCTGGGTGCTATGATGGCTTCTCTGAGGAGCCTGAGAAGAACCTTTGTGGTGAAGAATCTTCTCCTGGTCTCCATCCCAGACCAGCCAGGAGACCTCAGAAGCTCCTTGGAGCTCTTCCCTCAAGGTCCTTCTCCATCCTGGACCAGCCAGGAGGCCTCAGAAGCTCCTTGGAGCTCTTCCCGTAAGGTCCTTCTCCATCCTGGACCAGCCAGGAGACCTCAGAAGCTCCTTGGAGCTCTTCCCTCGAGGTCCTTTTCCATCCTGGACCAGCCAGGAGGCCTCAGAAGCTCCTTGGAGCTCTTCCCGTAAGGTCCTTCTCCATCCTGGACCAGCCAGGAGACCTCAGAAGCTCCTTGGAGCTCTTCCCTCGAGGTCCTTCTCCATCCTGGACCAGCCAGGAGGCCTCAGAAGCTCCTTGGAGCTCTTCTCTCAAGGTTCTTCTCCATCCTGGACCAGCCAGGAGACCTGAGAAGCTCCTTGGAGCTCTTCCCTCGAGGTCCTTCTCCACCCTGGACCAGCCAGGAGACCTCAGAAGCTCCTTGGAGCTCTTCCCTCGAGGTCCTTCTCCATCCTGGACCAGCCAGGAGACCTCAGAAGCCCCTCGGAGCTCTTCCCTCGAGGTCCTTCTCCACCCTGGACCAGCCAGGAGGCCTCAGAAGCTCCTTGGAGCTCTTCTCTCAAGGTTCTTCTCCATCCATCTTCAAACATCTCATGGAGCTTCTGGGTTGCAGCTGGTGGCACCATCACCCCAACAACCCTCCGGTCCTGGACATGAAGCTCCACCAAGATAGGAACAAGATCCACGGGGCCACCACGAGCTCCTGGACTCACGGAATCATGAAGGTTGGAGAAGATCTCCAAGCTCCTCCAGGCCAACCATCAGCTCAACCCCGTCCAGAAGCGCCACAACCACGTGGGTTTCGAGCCCCACCAGGGACGGAGGCTCCACCGCCGCCCTGGGTGGCATCTGAGAGGGCTTCCCAACCCTTCCCATGAGGGAACTTCTCCCAAGATCCAACCTAAACCCCCCCCTGGTGGAGCTTGAAGCTCTTTCCTTTCACCCCGTCCCGTGTTCCTTGAGGAGAAGACACCAACCCACCTCACCACGACCTCCTCTCCAGGAGCTGCCGAGAGCGACGAGGGGTCTCCTCGACCTCCTCTTCTCCAGGTTAAACCCCCCCCAGGTCCGTCAACTGCTCCTCAACCCTCGTTCTCCAGCCCCTTCTCCAGCTCCGCTCCCTTCCCCAGACGTTCTCCAGCCCCTCAAGGTCCTTCTTGGAGAGAAGGACCCAGATCTGACCCCGGGATTCGAGGTGCGACCTCACCGGGGGGACAACCCCTTCCCTTCTCCTGCCGGCCACCTCCTTTCTGCTCCAAGCCAAGATGCTGGTGGCCTTTGTGGCCACCTGAGCCCCCGCTGGATCACGTTCCACCACCACCCTGAGGTCCTTCTCCGCCAGGAACCTTTCCAGCTGCTCTTCCCCAAGCCCGGAGCTGCTCGGGGTCGTGTCCCGAGCGCTCGGCCTGGTGGAACCTCATCCCGTCGTTCTCCTCCTGAGGTTCCAGATCCTCCTGAAGATCCTCCTGGAACCTCATCCTGTTCTCCTCCCGAGGTTCCAGATCCTCTTGAAGATCCTCCTGGAACCTCATCCCATCGTTCTCCTCCTGAGGTTCCAGATCCTCCTGAAGATCCTCCTGGAACCTCATCCCATCGGTCTCATCCCGAGGTTCCAGATCCTCCTGTAGATCCTCCTGGAACCTCATCCCATCGTTCTCCTCCTGAGGTTCCAGATCCTCCTGAAGATCCTCCTGGAACCTCATCCCGTCATTCTCCTCCTGAGGTTCCAGATCCTCCCGTAGATCCTCCTGGAACCTCATCCCATCGTTCTCCTCCCGAGGTTCCAGATCCTCCTGAAGATCCTCCTGGAACCTCATCCCATCGGTCTCATCCAAGGTTCCAGATCCTCCCGTAGATCCTCCTGGAACCTCATCCCATCGTTCTCCTCCCGAGGTTCCAGATCCTCCTGAAGATCCTCCTGGAACCTCATCCCATCGTTCTCCTCCTGAGGTTCCAGATCCTCCAAAAGATCCTCCTGGAACCTCATCCCGTCGTTCTCCTCCCGAGGTTCCAGATCCTCCCGTAGATCCTCCTGGAACCTCATCCCGTCGTTCTCCTCCCGAGGTTCCAGATCCTCCTGAAGATCCTCCTGGAACCTCATCCCATCGTTCTCCTCCTGAGGTTCCAGATCCTCCTGAAGATCCTCCTGGAACCTCATCCCATCGTTCTCATCCCGAGGTTCCCGAACCTCCTGAAGATCCTCCTGGAACCTCATCCCGTCATTCTCCTCCTGAGGTTCCAGATCCTCCTGAAGATCCTCCTGGAACCTCATCCCATCGGTCTCCCCTGAGGTTCCAGATCCTCCTGAAGATCCTCCTGGAACCTCATCCCATCGGACTCATCCCGAGGTTCCAGATCCTCCTGAAGATCCTCCTGGAACCTCATCCCATCGTTCTCCTCCTGAGGTTCCAGATCCTCCTGAAGATCCTCCTGGAACCTCATCCCATCGTTCTCCTCCCAAGGTTCCAGATCCTCCTGAAGATCCTCCTGGAACCTCATCCCGTCGTTCTCCTCCCGAGGTTCCAGATCCTCCTGAAGATCCTCCTGGAACCTTATCCCATCGGTCTCATCCAAGGTTCCAGATCCTCCCGTAGATCCTTCTGGAACCTCATCCCGTCGTTCTCCTCCCAAGGTTCCAGATCCTCCTGAAGATCCTCCTGGAACCTCATCCCATAGGTCTCCTCCCGAGGTTCCAGATCCTCCTGAAGATCCTCCTGGAACCTCATCCCGTCGTTCTCATCCTGAGGTTCCAGATCCTCCTGAAGATCCTCCTGGAACCTCATCCCATCGTTCTCCTCCCGAGGTTCCAGATCCTCCTGAAGATCCTCCTGGAACCTCATCCCGTCGTTCTCCTCCCGAGGTTCCAGATCCTCCTGAAGATCCTCCTGGAACCTCATCCCATCGTTCTCCTCCCGAGGTTCCAGATCCTCCTGAAGATCCTCCTGGAACCTCATCCCGTCGTTCTCCTCCCGAGGTTCCAGATCCTCCTGAAGATCCTCCTGGAACCTCATCCCATCGGTCTCATCCAAGGTTCCAGATCCTCCCGTAGATCCTTCTGGAACCTCATCCCATCGTTCTCATCCCGAGGTTCCCGAACCTCCTGAAGATCCTCCTGGAACCTCATCCCATCGTTCTCCTCCCGAGGTTCCAGATCCTCCTGAAGATCCTCCTGGAACCTCATCCCATCGTTCTCCTCCTGAGGTTCCAGATCCTCCTGAAGATCCTCCTGGAACCTCATCCCATCGTTCTCATCCCGAGGTTCCCGAACCTCCTGAAGATCCTCCTGGAACCTCATCCCGTCATTCTCCTCCTGAGGTTCCAGATCCTCCTGAAGATCCTCCTGGAACCTCATCCCATCGGTCTCCCCTGAGGTTCCAGATCCTCCTGAAGATCCTCCTGGAACCTCATCCCATCGGACTCATCCCGAGGTTCCAGATCCTCCTGAAGATCCTCCTGGAACCTCATCCCATCGTTCTCCTCCCGAGGTTCCAGATCCTCCTGAAGATCCTCCTGGAACCTCATCCCATCGTTCTCATCCTGAGGTTCCAGATCCTCCTGAAGATCCTCCTGGAACCTCATCCCGTCGTTCTCATCCCGAGGTTCCAGATCCTCCCGTAGATCCTCCTGGAACCTCATCCCATCGTTCTCATCCTGAGGTTCCAGATCCTCCTGAAGATCCTCCTGGAACCTCATCCCATCGTTCTCCTCCCAAGGTTCCAGATCCTCCTGAAGATCCTCCTGGAACCTCATCCCATCGTTCTCCTCCCGAGGTTCCAGATCCTCTCGTAGATCCTCCTGGAACCTCATCCCATCATTCTCCTCCCGAGGTTCCAGATCCTCCTGAAGATCCTCCTGGAACCTCATCCCATCGTTCTCCTCCCGAGGTTCCAGATCCTCCTGAAGATCCTCCTGGAACCTCATCCCATCGTTCTCCTCCTGAGGTTCCAGATCCTCCTGAAGATCCTCCTGGAACCTCATCCCGTCATTCTCCTCCTGAGGTTCCAGATCCTCCCGTAGATCCTCCTGGAACCTCATCCCATCGTTCTCCTCCCGAGGTTCCAGATCCTCCTGAAGATCCTCCTGGAACCTCATCCCATCGGTCTCATCCAAGGTTCCAGATCCTCCCGTAGATCCTCCTGGAACCTCATCCCATCGTTCTCCTCCCAAGGTTCCAGATCCTCCTGAAGATCCTCCTGGAACCTCATCCCGTCGTTCTCCTCCCGAGGTTCCAGATCCTCCTGAAGATCCTCCTGGAACCTCATCCCATCGGTCTCATCCAAGGTTCCAGATCCTCCCGTAGATCCTTCTGGAACCTCATCCCGTCGTTCTCCTCCTGAGGTTCCAGATCCTCCTGAAGATCCTCCTGGAACCTCATCCCATCGGTCTCCTCCCGAGGTTCCAGATCCTCCTGAAGATCCTCCTGGAACCTCATCCCGTCGTTCTCATCCTGAGGTTCCAGATCCTCCTGAAGATCCTCCTGGAACCTCATCCCATCGTTCTCCTCCCGAGGTTCCAGATCCTCCTGAAGATCCTCCTGGAACCTCATCCCGTCGTTCTCATCCTGAGGTTCCAGATCCTCCTGAAGATCCTCCTGGAACCTCATCCCGTCGTTCTCCTCCTGAGGTTCCAGATCCTCCTGAAGATCCTCCTGGAACCTCATCCCGTCATTCTCCTCCTGAGGTTCCAGATCCTCCCGTAGATCCTCCTGGAACCTCATCCAATCGTTCTCCTCCCGAGGTTCCAGATCCTCCTGAAGATCCTCCTGGAACCTCATCCCATCGGTCTCATCCAAGGTTCCAGATCCTCCTGGAACCTCATCCCGTCGTTCTCCTCCCAAGGTTCCAGATCCTCCTGAAGATCCTCCTGGAACCTCATCCCATCGGTCTCATCCAAGGTTCCAGATCCTCCCGTAGATCCTCCTGGAACCTCATCCCATCGTTCTCCTCCCAAGGTTCCAGATCCTCCTGAAGATCCTCCTGGAACCTCATCCCATCGGTCTCCTCCCAAGGTTACAGATCCTCCCGTAGATCCTCCTGGAACCTCATCCCATCGTTCTCCTCCCGAGGTTCCAGATCCTCCTGAAGATCCTCCTGGAACCTCATCCCATCGGTCTCATCCAAGGTTCCAGATCCTCCCGTAGATCCTCCTGGAACCTCATCCCATCGTTCTCCTCCCAAGGTTCCAGATCCTCCTGAAGATCCTCCTGGAACCTCATCCCGTCGTTCTCCTCCCGAGGTTCCAGATCCTCCTGAAGATCCTCCTGGAACCTCATCCCATCGGTCTCATCCAAGGTTCCAGATCCTCCCGTAGATCCTCCTGGAACCTCATCCCATCGTTCTCCTCCCAAGGTTCCAGATCCTCCTGAAGATCCTCCTGGAACCTCATCCCGTCGTTCTCCTCCCGAGGTTCCAGATCCTCCTGAAGATCCTCCTGGAACCTCATCCCATCGTTCTCCTCCCGAGGTTCCAGATCCTCCTGAAGATCCTCCTGGAACCTCATCCCGTCGTTCTCATCCTGAGGTTCCAGATCCTCCCGTAGATCCTCCTGGAACCTCATCCCATCGTTCTCCTCCCGAGGTTCCAGATCCTCCCGTAGATCCTCCTGGAACCTCATCCCATCGTTCTCCTCCCGAGGTTCCAGATCCTCCCGTAGATCCTCCTGGAACCTCATCCCGTCGGTCTCCTCCCGAGGTTCCAGATCCTCCTGAAGATCCTCCTGGAACCTCATCCCATCGTTCTCCTCCCGAGGTTCCAGATCCTCCTGAAGATCCTCCTGGAACCTCATCCCATCGTTCTCCTCCCGAGGTTCCAGATTCTCCTGTAGATCCTCCTGGAA
Organism: Clamator glandarius; assembly: GCA_033459285.1. NCBI lineage: Eukaryota > Metazoa > Chordata > Aves > Cuculiformes > Cuculidae > Clamator > Clamator glandarius. Next base: position 1,730,134 of record JAUNZM010000582.1, read on the forward strand.
CCTCATCCCATCGTTCTCCTCCCGAGGTTCCAGATCCTTCTGAAGATCCTCCTGGAACCTCATCCCATCGTTCTCCTCCTGAGGTTCCAGATCCTCCCGTAGATCCTCCTGGAACCTCATCCCATCGGTCTCATCCTGAGGTTCCAGATCCTCCTGAAGATCCTCCTGGAACCTCATCCCATCGTTCTCCTCCCGAGGTTCCAGATCCTCCCGTAGATCCTCCTGGAACCTCATCCCATCGTTCTCCTCCCGAGGTTCCAGATCCTCCCGTAGATCCTCCTGGAACCTCATCCCATCGTTCTCCTCCCGAGGTTCCAGATCCTCCTGAAGATCCTCCTGGAACCTCATCCCATCGTTCTCCTCCCGAGGTTCCAGATCCTCCTGAAGATCCTCCTGGAACCTCATCCCATCGGACTCATCCTGAGGTTCCAGATCCTCCTGAAGATCCTCCTGGAACCTCATCCCATCGTTCTCCTCCCGAGGTTCCAGATCCTCCTGAAGATCCTCCTGGAACCTCATCCCATCGGACTCATCCTGAGGTTCCAGAATCTCCGGAAGATCCTCCAGCGGCTCCACCCAGCTCAGCGTCATCTCCAAAGGCGCCCGGGGAGCCTCTCGAGCCGCAAAGCGAACGGGACCCACCACCCGACCCTGGAGACTCCGCCCGGGAGGAGCCTCCAAACGGGACGCAACCTCCTCCCCCACCATTTTTTGGACCTTCGGAGATGTCGGGAGGAGTCGGAGTTGGGGAGGGGGGGGGGGGAGGACAACCCGGAGGAGACTCACCCCGATGGTGGACGCCATGTAGTCCGCGCACATCTCCGCAAAGTCCCGTTCCAGGACCCCGTAGTAAAGTCCATAAAAAAGGAGCGAGATCCCAAAGTCCATCGCGTCTTCTGGTTTGATCCTACGAGAGAAGAACCCACCGTGAGAAGCTTCCTCGGAGCAGGAGCCACGTGGCACCGGGAAGACCTCGTGGGCTTCTAGGTGTTTCCTCAAGAACCTCGGAATTGGAGAATCAGGGGACGGTTGGAGTGGGAAGGACCTTGAGGTCCATCCGGATCCATCTCCTTGGCCCGAGAGGAGCAGCTTCATGGAATCAGGGGATGGTTGGAGTGGGAAGGACCTTGAGGTCCATCCAGATCCATCTCCTTGGCCCGAGAGGAGCAGCTTCATGGAATCAGGGGATGGTTGGAGTGGGAAGGACCTTGAGGTCCATCCGGATCCATCTCCTTGACCCGAGCGGAGCAGCTTCATGGAATCAGGAGATGGTTGGAGTGGGAAGGACCTTGAGGTCCATCCGGATCCATCTCCTTGGCCCGAGAGGAGCAGCTTCATGGAATCAGGGGATGGTTGGAGTGGGAAGGACCTTGAGGTCCATCCGGATCCATCTCCTTGACCCGAGAGGAGCAGCTTCATGGAATCAGGGGATGGTTGGAGTGGGAAGGACCTTGAGGTCCATCCGGATCCATCTCCTTGACTCGAGAGGAGCAGCTTCATGGAATCAGGGGATGGTTGGAGTGGGAAGGACCTTGAGGTCCATCCAGATCGATCTCCTTGACCCAAGAGGAGCAGCTTCATGGAATCAGGGGATGGATGGAGTGGGAAGGACCTTGAGGTCCATCCACATCCATCTCCTTGGCCCGAGAGGAGCAGCTTCATGGAATCAGGGGATGGTTGGAGTGGGAAGGACCTTGAGGTCCATCCAGATCGATCTCCTTGACCCAAGAGGAGCAGCTTCATGGAATCAGGGGATGGATGGAGTGGGAAGGACCTTGAGGTCCATCCGGATCCATCTCCTTGACCCGAGAGGAGCAGCTTCATGGAATCAGGGGATGGTTGGAGTGGGAAGGACCTTGAGGTCCATCCGGATCCATCTCCTTGACCCGAGAGAAGCAGCTTCATGGAATCAGGGGATGGTTGGAGTGGGAAGGACCTTGAGGTCCATCCGGATCCATCTCCTTGACCCAAGAGAAGCAGCTTCATGGAATCAGGGGATGGTTGGAGTGGGAAGGACCTTGAGGTCCATCCGGATCCATCTCCTTGACCCGAGAGGAGCAGCTTCATGGAATCAGGGGATGGTTGGAGTGGGAAGGACCTTGAGGTCCATCCAGATCCATCTCCTTGGCCCGAGAGGAGCAGCTTCATGGAATCAGGGGATGGTTGGAGTGGGAAGGACTATGAGGTCCATCCAGATCCATCTCCTTGACTCAAGAGGAGCAGCTTCATGGAATCTTGGAACTGCTCAGTGTGGGAAAGACCTTGAAGTCCATCCAGATGCAACATCTCCATCTCCAGGTGGCTCCAAGCCTCATCCAACCTGGTCTTCAACGTCTCCGGGGACGGAGCAGCCCCGGTTTCTCGGGCCAACTGGATCCACCACCCGCATGGGGTGGGATTTCCTCCTCTAAGTCTCCTCCCGTCCAACCTGAAGAGGTTCCTCCTCGTCCCATCGCTCCAGGTCCTTGGAGAAGTCCCTCCTCGGCTTTCCTGGAGCCTCTTTCCAAGCCGCTCCGAGGGACCTTCTCTTCTCCAGGCTGAAGAACCTCGACTCCCTCAACCTGTCCTCACAGCAGAGCTTCTCCAGCCCTCAAACCACCTTCGAAGGTTCCTCCAGACCCTTCCAGCATCTCCAGGAGCTTCAACCGGACCTGGTTGCTCAAATCCCATCCGATTCCGTCTTGGACGTCTCCGGATGTGGAGCTTCTCCCACCTCTCTGGGCTGTAGGTGACAGCCGGACATCCAAACCCTGGTGTCCGTCGTCCTCCAGAGCTTCTGGAAGGAGCAACCACCTTGGATCCCACCTTGGATCAGCCCTGGGGTGACCAGGGCAGGGATCGTCCCCTCCTGGTGAGGCCACAACTCGACTCCTGGAGGTCACTCCTGGGTCCTTCGCTCCGAGAAAGACCTCGAGAACATCCAGGAGGAGGGAACGGAGCCGGAGAAGGGGCTGGAGACCAAGGGCGGTGGGAGAAGCTGAGGAACGCGGGGGCTCGGCCTGGAGAAGGAGCAGCCGAGGAGACCCCTCGTCGCTCTCGGCACCTCCAGGAGGGGAGGTCGCGGCGAGGTTGGCGTCTTCTCCTAAGAAACCCGCGGCGGGACGAGAAGAAACGGCCTTCAAGCTGCTCCGGAGGCGCTTCAGGTTGGATCTCGGAGAAGATTCCACCACGGATACGGGCGCGAAGAAGCCAGGAGAGTCCCCGGTGGAGCCTCCGCCCCTGGTGGGACTCGAAACCACGACGGGCGCCGGTTGGGTCATCGCGGTTGAGCCGGAGGAGCTCGAAGAGCTTCTCCCACCCTCCGGATTCTCCGAGGCGGAGCAGCTGAGGTGCCACCAGCTCCGACGGGACCTTCTGGGAAGCGAGAAGAAGACCGGGAAGAGCTGGAGGTCGACTCACCTGAACAAGAGGTTGAGGCCGAAGAGCGTGAACATGACGGCCACGTAGCCGATGATCCCCGTGGCGTAACTGAGCTTGTAGATCAGCAGGAACCACTTGTAGACCAACCTGGGGAGAAGCAGAAGGTCACCTCCTCCCCGTGGACGCCACCCGGAGAACCTCCAGGTCCCTTTCTCCAGCGTCTCGAGGACACTTGGATCGCCCAACGGCGTCAAAAAGAGGTTGGAAGTTCAACGTCAACTTAAGGAGCCGCCCGTGAAGAAGGTTTGGGTTGGAAGGGACCTCAAAGCTCATCCAGGTCCACCAGCAGCGACACCTTCTCCTGGATCAGGAGCTCCAAGCTCCGTCCCACGTGGCCTTCAACCCCTCCAACCCTCCTTTCATCTCATCGTGAAGGTCCAAACCCACCCAGGTCCACCAGCAGCGACACCTTCTCCTGGATCAGGAGCTCCAAGCTCCGTCCCACGTGGCCTTCAACCCCTCCAACCCTCCTTTCATCTCATCGTGAAAGTCCAAACCCACCCAGCTCCACCAGCAGCGACACCTTCTCCTGGATCAGGAGCTCCAAGCTCCGTCCCACGTGGCCTTCAACCCCTCCAACCCTCCTTTCATCTCATCGTGAAGGTCCAAACCCACCCAGGTCCACGAAAAGCGACACCTTCCCCTGGATCTGGAGCTCCAAGCTCCATCCCACGTGGCCTTCAACCCCTCCAATTCTCCTTTCATCTCATCGTGAAGGTCCAAACCCACCCAGGTCCATGAGCAGCGACACCTTCTCCTGGATCAGGAGCTCCAAGCTCCATCCCACGTGCCCTTCAACCCCTCCAACCCTCCTTTCATCTCATCGTGAAGGTCCAAACCCACCCAGCTCCACCAGCAGCGACACCTTCTCCTGGATCAGGAGCTCCAAGCTCCGTCCCACGTGGCCTTCAACCCCTCCAACCCTCCTTTCATCCCATCGTGAAGGTCCAAACCCACCCAGGTCCATGAGCAGCGACACCTTCTCCTGGATCAGGAGCTCCAAGCTCCGTCCCACGTGGCCTTCAACCCCTCCAACCCTCCTTTCATCTCATCGTGAAGGTCCAAACCCACCCAGGTCCATCAGCAGCGACACCTTCTCCTGGATCAGGAGCTCCAAGCTCCGTCCCACGTGGCCTTCAACCCCTCCAACCCTCCTTTCATCCCATCGTGAAGGTCCAAACCCACCCAGGTCCATGAGCAGCGACACCTTCTCCTGGATCAGGAGCTCCAAGCTCCATCCCACGTGGCCTTCAACCCCTCCAACCCTCCTTTCATCCCATCGTGAAGGTCCAAACCCACCCAGGTCCATCAGCAGCGACACCTTCTCCTGGATCAGGAGCTCCAAGCTCCGTCCCACGTGGCCTTCAACCCCTCCAACCCTCCTTTCATCTCATCGTGAAGGTCCAAACCCACCCAGCTCCACCAGCAGCGACACCTTCTCCTGGATCAGGAGCTCCAAGCTCCGTCCCACGTGGCCTTCAACCCCTCCAACCCTCCTTTCATCTCATCGTGAAGGTCCAAACCCACCCAGCTCCACCAGCAGCGACACCTTCTCCTGGATCAGGAGCTCCAAGCTCCGTCCCACGTGGCCTTCAACCCCTCCAACCCTCCTTTCATCCCATCGTGAAGGTCCAAACCCACCCAGGTCCACCAGCAGCGACACCTTCTCCTGGATCAGGAGCTCCAAGCTCCGTCCCACGTGGCCTTCAACCCCTCCAACCCTCCTTTCATCCCATCGTGAAGGTCCAAACCCACCCAGGTCCACCAGCAGCGACACCTTCTCCTGGATCAGGAGCTCCAAGCTCCGTCCCACGTGGCCTTCAACCCCTCCAACCCTCCTTTCATCCCATCGTGAAAGTCCAAACCCACCCAGCTCCACCAGCAGCGACACCTTCTCCTGGATCAGGAGCTCCAAGCTCCGTCCCACGTGGCCTTCAACCCCTCCAACCCTCCTTTCATCTCATCGTGAAGGTCCAAACCCACCCAGCTCCACCAGCAGCGACACCTTCTCCTGGATCAGGAGCTCCAAGCTCCGTCCCACGTGGCCTTCAACCCCTCCAACCCTCCTTTCATCTCATCGTGAAGGTCCAAACCCACCCAGCTCCACCAGCAGCGACACCTTCTCCTGGATCAGGAGCTCCAAGCTCCGTCCCACGTGGCCTTCAACCCCTCCAACCCTCCTTTCATCTCATCGTGAAGGTCCAAACCCACCCAGCTCCACCAGCAGCGACACCTTCTCCTGGATCAGGAGTTCCAAGCTCCATCCCACGTGGCCTTCAACCCCTCCAACTCTCCTTTCATCTCATCCTGATGGTCCAAACCCACCCAGGTCCATGAGCAGCGACACCTTCTCCTGGATCAGGAGTTCCAAGCTCCATCCCACGTGGCCTTCAACCCCTCCAACTCTCCTTTCATCTCATCCTGATGGTCCAAACCCACCCAGGTCCATGAGCAGCGACACCTTCTCCTGGATCAGGAGCTCCAAGCTCCGTCCCACGTGGCCTTCAACCCCTCCAACCCTCCTTTCATCTCATCGTGAAGGTCCAAACCCACCCAGGTCCATGAGCAGCGACACCTTCTCCTGGATCAGGAGCTCCAAGCTCCGTCCCACGTGGCCTTCAACCCCTCCACGGCTGGAGCAACCCGTCCTAGGGCCTCCCCACCCTCTCAGGAGAACGTTTCTCCTCAAGGTCTCATCTCAACGTCCCCTCTGGCAGCTCCGAGCTGTTCTCCTCATCCCATCCCTGATCCAGAGCTTCTCCCCAGCTCCCCTGGAGCCCCGTTTCCTTCCTGGAAGCTGCTCTGAGGTCTCCCTGGAACCTTTCCTTCTCCGGGGTGGAGAAACCCAACGGAGGACGCTCCTTCTGACCTGGGCGTCGTCTGCACGAGAGGTTTCCGGGTGGCTCTGAAGGTGACAAAAGCCGTGACGGCCGAGAAGAAAAGCCAGACGAGGAGGAACCTCCACCAGTAGAGCTTGAGGGTGAAGTAGAGGGGCACCACCCACATCTGGAAGAGGGTCACCATCTGCAGGAGGAGGGAGGAGAAACATCTGGAGGTGACTTCGTGCTCCTCAGAACCTCAGGAAAGTCCCGGTGGGGCTGGCGGGAAGGGGGGATGAGACCAACGGGATGAGGTTCCACCAAGCCAAGAAGGTCAACGAGCGTCTGGGTTTGGAGCAGAAAGGAGGTGGCCGGCAGGAGAAGGGAAGGGGTTGTCCCCTCCCGGTGAGGTCGCACCTCGAATCTTGGGTTCAACCCTAGGTCCCTCACTCCAAGAAGGACCTCAAGGGGCTGGAGAACGTCTGGAGAAGGGAACGGAGCTGGAGAAGGGGCTGGAGAACGAGGGTTGAGGAGCAGTTGAAGGACCTGGGGATCCACCAGGCCGAGCGCTTGGGACACGACCCCGAGCAGCTCCGGGCTTGGGGAAGAGCAGCTGGAAAGGTTCCTGGTGGAGAAGGACCTCAGGGTGGTGGTGGAACGTGATCCAGCGGGGGCGCAGGTGGCCACGAGGGCCACCAGCATCTTGGCTTGGAGCAGAAAGGAGGTGGCCGGCAGGAGAAGGGAAGGGGTTGTCCCCCCGGTGAGGTCGCACCTCGAATCCCGGGGTCAGATCTGGGTCCTTCTCTCCAAGAAGGACCTTGAGGGGCTGGAGAACGTCTGGGGAAGGGAGCGGAGCTGGAGAACGAGGGTTGAGGAGCAGTTGAAGGACCTGGGGGGGGTTTAACCTGGAGAAGAGGAGGTCGAGGAGACCTCGTCGCCGTCTACAACTGAAAGGAGGTTGGAGAGAGGTGGGGTTGGTCTCTTCTCCCCGGTGACGGGACGAGAAGAAGTGACCTCGAGTAGCTCCAGAGGAGCTTCAGACGGGACCTCAGGAGAAGTTTTCTCGATGGGAAGGGTCCTCAGGGCCTGGTAGAAGCTCCCGGGAGGTGGTGGAACCTCCATCCCTGGAGAGGTTGAGGAGCCGATGAGCTGAGGTGCTCAGGGTTCCTTGTGGTTGGACTCGATGTTCTCCAAGGTCTTTTTTCCCACAAAGCTGATGGAGAACCAGAGGGATCGACTGGAGACCCCAAACTCAACGAAGACGTCAACGGGAGGTCGGTTTGAGGCGACAGGACGGTCCCCGCCGGGCAAGGGGCATCCAGGAGCTCCTCCGATCCCATCTCCAGGGGTCCAAGAAGTCCGTGAAACCAGGTTCTTGGAAACCGAAGACCTCCAAGAGCTTCAGCCATCAGATCTCCACGAGCTGCTTGGAGAACGATGGCGTCTCGGCCCCAAACCCGAGGAGATGAAGAGGAACGTGCTTGGGCTCACGGAGATGTGGAAGGATGAAGGTTGGAGAAGGTCTCCGAGATCTTCCGAGTCAACCGCCGGCACCACCCAAGGCCACGGCCACGTGGGTTTCGAATCCCACCAGGGACGGAGGCTCCGCCACCGCCCCGAGCAGCATCTCCTGGGGCTTCGCAACCTTCTTCCACGAAGGACCTTCTCCCAAGATCCAACCTCAACCTCCTCTGGAGCAACTTGAGGTCGTTTCTCTCATCCGCCTCTTGTTCCTCGGGAGAAGACACCGACCCACCTCAAAACCTCCTTTGCGGAGCTTCGGAGAGCGACGAGGCCTCCGCTCGAGCTCCTCTTCTCCTGACTCAACACCCCCAGGCCCTTCAGCTTCTCCCACGACCCCTTGTTGTCCGGTTCCCTTCTCCGAGGTCCTTCTTGGAGTGAAGAACCCAAACCTGAAGCCAAATCCAGGAGGTCCCCGTCCCTTCCCTTCCCCGGGTGCCGCCGCGGCTCCTCCAACCCGAGACGCCGGGCTCCTTCTCGACCGCCCGGGGCTTCCTCGGCAGCCGGAGGACGACGTTCCTCGAAGCCTGAGGAGCAACCGGAGGAGCTACTCACGTTGTAGGAGCGCGGGTGTCTCTGTTTCCACTGGACCAGGAGAAGCTGGGCCACCACCAAGGTGGCGATGAGGATGAGGACCATCTCGGCGTGCATGGCCTCGTGGCCGCGGTGCTTGGCGTGCATCCTGGCGTGCTCCACCCTGAAAGGAGGAGGAGAAGCCGCCTGAGGGACACGTGGCGACGGATCTCACCTCGGCTCCGCGGAAAACGCCTCGAGGCGGAGAAGTTCGGGACCACGAAGACGAGGAGGAAGCAGCCGCCAAGCGCGTGGAAGCCCCCGTCGAGCCCTTCGCGGAGGGTACGAGGCGCGAGGAGCTTCCACCGAGGGAAGGAACGAGGACTTGGTGGCCCTAAAGGACCCCTCCCCGGCGGCGACGGAGCTGCCGGTGGACGCCAAAACCGCGGTTACGGAGCCACCGGCCTCGTTCTTCTCCGCGTCCAGCCAGGAGAAAGCTGGATGGGAAGGGGACAGAGCATGGAAACCCCCTCCTAGATCCCGGAAAATTGCTCCACTTCCGTCCCAAACCACCTGGAGGTTCTTCAGAGACGACTTCAAGCTCTCCAAATGGGAACAGGAGAACTTCGGAGGAGACACCACCTCCACCCAGCCCAGACTCACCTCCATCTCTCCTCTGGGGACAGGTGGGACAGGTCGACCTGAGGAGAAAAGCGAAGGATCAGGGCCCGAAGCTTGGAAGACGCGGGAGGGAACGGAGCTCGGGGACCTTCAGGGAGAGGAGCTCAGGGACCTTCAGGGAGAGGAGCTCAGGGACCTTCAGGGAGAGGAGCTCGGGGACCTTCAGGGAGAGGAGCTCAGGGACCTTCAGGGAGAGGAGCTCAGGGACCTTCAGGGAGAGGAGCTCGGGGACCTTCAGGGAGAGGAGCTCAGGGACCTTCAGGGAGAGGAGCTCAGGGACCTTCAGGGAGAGGAGCTCAGGGACCTTCAGGGAGAGGAGCTCAGGGACCTTCAGGGAGAGGAGCTCAGGGACCTTCAGGGAGAGGAGCTCGGGGACCTTCAGAGAGAGGAGCTCAGGGACCTTCAGGGAGAGGAGCTCGGGGACCTTCAGGGAGAGGAGCTCGGGGACCTTCAGGGAGAGGAGCTCAGGGACCTTCAGGGAGAGGAGCTCAGGGACCTTCAGGGAGAGGAGCTCAGGGACCTTCAGAGAGAGGAGCTCAGGGACCTTCAGAGAGAGGAGCTCGGGGACCTTCAGAGAGAGGAGCTCGGGGACCTTCAGGGAGAGGAGCTCAGGGACCTTCAGGGAGAGGAGCTCAGGGACCTTCAGAGAGAGGAGCTCAGGGACCTTCAGAGAGAGGAGCTCAGGGACCTTCAGAGAGAGGAGCTCAGGGACCTTCAGAAGGAGCTTGGGGACCTTCAGAAGGAGCTCGGGGACCTTCAGGGAGAGGAGCTCGGGGACCTTCAGAGAGAGGAGCTTCAGGGACCTTCAGAAGGAGCTTAGGGAGCTTCAGGAAGAGGAGCTCGGGGACCTTCAGAGAGAGGAGCTCAGGGACCTTCAGAGAGAGGAGCTCAGGGACATTCAGGGAGAGGAGCTCAGGGACCTTCAGGGAGAGGAGCTCAGGGACCTTCAGAGAGAGGAGCTCAGGGACCTTCAGGGAGAGGAGCTCAGGGACCTTCAGGGAGAGGAGCTCAGGGACCTTCAGAGAGAGGAGCTCAGGGACCTTCAGAAGGAGCTTGGGGACCTTCAGAGAGAGGAGCTCAGGGACCTTCAGGGAGAGGAGCTCAGGGACCTTCAGAGAGAGGAGCTCGGGGACCTTCAGAGAGAGGAGCTCAGGGACCTTCAGGGAGAGGAGCTCAGGGACCTTCAGGGAGAGGAGCTCAGGGACCTTCAGGGAGAGGAGCTCAGGGACCTTCAGAGAGAGGAGCTCAGGGACCTTCAGGGAGAGGAGCTCAGGGACCTTCAGGGAGAGGAGCTCAGGGACCTTCAGGGAGAGGAGCTCATGGACCTGCAGGGAGAGGAGCTCGGGGACCTTCAGGGAGAGGAGCTCGGGGACCTTCAGGGAGAGGAGCTCGGGGACCTTCAGGGAGAGGAGCTCAGGGACCTTCAGAAGGAGCTTGGGGAGCTTCAGGAAGAGGAGCTCGGGGACATTCAGAGAGAGGAGCTCAGGGACCTTCAGAGAGAGGAGCTCAGGGACCTTCAGAGAGAGGAGCTCAGGGACCTTCAGAGAGAGGAGCTCAGGGACCTTCAGGGAGAGGAGCTCAGGGACCTTCAGGGAGAGGAGCTCAGGGACCTTCAGAGAGAGGAGCTCAGGGACCTTCAGGGAGAGGAGCTCAGGGACCTTCAGAGAGAGGAGCTCAGGGACCTTCAGGGAGAGGAGCTCAGGGAACTTCAGGGAGAGGAGCTCAGGGACCTTCAGGGAGAGGACCTCAGGAACCTTCAGAGAGAGGAGCTCAGGGACCTTCAGGGAGAGGAGCTCAGGGACCTTCAGGGAGAGGAGCTCAGGGACCTTCAGAGAGAGGAGCTCAGGGACCTTCAGAGAGAGGAGCTCAGGGACCTTCAGGGAGAGGAGCTCAGGGACCTTCAGAGAGAGGAGCTCAGGGACCTTCAGGGAGAGGAGGTCAGGGACCTTCAGGGAGAGGAGCTCGGGAACCTTCAGGGAGAGGAGCTCAGGGACCTTCAGGGAGAGGAGCTCAGGGACCTTCAGGGAGAGGAGCTCGGGGACCTTCAGGGAGAGGAGCTCAGGGACCTTCAGGGAGAGGAGCTCAGGGACCTTCAGAGAGAGGAGCTCAGGGACCTTCAGGGAGAGGAGCTCAGGGACCTTCAGGGAGAGGAGCTCGGGGAACTTCAGAGAGAGGAGCTCAGGGACCTTCAGGGAGAGGAGCTTCAGGGACCTTCAGGGAGAGGAGCTCAGGGACCTTCAGGGAGAGGAGCTCGGGGACCTTCAGGGAGAGGAGCTCGGGGACAATTAGAGAGAGGAGCTCAGGGACCTTCAGGGAGAGGAGCTTCAGGGACCTTCAGAGAGAGGAGCTCAGGGACCTTCAGAGAGAGGAGCTCGGGGACCTTCAGGGAGAGGAGCTCAGGGACCTTCAGGGAGAGGAGCTCAGGGACCTTCAGGGAGAGGAGCTCAGGGACCGTTCAGAGAGAGGAGCTCAGGGACCTTCAGGGAGAGGAGCTCAGGGACCTTCAGGGAGAGGAGCTCAGGGACCTTCAGAGAGAGGAGCTCAGGGGACCTTCAGAGGGAGAGGAGCTCAGGGACCTTCAGGGAGAGGAGCTCAGGGACCTTCAGGGAGAGGAGCTCAGGGACCTTCAGAGAGAGGAGCTCAGGGACCTTCAGGGAGAGGAGCTCAGGGACCTTCAGGGAGAGGAGCTCAGGGACCTTCAGAGAGAGGAGCTCAGGGACCTTCAGGGAGAGGGGAGCTCAGGGACCTTCAGGGAGAGGAGCTCGGGACCTTCAGGGAGAGGAGCTCAGGGACCTTCAGAGAGAGGAGCTCAGGGACCTTCAGGGAGAGGAGCTCAGGGACCTTCAGAGAGAGGAGCTCAGGGACCTTCAGGGAGAGGAGCTCAGGGACCTTCAGGGAGAGGAGCTCAGGGACCTTCAGGGAGAGGAGCTCAGGGACCTTCAGAGAGAGGAGCTCAGGGACCTTCAGGGAGAGGAGCTCAGGGACCTTCAGGGAGAGGAGCTCAGGGACCTTCAGAGAGAGGAGCTCAGGGACCTTCAGAGAGAGGAGCTCAGGGACCTTCAGGGAGAGGAGCTCAGGGACCTTCAGAGAGAGGAGCTCAGGGACCTTCAGGGAGAGGAGCTCAGGGACCTTCAGGGAGAGGAGCTCAGGGAACCTTCAGGGAGAGGAGCTCAGGGACCTTCAGGGAGAGGAGCTCAGGGACCTTCAGGGAGAGGAGCTCGGGGACCTTCAGGGAGAGGAGCTCAGGGACCTTCAGGGAGAGGAGCTCAGGGACCTTCAGAGAGAGGAGCTCAGGGACCTTCAGGGAGAGGAGCTCAGGGACCTTCAGGGAGAGGAGCTCGGGGACCTTCAGAGAGAGGAGCTCAGGGACCTTCAGGGAGAGGAGCTTCAGGGACCTTCAGGGAGAGGAGCTCAGGGACCTTCAGGGAGAGGAGCTCGGGGACCTTCAGGGAGAGGAGCTCGGGGACCTTCAGAGAGGAGCTCAGGGACCTTCAGGGAGAGGAGCTTCAGGGACCTTCAGAGAGAGGAGCTCAGGGACCTTCAGAGAGAGGAGCTCGGGGACCTTCAGGGAGAGGAGCTCAGGGACCTTCAGAGAGAGGAGCTCAGGGACCTTCAGGGAGAGGAGCTCAGGGACCTTCAGGGAGAGGAGCTCAGGGACCTTCAGGGAGAGGAGCTCAGGGACCTTCAGGGAGAGGAGCTCAGGGACCTTCAGAGAGAGGAGCTCGGGGACCTTCAGAAGGGAGAGGAGCTCAGGGACCTTCAGGGAGAGGAGCTCAGGGAACCTTCAGGGAGAGGAGCTCAGGGACCTTCAGAGAGAGGAGCTCAGGGACCTTCAGGGAGAGGAGCTCAGGGACCTTCAGGGAGAGGAGCTCGGGGACCTTCAGGGAGAGGAGCTCGGGGACCTTCAGAGAGAGGAGCTCAGGGACCTTCAGAGAGAGGAGCTCAGGGACCTTCAGAGAGAGGAGCTCAGGGACCTTCAGGGAGAGGAGCTCAGGGACCTTCAGAGAGAGGAGCTCAGGGACCTTCAGAGAGAGGAGCTCAGGGACCTTCAGAAGGAGCTTGGGGACCTTCAGAGAGAGGAGCTCAGGGACCTTCAGGGAGAGGAGCTCAGAGACCTTCAGAGAGAGGAGCTCAGGGACCTTCAGGGAGAGGAGCTTCAGGGACCTTCAGAAGGAGCTTGGGGAGCTTCAGGAAGAGGAGCTCGGGGACCTTCAGAGAGGAGCTCAGGGACCTTCATGAGAGGAGCTTCAGGGACCTTCAGGAAGAGGAGCTCAAGGACCTTCAGAGAGAGGAGCTTCAGGGACCTTCAGAAGGAGCTTGGGGACCTTCAGGGAGAGGAGCTCAGGGACCTTCAGGGAGAGGAGCTCAGGGACCTTCAGAGAGAGGAGCTCAGGGACCTTCAGAGAGAGGAGCTCAGGGACCTTCAGGGAGAGGAGCTCAGGGACCTTCAGGGAGAGGAGCTCAGGGACCTTCAGAGAGAGGAGCTCAGGGACCTTCAGAGAGAGGAGCTCAGGGACCTTCAGAGAGAGGAGCTCAGGGACCTTCAGGGAGAGGAGCTCAGGGACCTTCAGAGAGAGGAGCTCAGGGACCTTCAGAGAGAGGAGCTCAGGGACCTTCAGAGAGAGGAGCTCAGGGACCTTCAGAAGGAGCTTGGGGACCTTCAGAGAGAGGAGCTCAGGGACCTTCAGGGAGAGGAGCTCAGGGACCTTCAGAGAGAGGAGCTCAGGGACCTTCAGAGAGAGGAGCTCGGGGACCTTCAGAAGGAGCTTGGGGACCTTCAGAGAGAGGAGCTCAGGGACCTTCAGGGAGAGGAGCTCAGGGACCTTCATAGAGAGGAGCTCAGGGACCTTCAGAAGGAGCTTGGGACCTTCAGAGAGAGGAGCTCAGGGACCTTCAGAGAGAGGAGCTCAGGGACCTTCAGGGAGAGGAGCTCAGGGACCTTCAGGGAGAGGAGCTCAGGGACCTTCAGAGAGAGGAGCTTCAGGGACCTTCAGAGAGAGGAGCTCAGGGACCTTCAGGGAGAGGAGCTCAGGGACCTTCAGAGAGAGGAGCTCAGGGACCTTCAGAGAGAGGAGCTCAGGGACCTTCAGAGAGAGGAGCTCAGGGACCTTCAGAGAGAGGAGCTCAGGGACCTTCAGAGAGAGGAGCTCAGGGACCTTCAGGGAGAGGAGCTCAGGGACCTTCAGGGAGAGGAGCTCAGGGACCTGCAGGGAGAGGAGCTCAGGGACCTTCAGAGAGAGGAGCTCAGGGACCTTCAGAGAGAGGAGCTCAGGGACCTTCAGAGAGAGGAGCTCAGGGACCTTCATAGAGAGGAGCTCAGGGACCTTCAGGGAGAGGAGCTCAGGGACCTTCAGAGAGAGGAGCTCAGGGACCTTCAGGGAGAGGAGCTCAGGGACCTTCAGAGAGAGGAGCTCAGGGACCTTCAGGGAGAGGAGCTCAGGGACCTTCAGGGAGAGGAGCTCAGGGACCTTCAGAGAGAGGAGCTCAGGGACCTTCAGAGAGAGGAGCTCAGGGACCTTCAGGGAGAGGAGCTCAGGGACCTTCAGGGAGAGGAGCTCGGGGACCTTCAGGGAGAGGAGCTCAGGGACCTTCAGGGAGAGGAGCTCAGGGACCTTCAGGGAGAGGAGCTCAGGGACCTTCAGGGAGAGGAGCTCAGGGACCTTCAGGGAGAGGAGCTCAGGGACCTTCAGGGAGAGGAGCTCAGGGACCTTCAGAGAGAGGAGCTCAGGGACCTTCAGGGAGAGGAGCTCAGGGACCTTCAGGGAGAGGAGCTCAGGGACCTTCAGGGAGAGGAGCTCAGGGACCTTCAGGGAGAGGAGCTCAGGGACCTTCAGGGAGAGGAGCTCAGGGACCTTCAGGGAGAGGAGCTCGGGGAACTTCAGAGAGAGGAGCTCAAGGACCTTCAGGGAGAGGAGCTTCAGGGACCTTCAGGGAGAGGAGCTCGGGAACCTTCAGGGAGAGGAGCTCAGGGACCTTCAGGGAGAGGAGCTCGGGGACCTTCAGGGAGAGGAGCTTCAGGGACCTTCAGGGAGAGGAGCTCAGGAACCTTCAGGGAGAGGAGCTCGGGGACCTTCAGGGAGAGGAGCTCAGGGACCTTCAGAGAGAGGAGCTCAGGGACCTTCAGGGAGAGGAGCTCAGGGACCTTCAGGGAGAGGAGCTCAGGGACCTTCAGAGAGAGGAGCTCGGGGACCTTCAGGGAGAGGAGCTCAGGGACCTTCAGGGAGAGGAGCTCGGGAACCTTCAGGGAGAGGAGCTCAGGGACCTTCAGGGAGAGGAGCTCAGGGACCTTCAGGGAGAGGAGCTCAGGGACCTTCAGGGAGAGGAGCTCGGGGACCTTCAGAGAGAGGAGCTCAGGGACCTTCAGAGAGAGGAGCTCGGGGACCTTCAGGGAGAGGAGCTCAGGGACCTTCAGAGAGAGGAGCTCGGGGACCTTCAGGGAGAGGAGCTCAGGGACCTTCAGGGAGAGGAGCTCGGGGACCTTCAGAGAGAGGAGCTCAGGGACCTTCAGGGAGAGGAGCTCAGGGACCTTCAGGGAGAGGAGCTCGGGGATCTTCAGAGAGAGGAGCTCATGGACCTTCAGAGAGAGGAGCTCAGGGACCTTCAGAGAGAGGAGCTCAGGGACCTTCAGGGAGAGGAGCTCAGGGACCTTCAGAGAGAGGAGCTCAGGGACCTTCAGAGAGAGGAGCTCAGGGACCTTCAGAAGGAGCTTGGGGACCTTCAGAGAGAGAAGCTCAGGGACCTTCAGGGAGAGGAGCTTCAGGGACCTTCAGAAGGAGCTTGGGGAGCTTCAGGGAGAGGAGCTCAGGGACCTTCAGAGAGAGGAGCTCAGGGACCTTCAGGGAGAGGAGCTCAGGGACCTTCAGAGAGAGGAGCTCAGGGACCTTCAGAGAGAGGAGCTCAGGGACCTTCAGAGAGAGGAGCTCAGGGACCTTCAGAGAGAGGAGCTCAGGGACCTTCAGAAGGAGCTTGGGGACCTTCAGAGAGAGGAGCTCAGGGACCTTCAGGGAGAGGAGCTCAGGGACCTTCAGAGAGAGGAGCTCAGGGACCTTCAGAGAGAGGAGCTCAGGGACCTTCAGGGAGAGGAGCTCAGGGACCTTCATAGAGAGGAGCTCAGGGACCTTCAGAAGGAGCTTGGGGACCTTCAGAGAGAGGAGCTCAGGGACCTTCAGGGAGAGGAGCTCGGGGACCTTCAGAGAGAGGAGCTCAGGGACCTTCAGGGAGAGGAGCTCAGGGACCTTCAGGGAGAGGAGCTCAGGGACCTTCAGGGAGAGGAGCTCAGGGACCTTCAGGGAGAGGAGCTCAGGGACCTTCAGGGAGAGGAGCTCAGGGACCTTCAGAGAGAGGAGCTCAGGGACCTTCAGAGAGAGGAGCTCAGGGACCTTCAGAGAGAGGAGCTCAGGGACCTTCAGAGAGAGGAGCTCAGGGACCTTCAGAGAGAGGAGCTCAGGGACCTTCAGGGAGAGGAGCTCAGGGACCTTCAGGGAGAGGAGCTCAGGGACCTTCAGGGAGAGGAGCTCAGGGACCTGCAGGGAGAGGAGCTCAGGGACCTTCAGGGAGAGGAGCTCAGGGACCTTCAGAGAGAGGAGCTCAGGGACCTTCAGGGAGAGGAGCTCGGGGACCTTCAGGGAGAGGAGCTCGGGGACCTTCAGGGAGAGGAGCTCAGGGACCTTCAGAGAGAGGAGCTCAGGGACCTTCAGGGAGAGGAGCTCAGGGACCTTCAGAAGGAACTTGGGGACCTTCAGGAAAAGGATCTTGAGGGACCTTCAGCAAGAGGAGCTTGAGGGACCCTTACATCCCACCTCCCCAAAACCCAGTGACCCCCAATCACCCCCTAACCCTGAACCCCCATTCCCAGACACCCCCAATCACCCCCTAACCCTGACCCCCCCAATCCCAGTCACCCCCAATCACCCCCTAACCCTGACCCCCCAATCCCAGACACCCCCAATCACCCCCTAACCCTGACCCCCCAATCCCAGTCACCCCCAATCACCCCCTAACCCTGACCCCCCCAATCCCAGTCACCCCCAATCACCCCCTAACCCTGACCCCCCAATCCCAGTCACCCCCAATCACCCCCTGACCCCCCAATCCCAGACACCCCCAATCACCCCCTAACCCTTACCCCCCAATCCCAGTGACCCCAATCACCCCCTAACCCTGACCCCCCAATCCCAGTCACCCCCAATCACCCCCTAACCCTGACCCCCCAATCCCAGACACCCCCAATCACCCCCTAACCCTGACCCCCCAATCCCAGACACCCCCAATCACCCCCTAACCCTGACCCCCCAATCCCAGACACCCCCAATCACCCCCTAACCCTGACCCCACAATCCCAGTCACCCCCAATCACCCCCTAACCCTGACCCCCCAATCCCAGTCACCCCCAATCACCCCCTAACCCTGACCCCCCAATCCCAGACACCCCCAATCACCCCCTAACCCTGACCCCCCAATCCCAGTCACCCCCAATCACCCCCTAACGCTGACCCCCCAATCCCAGTCACCCCCAATCACCCCCTAACCCTGACCCCCCAATCCCAGACACCCCCAATCACCCCCTAACGCTGACCCCCCAATCCCAGACACCCCCAATCACCCCCTAACCCTGACCCCCCAATCCCAGTGACCCCCAATCACACCCTAACCCTGACCCCCCAATCCCAGTGACCCCCAATCACCCCCTAACCCTGACCCCCCAATCCCGGTCACCCCCAATCACCCCCTAACCCTGACCCCCCAATCCCAGTCACCCCCAATCACCCCCTAACCCTGACCCCCCAATCCCAGTCACCCCCAATCACCCCCAAACCCTGACCCCCCAATCCCAGTCACCCCCAATCACCCCCTAACCCTGACCCCCCAATCCCAGTCACCCCCAATCACCCCCTAACCCTGACCCCCCAATCCCAGTGACCCCCAATCACCCCCTAACCCTGACCCCCCAATCCCAGACACCCCCAATCACCCCCTAACCCTGACCCCCCAATCCCAGTCACCCCCAATCACCCCCTAACCCTGACCCCCCAATCCCAGTGACCCCCAATCACCCCCTAACCCTGACCCCCCAATCCCAGTCACCCCAAATCACCCCCTAACCCTGACCCCCCAATCCCAGACACCCCCAATCACCCCCTAACCCTGACCCCCCAATCCCAGTGACCCCCAATCACCCCCTAACCCTGACCCCCCAATCCCAGTCACCCCCAATCACCCCCAACCCTGACCCCCCAATCCCAGTCACCCCCAATCACCCCCTAACCCTGACCCCCCCAATCCCAGTGACCCCCAATCACCCCCTAACCCTGACCCCCCAATCCCAGTCACCCCCAATCACCCCCTAACCCTGACCCCCCAATCCCAGTCACCCCCAATCACCCCCTAACCCTGACCCCCCCAATCCCAGTCACCCCAAATCACCCCCAACCCTGACCCCCCAATCCCAGTCACCCCCAATCACCCCCTAACCCTGACCCCCCAATCCCAGTCACCCCCAATCACCCCCTAACCCTGACCCCCCAATCCCAGTCACCCCCAATCACCCCCTAACCCTGACCCCCCAATCCCAGACACCCCCAATCACCCCCTAACCCTGACCCCCCAATCCCAGACACCCCCAATCACCCCCTAACCCTGACCCCCCAATCCCAGTCACCCCCAATCACCCCCTAACCCTGACCCCCCAATCCCAGACACCCCCAATCACCCCCTAACCCTGACCCCCCAATCCCAGACACCCCCAATCACCCCCTAACCCTGACCCCCCAATCCCAGTGACCCCCAATCACCCCCTAACCCTGACCCCCCAATCCCAGACACCCCCAATCACCCCCTAACCCTGACCCCCCAATCCCAGTCACCCCCAATCACCCCCTAACCCTGACCCCCCAATCCCAGTGACCCCCAATCACCCCCTAACCCTGACCCCCCAATCCCAGACACCCCCAATCACCCCCTAACCCTGACCCCCCAATCCCAGTCACCCCCAATCACCCCCAAACCCTGACCCCCCAATCCCAGTCACCCCCAATCACCCCCTAACCCTGACCCCCCAATCCCAGTCACCCCCAATCACCCCCTAACCCTGACCCCCCAATCCCAGACACCCCCAATCACCCCCTAACCCTGACCCCCCAATCCCAGTGACCCCCAATCACCCCCTAACCCTGACCCCCCAATCCCAGTGACCCCCAATCACCCCCTAACCCTGACCCCCCAATCCCAGTCACCCCCAATCACCCCCTAACCCTGACCCCCCAATCCCAGACACCCCCAATCACCCCCTAACCCTGACCCCCCAATCCCAGTCACCCCCAATCACCCCCTAACCCTGACCCCCCAATCCCAGACACCCCCAATCACCCCCTAACCCTGACCCCCCAATCCCAGTCACCCCCAATCACCCCCAAACCCTGACCCCCCAATCCCAGTCACCCCCAATCACCCCCTAACCCTGACCCCCCAATCCCAGACACCCCCAATCACCCCCTAACCCTGACCCCCCCAATCCCAGACACCCCCAATCACCCCCTAACCCTGACCCCCCAATCCCAGACACCCCCAATCACCCCTAACCCTGACCCCCCAATCCCAGACACCCCCAATCACCCCCTAACCCTGACGCCCCAATCCCAGTCACCCCCAATCACCCCCTAACCCTGACCCCCCCAATCCCAGTGACCCCCAATCACCCCCTAACCCTGACCCCCCAATCCCAGTCACCCCCAATCACCCCCTAACCCTGACCCCCCAATCCCAGTCACCCCCAATCACCCCCTAACCCTGACCCCCCAATCCCAGTCACCCCCAATCACCCCCTAACCCTGACCCCCCAATCCCAGTCACCCCCAATCACCCCCTAACCCTGACCCCCCCAATCCCAGACACCCCCAATCACCCCCTAACCCTGACCCCCTAATCCCAGACACCCCCAATCACCCCCTAACGCTGACCCCCCAATCCCAGTCACCCCCAATCACCCCCTAACCCTGACCCCCCAATCCCAGTCACCCCCAATCACCCCCTAACCCTGACCCCCCAATCCCAGACACCCCCAATCACCCCCTAACCCTGACCCCCCAATCCCAGTCACCCCCAATCACCCCCTAACCCTGACCCCCCAATCCCAGACACCCCCAATCACCCCCTAACCCTGACCCCCCAATCCCAGTGACCCCCAATCACCCCCTAACCCTGACCCCCCAATCCCAGACACCCCCAATCACCCCCTAACCCTGACACCCCAATCCCAGTCCCCCCCAATCACCCCCTAACCCTGACCCCCCAATCCCAGACACCCCCAATCACCCCCTAACCCTGACACCCCAATCCCAGACACCCCCAATCACCCCCTAACCCTGACCCCCCAATCCCAGTCCCCCCCAATCACCCCCTAACCCTGACACCCCAATCCCAGTCCCCCCCAATCACCCCCTAACCCTGACCCCCCAATCCCAGTCACCCCCAATCACCCCCTAACCCTGACCCCCCAATCCCAGTCACCCCCAATCACCCCCTAACCCTGACCCCCCAATCCCAGACACCCCCAATCACCCCCTAACCCTGACCCCCCAATCCCAGTCACCCCCAATCACCCCCAAACCCTGACCCCCCAATCCCAGTCACCCCCAATCACCCCCTAACCCTGACCCCCCAATCCCAGTCACCCCCAATCACCCCCTAACCCTGACCCCCCAATCCCAGACACCCCCAATCACCCCCTAACCCTGACCCCCCAATCCCAGTGACCCCCAATCACCCCCTAACCCTGACCCCCCAATCCCAGTGACCCCCAATCACCCCCTAACCCTGACCCCCCAATCCCAGTCACCCCCAATCACCCCCTAACCCTGACCCCCCAATCCCAGTCACCCCCAATCACCCCCTAACCCTGACCCCCCAATCCCAGACACCCCCAATCACCCCCTAACCCTGACCCCCCAATCCCAGTCACCCCCAATCACCCCCTAACCCTGACCCCCCAATCCCAGTCACCCCCAATCACCCCCTAACCCTGACCCCCCAATCCCAGACACCCCCAATCACCCCCTAACCCTGACCCCCCAATCCCAGTCACCCCCAATCACCCCCTAACCCTGACCCCCCAATCCCAGACACCCCCAATCACCCCCTAACCCTGACCCCCCAATCCCAGTCACCCCCAATCACCCCCAAACCCTGACCCCCCAATCCCAGTCACCCCCAATCACCCCCTAACCCTGACCCCCCAATCCCAGACACCCCCAATCACCCCCTAACCCTGACCCCCCCAATCCCAGACACCCCCAATCACCCCCTAACCCTGACCCCCCAATCCCAGACACCCCCAATCACCCCTAACCCTGACCCCCCAATCCCAGACACCCCCAATCACCCCCTAACCCTGACGCCCCAATCCCAGTCACCCCCAATCACCCCCTAACCCTGACCCCCCCAATCCCAGTGACCCCCAATCACCCCCTAACCCTGACCCCCCAATCCCAGTCACCCCCAATCACCCCCTAACCCTGACCCCCCAATCCCAGTCACCCCCAATCACCCCCTAACCCTGACCCCCCAATCCCAGTCACCCCCAATCACCCCCTAACCCTGACCCCCCAATCCCAGTCACCCCCAATCACCCCCTAACCCTGACCCCCCAATCCCAGACACCCCCAATCACCCCCTAACCCTGACCCCCTAATCCCAGACACCCCCAATCACCCCCTAACCCTGACCCCCCAATCCCAGTCACCCCCAATCACCCCCTAACCCTGACCCCCCAATCCCAGTCACCCCCAATCACCCCCTAACCCTGACCCCCCAATCCCAGACACCCCCAATCACCCCCTAACCCTGACCCCCCAATCCCAGTCACCCCCAATCACCCCCTAACCCTGACCCCCCAATCCCAGACACCCCCAATCACCCCCTAACCCTGACCCCCCAATCCCAGTGACCCCCAATCACCCCCTAACCCTGACCCCCCAATCCCAGACACCCCCAATCACCCCCTAACCCTGACCCCCCAATCCCAGACACCCCCAATCACCCCCTAACCCTGACCCCCCAATCCCAGTCCCCCCCAATCACCCCCTAACCCTGACCCCCCAATCCCAGTCACCCCCAATCACCCCCTAACCCTGACCCCCCCAATCCCAGACACCCCCAATCACCCCCTAACCCTGACCCCCCAATCCCAGTCACCCCCAATCACCCCCTAACCCTGACACCCCCCCCCCCCGTACCCCACGACCCCCCCCTCACCTCCTCCACATCTCGCTCCACGGGGCCCCCAACCTCCACCTCCAGCACGGCCGCCATTGCTCGCCCCCCCCCCCCCCCAACCCTCCCAGCCTCATTCCGCCTCCTTCCCATCATTCACAGCGCTTAGACCAATAGGAGCCCTCAGCGAGGCGGCCGCGGCCAATCAGCGACGCGAAGGGGCGGGCCCCCTCAAGGCACCGTCTGCAAATCACCATCCCCGTAGCCGGACGCAAAATCACCCCCCGCCGCGTCCGCTGACCCCGGTCCCCTCGCACCTCGCCGTGGGGTGAAGGGAACGCGCCCCGCGAGGTGGTTTCGCCTCCCACGGTCCCTTCCCGGAGCTGCTTCGCGCTGGAGAGCGAGGAGCGCACTTGGCCGACGGTCCCTTAGGGCTCCGTGCGTGGCGAGCTGGCGATGGCGGCGGGGACTTCGAGTCCCGTCATGCACCGCGGTGACAGGGGAGCCAGCAGGGCCGGTGACGTTAGGGGGACTACATCTCCCGTCATGCACCGCGGCGACCGCGTCCTAAAGAGGCCTGGGGTCTCGGCGCGGACTACATCTCCCGTCGTGCACCGCGGGGCTGCGCGGCTTGAGAGGCGGAGGGACTACAACTCCCGTCATGCATCGCGGCAACGTGGTCCGAACAGGGCCTGGGGCCAGGACGGGGACTACAGGTCCCGTCATGCACCGCGGCGGGCGGTGCTGAGGTTTGAGCGGGAGCTGAGGGAGCTGAGGGAGCTGAGGCTGAACCGAGAGGTTTGTGGGGTGAAGGGGGGTATGGGAGGGGGTGAGAGGTTTGGGGGTGAAGGGGGAGAGAGGAGAGGGGTTTGGGGGTGCAAGAGGGTGTGGGGACAGGGGTTTAGGGGTGGAGGGAGGCTGAGGAGAGGGATTTGGGGGTGTGGGGAGTGGGGCTTGGGGGTGGAGAGGGAGAGGAGAGAGGAGTTTGGGGGTGAAGGGGGAGAGGAAAGGGGTTTGGAGGATTTGGGGGTGAAGGGGGAGAGGAAAGGGGTTTGGGGGGTTTGGGGGTGAAGGAGGAGAGGAAAGGGTTTTGGGGGGTTTGGGGGTGAAGAGGGAGAGGAAAGGGGTTTGGGGGATTTGGGGGTGAAGGAGGAGAGGAAAGGGGTTTGGGGGGGTTTGGGGGTGAAGAGGGAGAGGAAAGGGGTTTGGGGGGTTTGGGGGTGAAGGGGGAGAGGAAAGGGGTTTGGGGGGTTTGGGGGTGAAGGGGGAGAGGAAAGGGGTTTGGGGGGTTTGGGGGTGAAGAGGGAGAGGAAAGGGGTTTGGGGGGTTTGGGGGTGAAGGGGGAGAGGAAAGGGGTTTGGGGGATTTGGGGGTGAAGGGGGAGAGGAAAGGGGTTTGGGGGGTTTGGGGGTGAAGAGGGAGAGGAAAGGGGTTTGGGGGGTTTGGGGGTGAAGGGGGAGAGGAAAGGGGTTTGGGGGGTTTGGGGGTGAAGGGGGAGAGGAAAGGGGTTTGGGGGGTTTGGGGGGTGAAGGAGGAGAGGAAAGGGGTTTGGGGGGTTTGGGGGTGAAGAGGGAGAGGAAGGGGTTTGGGGGGGTTTGGGGGTGAAGGGGGAGAGGAAGGGGTTTGGGGGGTTTGGGGGTGAGAGGGTGAGGAAGGGGTTTGGGGGTTTGGGGGTGAGGAGGAGAGGAAGGGGTTTGGGGGGTTTGGGGGTGAGGAGGAGAGGAAGGGGTTTGGGGGGGTTTGGGGGTGAAGGGGGGAGGGAAGGGGTTTGGGGGGTTTGGGGGTGATGGGGGAGAGGAAGGGGGTTTGGGGGGTTTGGGGGGTGAAGGGGGTGAGGAAGGGGGGTTTGGGGTGTTGGGGGGTTTGGGGGGTGAGGGAGGGGGGTGGGGTGTGGTTTTGGGGGGTGAGGGTAGAGGGGGTTTGGGGGTGATGGGGGGTGTGGATAGGGGGGTTTGGGGGTGTGGGGGTGTGGGAGGGGGGTTTGGGGGGTGAGGGGAGGGGAGGGGGTTTGGGGGTGTGGAGGGGGGGGTTTGGGGGTGTGGGAGAGGGGTTTGGGGGGTGTTGTGGTGAGGGGAGGGGGTTTGGGGGGTGTGGGGAGGGGGTTTGGGGGTGAAGGGGGAGTTGGGGAGGGGTTTGGGGGGTGAGGGGGGGTGTGGGGGAGGGGGGTTTGGGGGTGGGGGGGGTGTGGGTTGAGGGGTTTGGGGGTGAGGGGGGTGTGGAGAGGGGGTTTGGGGGTGATGGGGGTGTGGTAGAGGGGTTTGGGGGGGTGGGTGGGGGGGTGTGGGGGTTGGGGGGTTTGGGGGTGAGGGGGGGTGGGTGGGGGGTTTGGGGTGTGGGGGTGGGTGGGGTTTGGGGGGTGTGGGGGGTGTGGGGGGGGGTTTGGGGGTGGGGGGGTGGGAGAGGGGGTTTGGGGGGGTGGGGGTGTGGGGGGGGTTTGGGGGTGGGGGGGGGGTTGGGGTGAGGGGGTTGGGGTGTTGGGGGGGGTTGGTGGAGGTGTTTTGGGGTTTGTGAGTGAAGGGAGGTTTGTGGGTTTGATGGGTTTGTGGTGTTGGAGGTTTGGTGAGGGGTTTGGGGTGATGTGTGGGGTTTGTGTGTTTGAAGGTTTTGAGGTTGGGTTGTGTTTGGGGTTGATGGGGTGATGAGGGGTTTGGGGTGAAGGGTGAGAGTGTTGTGTTGATAGGGGTTTGGTGAAGGTTGTGATGTTTTGTTTATTTGATTTTTGATTTCGTTTATTGTTTATTTTTGTTTTGTATTTGTATGTTTGTTCTTTTTAAATTTTTATCATTACTCGATCTTTTAATTTTTATCTTTATCTAATTTTATCTTTCTGAATTTGTTGTTGTTTTAATTTTTGTCATTTTTCTCTTTTAATTTTTTATCTTCTCTGTTAAATCTCTTATATCTCTCTTTTAAATTTTTATGTTTATTTTAAGTTTTATATTTTTCTCTTTAAATTTCTTATCCGTTCTCTCTTAGATCTCCTGCTTGTTCAGATTCCTTCTCTAAGATCTCTTTCCCCTGTATCCTGATCCCTCTCTAGAACTCCTCCAGATCCTGATCCATCTCTGATCTCTCCTTCTAGATCCTCACTGATCCTCTCCCTGGATCCAGATCCCTCTCTAGATCCTCCTGCCCCTGGATCCAGATCCCTCTCTAGATCCTCCTGCCCTGGATCCAGATCCCTCTCTAGATCCTCCTGCCCTGATCAGACCCTCTATCAACTCTCTAGACCTCCTTCCAGATCCCTGATCTCAGATCCTCCTGCCTGATCAGATCCCTCTCTAGATCCTCCAGCCCTGATCCAGATCCCTCTCTAGATCCCTCCAGATCCTGATCAGATCCCTCTCTAGATCCTCCTCCAGCCTGGATCCAGATCCCTCTCTAGATCCTCCTGCCCTCCAGCCTGATCCAGATCCCTCTCTAGAACCTCCAGCCCTGGATCCAGATCCCTCTCTAGATCCTCCTGCCCTCCAGCCTGGATCCAGATCCCTCTCTCAGAACCCTCCTAGCCTCAGCCTGATCCAGATCCCTCTCTAGATCCCCCTGCCCTCCAGCCGTGGATCCAGATCCCTCTCTAGATCCTCCAGCCGTGGATCCAGATCCCTCTCTAGATCCTCCTGCCCAGCGATCCAGATCCCTCTCTAGATCCTCCAGCCCTGGATCCAGATCCCTCTCTAGATCCTCCTGCCCCCCAGCCCTGGATCCAGATCCCTCTCTAGATCCTCCTGCCCTCCAGCCTGCCAGATCCCTATCTAACCTCCTCAGACTCCCACGATCCACTATCCTCCCTCTCAGAACCTCCAGCCGTGATCCAGATCCCTCTCTAGATCCCTCCTCCAGCCTGATCCAGATCCCTCTCTAGATCCCTCCAGCCCTGGATCCAGATCCCTCTCTAGATCCTCCTGCCCCCCAGCCCTGGATCCAGATCCCTCTCTAGATCCTCCAGCCCGATCCCCAGCCCTGCTCCAGATCCTCTCCTGATCCTCCAGCCCTGGATCCAGATCCCTCTCTAGATCCAGCCCTGATCCAGATCCTCCCTGATCCAGATCCCTCTCTAGATCCCTCCTCAGCCCTGGATCCAGATCCCTCTCTAGATCCTCCTGCCCTGGATCCAGATCCCTCTCTAGATCCTCCTGCCAGCCCTCCAGACCTCCAGACCCTCTCCTGATCCAGATCCTCTCTAGATCCCTCCTCCAGCCCTGGATCCAGATCCCTCTCTAGATCCTCCTGCCCTGATATCCAGATCCCTCTCTAGATCCTCCTGCCTGATCCAGATCCCTCTCTAGATCCTCCTCCTCCGCCCTGGATCCAGATCCCTCTCTAGATCCTCCTGCTCTCCAGCCCTGGATCCAGATCCCTCTCTAGATCTCTCCTGCCCTGGATCCGGATCCCTCTCTAGATCCTCCAGCCCTGGATCCAGATCCCTCTCTAGATCCTCCTGCCCTGGATCCAGATCCCTCCCTAGATCCTCCTGCCCTCCAGCCCTGGATCCAGATCCCTCTCTAGATCCTCCAGCCCTGGATCCAGATCCCTCTCTAGATCCTCCTGCCTTCCAGCCCTGGATCCAGATCCCTCTCTAGATCCTCCAGCCCTGGATCCAGATCCCTCTCTAGATCCTCCAGCCCTGGATCCAGATCCCTCTCTAGATCCTCCAGCCCTGGATCCAGATCCCTCTCTAGATCCTCCTGCCCTCCAGCCCTGGATCCAGATCCCTCTCTAGATCCTCCAGCCCTGGATCCAGATCCCTCTCTAGATCCTCCTGCCTTCCAGCCCTGGATCCAGATCCCTCTCTAGATCCTCCAGCCCTGGATCCAGATCCCTCTCTAGATCCTCCAGCCCTGGATCCAGATCCCTCTCTAGATCCTCCAGCCCTGGATCCAGATCCCTCTCTAGATCCTCCCAGCCCTGGAGAGGAACCAGGAGGTGGTTCCTCAAGCTCCGTTTCCTCCTCAGGACCCCAAATTCCCGCTGGAGAACCTCCTCCGTGAGGACCACGTGGCTCCTTGGCTCGGTTGCCCCCGGGATCGAAGCCGGCAGCTCCGGGCCGAGCTCCAGCTGGATCGAGGCCTCTCCCATCGGCTTCGTGGACGTGGGTCGGAGCCCCGGTGGCTGGAGGAGACGCGTCCCCCTTCTCCTCGGAGCAGGGAATTGGGGTTCCGCCTTCCTGCAGCTGCAGGTGGGACGTTCCGAGGGACCATCCCTACGTCCTCCCGCTGCCCCCGCGGGACCCTCCGGACGAGAGGAGCAGCCGGGAAACGGGGACAGAGGCCACGGAGAGAGGGGCGTCTGCCCCAGCGGCTCAGGTGAGGAGGTGGAGAAGAGGACCTCGTGTCCATCCGTCTGTCCAGCCTCTGAATCCCAGGAGCGAGGAGGTGCAGGAAGTTCTGGGATGGGTCCTTCTGGGATGGATCCTTCTAGGATCTCTGGGACGGGTCCTTCAGGGATGGATCCTGCTGGGACCTCTGGGATGGGTCCTTCTGGGATGGATCCTTCAAGGATCTCTGGGACGGGTCCTTCAGGGATGGATCCTGCTGGGACCTCTGGGATGGGTCCTTCAGGGATGGATCCTTCTGGGATCTCTGGGATGGGTCCTTCAGGGATGGATCCTTCAGGGATCTCTGGGACGGGTCCTTCAGGGATGGATCCTGCTGGGACCTCTGGGATGGGTCCTTCTGGGATGGATCCTTCTAGGATCTCTGGGACGGGTCCTTCAGGGATGGATCCTTCTAGGATCTCTGGGATGGGTCCTTCAGGGATGGATCCTGCTGGGACCTCTGGGATGGGTCCTTCAGGGATGGATCCTTCTGAGACCTCTGGGATGGGTCCTTCAGGGATGGATCCTTCAGGGATCTCTGGGATGGATCCTTCAGGGAGGGATCCTGCTGGGATCTCTGGGATGGGTCCTTCAGGGATGGATCCTTCAAGGATCTCTGGGACGGGTCCTTCAGGGATGGATCCTTCTGGGATCTCTGAGATGGGTCCTTCAGGGATGGGTCCTGCTGGGATCTCTGGGACGGGTCCTTCAGGGATGGATCCTTCTAGGATCTCTGGGATGGGTCCTTCAGGGATGGGTCCTGCTGGGATCTTTGGGATGGGTCTTTCAGGGATGGATCCTTCTAGGATCTCTGGGATGGGTCCTTCAGGGATGGATCCTGCTGGGATCTCTGGGACGGGTCCTTCAGGGATGGATCCTTCTAGGATCTCTGGGACGGGTCCTTCAGGGATGGATCCTGCTGGGATCTCTGGGATGGGTCCTTCAGGGATGGATCCTTCTAGGATCTCTGGGACGGGTCCTTCAGGGATGGATCCTTCTAGGATCTCTGGGACGGGTCCTTCAGGGATAGATCCTTCTGGGATCTCTGGGACGGGTCCTTCAGGGATGGATCCTTCAAGGATCTCTGGGACGGGTCCTTCAGGGATGGATCCATCTGGGATCTCTGGGACGGGTACTTCAGGGATGGATCCTTCTGAGACCTCTGGGATGGGTCCTTCAGGGATGGATCCTTCAAGGATCTCTGGGATGGGTCCTTCAGGGATGGATCCTTCAAGGATCTCTGGGATGGGTCCTTCAGGGATAGATCCTTCAAGGATCTCTGGGATGGATCCTTCAGGGATGGATCCTTCAAGGATCTCTGGGATGGGTCCTTCAGGGATGGATCCTTCAAGGATCTCTGGGATGGGTCCTTCAGGGATGGATCCTTCAAGGATCTCTGGGATGGGTCCTTCAGGGATGGGTCCTTCTAGGATCTCTGGGATGGATCCTTCAGGGATGGATCCTTCTAGGATCTCT
Organism: Clamator glandarius; assembly: GCA_033459285.1. NCBI lineage: Eukaryota > Metazoa > Chordata > Aves > Cuculiformes > Cuculidae > Clamator > Clamator glandarius. The sequence goes on from JAUNZM010000582.1 coordinate 1,759,084, forward strand.
GGGATGGGTCCTTCAGGGATGGATCCTTCTAGGATCTCTGGGACGGGTCCTTCAGGGATGGATCCTGCTGGGACCACTGGGATGGGTCCTTCAGGGATGGATCCTTCTAGGATCTCTGGGATGGATCCTTCAGGGATGGATCCTTCTAGGATCTCTGGGACGGGTCCTTCAGGGATGGATCCTTCTAGGATCTCTGGGATGGATCCTTCAGGGATGGATCCTTCTAGGATCTCTGGGACGGGTCCTTCAGGGATGGATCCTTCTAGGATCTCTGGGATGGGTCCTTCAGGGATGGATCCTTCTAGGATCTCTGGGATGGATCCTTCAGGGATGGATCCTTCTAGGATCTCTGGGATGGATCCTTCAGGGATGGATCCTTCTAGGATCTCTGGGACAGGTCCTTCAGGGATGGATCCTTCTGAGATCTCTGGGACGGGTCCTTCAGGGATGGATCCTTCTAGGATCTCTGGGACGGGTCCTTCAGGGATGGATCCTTCTAGGATCTCTGGGACGGGTCCTTCAGGGATGGATCCTTCAGGGATCTCTGGGACGGGTCCTTCAGGGATGGATCCTTCTGAGACCTCTGGGATGGGTCCTTCAGGGATCTCTGGGACGGGTCCTTCAGGGATGGATCCTGCTGGGACCTCTGGGATGGGTCCTTCTGGGATGGATCCTTCAAGGATCTCTGGGACGGGTCCTTCAGGGATGGATCCTGCTGGGACCTCTGGGACGTGTCCTTCAGGGATGGATCCTTCTGGGATCTCTGGGATGGGTCCTTCAGGGATGGATCCTTCAGGGATCTCTGGGACGGGTCCTTCAGGGATGGATCCTTCTGAGACCTCTGGGATGGGTCCTTCAGGGATGGATCCTGCTGGGACCTCTGGGATGGGTCCTTCTGGGATGGATCCTTCAAATATCTCTGGGACGGGTCCTTCAGGGAGGGATCCTGCTGGGACCTCTGGGACGTGTCCTTCACGGATGGATCCTTCTGGGATCTCTGGGATGGGTCCTTCAGGGATGGATCCTTCAGGGATCTCTGGGACGGGTCCTTCAGGGAGGGATCCTGCTGGGACCTCTGGGATGGGTCCTTCTGGGATGGATCCTTCTAGGATCTCTGGGACGGGTCCTTCAGGGATGGATCCTTCTAGGATCTCTGAGATGGGTCCTTCAGGGATGGATCCTGCTGGGACCTCTGGGATGGGTCCTTCAGGGATGGATCCTTCAGGGATCTCTGGGACGGGTCCTTCAGGGATGGATCCTTCTGAGACCTCTGGGATGGGTCCTTCAGGGATGGATCCTTCAGGGATCTCTGGGATGGGTCCTTCAGGGATGGATCCTTCAGGGATCTCTGGGATGGGTCCTTCAGGGATGGGTCCTGCTGGGATCTCTGGGATGGGTCTTTCAGTGATGGATCCTTCTAGGATCTCTGGGACGGGTCCTTCAGGGATGGATCCTGCTGGGACCTCTGGGATGGGTCCTTCAGGGATGGATCCTTCTAGGATCTCTGGGATGGGTCCTTCAGGGAGGGATCCTGCTGGGATCTCTGGGATGGGTCCTTCAGGGATGGATCCTTCTAGGATCTCTGGGACGGGTCCTTCAGGGATGGATCCTTCTAGGATCTCTGGGACGGGTCCTTCAGGGATAGATCCTTCTGGGATCTCTGGGACGGGTCCTTCAGGGATGGATCCTTCTAGGATCTCTGGGATGGATCCTTCAGGGATGGATCCTTCTAGGATCTCTGGGATGGGTCCTTCAGGGATGGATCCTTCAAGGATCTCTGGGATGGGTCCTTCAGGGATGGATCCTGCTGGGACCTCTGGGATGGGTCCTTCAGGGATGGGTCCTTCTAGGATCTCTGGGATGGATCCTTCAGGGATGGATCCTTCAAGGATCTCTGGGATGGGTCCTTCAGGGATGGATCCTTCAAGGATCTCTGGGATGGGTCCTTCAGGGATGGGTCCTTCTAGGATCTCTGGGATGGATCCTTCAGGGATGGATCCTTCTAGGATCTCTGGGATGGGTCCTTCAGGGATGGATCCTTCTAGGATCTCTGGGACGGGTCCTTCAGGGATGGATCCTGCTGGGACCACTGGGATGGATCCTTCAGGGATGGATCCTTCTAGGATCTCTGGGATGGATCCTTCAGGGATGGATCCTTCTAGGATCTCTGGGACGGGTCCTTCAGGGATGGATCCTTCTAGGATCTCTGGGATGGGTCCTTCAGGGATGGATCCTTCAAGGATCTCTGGGATGGGTCCTTCAGGGATGGATCCTGCTGGGACCTCTGGGATGGGTCCTTCAGGGATGGGTCCTTCTAGGATCTCTGGGATGGATCCTTCAGGGATGGATCCTTCAAGGATCTCTGGGATGGGTCCTTCAGGGATGGATCCTTCAAGGATCTCTGGGATGGGTCCTTCAGGGATGGGTCCTTCTAGGATCTCTGGGATGGATCCTTCAGGGATGGATCCTTCTAGGATCTCTGGGATGGGTCCTTCAGGGATGGATCCTTCTAGGATCTCTGGGACGGGTCCTTCAGGGATGGATCCTTCTAGGATCTCTGGGACGGGTCCTTCAGGGATGGATCCTTCTAGGATCTCTGGGACGGGTCCTTCAGGGATGGATCCTTCAGGGATCTCTGGGACGGGTCCTTCAGGGATGGATCCTTCTGAGACCTCTGGGATGGGTCCTTCAGGGATCTCTGGGACGGGTCCTTCAGGGATGGATCCTGCTGGGACCTCTGGGATGGGTCCTTCTGGGATGGATCCTTCAAGGATCTCTGGGACGGGTCCTTCAGGGATGGATCCTGCTGGGACCTCTGGGACGTGTCCTTCAGGGATGGATCCTTCTGGGATCTCTGGGATGGGTCCTTCAGGGATGGATCCTTCAGGGATCTCTGGGACGGGTCCTTCAGGGATGGATCCTTCTGAGACCTCTGGGATGGGTCCTTCAGGGATGGATCCTGCTGGGACCTCTGGGATGGGTCCTTCTGGGATGGATCCTTCAAATATCTCTGGGACGGGTCCTTCAGGGAGGGATCCTGCTGGGACCTCTGGGACGTGTCCTTCACGGATGGATCCTTCTGGGATCTCTGGGATGGGTCCTTCAGGGATGGATCCTTCAGGGATCTCTGGGACGGGTCCTTCAGGGAGGGATCCTGCTGGGACCTCTGGGATGGGTCCTTCTGGGATGGATCCTTCTAGGATCTCTGGGACGGGTCCTTCAGGGATGGATCCTGCTGGGATCTCTGGGATGGGTCCTTCAGGGATGGATCCTTCAGGGATCTCTGGGACGGGTCCTTCAGGGAGGGATCCTGCTGGGACCTCTGGGATGGGTCCTTCTGGGATGGATCCTTCTAGGATCTCTGGGACGGGTCCTTCAGGGATGGATCCTGCTGGGATCTCTGGGATGGGTCCTTCAGGGATGGGTCCTTCAGGGATCTCTGGGACGGGTCCTTCAGGGAGGGATCCTGCTGGGACCTCTGGGATGGGTCCTTCTGGGATGGATCCTTCTAGGATCTCTGGGACGGGTCCTTCAGGGATGGATCCTTCTAGGATCTCTGAGATGGGTCCTTCAGGGATGGGTCCTGCTGGGATCTCTGGGATGGGTCTTTCAGTGATGGATCCTTCTAGGATCTCTGGGACGGGTCCTTCAGGGATGGATCCTGCTGGGACCTCTGGGATGGGTCCTTCAGGGATGGATCCTTCTAGGATCTCTGGGATGGGTCCTTCAGGGAGGGATCCTGCTGGGATCTCTGGGATGGGTCCTTCAGGGATGGATCCTTCTAGGATCTCTGGGACGGGTCCTTCAGGGATGGATCCTTCTAGGATCTCTGGGACGGGTCCTTCAGGGATAGATCCTTCTGGGATCTCTGGGACGGGTCCTTCAGGGATGGATCCTTCTAGGATCTCTGGGATGGGTCCTTCAGGGATGGATCCTTCAAGGATCTCTGGGATGGGTCCTTCAGGGATGGATCCTGCTGGGACCTCTGGGATGGGTCCTTCAGGGATGGGTCCTTCTAGGATCTCTGGGATGGATCCTTCAGGGATGGATCCTGCTGGGACCTCTGGGATGGGTCCTTCAGGGATGGGTCCTTCTAGGATCTCTGGGACGGGTCCTTCAGGGATGGATCCTTCTAGGATCTCTGGGACGGGTCCTTCAGGGATGGATCCTGCTGGGACCACTGGGATGGATCCTTCAGGGATGGATCCTGCTGGGATCTCTGGGATGGGTCCTTCAGGGATGGATCCTTCTAGGATCTCTGGGACGGGTCCTTCAGGGATGGATCCTTCTAGGATCTCTGGGATGGGTCCTTCAGGGATGGATCCTTCAAGGATCTCTGGGATGGGTCCTTCAGGGATGGATCCTGCTGGGACCTCTGGGATGGGTCCTTCAGGGATGGGTCCTTCTAGGATCTCTGGGATGGATCCTTCAGGGATGGATCCTTCAAGGATCTCTGGGATGGGTCCTTCAGGGATGGATCCTTCAAGGATCTCTGGGATGGGTCCTTCAGGGATGGGTCCTTCTAGGATCTCTGGGATGGATCCTTCAGGGATGGATCCTTCTAGGATCTCTGGGATGGGTCCTTCAGGGATGGATCCTTCTAGGATCTCTGGGACGGGTCCTTCAGGGATGGATCCTTCTAGGATCTCTGGGATGGGTCCTTCAGGGATGGATCCTTCTAGGATCTCTGGGATGGATCCTTCAGGGATGGATCCTTCTAGGATCTCTGGGATGGATCCTTCAGGGATGGATCCTTCTAGGATCTCTGGGACGGGTCCTTCAGGGATGGATCCTTCTGAGATCTCTGGGACGGGTCCTTCAGGGATGGATCCTTCTAGGATCTCTGGGACGGGTCCTTCAGGGATGGATCCTTCTAGGATCTCTGGGACGGGTCCTTCAGGGATGGATCCTTCAGGGATCTCTGGGACGGGTCCTTCAGGGATGGATCCTTCTGAGACCTCTGGGATGGGTCCTTCAGGGATCTCTGGGACGGGTCCTTCAGGGATGGATCCTGCTGGGACCTCTGGGATGGGTCCTTCTGGGATGGATCCTTCAAGGATCTCTGGGACGGGTCCTTCAGGGATGGATCCTGCTGGGACCTCTGGGACGTGTCCTTCAGGGATGGATCCTTCTGGGATCTCTGGGATGGGTCCTTCAGGGATGGATCCTTCAGGGATCTCTGGGACGGGTCCTTCAGGGATGGATCCTTCTGAGACCTCTGGGATGGGTCCTTCAGGGATGGATCCTGCTGGGACCTCTGGGATGGGTCCTTCTGGGATGGATCCTTCAAATATCTCTGGGACGGGTCCTTCAGGGAGGGATCCTGCTGGGACCTCTGGGACGTGTCCTTCACGGATGGATCCTTCTGGGATCTCTGGGATGGGTCCTTCAGGGATGGATCCTTCAGGGATCTCTGGGACGGGTCCTTCAGGGAGGGATCCTGCTGGGACCTCTGGGATGGGTCCTTCTGGGATGGATCCTTCTAGGATCTCTGGGACGGGTCCTTCAGGGATGGATCCTGCTGGGATCTCTGGGATGGGTCCTTCAGGGATGGATCCTTCAGGGATCTCTGGGACGGGTCCTTCAGGGAGGGATCCTGCTGGGACCTCTGGGATGGGTCCTTCTGGGATGGATCCTTCTAGGATCTCTGGGACGGGTCCTTCAGGGATGGATCCTGCTGGGATCTCTGGGATGGGTCCTTCAGGGATGGGTCCTTCAGGGATCTCTGGGACGGGTCCTTCAGGGAGGGATCCTGCTGGGACCTCTGGGATGGGTCCTTCTGGGATGGATCCTTCTAGGATCTCTGGGACGGGTCCTTCAGGGATGGATCCTTCTAGGATCTCTGAGATGGGTCCTTCAGGGATGGGTCCTGCTGGGATCTCTGGGATGGGTCTTTCAGTGATGGATCCTTCTAGGATCTCTGGGACGGGTCCTTCAGGGATGGATCCTGCTGGGACCTCTGGGATGGGTCCTTCAGGGATGGATCCTTCTAGGATCTCTGGGATGGGTCCTTCAGGGAGGGATCCTGCTGGGATCTCTGGGATGGGTCCTTCAGGGATGGATCCTTCTAGGATCTCTGGGACGGGTCCTTCAGGGATGGATCCTTCTAGGATCTCTGGGACGGGTCCTTCAGGGATAGATCCTTCTGGGATCTCTGGGACGGGTCCTTCAGGGATGGATCCTTCTAGGATCTCTGGGATGGGTCCTTCAGGGATGGATCCTTCAAGGATCTCTGGGATGGGTCCTTCAGGGATGGATCCTGCTGGGACCTCTGGGATGGGTCCTTCAGGGATGGGTCCTTCTAGGATCTCTGGGATGGATCCTTCAGGGATGGATCCTGCTGGGACCTCTGGGATGGGTCCTTCAGGGATGGGTCCTTCTAGGATCTCTGGGATGGGTCCTTCAGGGATGGATCCTTCTAGGATCTCTGGGACGGGTCCTTCAGGGATGGATCCTGCTGGGACCACTGGGATGGATCCTTCAGGGATGGATCCTGCTGGGATCTCTGGGATGGATCCATCTGGGATCTCTGGGACGGGTCCTTCTGGGACCTCTGGGACGGGTCCTTCAGGGATGGATCCTGCTGGGACCTCTGGGATGGGTCCTTCAGGGATGGATCCTGCTGGGACCTCTGGGATGGATCCATCTGGGATCTCTGGGACGGGTCCTTCTGGGACGGATCCATCTGGGACGGATCCATCTGGGACGGATCCATCTGGGACCTCTGGGCTGGATCCTTCAGGGTTGGATCCTGCTGGGACCTCTGGGACGGGTCCTTCTGGGATGGATCCATCTCAGACAGAGCCTCTGGGCTGGATCCTACTGGGACCTCTGGGCTGGATCCTTCTGGGCTGGATCCTGCTGGGACCTCTGGGACGGGTCCTTCTGGGCTGGATCGCTCGGGGCTGGATCCTTCGGGAAGCTCGGGAGGCCTCGGAGCTTTCCCTCGCTGCTTGGAGACAACCTCAAGCACCCCTCCTCTTCCCTCCCTCCAGGCCGGTTCCCCCTGGATCTCCTTCCCGGCCACGCTTCCCGCTGCGGAGAAGACGACGTCTCCGTTGCCTCCCGGTCTCCGTCTCCCTCCTCGGGAGCTTCTCCCGCGTCCTGGATCTCCTGCCCCGTCTGCCCAAGTCCCCTTCGAAGCCTCCGAGGTGGAAGTTCACGCGAGCTCCTGCTGGGAAGCGGGAGGAACCCCAGGAACCTCCTCCTGAGGGACACGAGGAGCCACCTTCCGGCTTCAGGGTCCCCCGGGAAGGTCCCAGGGAGGTGACACGTAAGCCCCCGGGAGGTCCCACCACCTGCGGCTTCCGAAGCTTCTCGGGAGGAACCGAGCGTGGCCACCGAAAGCAGGAGAAAAATACAATTTATTTACAAGTAGAAAGGTTTTAAAAATGGCACCTGGGGGCCACCTCGGGGCCACCGTGTCCCCTCGGTCCCCAACCCTGGGCTGCAAAGTCCCCTCGGGGGGGGGGGGGGGAACTCGGTGACGCTGGGGGGTCCTGGGGATGCTCAGGAGAACCTGGAGATGCTCAGGAGAACCTGGAGATGCTCAGGAGAACCTGGAGATGCTCAGGAGAACCTCGAGATGCTCAGGAGAACCTGGAGATGCTTCGGGGGGTTCCAGCAGCCCAAGGGGTGGGGAGTGGGGGGGGGGGGGTCCTGGGAAGTGTCCCCAGGGCTGGTGGCCTCGTCTGGGTCACCTCGTGGGGACGAGGAGGAGACCCCGGGGTGAAGCCACCTCAGAATTTGGTGTCTTTGTGTCCTCGGAGGCCACCCTGGAGGAGAGAGAGAGGAGATGGTGGTGACCACAGCGTGGGGACAACGGGGACCTCGGGGCCACCTCGGATGGTCCAGAGGGGTCAGGGTCACCTCCAACCGTGGGGACAAGGCCACCCAGGCCCTCGGGAGGGTCACGAGCTTCCTCTCTCGTGTCCCTCAAACACCTCGGAGGGGGTCGGGATGAGCCCCGGGAGCTGTGGGATCATGGAGTCGTGGAAGGGGTTGGGGTGGAAGGGACCTGGGAGCCACGAGATGCTTGGGATCCCACCACGGGAGCTGGAGGAGGGTCCAGATCCTGCCTGAGGAGCTCAGGAAGCTCCAGATCCCACCATGGGAGCCATAAGATGCTTGAGATCCAACCACGGGAGCTGGAGCAGAGTCCAGATCCTGCTTGAGGAGCTCAGGAAGCTCCAGATCCCACCATGGGAGCCATAAGATGCTTGGGATCCCACCACGGGAGCTGGAGAAGGGTCCAGATCCTGCCTGAGGAGCTCAGGAAGCTCCAGATCCCACCACGGGAAGCTTGAGATGCCACCAGGGAGCCCTGAGAAGCTCCGGATCCCACCAAGGGAGCCACAAGATGCCTGAGATCCCACCACAGGATCTGGAAGAGGGTCGAGAACCTCCTTGAGGAGCTTAGGAAGCTCCAGATCCCACCATGGGAGCCCCGAGAAGCTCGGGATCCCACCAAGGGAGACATGAAGGGCTTGGGATCCCACCATGAGAGCTGGAAGAGGGTCAAGATCCTGCTTGAGGAGCTCAGGAAGCTCCAGATCCCACCACGGGAAGCCTGAGATCCCACCAGGGAGCCCTGAGAAGCTCCAGATCCCACCACGGGAGCCACAAGATGCTTGAGATCCAACCACGGGAGCTGGAGAAGGGTCCAGATCCTGCTTGAGGAGCTTAGGAAGCTCCAGATCCCACCATAAGAAGCCTGAGATCCCACCACAGGAGCCACAAGAGGCTTCAGATCCCACCATGGGAGCTGGAAGAGGGTCGAGAACCTCCTTGAGGAGCTTAGGAAGCTCCAGATCCCACCACGGGAGCCACAAGAGGCTTCAGATCCCACCACGGGAGACATGAGGGGCTTGGGATCCCATCACAGGAGCTGGAGGAGGGTCAAGGACCTGCTTGAGAGGCTCAGGAAGCTCCAGATCCCACCACAGGAAGCTTGAGATGCCACCAGGGAGCCCTGAGAAGCTCCAGATCCCACCACGGGAGCCACAAGATGCTTGAGATCCAACCACGGGAGCTGGAGGAGGGTCCAGATCCTGCTTGAGGAGCTTAGGAAGCTCCAGATCCCACCATAAGAAGCCTGAGATCCCACCACAGGAGCCCCAAGAGGCTTCAGATCCCACCATGGGAGCTGGAAGAGGGTCGAGAACCTCCTTGAGGAGCTTAGGAAGCTCCAGATCCCACCACGGGAGCCACAAGAGGCTTCAGATCCCACCACGGGAGACATGAGGGGCTTGGGATCCCATCACAGGAGCTGGAGGAGGGTCAAGGACCTGCTTGAGGGGCTCAGGAAGCTCCAGATCCCACCACAGGAAGCTTGAGATGCCACCAGGGAGCCCTGAGAAGCTCCAGATCCCACCACGGGAGCCACAAGATGCTTGAGATCCCACCACGGGAGCTGGAGCAGAGTCCAGATCCTGCTTGAGGAGCTCAGGAAGCTCCAGATCCCACCACGGGAAGCCTGAGATCCCACCACGGGATCTGGAAGAGGGTCGAGAACCTCCTTGAGGAGCTCAGGAAGCTCAAGATCCCACCATAGGAGCCACAGGAAGCGTGAGAATCCCACCACGGGAGCTGGAGTAGAGTCCAGATCCTGCTTGAGGAGCTCAGGAAGCTCCAGATCCCACCACCGGAAGCCTGAGATCCCACCACGGGATCTGGAAGAGGGTCGAGAACCTCCTTGAGGAGCTTAGGAAGCTCCAGATCCCACCATGGGAGCCCCGAGAAGCTCGGGATCCCACCAAGGGAGACATGAAGGGCTTGGGATCCCACCATGAGAGCTGGAAGAGGGTCCAGATCCTGCTTGAGGAGCTCAGGAAGCTCCAGATCCCACCATGGGAAGCTTGAGATCCCACCAGGGAGCCCTGAGAAGCTCCAGATCCCACCACGGGAGCCACAAGATGCTTGAGATCCAACCACGGGAGCTGGAGAAGGGTCCAGATCCTGCTTGAGGAGCTTAGGAAGCTCCAGATCCCACCATAAGAAGCCTGAGATCCCACCACAGGAGCCACAAGAGGCTTCAGATCCCACCATGGGAGCTGGAAGAGGGTCGAGAACCTCCTTGAGGAGCTTAGGAAGCTCCAGATCCCACCACGGGAGCCACAAGAGGCTTCAGATCCCACCACGGGAGACATGAGGGGCTTGGGATCCCATCACAGGAGCTGGAGGAGGGTCAAGGACCTGCTTGAGGGGCTCAGGAAGCTCCAGATCCCACCACAGGAAGCTTGAGATGCCACCACGGGAGCCACAAGAGGCTTCAGATCCCACCACGGGAGCTGGAAGAGGGTCGAGAACCTCCTTGAGAAGCTCAGGAAGCTCCAGATCCCACCACGGGAGCCACAAGAGGCTTCAGATCCCACCACGGGAGACATGAGGGGCTTGGGATCCCATCACAGGAGCTGGAGGAGGGTCAAGGACCTGCTTGAGGGGCTCAGGAAGCTCCAGATCCCACCACAGGAAGCTTGAGATGCCACCAGGGAGCCCTGAGAAGCTCCAGATCCCACCACGGGAGCCACAAGATGCTTGAGATCCAACCACGGGAGCTGGAGCAGAGTCCAGATCCTGCTTGAGGAGCTCAGGAAGCTCCAGATCCCACCACGGGAAGCCTGAGATCCCACCACGGGATCTGGAAGAGGGTCGAGAACCTCCTTGAGGAGCTCAGGAAGCTCAAGATCCCACCATAGGAGCCACAGGAAGCGTGAGAATCCCACCACGGGAGCTGGAGTAGAGTCCAGATCCTGCTTGAGGAGCTCAGGAAGCTCCAGATCCCACCACCGGAAGCCTGAGATCCCACCACGGGATCTGGAAGAGGGTCGAGAACCTCCTTGAGGAGCTTAGGAAGCTCCAGATCCCACCATGGGAGCCCCGAGAAGCTCGGGATCCCACCAAGGGAGACATGAAGGGCTTGGGATCCCACCATGAGAGCTGGAAGAGGGTCAAGATCCTGCTTGAGGAGCTCAGGAAGCTCCAGATCCCACCATGGGAAGCTTGAGATCCCACCAGGGAGCCCTGAGAAGCTCCAGATCCCACCACGGGAGCCACAAGATGCTTGAGATCCAACCACGGGAGCTGGAGAAGGGTCCAGATCCTGCTTGAGGAGCTTAGGAAGCTCCAGATCCCACCATAAGAAGCCTGAGATCCCACCACAGGAGCCACAAGAGGCTTCAGATCCCACCATGGGAGCTGGAAGAGGGTCGAGAACCTCCTTGAGGAGCTTAGGAAGCTCCAGATCCCACCACGGGAGCCACAAGAGGCTTCAGATCCCACCACGGGAGACATGAGGGGCTTGGGATCCCATCACAGGAGCTGGAGGAGGGTCAAGGACCTGCTTGAGGGGCTCAGGAAGCTCCAGATCCCACCACAGGGAGCTTGAGATGCCACCAGGGAGCCCTGAGAAGCTCCAGATCCCACCACGGGAGCCACAAGATGCTTGAGATCCAACCACGGGAGCTGGAGCAGAGTCCAGATCCTGCTTGAGGAGCTCAGGAAGCTCCAGATCCCACCACGGGAAGCCTGAGATCCCACCACGGGATCTGGAAGAGGGTCGAGAACCTCCTTGAGGAGCTCAGGAAGCTCAAGATCCCACCATAGGAGCCACAGGAAGCGTGAGAATCCCACCACGGGAGCTGGAGTAGAGTCCAGATCCTGCTTGAGGAGCTCAGGAAGCTCCAGATCCCACCACCGGAAGCCTGAGATCCCACCACGGGATCATGGAGTCGTGTAAGGGGTTGGGGTGGAAGGGACCTGGGAGCCACGAGATGCTTGGAATCCCACCACGGGAGCTGGAGGAGGGTCCAGATCCTGCCTGAGGAGCTCAGGAAGCTCCAGATCCCACCACGGGAAGCTTGAGATGCCACCAGGGAGCCCTGAGAAGCTCCAGATCCCACCACGGGAGCCACAAGATGCTTGAGATCCAACCACGGGAGCTGGAGGAGGGTCAAGATCCTGCTTGAGGAGCTTAGGAAGCTCCAGATCCCACCATAAGAAGCCTGAGATCCCACCACAGGAGCCACAAGAGGCTTCAGATCCCACCATGGGAGCTGGAAGAGGGTCGAGAACCTCCTTGAGGAGCTTAGGAAGCTCCAGATCCCACCACGGGAGCCACAAGAGGCTTCAGATCCCACCACGGGAGACATGAGGGGCTTGGGATCCCATCACAGGAGCTGGAGGAGGGTCAAGATCCTGCTTGAGGAGCTTAGGAAGCTCCAGATCCCACCATAAGAAGCCTGAGATCCCACCACAGGAGCCACAAGAGGCTTCAGATCCCACCATGGGAGCTGGAAGAGGGTCGAGAACCTCCTTGAGGAGCTTAGGAAGCTCCAGATCCCACCACGGGAGCCACAAGAGGCTTCAGATCCCACCACGGGAGACATGAGGGGCTTGGGATCCCATCACAGGAGCTGGAGGAGGGTCAAGGACCTGCTTGAGGGGCTCAGGAAGCTCCAGATCCCACCACAGGAAGCTTGAGATGCCACCAGGGAGCCCTGAGAAGCTCCAGATCCCACCACGGGAGCCACAAGATGCTTGAGATCCAACCACGGGAGCTGGAGCAGAGTCCAGAACCTCCTTGAGGAGCTCAGGAAGCTCCAGATCCCACCACGGGAAGCTTGAGATCCCACCACGGGATCTGGAAGAGGGTCGAGAACCTCCTTGAGGAGCTCAGGAAGCTCCAGATCCCACCACGGGAAGCCTGAGATCCCACCACGGGATCTGGAAGAGGGTCGAGAACCTCCTTGAGGAGCTCAGGAAGCTCCAGATCCCACCACTGGAAGCCTGAGATCCCACCAGGGAGCCCTGAGAAGCTCAAGATCCCACCATGGGAGCCACAAGATGCTTGAGATCCAACCACGGGAGCTGGAGAAGGGTCCAGATCCTGCTTGAGGAGCTCAGGAAGCTCCAGATCCCACCACGGGAAGCTTGAGATGCCACCATGGAGCCCCAAGATGCTTGAGATCCAACCAGGGGAGCTGGAGCAGAGTCCAGATCCTGCTTGAGGAGCTCAGGAAGCTCCAGATCCCACCACGGGAAGCTTGAGATGCCACCATGGAGCCCCAAGATGCTTGAGATCCAACCACGGGAGCTGGAGAAGGGTCCAGATCCTGCTTGAGGAGCTCAGGAAGCTCCAGATCCCACCACGGGAAGCTTGAGATGCCACCAGGGAGCCCTGAGAAGCTCCAGATCCCACCACGGGAGCCACAAGATGCTTGAGATCCAACCACGGGAGCTGGAGCAGAGTCCAGAACCTCCTTGAGGAGCTCAGGAAGCTCCAAATCCCACCACGGGAAGCTTGAGATCCCACCACGGGATCTGGAAGAGGGTCGAGAACCTCCTTGAGGAGCTCAGGAAGCTCCAGATCCCACCACGGGAAGCCTGAGATCCCACCACGGGATCTGGAAGAGGGTCGAGAACCTCCTTGAGGAGCTCAGGAAGCTCCAGATCCCACCACTGGAAGCCTGAGATCCCACCAGGGAGCCCTGAGAAGCTCAAGATCCCACCATGGGAGCCACAAGATGCTTGAGATCCAACCACGGGAGCTGGAGCAGAGTCCAGATCCTGCTTGAGGAGCTCAGGAAGCTCCAGATCCCACCACGGGAAGCTTGAGATGCCACCATGGAGCCCCAAGATGCTTGAGATCCAACCACGGGAGCTGGAGAAGGGTCCAGATCCTGCTTGAGGTGCTTAGGAAGCTCCAGATCCCACCACGGGAAGCTTGAGATGCCACCATGGAGCCCCAAGATGCTTGAGATCCAACCACGGGACCTGGAGCAGAGTCCAGATCCTGCTTGAGGAGCTCAGGAAGCTCCAGATCCCACCACGGGAAGCTTGAGATGCCACCATGGAGCCCCAAGATGCTTGAGATCCAACCACGGGAGCTGGAGAAGGGTCCAGATCCTGCTTGAGGTGCTTAGGAAGCTCCAGATCCCACCACGGGAAGCTTGAGATGCCACCATGGAGCCCCAAGATGCTTGAGATCCAACCACGGGACCTGGAGCAGAGTCCAGATCCTGCTTGAGGAGCTTAGGAAGCTCCAGATCCCACCACGGGAAGCTTGAGATGCCACCATGGAGCCCCAAGATGCTTGAGATCCAACCACGGGAGCTGGAGAAGGGTCCAGATCCTGCTTGAGGAGCTTAGGAAGCTCCAGATCCCACCACGGGAAGCTTGAGATGCCACCATGGAGCCCCAAGATGCTTGAGATCCAACCACGGGACCTGGAGCAGAGTCCAGATCCTGCTTGAGGAGCTTAGGAAGCTCCAGATCCCACCACGGGAAGCTTGAGATGCCACCATGGAGCCCCAAGATGCTTGAGATCCAACCACGGGAGCTGGAGAAGGGTCCAGATCCTGCTTGAGGAGCTTAGGAAGCTCCAGATCCCACCACGGGAAGCTTGAGATGCCACCATGGAGCCCCAAGATGCTTGAGATCCAACCACGGGACCTGGAGCAGAGTCCAGATCCTGCTTGAGGAGCTTAGGAAGCTCCAGATCCCACCACGGGAAGCTTGAGATGCCACCATGGAGCCCCAAGATGCTTGAGATCCAACCACGGGAGCTGGAGAAGGGTCCAGATCCTGCTTGAGGAGCTCAGGAAGCTCCAGATCCCACCACGGGAAGCTTGAGATGCCACCATGGAGCCCCAAGATGCTTGAGATCCAACCACGGGACCTGGAGCAGAGTCCAGATCCTGCTTGAGGAGCTTAGGAAGCTCCAGATCCCACCACGGGAAGCTTGAGATGCCACCAGGGAGCCCTGAGAAGCTCCGGATCCCACCACGGGAGCCACAAGATGCTTGAGATCCAACCACGGGAGCTGGAGAAGGGTCCAGATCCTGCTTGAGGAGCTTAGGAAGCTCCAGATCCCACCACGGGAAGCTTGAGATCCCACCACGGAAGCCCCGAGAAGCTCCGGATCTCTCCCCCCCCCCCACCCCACCCTTCCCCGGAGGTGGTTTTGGAAGCCGCCAGGACCGCTCGGTGTCACCTACCTTGCTCCGAGGGGTCTTGCCGGTGGCTCCTCGCGGCGAGCGTCGAGGAGAAGACTTGGGGGGGTTCTTCCGAGCGGCAGGCCGCTCGGCGCAACAAGCTGTTCCCGAGCTTTTTGGGGGTGTTGAGGATGCTGAAGGCCATGGATTGGCGCCTCTCGGCCTACGGAGGAGGTGGGAAGGGTGAGGACGGAGGTGGGAGAGGAGCTTCTCCAGCCCATCCCACCCCGGCCCAGGCCAGGGTGCTCCTTGCGCCTTTCTCACCGGTTTGGAAGGAGCCGGCTGGTCGCTTCTCCGGCGCTCGGAGCGATCTCGGGGGGTTTGGGGCCGCGGGAAGCAGGTGGTCGGCTTCTTGGGCTGGAAAAGAGACCGGAGAGGTGGGATCGGCAGGAGAAGGTGGGATGGAGCCAGGGGAGAAGGTGGGATCGGCAGGAGAAGGTGGGATGGAGCCAGGGGACAAGGTGGGATCGGCAGGAGAAGGTGGGATCGGCAGGAGAAGGTGGGATGGAGCCAGGGGAGAAGGTGGGATCGGCAGGAGAAGGTGGGATGGAGCCACGGGAGGAGGTGGGATCAGCAGGAGAAGGTGGGATGGAGCCACGGGAGGAGGTGGGATCAGCAGGAGAAGGTGGGATGGAGCCAGGGGAGAAGGTGGGATCGGCAGGAGAAGGTGGGATCGGCAGGAGAAGGTGGGATGGAGCCACGGGAGAAGGTGGGATCGGCAGGAGAAGGTGGGATCGGCAGGAGAAGGTGGGATGGAGCCACGGGAGGAGGTGGGATCAGCAGGAGAAGGTGGGATCGGCAGGAGAAGGTGGGATGGAGCCAGGGGAGAAGGTGGGATCGGCAGGAGAAGGTGGGATGGAGCCACGGGAGGAGGTGGGATCAGCAGGAGAAGGTGGGATGGAGCCAGGGGAGAAGGTGGGATCGGCAGGAGAAGGTGGGATGGAGCCACGGGAGAAGGTGGGATCGGCAGGAGAAGGTGGGATGGAGCCAGGGGAGAAGGTGGGATCGGCAGGAGAAGGTGGGATCGGCAGGAGAAGGTGGGATGGAGCCACGGGAGAAGGTGGGATCGGCAGGAGAAGGTGGGATGGAGCCACGGGAGGAGGTGGGACCAGCAGGAGAAGGTGGGATGGAGCCAGGGGAGAAGGTGGGATCGGCAGGAGAAGGTGGGATGGAGCCACGGGAGAAGGTGGGATCGGCAGGTGAAGGTGGGATGGAGCCAGGGGAGAAGGTGGGATCGGCAGGAGAAGGTGGGATCGGCAGGAGAAGGTGGGATGGAGCCACGGGAGAAGGTGGGATCGGCAGGAGAAGGTGGGATGGAGCCACGGGAGAAGGTGGGATCGGCAGGAGAAGGTGGGATGGAGCCACGGGAGGAGGTGGGATCAGCAGGAGAAGGTGGGATGGAGCCAGGGGAGAAGGTGGGATCGGCAGGAGAAGGTGGGATGGAGCCAGGGGAGAAGGTGGGATCGGCAGGAGAAGGTGGGATGGAGCCACGGGAGAAGGTGGGATCGGCAGGAGAAGGTGGGATGGAGCCACGGGAGGAGGTGGGATCAGCAGGAGAAGGTGGGATGGAGCCACGGGAGGAGGTGGGATCAGCAGGAGAAGGTGGGATGGAGCCAGGGGAGAAGGTGGGATCGGCAGGAGAAGGTGGGATGGAGCCAGGGGAGAAGGTGGGATCGGCAGGAGAAGGTGGGATGGAGCCACGGGAGAAGGTGGGATCGGCAGGAGAAGGTGGGATCGGCAGGAGAAGGTGGGATGGAGCCAGGGGAGAAGGTGGGATCGGCAGGAGAAGGTGGGATGGAGCCACGGGAGAAGGTGGGATCGGCAGGAGAAGGTGGGATGGAGCCAGGGGAGAAGGTGGGATCGGCAGGAGAAGGTGGGATCGGCAGGAGAAGGTGGGATGGAGCCACGGGAGAAGGTGGGATCGGCAGGAGAAGGTGGGATGGAGCCACGGGAGAAGGTGGGATCGGCAGGAGAAGGTGGGATGGAGCCAGGGGAGAAGGTGGGATCGGCAGGAGAAGGTGGGATGGAGCCAGGGGAGAAGGTGGGATCGGCAGGAGAAGGTGGGATGGAGCCACGGGAGAAGGTGGGATCGGCAGGAGAAGGTGGGATGGAACCATCCAACGGGAGAGAGCGACGCGATGGGACCATGAGGAGAAACAGGGACCATCGTCCGGGAGCAGCTGGATCATCAGCTGGAGAAAAGTGGGATCGTTCTCCGAAAAGGGGACACCAGGAATGTCCCGTCTGGGACCCGGAGGGTGGGGAGCAGGATCTGGAGAAGATCCATGAGCTGAGGAGCAGGATCTGGAGAAGATCCATAAGCTGAGGAGCAGGATCTGGAGAAGATCCATGAGCTGAGGAGCAGGATCTGGAGAAGATCCATAAGCTGAGGAGCAGGATCTGGAGAAGATCCATGAGCTGAGGAGCAGGATCTGGAGAAGATCCATGAGCTGAGGAGCAGGATCTGGAGAAGATCCATGAGCTGAGGAGCAGGATCTGGAGAAGATCCATAAGCTGAGGAGCAGGATCTGGAGAAGATCCATGAGCTGAGGAGCAGGATCTGGAGAAGATCCATAAGCTGAGGAGCAGGATCTGGAGAAGATCCATGAGCTGAGGAGCAGGATCTGGAGAAGATCCATAAGCTGAGGAGCAGGATCTGGAGAAGATCCAGGGACTGAGGAGCAGGATCTGGAGAAGATCCAGGGGCTGAGGAGCAGGATCTGGAGAAGATCCATGAGCTGAGGAGCAGGATCTGGAGAAGATCCAGGGGCTGAGGAGCAGGATCTGGAGAAGATCCATGAGCTGAGGAGCAGGATCTGGAGAAGATCCATAAGCTGAGGAGCAGGATCTGGAGAAGATCCAGGGACTGAGGAGTAGGATCTGGAGAAGATCCAGGGGCTGAGGAGTAGGATCTGGAGAAGATCCAGGGGCTGAGGAGCAGGATCTGGAGAAGATCCATGAGCTGAGGAGCAGGATCTGGAGAAGATCCAGGGACTGAGGAGTAGGATCTGGAGAAGATCCAGGGGCTGAGGAGCAGGATCTGGAGAAGATCCATGAGCTGAGGAGCAGGATCTGGAGAAGATCCATAAGCTGAGGAGCAGGATCTGGAGAAGATCCAGGGGCTGAGGAGCAGGATCTGGAGAAGATCCATGAGCTGAGGAGCAGGATCTGGAGAAGATCCATAAGCTGAGGAGCAGGATCTGGAGAAGATCCATAAGCTGAGGAGCAGGATCTGGAGAAGATCCAGGGGCTGAGGAGCAGGATCTGGAGAAGATCCATGAGCTGAGGAGCAGGATCTGGAGAAGATCCAGGGGCTGAGGAGCAGGATCTGGAGAAGATCCGTGATTCGAGGAGCTGGATCTCCAGGAGGTCCATGACGGGATCCCCTCCGGGCTCCTGGAGAACATCTGGAGAGCTCCGGGAGAAGATCTGGAGAAGATGGGGACTCACCTCGGGGGTGTCGGGGCCCTGGTGGGTCTCGTCCGAGAGGCGTTTCCGCTGCTGCCGGGTGGTGACGCCCCAGGCGGTGGCCAAGGTGCTTCTCCTGGTGGCCACGATCTGCGAGGGCTGCATGCTGGCCCGGCGCAAGGTCTCCTTGGGGTCCCCCGTCTTCATCTCCTCGTCCGTGATGGTCCCCAAGGAGCTGGAAGGCTGAGGAGACACCCCGGAGACGTCATTATGGGGTCCCACCACCCTTTCCCAGCTCCGGGATGGTCCCTGAGGCTGAGGAGACACCCCGGAGACGTCATTATGGGGTCCCACCACCCTTTCCCAGCTCCGGGATGGTCCCCGAGGCTGAGGAGACACCACGGAGACGTCATTATGGGGTCCCACCACCCTTTCCCAGCTCCGGGATGGTCCCCGAGGGGTTTGGAGGCTGAGGAGACACCATGGAGACGTCTCCATGGAGGAACCATCAACCTTTCCAGCTCCGGGATGGTCCCCGAGGCTGAGGAGACACCACGGAGACGTCTCCATGGAGGAACCATCAACTTTCCCAGCTCCGGGATGGTCCCCGGGGCTGAGGAGACACCACGGAGACGTCTCCATGGAGGAACCATCAACCTTTCCCAGCTCTGGGATGGTCCCCGAGGCTGAGGAGACACCACGGAGACGTCTCCATGGAGGAACCATCAACCTTTCCAGCTCCGGGATGGTCCCCAAGGCTGAGGAGACACCACGGAGACGTCATTATGGGGTCCCACCACCCTTTCCCAGCTCCGGGATGGTCCCCGAGGCTGAGGAGACACCACGGAGACGTCATTATGGGGTCCCACCACCCTTTCCCAGCTCCGGGATGGTCCCCAAGGCTGAGGAGACACCACGGAGACGTCATTATGGGGTCCCACCACCCTTTCCCAGCTCTGGGATGGTCCCCGAGGGGTTTGGAGGCTGAGGAGAAACCATGGAGACGTCTCCATGGAGGAACCATCAACCTTTCCAGCTCCGGGATGGTCCCCGAGGCTGAGGAGACACCACGGAGACGTCTCCATGGAGGAACCATCAACTTTCCCAGCTCCGGGATGGTCCCCGGGGCTGAGGAGACACCACGGAGACGTCTCCATGGAGGAACCATCAACCTTTCCCAGCTCTGGGATGGTCCCCGAGGCTGAGGAGACACCATGGAGACGTCTCCATGGAGGAACCATCAACTTTCCCAGCTCCGGGATGGTCCCTGGGGCTGAGGAGACACCACGGAGACGTCTCCATGGAGGAACCATCAACCTTTCCCAGCTCTGGGATGGTCCCCGAGGCTGAGGAGACACCACGGAGACGTCTCCATGGAGGAACCATCAACCTTTCCAGCTCCGGGATGGTCCCCAAGGCTGAGGAGACACCACGGAGACGTCATTATGGGGTCCCACCACCCTTTCCCAGCTCCGGGATGGTCCCCGAGGCTGAGGAGACACCACGGAGACGTCATTATGGGGTCCCACCACCCTTTCCCAGCTCCGGGATGGTCCCCAAGGCTGAGGAGACACCACGGAGACGTCATTATGGGGTCCCACCACCCTTTCCCAGCTCTGGGATGGTCCCCGAGGGGTTTGGAGGCTGAGGAGAAACCATGGAGACGTCTCCATGGAGGAACCATCAACCTTTCCAGCTCCGGGATGGTCCCCGAGGCTGAGGAGACACCACGGAGACGTCTCCATGGGGTCCCACCACCCTTTCCCAGCTCCGGGATGGTCCCCGAGGGGTTTGGAGGCTGAGGAGACACCATGGAGATGTCTCCATGGAGGAACCATCAACTTTCCCAGCTCCGGGATGGTCCCCAAGGCTGAGGAGACACCACAGAGACGTCTCCATGAGGACCCACCACCCTTTCTCAGCTCTGGGATGGTCCCTAAGGCTGAGAAGACACCACAGAGACGTCTCCATGGGGTCCCACCACCCTTTCCCAGCTCCGGGATGGTCCCTAATGCCGAGGAGACACCACAGAGACGTCTCCATGAGGACCCACCACCCTTTCCCAGCTCTGGGATGGTTCCCAAGGGGTTTGGAGGCTGAGGAGACACCACGGAGACGTCATTATGGGGACCCACCACCCTTTCCCAGCTCCGGGATGGTCCCCGAGGCGTTTGGAGGCTGAGGAGACACCACAGAGACGTCTCCATGGAGCCCCCATCAACCTTTCCCAGCTCCAGGATGGTCCCTAAGGCTGAGGAGACACCGCGGAGACGTCATTATGGGGTCCCACCACCCTTTCCCAGCTCCGGGAGGGTCTCCGGGAGGATCCAAGCGTTGGGAGAAGGTCCCTGAGGTCCCTTACGCGGCT
Source organism: Clamator glandarius (assembly GCA_033459285.1). Lineage (NCBI taxonomy): Eukaryota > Metazoa > Chordata > Aves > Cuculiformes > Cuculidae > Clamator > Clamator glandarius. The sequence continues at coordinate 1,779,853 of JAUNZM010000582.1, forward strand.
CTCCAGGGGGTAGCAGGTCTTGAGGTGGGGGGGGCAGGCGCGGTTGCGCTGCTGAAGCTCCGCGATGCGGTTCCAGTCGTCCAGGAGCTCCGGCTCGTCCTGGCAGGAGCCCAGGTAGAGGCTGCTCCGACCTGGGCCCAACGGGAGAACACGATGAGGACCTTCGGAAGCCCAGGGAGATCCACCTCAAAGCCTCCGGAGATGCTCCTCAAAGCCTAGTTAGATCCTCGAAGCCCCTGGAGATCCACCCAAAGCCCCTCTAGATCTACCCAAAGCCCCTGTAGATCCACCTAAACCCATGTAGATCCACCTAAAGCCCCTCTAGATCCACCCAAAGCCCCTGTAGATCCACCTAAAGCCCCTCTAGATCCACCCAAAGCCCCTGTAGATCCACCAAAGCCCCTGGAGATCCACCCAAAGCCCCTCTAGATCCACCTAAAGCCCCTCTAGATCCACCTAAAGCCCCTCTAGATCCACCCAAAGCCCCTCTAGATCCACCCAAAGCCCCTCTAGATCCACCCAAGCCCCTGGAGATCCACCCAAAGCCCCTGGAGATCCACCCAAAGCCCCTCTAGATCCACCTAAAGCCCCTGTAGATCCACCAAAGCCCCTGTAGATCCACCCAAAGCCCCTGGAGATCCACCCAAAGCCCCTCTAGATCCACCTAAAGCCCCTCTAGATCCACGTAAAGCCCCTGTAGATCCACCAAAGCCCCTGTAGATCCACCCAAAGCCCCTGGAGATCCACCCAAAGCCCCTGGAGATCCAACCAAAGCCCCTCTAGATCCTCCCAAAGCCCCTGTAGATCCACCAAAGCCCCTGGAGATCCACCCAAAGCCCCTGGAGATCCACCCAAAGCCCCTGGAGATCCACCTAAAGCCGCTGGAGATCCACCCAAAGCCCCTCTAGATCCACCCAAAGCCCCTCTAGATCCACCCAAAGCCCCTGTAGATCCTCCCAAAGCCCCTGTAGATCCACACAAAGCCCCTGTAGATCCACCTAAAGCCCCTGTAGATCCACCCAAAGCCCCTGTAGATCCACCAAAGCCCCTGGAGATCCACCCAAAGCCCCTGGAGATCCTCCCAAAGCCCCTGGAGATCCTCCCAAAGCCCCTGGAGATCCACCCAAAGCCCCTGGAGATCCACCAAAGCCCCTGCAGATCCACCCAAAGCCCCTGGAGATCCACCCAAAGCCCCTGGAGATCCACCCAAAGCCCCTGGAGATCCACCCAAAGCCCCTGCAGATCCATCAAAGCCCCTGGAGATCCACCCAAAGCCCCTGGAGATCCACCTAAAGCCCCTGTAGATCCACTCAAAGCCCCTGGAGATCCACCCAAAGCCCCTCTAGATCCACCAAATCCCCTGCAGATCCACCCAAAGCCCCTGTAGATCCACCCAAAGCCCCTGAAGATCCACCTAAAGACCCTGTAGATCCACCAAAGCCCCTGTAGATCCACCCAAAGCCCCTGGAGATCCACCCAAAACCCCTGTAGATCCACCCAAAGCTCCTCTAGATCCTCCCAAAGCCCCTGTAGATCCACCCAAAGCCCCTGGAGATCCACCCAAAGCCTCTGTAGATCCACCAAAGCCCCTGGAGATCCACCCAAAGCCCCTGGAGATCCACCCAAAGCTCCTGGAGATCCACCCAAAGCCCCTGTAGATCCATCAAAGCCCCTGGAGATCCACCCAAAGCCCCTGGAGATCCACCCAAAGCCCCTGCAGATCCATCAAAGCCCCTGGAGATCCACCCAAAGCCCCTGGAGATCCACCCAAAGCCCCTCTAGATCCACCTAAAGCCCCTGTAGATCCACCAAAGCCCCTGTAGATCCACCCAAAGCCCCTGGAGATCCACCCAAAGCCCCTCTAGATCCACCTAAAGCCCCTCTAGATCCACCTAAAGCCCCTGTAGATCCACCAAAGCCCCTGTAGATCCACCCAAAGCCCCTGGAGATCCACCCAAAGCCCCTGGAGATCCACCCAAAGCCCCTGGAGATCCAACCAAAGCCCCTCTAGATCCTCCCAAAGCCCCTGTAGATCCACCAAAGCCCCTGTAGATCCACCCAAAGCCCCTGGAGATCCACCCAAAGCCCCTGGAGATCCACCCAAAGCCGCTGGAGATCCACCCAAAGCCCCTCTAGATCCACCCAAAGCCCCTCTAGATCCACCCAAAGCCCCTGTAGATCCTCCCAAAGCCCCTGGAGATCCACACAAAGCCCCTGTAGATCCACCTAAAGCCCCTGTAGATCCACCCAAAGCCCCTGTAGATCCACCAAAGCCCCTGGAGATCCACCCAAAGCCCCTGGAGATCCTCCCAAAGCCCCTGTAGATCCACCCAAAGCCCCTGGAGATCCACACAAAGCCCCTGGAGATCCACCAAAGCCCCTGCAGATCCACCCAAAGCCCCTGGAGATCCACCCAAAGCCCCTGGAGATCCACCCAAAGCCCCTGGAGATCCACCCAAAGCCCCTGCAGATCCATCAAAGCCCCTGGAGATCCACGCAAAGCCCCTGGAGATCCACCCAAAGCCCCTGGAGATCCACCTAAAGCCCCTGTAGATCCACTCAAAGCCCCTGGAGATCCACCCAAAGCCCCTCTAGATCCACCAAATCCCCTGCAGATCCACCCAAAGCCCCTGTAGATCCACCCAAAGCCCCTGAAGATCCACCTAAAGACCCTGTAGATCCACCAAAGCCCCTGTAGATCCACCCAAAGCCCCTGGAGATCCACCCAAAACCCCTGTAGATCCACCCAAAGCTCCTCTAGATCCTCCCAAAGCCCCTGTAGATCCACCCAAAGCCCCTGGAGATCCACCCAAAGCCTCTGTAGATCCACCAAAGCCCCTGGAGATCCACCCAAAGCCCCTGGAGATCCACCTAAAGCCCCTGTAGATCCACCAAAGCCCCTGTAGATCCACCCAAAGCCCCTGGAGATCCACCCAAAGCCCCTCTAGATCCACCTAAAGCCCCTCTAGATCCACCTAAAGCCCCTGTAGATCCACCAAAGCCCCTGTAGATCCACCCAAAGCCCCTGGAGATCCACCCAAAGCCCCTGGAGATCCACCCAAAGCCCCTGGAGATCCAACCAAAGCCCCTCTAGATCCTCCCAAAGCCCCTGTAGATCCACCAAAGCCCCTGTAGATCCACCCAAAGCCCCTGGAGATCCACCCAAAGCCCCTGGAGATCCACCCAAAGCCGCTGGAGATCCACCCAAAGCCCCTCTAGATCCACCCAAAGCCCCTCTAGATCCACCCAAAGCCCCTGTAGATCCTCCCAAAGCCCCTGGAGATCCACACAAAGCCCCTGTAGATCCACCTAAAGCCCCTGTAGATCCACCCAAAGCCCCTGTAGATCCACCAAAGCCCCTGGAGATCCACCCAAAGCCCCTGGAGATCCTCCCAAAGCCCCTGTAGATCCACCCAAAGCCCCTGGAGATCCACACAAAGCCCCTGGAGATCCACCAAAGCCCCTGCAGATCCACCCAAAGCCCCTGGAGATCCACCCAAAGCCCCTGGAGATCCACCCAAAGCCCCTGGAGATCCACCCAAAGCCCCTGCAGATCCATCAAAGCCCCTGGAGATCCACGCAAAGCCCCTGGAGATCCACCCAAAGCCCCTGGAGATCCACCTAAAGCCCCTGTAGATCCACTCAAAGCCCCTGGAGATCCACCCAAAGCCCCTCTAGATCCACCAAATCCCCTGCAGATCCACCCAAAGCCCCTGTAGATCCACCCAAAGCCCCTGAAGATCCACCTAAAGACCCTGTAGATCCACCAAAGCCCCTGTAGATCCACCCAAAGCCCCTGGAGATCCACCCAAAACCCCTGTAGATCCACCCAAAGCTCCTCTAGATCCTCCCAAAGCCCCTGTAGATCCACCCAAAGCCCCTGGAGATCCACCCAAAGCCTCTGTAGATCCACCAAAGCCCCTGGAGATCCACCCAAAGCCCCTGTAGATCCATCAAAGCCCCTGGAGATCCACCCAAAGCCCCTGGAGATCCACCCAAAGCCCCTGCAGATCCATCAAAGCCCCTGGAGATCCACCCAAAGCCCCTGGAGATCCACCCAAAGCCCCTGTAGATCCACCCAAAGCCCCTGCAGATCCTCCCAAAGCCCCTGGAGATCCACCCAAAGCCCCTGGAGATCCACCCAAAGCCCCTGTAGATCCTCCCAAAGCCCCTGGAGATCCACCCAAAGCCCCTGTAGATCCATCAAAGCCCCTGTAGATTCTCCCAAAGCCCCTGCAGATCCATCAAAGCCCCTGTAGATCCACCCAAAGCCCCTGGAGATCCATCAAAGCCCCTGTAGATTCTCCCAAAGCCCCTGCAGATCCATCAAAGCCCCTGTAGATCCACCCAAAGCCCCTGGAGATCCACCCAAAGCCCCTGCAGATCCATCAAAGCCCCTGGAGATCCACCCAAAGCCCCTGGAGATCCTCCCAAAGTCCCTGGAGATCCACCCAAAGCCCCTGCAGATCCATCAAAGCCCCCCTAGGTCCCTCAAGCCCCACCAAGGCTGGAGCTGCTCCCGCTCTCCAAGCGTCTCGAGGAGCTTCTGGTGAGCGGCCGGTAGCCGGGGAGCCCCAGCAGAGCCGAGTTCTCCTGCGGCGACGACGTCTCCGGCTTCCCCAGGGCCTCCTGGGACGAGAAGGCGGCCGAGGAGCGTCGGGAGGCGGCCGAGCGCAGGGTCCGGGCGGGAGGAGCCGCGGGGAGGCTGGAGAAGGACGTGTCCGAGAGGTCCACGTCCTCGGGCTGTTTCTGGGAGGGGAAACCAGGAAAAAAAGGGAATCAGGGACCTCAAAGATCCTCCTGATCCACCTCTAGGGTTGGAGAACCAGCCCTTGGAATCATGGAATGGGTTGAGGTGGAAGAGACCTCAAAGCTCCTCCAGATCCACCTCCCTTGGAATCAGGGAATAATCTGAGGTGGAAGGGACCTCAAAGCTCCTCCAGATCCACCTCAGTGGTTGGAGAACCAGCTCTTGGAATCAGGGAATGGATTGAGGTGGAAGGAACCTCAAAGCTCCTCCAGATCCACCTTCCTTGGAATCAGGGAATGGGTTGGGTTGGAAGGGGCCTCAAAGCTCTTCCAGATCCACCTCCAGGGTTGGAGAACCAGCCCTTGGAATCATGGAATGGGTTGGGGTGGAAGAGACCTCAAAGCTCCTCCAGATCCACCTCCCCTGGAATCAGGGAATGGGTTGGGTTGGAAGGGATCTCAAAGCTCCTCCAGATCCACCTCCCTGGTTGGAGAACCAGCTCTTGGAATCATGGAATGGGTTGGGTTGGAACGAACCGCAAAGCTCCTCCAGATCCACCTCCAGGGTTGGAGAACCAGCCCTTGGACTCATGGAATGGATTGAGGTGGAAGGGATCTCAAAGCTCCTCCAGATCCACCTTCCTTGGAATCATGGAATGGGTTGGGGTGGAAGAGACCTCAAAGCTCCTCCAGATC